>CM056600.1:23888257-24103359 GCA_029721355.1 Tegillarca granosa
AATTTTTTCATGATTTAAGAACTGCACAGGAGATCAATTCGGATGTAGAACGGGCGCAATAGAATTGTTGATATTCACAGCGATGTGATGGTTCCGCTGATTTGCTGACGGCAGTGATGAGAATCCGATTTATCCGGATGTTGTATTTCAGGATCAGGTATATTACTTTACATACATGAATATGAGATTTTAATGTATCTATATATGTATAATGTGTTTAACAAAGAATCTGAAAAAGACAAATTACGCGAATCGGGCTCTGACATATATCGGTGATATGAACATAAGCTTTTGCTCTGGCGTGCAGGCGAATTAAAAAAACCAAAGTTAATAATAAATACATGAACTAAAGTTATCAGTTGAAACCAGTCTTGTTGCGAATAAAACGTTTCAGAATCATGAGGATTAAAAAAATATATCCTCGTTTGCACTTGTGAGTTGTAAACGCTAGTCATCGCAACATGTATTTTAGTGGGGGCAACACAAGGCGTGAATATAAGGGAAAAAGAAGATGAAGAAAGATACAAGCTTTAATGTAAGGCGGAACTGTAAGCATTTAAATGAATAAAGTTGGCAAACTGATCCACTGATCTCGATATCAATTAATTTTTGATTAATTTTTATTTATTTTATTTTTTTCAGATGCACTGATGGTTTCAAAATTTCTCATGGTTTCTGTTATCTTGTTTCTCATTCACAAGATTGGTGAAAATTGGTTGATGTTAAAAAGTTTGACCGTTCATTAAACTCTCAAATATGATTTATTCTCACCACATTTAACTCACTGATTGTTCTAGTAAAAATAATTTCCAACATTGTAAAAGTGTACATTGAGAAAACATTTTTTTATTTAAATAAAAGCTGCTATTGTTTTCCAAAATACTATCTGGAGTCTTTTATAGTCTATGTATATTTTGTCTATTTTTTCTCTGTTTTATTTATAAAACCTGAGACCTTTATAATTACTGTTATTAATTAAACTTTGTAAATGATAAAGTTTACCCAAAGTAGAATGGTTTATTTGTTTCTATTGGAGTACTATGTGACGGTGAATATTGCTTAATCGTCATTTGAAAATCAATAAAATTTGATTCAATTTGACATTTTTTATTTACTTCAGCCTAATGGTGATGTAAATTGCTATGCGCATTCATGTTTTTCCAAGAGTTGAGTTGAGTTGAGTTGAGCAACGGCCTTTAACGTCCCAGTCAAGAATATTTCACTTATTTTATGACGTCGCCAGCTATGGGCGGAAAATGCAGAACATTTGACTGTGCGTTGCGCTAATGGCGTTATGTAGCAGGATTCTTGATCGTACCACGCCTACCGTTACACGGGGCCTCGTTTATTTAAGTTCCCATCCGAAAGAACCGTGACTTCCATTTTGTAATGCCGAGTGCTTGGCGAAAGAACAGTCACTTCCCACTTTCAAGTCTTGGGTCAGACCAACTAAAACTAAAATAGTAATTAAAATTTTTTCTATTAGTTACTAAATATAAGTGTTAGTTTTTCCCTCAGATATCACGTAATACCTGCTAAATTTTGCTGTTCCAAAAAATCATTCTTCATTAGTGACAATAGGGAGCGAAAAGTTTGATAAATAAAAATCATAAGCCAAACAGTTGAAAATCAATGAATCTAAAGTTCCAGAATTATGTAGCTAAAGATGCTTTGCATAAGGAAACAAATGAGTCTTTCAAAGCGAATATATGCCCTAGTGTAAAAAAAATAGCCGTAACTGAAAAACACTTTTGTCATAATGTTTTAGAAAGAAAACTGTTGCTGCCATAAAAAATTTAACATGTACAAAACGACGTTGTTAGTTTAAACAATATGTATTGAATAATGTACGAAACATACAAAACATGTACATTACAATTCAGAACAAAATTTACTGTTATAAACAGGTCTCCTCAACGATGATTACATAATGGTTACTTTGCATGACAATGAAAGAGAATATATGATTGCACTTAATTAACACTGAGGATTGTGTAGTCTTGGTGAAAAATAGATTCAACTGCTCAAAGAACTGTCAATTCCGCAACATCTAAACTACCATTACCGGCAATGTTAGACAACATCTGTCAAAACATCTAACATTGCCGGTATTGGTGGTTTAGATGTTGCGAGAGTTGAGTTGACAGATTTTGAGCAGTCGAATCTATTTTTCTACCCTAACAATATATCATTAAATTTTTGATCAGTTTTTTTAATCAGGAGTTTATTGAATTTTCCACATAATTATACACTGTCAGAAACACAGTGATTCTGATAGAAATTGTAATTTAATATAGTTCAACTTTAATAATCTGATTTAAAATTTAAGAAATTGATATTTAAATGTATAGAAATACAACAGTGTTACAGTATAATTATAAGAGTGTCAAGAACCGATTTTCTTAGTCGACATTTACATGTTTCAATTTTTTAATCTGTTTAAATCCATGAGTGTGAATGCATTCTTGATGATAATGAATTATTGCAACCAAGAAAGAAAATAAAAGATAAGATAATAAAACGTATATTACAAAACTTTCATTACTTTGAACAGACACTAAAAAAAAAAGGTATTAAGTTTATTCAAGTACTTCAGTAATATACTCTTGATTTAGACGTCAAATCCAAGTTTTTTTCCCAGTAAATTGGAAATTGTTAACGTGAATATATAATAAAGTTGCCCATAAATTAAATCTGTTGTTTCAATTTTAAGACAGCATTTAATCTTCAATTACATGTACATATCTGCTTTTCTTAAAAGCCTGTTGTAGTTGGTTGTAATGTTGCATAACGCCGCATCAGCATTCGGCGACGAGAGCAAGGTTAATAATCTCTATAGTCGTGTATGCATGGGATAGGCAAGTGTGTGGTATGGTCTGCCGTGTACAAGTCAACTAAGGGCGACTTTTTGGTAAGGTGCTAGCTTACCGAGTCAGTAAGCCACAGGCTAAGTCCATTATCCTGGAACCGGATGAACCTGTCGGTTCTCTATCCTCTTAATGCCGAGCGCCAAACAAAGAATCAATATCTCAAATTTTAAAGTCTTTATAACCCTGTCGAAGTTAACTCATGACATTTTGTTCTCGAGGCGGACGATCCACCAAGGCGAGCCACTTAGAAGTGATTGAATGCACATGAATATTGAGTATACTATTAATACCATATACTTATTTACTAATCTCCAGTTGGTTTTATATATCAGCATTTGCATCGAATCGTGACATTGCAACCCCAAGAACCGCGGTGAATTTGTTTAGTTTCTAACAAATGTAGTTTGCTCCATGGACAATTCAAATGATATGTATTGAGTTATTTCTCTTGACACAGAATAAGCATAAAAGTCTACCATACAGTCATAAAATATCCACCACTAAGGTAGCTCAGTTGGTAGAGTGCTCGCTCCGTAAGTGGAAGGTCGTGGGTTCGAACCCCGGCCGGGTCTGACCCAATACTTGACAGTGGGTATTGACTCGGCATTACGAAAAGAAAGTCACGGTTCTTTCGGATGGGAACTTAAAATAAACGAGGTCCCGTGTCATGGCAGGCATGGCACGGTAAAGAACCCTTCTGTATAATGCCATCAACGCAACGCACAGGCAAAATTTCTGCACTTTCGCCTATAGCTGGCGACGTCTCGATATAAGTGAAATATTCTTGACTGAGACGTTAAACACCGTTACTCAACTCAACTCATAAAATATCCAATAAAAAAGATATGCACTCTTATATTTCTTATATGTCATACTTTGATGTATAAAATTATTTAATATATCATCTCACTGTTATCGAACCAACCTGGTTTAAAATAACCGAGGTCGAACCCTACAACGGACAGTAGATATATGTTTAAAGACATATGTTTTAATAATCTACATTCTGCATTTGGCAAACGTATAACAAACGTCGATATATTTTGTCAACAATTGTATCATCATAACAATCATATTGTCAATCAGTGGTTTCCTCAAAAAGCGTATTTTCAACTATAGCAATACCTTAAAACTTTCAAGCTATTTTTTAAAATTCTTTTTTTTAATAGTTTTAATGCAAGGTTAAACTTCAAACAATTGTTATAAATAGATTTAATAACTTAAGTTAAATGGCAAATATGCCAGGCATTCTTTAGAATAGAAAGCCTCCGATTCTTTCAATGAGTTAACGGCGGGTATTGTCTAAATGTATGTATATTTCGACACGACAACTGGAATCTGGTTTCAGAATGCATCCCTGTCCCAATTTATGATATACTCTTAGCACTCAGTACACTAGTGCTTAGAGTAACATTATCAACTTTTCCAAAGCATTTTGCAATAAATAAAAATCTAACGTTTCCCGTCTCCTTCAAACTTTGTTTTCTTCAGATGTGAACATTTTCTAAAATCGTTGATTCTGTAAATCAACCCTGAAATTTAAAACAAAAATTTAAATTAAAAAAAAACTGTATGCAATGATGAAAGCATAAAATTGCAAAATGTCGTATCTACTCGGTAAGTACTATGATTGGGTGGATTGCGGAACGTAGACTATCATTATTGTTTAAACACTGATTGTCAATTGATAATATCTCGGCAAAAAAGAAATAATAATAATAATAATAAATAAGAAAATTTAAAAAATCCAAATAATTAAAAACCAGCTCAATCAGTATTAGAAGTAAAAAATCTCTGAGAAATGTAGAATAAAGCTTCTTCATTGAAATCATATTAAAATCAAAGATTATCGACTTACATTTCCATGAATAGAATGAAAGATTTTTTTAATTCATAAATTGATCAAGATTATATTTAAAAAAAGAAAGTAGATATCTAGCCAATTAAAAATATTTTGCGTATCACTCAAAAAAAAAAAAAAAAAAAAAAAAAAAAAACAAACAAACAAAGAGGAGGCTGATAACAGTCGATTCATGAAAATTTTATCTCTGAACCAGCCTAACAAAATGGAACTAAAATTTATGCAGAAATCCCTTGTTATTTTTGAGATGGTAACTAGTACTAGGGCATTGCAATGGGATGTCTGATAATATTTTTGAGATGGTAACTAGTACTAGGGCATTGCAATGGGATGTCTGATTATCATCTAAAGACAATTTTAATACCCAAGTACAAACGAGTGTTTTCGAAAACTCATCTTTTAATCATTGTTATTATCACTTGATGAGTAATGATGTGATACTAAGAGTAGGCAGTCTGAAAACTCTGACACAGGTCGACAGCCCAGACATTTAATAATTAACACTCGTTTTCAGCTGGTTATTATTTTCTTTTACATAAACAATGTTAACAGAAAGTATTGGCATATCGTTCAACGAAACAAAAGGAATGAACCTACGAAGACAGATATTATCGATAAACAAGTCTATGGTAGTATTAATGACCGGTAAACATTAGGGTGCGTTTTTCGAGGATCCTTAGGGAAAAGTTTTATCTCATGTACAGTTGTCTCAGTAAAAGTCTGTCTTGGTCCGTTTAACGAAATCGTTCTAAAATGATTACTGATTCTGACTCTCAATTTAGGATTGGTAACTTAATGACTTAGGAAAAAACTAAGAATAGCGACAACCTTTCTTTATGTTATTTATTTATTTTTTAATTAGAAACAGAAAAAAATTTCTTAATTATAAAATGATGAAGACATCTTCCAATGATAGGGACATTCACGCCCTGCCAATATAGAACTATGTGATTTATTAGACCATAATCCTGAGAGGGCAACAGTTTAATTACGTAAACCGGTATACTAAAAAAAATTAAAACTCCTTAGTTGTTTTTATTTTATTTATTTAATTTCATTTCATTTCATTTCATTTCATTTCATTTTATCTTATTTATTTATTTATTTATTTATTTATTTATTTATTTATTCCGTTTTATTTTATTCTATTCCATTTATTTTATTTTATTTTATTTTATTCTATTATTTATTTATTTTGTTTTATTCTATTCCATTTTATTTTATTTTTTTTTTATTTTATTTTATTTTATTTTATTTTATTTTATTTCCATTTTATTTTATTTTATTTTATCATTTTATTTATTTTATTTTATTTTATTTATTTTATTCTATTTTATTCTATTTTATTTTATTTATTTTATTTTTATTCTATTTTATTTTATTTTAAATTATTTACTTTATTTTATTTATTTATTTATTTAACATATGTCATACAATCTGAACCTGCAATGCACTTTGTCATTACGTCTGTGTTTCCAGACACTTGTATTGACTGTTGCGGGTTTCATCTATGCCAGAGCTAGTGGCGAAAAATACAGGTTTTAGGATTAAGCGGATTATATAAAAATCAAATCGTATAGCTGCCTCTCAATATCAGCAGTTTTAGGTATTTTCTAATCATCAATATTATTAAAAGTTGAAACTAGCTTTTTTCTTCATAAGTTGTGTTCTTTCTAATAAAGCTCTGTCCTTTGCAAACATCGATGTTTAGAGCTTATTTTAGAAACTTTGTATGATGCAGAGGACAGTCAATAGTCAGTAAACACTATGTCGCCTTACCTTATTAGACAGGCAACATTGTAAGTAAATGTCTCAAAAAAAAAAAACTGGTTGGAAGCACAAGTAGTAAAATCAAAAGGGTTATTTGTATTGGTATTGAATTTACATTTCATCAATTATTAAACAGAAGAAAACAATATACCTGAACTTATACTCTTAATTGATTTTGAAAAAGCGTTTGATTCTATTTCATGGAGGTTCATTTTGAATGTTTTACAATATTTCAATTTTAGTAACTACTTACTAGATGGGTTCAAATTATTTTAAATGATGTTAAACTATGTGTTATACAAAATGGTTTCTTTTCTGAATTTTTTAGTATTAGTCGTGGATGTAGACAAGGTGACCCAATATCACCATACTTGTTTATTTTGTGTGCAGAAATCTTGGCCATAATGCTTAGAAATAGTTAAACAATCAAAGGTATACATATTAAGAGTAAAGAATATCTGATATCCCAATATGATGATGAAACTGTAATTTTTCCAGATGGCACTGAACAGTCGCTAAAAAATGTCTTGTCTTTGATTGATCAATTTTTTAAAATTTTCAGGTTTGCGTCCAAATTATGATAAAACGAAATGCATTTGGATTAGCTCAAAGAAAAAAATAGAGACAAGATATGCCAAGAATATAATTTAATTTGGACGAGAAATCCATTTACTGTTCTGGGTGTAATCTTTTCTATAAACTTAGATGAAATATGAAAATTAATTTTAGACCAAAAATTGAAAAAATTTAAAAAATGGTCTTATCCTGGTCAAAACGTCAGTTAACAACCCTTGCAAAAATTACAAAATTCAAACACTTGTTTATTAGTCTTCCCAATCCCAGTAATAACATGATTAATGAATTGGAAAAAGTGTTGTTTAGATATATTTGGAATTCCAAAACTGACAGGGTAGCTAGAAAACAGTTATTCAAAATTATTCAAAAGGAGGAATAAGGATGATTCTTATCAGAGCTTTCATTAAAAGTTTAAAATTATTATGGATAAGAAGATTGTTGTTATATGACTCAAGTTGGATTGATCTATTATATGATGCTTTTCCACCAAATTTCAAAAAAATTTGTACCCTTGGTCCAGAATATTTAAAAATAATAATGACAAAAGTAAAAAATTCTTTCTAGAATGATGTTTTTCAATCACTATATGATTTTATGAATATATCACAAGATGAGTATATTTATATGCCTCCCTTGTATAATAAATACATTAAGATAGATAATAAAATTGTATTTTACAAGTCTTGGTTCTGTAAAGGTATTCAAGCTTTTGGAGATTTGATTGATAAAGATAGAAATATATATAAATATGAAGATTTCTGTAGAAATCAGTTTACTCAGTTTTTAGGTCTTGGGCATGAAATTACGAAAAGCATAAAAACTTTTGATTTCAAAATTTCATAATAAACCAGCCATATATATCAAAATTTGCACTATCTCTGGTAAAATGTAAAAAAGGATGTAAAAATATATTATGATCTTTTTATTGAAAAAATTAATGTAAAACCTACAAGTCAACATAAATGGGAACAGAAATTAGTATTGAACTTTGATGATATTTGGTGGAAAAATTGTAATTCTTGTTTTTTTGAAACTACTAAAGACATCAAGCTACGCTGGTTCCAATACCGTATCTCCCATAGAATTCTGAGTAGAAATGTATTTTTAGTGAAAATTAGATTGGCAAATAATGAACTATGTAGTTTTTGCAAGGAAGTTCCCGAAACTTTAGAGCATTTGTTTTGGTATTGGAATATTGTTACTCAATTTTGGAAAAAATTTAAAAGATGGGTTAATGAAGTTTTCTTCTTAAAAACAACATTTAATATAACTAATGTCTTCTTTGGATATTTTTCACAAAACAATTCTCTTCTTAACTTGTGTATTACTATTGCTAAATTTCATATTTATCGTCAAAAGTGGCGAAATTGCCTCCCTTGCTTCGAAGGTGTTAAAGAGGAAATTTTACATTACAAAAAGATTGAAGAATATATATTTAGGAAAAGTTGTCAATATGCTAAATATATCCTCAAATGGAGATATTTTCTAGATAGGCAGTCTTTGTAAACTGTTTTTAACTACTGCGTGTTGATGGGGCACAACAACATAAATACATTTACAGAATTTACTTTCACTATATAAATGTATATACGTGTACTTATATTTGCATATAAAAATGAATGGTAGCGTGTAAGTTTGTACTTTGTCATCTGTAAATGTCTTTTTGTTTTTATGTTATAAAATTACTTATGTAAATGTCAAAAAACAATAAAGTAGAAAAAAAAATTATTAAAACAGATTTGTTAAGAAATAAACAGAAAAGTCTTCGTGGCGTTTTAACAAACAAATATGTACAAACCTTATTTTACAATGGCGCTATTTTTGAAAAGGCGTTTATGTTAAGTAATAAAACCACATTTTTGCACGACAAACCGATTAATACGCTTAATAATTGGTTAATCATGCAGAGATGTGATATTCAAAACTGTTTAAACCAGTTCAGTTGTTTGGAAAGAAGATGTTGGAATTGTGACCGTTGATGGCTGCAATATAACTACATGTATTTAAGTCACGAACAATTGCTTTAAATAGTCATAAAAATGCAATTTCTCTTAAACTAAACAAAAAAAAAAACCAGGAAACACAATTCGAACGAAAAAATAATCAAGTAACCCTAGAACCAATTGGTCGATTTATCAGCTTTTTACAAGAAATTTTTATTTTTACATACGGCTTTTTTATAGTTTACCTATAACTATACATATCATATATGTCTCTTGATACATATAATTACGTCTTTATTTGATATTTTTGTCATTTTAATCGGGTTTCATATTTTTTTGATTAATTTTTGTAAAAAGAACATTTTGACCTTTACTTATACCAATTTTTATGATTCTACGTAAAAAGTTTTTTTTTCTTATTTACAAGTTTATATCAATTATAGTGAAACGCTCCTTATTTGAAGAAACATACCTTTGATTTCCACATAAAGGCAATATTATAGCTTTATATTGATTAAAAGGAACGATATCCAGAATAAGGTATAGATATAACCCTTTCTTGTCTCTATTCGGAGTTGAGTTGAGTAATGGTGTTTAACGTTCTAGAAAAAAAAATTCACTTTTATCAAGACGTCGCTAGCTCGATAGGATCGGTTTATTCCTGTTTGGCCAACATCTATTATTTTTATATCGAAAAAAATAGGCCAATAGGTGTTGGCCAAATAGGAATATGTTGATCATAGAAAACAATGAACAATTAACTGGGCTTGGGTTATAGTCTATTCTTTTTTTACCTGTAAAATCTGATAGATAGATAGATAACCAACAATGTATGTAAAATTATTTTTTATTGAATGATTTTTTAATAAATTACAAAAAAGAAACAAACTTCTAGCCCTAGACGACAGACAATGTTATGCAATTATTCATAATAATGTAACAAATGAAAATAGCAACAAGTACATTTTAAAAAAATTTAAATTATATAAAAAAAAAAGCTAATGAAAAAAATAGCACATATGGTTATATGAGAGACAAAATCAACAAGTAATAAATTATTTACATACTATATAATTCACCAAAATACATATAAGATATTCTCATATTTTAAGTACAAGTGAATAAAACTTTCAATTATACATGTAAAAAATAAGAAAAAAAACAAGCACAGTGTCCATTTAGTTCCACAAGTTATACAATAGTTACATTAGTCCAAATGAAGCACATGGGATGCAGCATCTGCATACTGGATAATGTCAATGTCACCCCTTTGAAGTCTCTCTTCAATTGCACAATTCTTTCGTCAATAGAACGGTACTTTTTGTAGCACGGACATCCCCGGCAGCATACTGGATCATTGTCACTTCATTGGCAGCTTGAATTTGTTTCAGCAACTTCAGCAGATTGAATATATTTGGATGGGCACACCTGACTTGTTTTTTCAACTTATTATGCCAGCCTTCTAGATGGTTGGTTGTACGAGGTCCTTCATTTTCAAAGTGGTTCCATATGTCGCGGTTGTTCTCTGTCCAGTACTCAGTTACATAGTCACAAAATGGTGTTGTATTAATGTCAATGTCAGCTTCATCGATACTTTCCAACGCATTTAACCAAACATCCTCCACTGATGCACTAGGAATCAAAGGGAGAACTGCAGCACGTCTCACTAACTTTTGCACTTCGTCATTTTCACTGTATGGCACTGTAGTCCACATTGTTGTGCTTTCCTCCAAATACATGGAGTATAATGAAAAAACACCCCTTCACGAATACACCTGGAAATACTGCTACACTGGCATTCTTAATGGCGACTTCAAAATCAACAAAGAACATAGTTGGTTGGAGCTGTATCTGGTTCTGGTTGGCGGTTGTCTTCAGTAACTGGATGAATCTGGTGTAAATAGCCTCACTTTTCCCTGGAAGTAACGCAGAGATGAGAGGAAACATGGACCCATTAACAAACGCATGTATAGTATAAAGTTGAGTGAACACCCTTGGACACGTATAAAATGTTCCATCAGCATATACAGTTGGAGCAGCAGCTAGGTGACGCAAATTATCTAATGTTCCGAATATCAATATTTTATCATCATGTCCATCATCACATAAAAGGAATCGTTCTCCGGCTGTTGTTTCAGTCCATTCATCTTGGATGACTAGTTCATTTCGTAGCAAAGGCAACTGTGGGAAAAGTTTAGACCGTTGGTGATATAAGGAGGTCTTGCATAAATGAAAAGTTGGAAGTTGTTCTACCATATGGTGCATATCATCATCCCATTCTGGAGTTCTTAGTTTTGACGCTTCTTCTTCATATATGGTGGGCACTGGAACAACTTCTTCTCTACATGTTGGAATTATTAGATTTAAAATGTTGGCCAAACAGGAATACACCAAAGGTTCTATTATATTGTCTCTCTAAGGGATTGGGCTATTATAATTTTTACTAATTAGGTGCTGAAGAGATTTATTTATTTATTTATTTATTTATTTATTTATTTATTTATTTATTTAATTTTCTATTCTTTTATTAGTTTGTTTTGGTGGATTTGATCAAATTTCTTAGTCAAACTGAACAACGAATTCCTTTAACTCAACATTAAATAAATGTTTATCAACTATCAAATAAATGTTAAATAACTCAGCCTTAACACATTCAGACTTTTAATATACGAATACCTATTAATTTTACTTTTTGGCTGATTAACGATCAAGGCAATAATGAGATGTGAATCCGTTATCATGACGATACTAATGATGTGATTAAAACAAAGGCTTCATTTGGCGTCTGAAATACGGAAGTAATTGGAAAAAATAAAAGCCTATGAATGAAGGCTATTTTTGTCCTAATGACACCGATGATTTTAATGATTTTAATGCTTGGTTACCGATGACGGAAAGATGACGCATTTTTGTCAATTTACCGCCCTTTTTGTAAATTTTAGACAGCAAAATACCGGTAGATCAATCTTAATCTTTATACGTTGAAGAATAATGGGTTATGAAAATACATACAATGTACTTAAACATTTATAAACTATGTGTCAAAAAAAACGTCAAAATAACCCACACATGACATCAAAATGAAAATAAATCTTTGACTATTTGTCATCTACATGTAAATTGTAATAAAATACATGTCATTAAAGTAACTATGATAAACAAATTGTATACACTGTATGACAACGTATAAACAAAACATGACCATTTACTTATTCACTTCTTTGTTTACTTTTCTTCATTTGGAAAGATTTCCTCAGGTTAGTTTGGGCCTTGTTAAGCCGAGTGGTCTAAAGCGAATGCTTACGGATCACGCGGCTTTCACTATTTAGGTTCGAATCCAACTTGAAAAGATCATATTGTGAAAATAGTTGGCAGGAAGGAAGGAAGTTTCTTCCGGGCATTCCTGTTTTCCTCCACCATTTTTGTACTAAAGCTTCGATATAAGGAGAAAGAATCCCGATTGGGGCGTAAAACAGTATTACTCTGCACAACTTTTAGATTATTTTTCAGCATAACAAACAGTAAATCGCACGTCCTATATTTTATTTTTAACTTGTTTTCAATACGAAAAGGCATTTATATGCCTCTTTAGCGAATGAAACAACGGAGGAAATTGATAATAGAACCGCAATAACTTTCTATGGTTGAATGAGTCCTTACATCTAACCAATAAAGGTACAGATAAAACTTATTCAGTCGTTTATTGCGCAAGTGTCTGGTCACGTAATACCTTTACCTTGACCACAACATTACACAATATCTTGTCGTAAAAACCAATACCCAGTATGTATATATATTGTTTGTTTGTTTTATTAAATTCTATTGTTTTGCATTTGAAGTTACACTTGTTCCTCCTAGTTAAAAAAACAAATAAATGATAATAAATTGTATTCCAATAGATATAAATAAAAAAGTATCATTTATTATGTTTTGAATTAAGCCAAAGCTAAAGTTGAGAATTTGCAAGCAGTGACTTTATCAAACAATTTTACACTTTTTGAGACGTTGCATATTATTATTTATTATTTCTTCATAGAGTGGATGATTTATACAATAAAACAGTGTCTAACAAAAACGCCACATTGCTGTTCCCCAGTCTACAGTGTACTCTTAATAGTAGAATTGCTAGATAAACATCTTCAAAATACGTGTACATGTGTACTTTGTGTTTGTTGTTTACGTTTTTGGGCTCTTCCGATGAAATTTTTATCATTTTTTAAAAAGGTTGTTTTATTCAATTACACAACAAAATACGAAAGCATTCGTGATTCTGTGTCGGATGTTTATTCTGTATTATCGATTGAATTAAGTTTTCCACTATCTTGTCTATGAAGTGCTGATTCAATTTTTATACAATATAAAGTTGCTAAAGTATATACGCTTAGCTAGCTACTGTTATCAAAATATGTTTCTGATTCATGTACGTGTAATTTCAAATAGATAAAGTATATTACCATCTGTTAATTTTATTTTTGCGAAATATTATATATATATATATATATATATATATATATATATATATATATATATATATATATATATATATATATATATATGGTCAAGTCTGGGGTTTTAAATAGATAGGAAAGTACTCAAGAACCCTTAACTTGGTTATCTTCATTTTCTGTGCGATTTCAAACATTTAATAGCAGTATAATTGTATCGATCATTAAATGTCTGAGTTGTTAGTGAAATCTACATTGACTTGTGAAAAACGGAAATAGTCTTTTTATAAAAAATATAAAAAACATTCATCTGTTGTAATTCAACTATTTGTTCATCATAACCGAGGATCCTTCAGCTAGACAACACTTCCGGGAAATGTTAGAAAGACCAAATCATATTGGGAATTTATATTACAACATAAAAATTAATAAGGTTCTGAAAAGAATCTGACGATCCTGACATATTATGTATACAATGTACTTTACTAGCTACAGAATATTTACAATCTTAATCTATTTCACCATTTAGAAATTTTCAGTACAACTAAGCGCTTTTCAGCCAACCGTTTCGGAGGCTTACTTCAAGAGAGTACGTTTGGAGAGTGGCAGGTCGTGAGTTTGAACACCGGTAAGGTCATAGATAAGCATTTGAGGTACTGCTTTCTCGCTTGGCGCTCTGCAGTAAGAGTATAAGATATCGACTTGTTTGCTCGTTGTCAGGATATTTTGACTGTGGGGGAAGTATGCGTTTCTGCAGCGTCCTTACTCGGTGAACTAGAACCTAACAGACAGTAGCCCTAAGAGCGCGATAGTTAAAGACAGGCTATACTGGATACTTGCAGATCTTGAACAAATCAACATCGTTTTAAAGTAATACTTTAAAAATAATAACCCTGCTCTTGTCCAGATAGCTGGATTATCGCTTACGGTACATTTAATAACATAACCACAAACTGAGAATTTCAGTCAAACGAACGGACACCTTTTAGGCTTACAATATGATGTGAAATCATTTTTTAAGAAAAAATATTGCAGCTTTTCTGAACACTACCGAATAATAAACTGTAAGATAGAGAGAAATGCTTGTAAAACACAGTGAATTTGCCAACCCTAATGGATTATTGAAAGTTGTGTTACGTCATATCAGCAATGATTTAAGATTTAATCACTTGCCCCTGTATCAGAAATAAAAATTAAACAAAGATTTTATAAAGTACAAAAAATAATTTTGTTTAAGTACATGTATTATGATCATTTACATATTGTTAGGTCATTGTAATCACTATATTAACACGGTCCACATATAACACTCAGATAACATTTACTATGGAAACTAAGTAAAACCCTTTTTATCATCAACCTGATACAAGAATTATCCCGTTTTTAAAACAATAATGGATGAATATATATTTTTTTTTAGTTTGAACTTGTCGAAAAACAAGAGCATTCATGGAATACTCCAATTAAGCATTATTTTTAAATTCAAAATTACACCATTTTTTAAAGAATGTCATTTATTCGACTTCTACATTTCAAAACAAAACGCAAATTTCTAATCTCCAAGAAATATTCAATGATGTTAATTTTCTTTATATACAATATGACATGTATGACACTTCATTACTCATGTCTATTTGTTTTATTCTATTTCTAATGAGAATGTACTTTATCTGGCGAATTTATAGATTTTTTTCTACAATTTTTGTTATGTATGGGGGTAAACGAGAATGGCTTAATAATGCAGACCTCATTTTATCGAATCTCACGGGGATATAATTGCAGTCATTTCTCTTTATTAAGCTGTAAAGGTTTGAAGGGCAACATATTGGATGTATGTATACAAATAAATCTTTTAAATAATGGTTTTACAGCGTAACATTGTAAACGGTCGTGAGTAATTGTTTTATTAACCAGACATGTCTGTAAACGAGTTGTACATTTCACTTTCACTTGTACATTTTACATGAACTGTCTGCGTTTTATTATACGGTATGTAAAGACTTTAATGTTATCATACGGCGTTTTTTTAAATTTTCTCTCCAACATATGGCGATATACGCGTACCTGCAGGCATCTTTACTGAACTTATGTTTTCTAGCTAACGATCAAACTATCAAACTAAAGTTTGTGATAATAGGATTGAAACAACACGCTACTTTGAACAGGTGCGATATTTAAATTCAAATGGTATAAAGGGATTTTTTGTATGTTTTGTTCTAAAATTTTATTCCAAATTAACACACACACACACACACACACACACACACACACACACACACACACGGAGAGAGTCTTCTGTAACTGCAATATTGTACCGTCAATCCGAAGACAATATATGTCAATGCTCAATATATTATGATTGTATATATATATATATATATATATATATATATATATATATATATATATATATATATATATATATATATATATATATATAAAACACTGATGTTTAACAAAAAAAAAAAAAAAAAAAAAAAAAAAAAAAACTAATTCAATGTTGAATTGAGGAAAAAAACTCTGTTCTAGAAATTAAAAGAGTGCGACAAAGGACATCAATGGTAAAACTCAAATAGCTCAAACAAGTTGATAAATGTTAAGAAAAACTGTCAAGAAAATACAGTTTGACCTACCCCTTTTTTATAGAAAAAATAATCAAGAATTTAGTTCTTTTTGTCATTATAGCAAAAAATTAAAGATCAAAGACTAGTTTATGACTATGAGCTTATGTTTAAAAAAGCCTTTTAAGGAAAGCTGAAATCTTTATCTGTTTAAATAATCATGGATAATTTATAAGCATCGAAAACAGTAGCCTATTATTGACTAAAAAGTACAGTTATAACCTTATACGCTTATAAAAATCACTGTGACATCTTAAAAAGATAAATGTAATATCAATGATTAAAAAACTTTCAATGGAACAATGACGAATGGTATATCAGCCAAAGAGCAATAAGAGCTTAACATATTACGTATAATTCCATGTAGAATACTAAATTGACATTTAACATAGTTGAATTTTCGTGACTCATTAGTTGTAATTGTAACTGACAAGCTAGGTTTACATTAAAATATATTTCAGATTTCCATGACGTATATGTAATATTGTGATGCATTACGTCAAAACTGATCTAAGTATGTAACATTGAATACATGTTAGATTAAAGACACGCCTGAACAAAAGCTAATTGTTGATCACCTTTAAAAATAACAAAATCTTAAGAACAAACATGTTTACTGTTTAAGAAAACGCACCTTTACGCCTACATTCAAAATGTCAGACCAGTCTTAAGAGTATAATATTCTATCAGAAATAACCATAGATGGCGAGAAAAGAAAATGGGAAAAATTGAAGTACATGTCGTTGTACACCATTTCATTTATTTCGAGACTATTTCGTCACGTTTTTGCATTTGGACTAAAATAAAGAAGAATAGGTTTTCTTTCTTCTTGAAAATCTGATAACTTTAAAACGAATGTTTAAGCATTTTAGATTAATATAAATGCAAACTGAGCATTTGTTTCAATATTTAGGGCAGTGATAGAAACTTTGTCGTCAAAATAAAAGTACAATTATCAATAATTACTAAAGACTTTGTGCATATGAATCCTTGAATCTTGGGGAAAATGGAAATACAGAACCCCTTTAAACCCTTTAAAATAATTCTCGCATCCGTTCAAAGTCGCGTGTAATTTAAACGCGATTGCGGCAAACTTAATATTAGTCATTTGATAAGAATCACCATGTCTGTCTGTGTGGCCTTGAAAAATTGTTTACTCCTAAATTTTTGCATCTACAGATAGATATTAATACAATCACACACACACACACACACACACACACACACACGATGTCAATGAGTGGTTAAACTATTGTTTAAAACCGAAACCTCATTAATGCAGATTTTCGCGGCTATTGAATGTAAAAGATACAACGGTATCAATAAAACATAAAATGAATAAAAAAATCAAAAGATGAATAAAAAAACGAATACTAAACTAATAAAAACCAATAGGATTATGGATCAGTTATTAATAAACACTGGGTGATATATCGTAAAATATCATATTTTATCGAACAAGTTTATTGCCCCGAAGGAAGTTAAATTAATGTTAGTTCACACTTCTTGAAAAGATCGATAGCACTAAATGCTTGTCGGTACAAAGTCAAAACAATCCTGACAACGTATCGCATAACTCACTTCAAGTGTGTTGGTCAAAAGTGAAGGTCAAAAGGTCAAATCTTAGTTTTCTCTTGTTAAACAGTCTTTTGTGTGTTTCCAGATCTGTTATAATTAAGTCAACTTCTTTGTCAAAGAAAAAAGTTTCAACCTTAAAGTTTTCAAAATTAAAGATAACAGTTTTTGATGCAACATGCAATTGATCCACCGAATCATTTTTCTGATTATTATGATGCAATGTATTCAAACCCATTCAGTAATTCAAAAACTATATATTTCAAAGTTTTTAAATTTTAACCAATCATATGCTTAATGCTTCAGGAAAATTATGGGTTTAATTACACAAAATATGTAAACTCTACTACTGTTTTGACAACATTGTCATCGGCTCTCTTAAAGCGCTACCTTATTAGCAGTGTAACTGCAACATATACAGGTATATATTTGTCTTGTAAAAGTTCCATTGCTAAAAGCTTGAAAGCCTTTTTGTTCATATCGACTCTGATCGACAAAAATATTGTCTCCGTATATGAATACATATAGAATGCAATACAAAATCCGGAACTACATTCATCCATCTTAAGTTTTTAAATTTATTAAAAACAAAGGTTTGTTCCATCATGCTAAGCGTTCTTTGGTAGATTTGAGTTTATATAAGTTTAGAACTTTAGATTCATTAATTTTTTACTGTTAAGCTTATGTTTTTCACGTTTTAAACTTTTCGGCCCCTAGTGTCACCGATGGGGAATGATTTTCCGAAATGTGCACATTTGGCACATTAAATTAACAGGTATTTGTGTTATATATTTACTACCCCTGAGCAGGTACCGCTGCTGGTGGTGTAAACTCCCCTAGCGTATCCATAACTCAGTAGGCAGTACTTTATGCCGTCTTAATCTTTAAATTTATAAAAAAAAAAAAACAAAAAAAAAACTAAGGTTTGCTCCATAATGCAAAGCATTCCTTAGCTGGATATGGATTTATATAGTTTTGGAACTTTAGATTCATTATTGTCAACTGTTTGGCTTATATTTTTATGTATGAAACTTTTCGGTCTTAGTGTCACTGATGAGGAATGAAGGTTTGTTCCATCATGCTAAGCGTTCTTTGGCTGGATTTGAGTTCATATAAGTTTAGAACTTTAGATTCATTAATTTTTAACTGTTAAACTTATGTATTTCATGTTTCCAACTTTTCCTCCCCCAGTGTCACAGATGAGTAAATTTTTTCCAAATGTGCACATATGGCACATCAAAATTTGACAGGTATTTGTGTTATGTATATTAACCATAGGTAAACAAACAAATGTCACTTTTGTTTATATTCCAGACAATCTTGAAAAACGCATTTACGAAATCTTACAAGAACGGTTCAAAGGTTAAAACGCAAAAAATAAAACAAAGAAATTAATCATTTAAAATTTTCATTACATAAATAGACACCTGGCTCATACACACTGTAACACTGACATTGTAAGAGACAGATTTTTAAAAAATCAAATTGCTTGTTATGGCCTGATGAAAGAACAAACAGGAACTGGTCTGTCAAAACCAACAAAACACAAATTACTCTTGAACAATGAGTTCTTATAAAAATTTCTTTCTACCTTGGCAATCCTACTATTTTGAGACAATATTTAATGGTACAATTTGTCAATTAATTTCGTGTCTTGCAGGATGTAAATTTCAGTAAAAAGATTCATGAAACACAGCGGAAAAATCACAAGTTGTATTTTGCACCCATTCAAAAGATGTACCAAAGACATGTGAATGCGACATTCCGTTTCACATGCTGCGTTTGTTGATCGGAAAACTGAAAAAAAAATCAGCTACATGCTTTATCCGTATAACAGTGTCACATTTAATACGCGAATTTTACTGTTTCCTTAATATTTGTATATTCATTTTGAAAGATTAGTAATTTTCAAATACCCTTTAAATAACCTCTTCATATTTATATATATATATATATATATATATATATATATATATATATATATATATATATATATATATATATATATATAACACACAAATACCAGTTAGATTTTGATGCGCCAGATGTGCACATTTCGGAAATTCATTCCTTCAATTCATTTATCTCATATATATATATATATATATATATATATATATATATATATATATATATATATATATATATATATATATATGAACATATGCAAACATAATTTTTCGAATATATATATATATATATATATATATATATATATATTCGAAAAAAGTATTTAAGTTTAATGTTTATTCTAGGTTTTGTAATTTTTATTTATTTATTATAATTTATTATTATTTGTAGTAGAAAAAGCAGTATTATATTTTTATTTTTTTGACATTGATGAGAATAGAACTCATATGCTGTATTCAATATGTAACCTCTATCATGTAAGGTACATGCCGTTTGAAGGTTGAACATATGCAAACAACGAAATTCAGTAAGAAGTTAGAATCGTTAACAATTTTTAATATAATCTAATTTAATTTTTATTAATTTATACAGATTATTAGTTTACGATAACATAAAAGCCTCCTATGTTGCAAAATTAATTAGTTGATAGCAAGAGCATTTCGATGTATCCTATATGCAGAGTAAAATAGATTTGTTTTATTTTAGCAATTGCTTTTCTGATAACAAAGCTTAAGATAAGACACGTTATAAGTCTAATGTTACCACCGGTTTGTCCCTGAATAAAAGATAATTATTTTTTTATCTTTCTTATGTCCACTCCATATCAACTGTATCGTCATATGACTTTTTATGATAATTTTAAGCAATTAAAAAAACAATCATATGGAAAATGAGGGAATTGTTATTAACTTACGGAATATATAGGTTTGATCATTGAACATTGATTTTTTACTTATTCAAATAATTTAAAATAATTGTATGCTTAAAGGAACGAAATAAAACCTATATAAGGTTATAAGGAACGTATTGTAATCAAAGTTATCTATTCTGTCGAGTGATAAATAAAATATTCACATATGAGTTAGTAAATAAGTAAGTTTTTCATTAAAGTGACATCTGCAAAACATCTAATGCAAGTGTCTTAAACAATAATGCATTATATTACAACCGGCCATTTGGGCCTAGAAGTCGCCCAATTCCTATGGACATCAAATGAATGAACTTTCCAACATATTAAAATAATTGTGGTAGCACACACACACACACACACACACACACACACACACACTGATTGCTTGACGTAGGATTTAATTATAAATAGATATGGAAATGCGTAGTAATATTAATTTCTTACAGTTCAATCATTTTCACTTTTTCAACAAATCGGTCAAAAAAACGCAAATTTATTTGTCTGATTTATATATCAAGTAATGTAACCATTTCTAAGATTTTCAAGTGGTGAAATACGTAAAAACTATAAGTAAAAATTTATAACTTTTGGTTAAAAAGTCAAACGGACATGTTATAAAAATGTGGAAATCAATATAATTTTCTTTAAGAACTTATTCCTTTTTACTTTTACTTAATAATACGTAGGTGTTCAGACAAGCTCCAGGTCAAAGTCTTCGTTTGCTGTAAATTAGCATTGAAGTAACTGTTGCAGTAATAATCGGCTCATGTGTCAACTAATGAAAAACCCTTAACAAAATATTTCTGTATAGCGTTTACTTAAGTTAGGCAGCTCAATATATAATTATTTACATATATGTTGGAAAACGTTTAAAATTAGGAATGTTACTTCGACCTTTTAAAGTTCGATGGCTTAAACACAAATAGGGAAAACGTGCTTTGAATAGTTTATGCAATTACAAAACATATAAAGAATATATTCTAATAGATATATATACATATTGATTTTAAAAAAATAAAATAATATGGGTTTATAATTTTTTACTAAACAATAACAACAACAATATAATAATAAATAAATAAATAAATAAAATTATAAAAAAAATAATAGTGAATTTCAGAATTCAAATGGTAAGTTAGTAAGTAAATAAGTTTTTTCATTAAACTGACATATGCATAACATCTTATGCAAGTGGTTCAAACAAAAATGCATTATGTTACACCCGGCCAATTGCGCCCATAAGTCGCATTCATTCTTTGGACATCAAATTAATGAGTTTACAAACATATTGAAATAATTTTGGTAGCACACACACACACACACACACACACACACACACACACACACACACACACACACTTTTTGTTTGTATTATATAATAAGATACTTGAATTGTTTGGGATATCTACAGAGTAGGTTTTTTCATAACAGCCTCTCATCTTCTTTTTGAAACATCTCACTACATATTTAGATAGGTTTCTGGATTTTATACTAAAAATGGCGGTTAATGTCTCATTCATGTTGTTGTTATTTTTTTTCTAGAAAAAGTTAATTTCGGATGTTATGAAAGTCACATTGAAGTAGAAAATTGATTTCTGATTCAACCTAGTTTTGATTGTAGAATTTCAATGATACAGTCAATTAGGGTTCATAATTTGCGCTTTTTAGCTCCTTTGATGGCACCGGTGTTACGGCACTAAGAATTTTTTTTTTCTCGTAATGTTTTTGCCTCTGTAGTTATTTAGACCTCCATTTTATTTTCTTTTATGTATCGAATGTAGACTCCTTGTTATATATTCTAATTGCAAATATATTTTTAATTTGTATATGTAATGCGATATCATCCAGGCCTCTTTTTTCTTATTAAAGATAGTTTGGTTAACATAAGAACGTATAATGTGAAGGAACCAATATATACCTAAACGTACGGTTTATCATTACAAATTAATTTCATCAAATCTCTAGCTATTTTAACCATAGCATAGAGATGGTTATTATTATTTTTTATAATTTTTTTTATAAAATGTTACGTGGGTTTCGAAATATCAAGACAAATGTTAGACTACACAAAGAAAGATGTTTTTTATCTTGGATTGAAAATTTTCACCAGATGCTGTTAGAAAAGTCATCCAAAAGATCGTTGAAAGCTATATGTCTGACATTTGTAGTATTCGACTGACAATTATTTCAAAAAAGCTTTATCGTTAATTGCTTTCTCTTGACTTTTTTATTGACCGATCAGATCACACCACAACAGTACTTTGTAATTTTTACATTTTAGTGTTCTCAACGCGTTTTCGTAATCAAGTCTTTTAAGAGGTGGCATTCTATTGAACAACTTAATAGTCACACAACAAAATTAATTTTTAATTTTTATTTCCATTCAAATATTTGTCACAATATTATAACAAGCATACATATAATTCATCACTGAAAAATCTTCACAGCATACTGATTGATTTTTAGAAGATGATAGAGAGATAGAGAGAGAGAGAGAGAGGAGAGAGAGAGATCGCTTTAATATAATGTTTCGTATTCGGTGGTTTAATAATACGGTACAAATCCCACTGGACAATAGTCTTTCAATCAAGTTGATTTAGTAATTTAAGATATGTTGTTAATATACAATATTGCGTATGTTTGCTACACTTTCATACAAAATATCAACGAATAAGTTGTTAATAGAACGAAATTAAGTCAACCGAATAATGAATTTGGGTGTTATGAAATAACCAATACGTAAAAAAAATACTGCTAATTCTTTAGGGGTTTTTCCCCATATGCTCTATTTAATATATCAAACAATACTATCGTATAAGATTTAGTATCCCGCAATAGGGAATTGGTATCTCGTTATAACGATTAAGTATTTCATTATAACGATTTAGCATGATTTAATGTGTTAACCATAGACTTATGTCTTTTTTATTGAACGTTAATTAAAGCACTGTATAAGCGCTTTGTTATCATATTTTTGAGAATAAAACATGCATGTAGGTCTTGTCAGTTCAAGCGTACTTACAGTTCTCAAGATTATTAATTAGCTAGAAGTCTGACAATAAAGATAGCATGAAAGATGGTTAAATATGATAAGGATAACTGTAAACGTTTAAGAAATTATCGCAAATAGACATGAAATTCAAGTCTTAAAACTATTTAACGCAAGATTATTCAAATTATTTAGATTATTCCGGTAGGCTGTTAAAACAGACCGGGGACTTTTCCCTGTCATATATTTTTTTTAAAAATCGCAATATGCCAATAATATTTTTTATATTATGTATGTATATAATAGCAATATTCTTAACAATTTTTCAGTTTTTCAATTATTGATATGCATTATTATTTCATATGTGTTCTTTATATGAACTATAACTACATCACTAAATGGCGGTGACCATTTCAATTCTGAAGTTCACTATATTATTGTTATTTTAGTTATTTATTTATTTATTCATTAATTAATTAATTTATTTATTTATTTACTCTAATTTTTTTCTTGTTTTTGTTTAGAAAAAATTTAAACCCAAAAGATTTTATTTTTAAATAAAATACGTATTACTTTAGATAATCAAAATATATACATTATATGTGTTGTAATTGCATAAACTAATCAAAGCACTTTTACACTTTTTTTAAGCCAACGAACTTTTAAAGGTCGAAGTGACATTCCTAATTTCAAAAGTTTTCTAACATACATGTAAATAATTATATATTGAGCTGCCTAACTTAAGTAAACTTAAAGTAAAGGGTTTTTCATACGTGAGCCAATTATTACTGCAACAGTTACTTTAATGCTAATTTACAGCAAACGAAGACTTTGACCTGGAGCTTGTCTGAACACCTACGTATTATAAAGTAAAAGTAAAATGGAATTAGTTCTTAATTATATTGATTTCCACTTTTTTTTTTATAACATATCCATTTGACTTTTAACCGAAAAGTTATAAATTTTTACTTATAATTTTTACGGATTTTTCATCAGTTGAATATTTTAGAAATGATTGCACTTATTGTTTCATAAATCAGCCAAGTAAATGTGTGTATTTGTGAATATATAACAAATACCTGCTAAAATTTGATGTGCCAGATGGGCACATTTCGGAAAATACTTCCTCATCAGTGACACTAGGAGCCGAAAAGTTTGATAGATTAAAAAACATATGCCAAACAGTTGAAAATTAATGAATCTAAACTTCCAAAATTATATGAATCCAAATCCAGCTAAATAATTATTATCAGTAATTCTAACACAAATTTTGACAGTCGTCAAAGATGGCCTTCAGACTTATTCAGATAAAGTCTATTCTACATCTGGCATCAACCAAATATGGATTCTCAAAAATTCTAAAGAACTACTTGACCATTTTGTTTCTAATACTCTATCTTTGGTAAAAAGTATAAAAACTTACTCTATCTTCGGTAAAATGTATAAAAACTTTTGATTTTTCTAACCTTTACACCACTATCCCTCATGCTTAATTGAAAGAACTTCTAAAACAAATTATTCACTTTTCATTCTTTTACAAAAACTGTAAACCAAGATATAAATATCCTATTGCCCAACAGGGATTCTGGTTATTTTGTAAAACACCATACAGACTGCAAACAAAAATATACTGAAGATACCATCAACAAAATGTTAGAGTTTTTGATAGACAACATATTTGTTGTGTTTGGCAATATTATCTTTCAACAAACAATCGGTATACCAATGGGCACAAACTGTGCACCTTTGCTTGCTGATTTGTTTCTTTATTCATATGAATCAGAATTTTTACAGAACCTCGCCAAATCTGGAGAACAAGCTGTCGCTAAATCATTCAACTACACATACAGATATATAGATGACGTTCTTTCTCTAAATAATAACAAATTTGGAGAATATGTGAATGTCATCTATGCCAAGTGAGCTTGAAATAAAATGACACGACAGATTCTCCATGTTCTGCTTCATATTTGGACATATACCTCAATTATGACACCCATGAAAGGCTACATCTGAAGCTATACGACAAACGTGATGACTTCAATTTTTCTATTGTCAACTTTCCGTTTCTTTGCAGTAATATCCCTGCTTATCCTGCAGTATGGTGTATATGTTTCACAGCTAATACGGTACGGTAGAGCTTGTTCCCACTATGTGGACTTTCTGCAACGAAGCAAATTACTTACAAATAAATTGTTGACACAAGGATATTGCAAGCCTAGGCTAATCAGGGCCCTTAAAAAGTTTTAGGGCCGTCATCACAATATTGTTGATAAGTATGTAGTCACTGTATCCCAACTTATACTGGATATATTTGACTTACCATAGTTCTTTGTTCCTTTCATTCTCAAAATTGACTTGCACGTGACGGGTGTAGCTAGCTAGACAGGAGGTGCTTACCTCTCCGGAGCACCTAGGCCTGACTTCCTTCATGGAAGTTCACGTGTATAACATATTTTGCCAGTTTGCAAAGTGTTTACTTTGTTTTTGGGATTGTGATGTGGACACGGACTGGTATGTTTGTTTTAATGCATGCAGGATCAGACCTTAGTTTTAAATAAATTTCAAAAATAAAGACGGCTGAAAATTTTGCTAAATGGTATATTTTCTGACAGCACAATGTACTGCCTACTGAGTTATGGATACCCTCGGGGAGTTTTACTCCACCAGCAGCGGTACCCGCTCAGGACCGATTTGTTGAAAAAAGTGAAAATGATTGGGACTGTAAAAAATTAATATTACTACGCCTTTGGATATATTTTCATAATTAAATCCTACGTCAAGCAGTGTGTGTGAATCGCGATGACTGTTGCGATGACATTCTTTTTAGTTGCAATTTTAAAATTATAAAAAAAGAATTATTAAAGGTATGTGACTGCTTTTGTTCAAGGAAACTTAGTTAAACTTTGTTCAAGGAAGATTAGATAAACGAGCATTTGTTCATAATACATTAAATTTTAATATTTCGCATTGACTATTTAAAATATTGAAATAGAATAAGAAAGCCTTATCAAATGGTCAAACAAAACTATCCTGCTTACAGATTTATCGAAAAAATTAACTGCTCCTATAACTTCATTTATCTGTTCATTGTATGCAAATTGAAAATTTTGAGCGATACATAAAGGATGGTAATTATTATACAGATGCATTTTGTATGAATTTAACCATTGGTAAGAAGAAAAGTCGTTCAGATATTATGTCATTATTTTTTTGAAAAAGACAAGTTAAAAGTAAGTTATATAATGGCATTAAAAGTTATGAAAGAGCGCTGCTTCTGCTTACCGTTATAAGTAAGAGTTATAAGTAACATTATATAGAATTGTGCAAGTGAAGAGGGGCTGGCTCAAAATCTGAGGACATACAATAGAACAGGAGAAAAATTCTAAATGATTTTGACATATGTGCATTTAGACTGACGGTAAACAGAATATAGAGGAAAATTATCAGCTAACCTAAAACTTATACAAATAAAATTACAGACACAATCAAAATACCATTTACTAGCAGCGACTCTGAATGAAATAGGTTTCAAATATCTGAGAAAAATGGACAAATGCACCTGCATAAAACAAATCCATAGTAGCTGATAGGTGGTTTTTAAATTAAAATGTATCGAGATTTCGGGGTTGACCTCGTATATTTAGTGAAAACGTGGCTAAATAAGCACCAAGTACAAGATATACGTGGGTAGATAGCAATCCTAAAGGAGATTTCCGCGAAACTTCGTTTTACGCATCTAGAAATGGAAAGCGCTTCATTATTTTATATGCTGTCGGAAAAACAAATGTTTGATAGAAGGCTGTAATTTTGTATTCAGAGTCAAGACAAGCTATGATGATGATTATCACTCTGTAATGAACGAAACTTGCTATCTCGATTGGTTTGAACATAAATTATTACCAAGTTTAACAAATCCAACAGTAATAGTTTAAAACAATTCTCCTTACCACAATACACGAAATGAAATACAGTGAAACCTGTCTATAAAGGCCACTCAAGGGATGCGGCCAAAGTGGCCTTTATAGAAAGGTGGCCTTTATAGACAAGTTCTCTGATCAAAGATCGTCAAAAATTATTATCTGAACCGTTCTTTTTTATTCATTTTAGTACCAAAATTAAACTGAATATAGCTAACCATATTGTTAGAAATGGTTTCTTTTATAACTTGAGATTAACCAAGAAAAAAAAAATTAACATCAATTTAATCAACATTTTCAGGAATTTACAAATCCTTTGCACCACACCGGCCTTGCAACATTCATATGTCTAAATGATCTATTCTCTCTAAATTTTTTTTGCTAGTTATAGGGGTGTTGCATAGAGAAGTATTATTCTTATCAGGCTTCCTTACACCTATACAAACATAATTAGGTCTCTTCAGACCCAATATCACACTCTTGCCAATTCAGACTTCAAAGGAAGTTGTTACATAATGAATTACACGGTTTAGTGATCAGAATAGTAATTATCTGTGTCATTTGTAACTGTCAAATTTACTGTTTACATATCTTTATTAAAAATAACTATTATTTTTTAATATAAAAATCGTACACAAACATAAAATAAATGATAAAATATTTTTTTCTGGTTCCGAGTTCATTCGAAGTCGGTGCCGAATTGAATTTAAATTGATGCCAAAACCATATCGTTGCCGAAATGACTTTTTACACTGGTGCCAAGATGACTTGATATCGCATCGTTGTACGATTTTTTACACTAACTAAATTAATGTCCGTTAGCGGTAGAACAGCACAACCGGTTTATTTTCCAAGATACATTTGCTTCATAGTCTGATAACACAGCTTTGATTTGGGTTCGTCCAACACCATAACTTCCGCGAGTTTCCTAGTACTTAATTTCTCCTATACATATTTATTAAACAATTCTACTCGCTGTTCTAAGGTCTATGCATTCCGTTAACTATGACATAAAGAAAAATCATCAAATATTACTGCATGTTATAAAATTGAAAAAATGTCGATGTCTTAAGTGTGGTACCTACGTCTTACAATAAAAAGCAGGTATAAATAAATGGTTAACCGAGCACAGGATTCCATTTTATCACACAACATTAATACCTGAACATTAAAACCAAAATGGAACTGAACAAAGCAAAACCTATTTATAAAACCGATGTTATGACAGATTTTAAAGGCTTGTTGTAAAACGATTATCAGTGTGACACTGCGATCTAGATCCTTGTGAACACAAATGGTCCCGGTGTCAAACTTACATTTGCCATACACTACAAAACAAGCAAAAAACTGATATAACAAGTCTTGAGCTATTTAAATGTTTTTGAATAGGTAAATTGAAATTAACATACCATTGATTCTCCCGAACTTTTTGATTTAAAATTAGCATCTGGCATATGTCTTTTGATTAGTGCCGTCCGGAAATTTTTAAGATTTCCATTCTTCACAAATTATTCAAACGTATTTGTAGATTTTGTCTTAATAGAAAAAATTCTAAATTTCTAACTAATTCTTCTTTGTTGTATGCAAAAGGACAGATTTGCTATATAAATTGTATTGAAGAAATAGAAAAAAAAAATAATAATAATCTTTGACAAGAATAAAGGAATAAACTATTAAGATATTCTTACATTTTGTTGCAGTTGAGGGGAAAAGATGTGGTCATTGATTTACTGATTCATTTCAATTAACTTTTATATTTCCAAAAATGCACGACTTTTATTGTAGACCCCTGTGCCTTTAAAAAGTTTTGATATGGTCCCTGAAAACCTGAACCGCACTCCTAAAAGAAAGCATTGTTTTAGATGATGATAATAAGTGTGAAGGTCTACCAGGTATAATAAAAAACCTATTTGAGGTACACAATTGTATAAACAACACATTTTTTCTCCTTGTTATGAAAAAGACAAACGTTTTGGTATAAACCTGTCTTTAATAAAATTCGAAGTCTTCAAACCTCATAGGTTTTGTAGGCAATAGGATTTAGTTAACACAAATATCAATAAAATAAAAACCAAGAATAACAATTTTGTCAATATCATTTGAACATTTCGTCTGATCAGCTGAGTCATCAAGATTATAAAAATGTTTTAATTTTTTAAGCATGACATTTCTTAGAATCGTGCATATCTTTGTAATGTATACAATTAACTTTCGTCGTTATTAAACATTTTGTTTTAAATGACAAACTCATTACAAACAAAAAATTAGTTCGTTCATAGTTTTAACTATCATTTATGTTTGTAATTTTTCCCTAGAAAAATTAAAAGTTTCTTTGTGTACCTAAACACTTTACGTTTCAATGTGATGTCAATCTAAAAACATTTCAAAAAAAAAAAAAAAAAATCAATTTTCTCGTATTTTTGCTTTGATGCCTAACAGCAGAAACTGTTTTAACACTAACTTTATATTCTCAGGTAATAAGATCCAACGGTTTCTTGCTGAATTTTATATTTTCATTATATAATTTCAGAAAAAATCGTATTTCAATAACTCCGCTGCTATCATTTCGTTTTCAAAAGAAAAAAGCCTAAATATAAAAAAACTCTCTCTACGCCTACGGAACTAAAAATTAAAAACACGTTGTGCATAGAAAACAATTTACAAACTGTAACAAAATATAATGTACAATACAGCTGCTACATTAAACACTTCCTTACATTTTTTTGGTTGCAATAAACAATAATGATAAAAAAGCATAGTACACAGTTTTCAACAAAACATTACTATTATTGAAAAATTGAATGCGAAAAAAAAAATTACAATTAAATAATCGACTTGGCCTGTTTGAAGCAACATTCAGCTGATGAGATTAAAACGTTTAATTACAAATCTATCTGGGTTTTATAGGCAAAACAATTTATTTAAAAAATAAGAAGATTAATATCTTAATAAAGTATATAATACAAATACCTGTTAAATTTTGATGTGCCATATGTGCTAAGGATAAGGATAACATTATCAGAAACAAAATTGGAGGAAGGATATAATAAAAATAAATGGAAATGACAATGTAATAGAAAATATATTACATCTACCTGTAGGTGTTTTTGTTATATTTAAGCAGCGATATTCAGCGATATTCATTATTAATCCTAATAAATCCTTTTAAAGAAAAAAGGCAGGGGTTACTAATGAACATCACTGTCAGGAAAAACAGGATCATTTATATGTATTTTTTTAATTGTGTAAGATTTTCAACAATTTTTGGTGTTATATATATATATATATATATATATATATATATATATATATATATATATATATATGTATATAAGTTTATTTCAATGTCCTACAAGTCGATCAGTGCATTCAAAAGTATGATAGATAGGAATTTACGAAAAAAAATTTTTTATCATCCTTTCAATATGGATTTGTCTGTAAAATTCGCGTTAAATTTGACATTTCTTATTTTTCTTCTTTCCTTTTGCTCTCTGTCTGCTGTCAAAAGAACTTCTAATTTGGCTACATAATTTTTATAGGTTGTTACAGAAATTAAACTTTTTTAAAAATTTATTTAACGTTATGCTTGTTAACTTAGTCTTAATATCCTAATATCGGATTTGTTTGTTAGGAAAATTGGTAGTATTGTTAAATAAGGCTTGTCCAACTTATCTTTATGTATTAAAAGAAAATTTCTAGAAAATTAAAATTAAAATTTAAAAACCGGATAATAAACTAAGCTGTCTTCATTTCATCCTATTTTTTTGTTAGAGCATATAATTGAATAAATACAAATATACACAACACGCAACAAAATATTCTCAAAGCTATTGAAATGAGAGCATATTATTAATCAAATAAATACAAATATACACAAAACGCAGCAAAATATTATCATAGTTTTGTTATTAGAGCATATTATTAAATAAAAAGAAATATACACAACACGCAACGAAATATTCTCATAGTTTTTGTTATAAGAGCAAAAGGCTAAGCTATGGATAGCTTGTGACCGAGAAGTTATCTGTTCTCAGCTTATGCTGTCAGCTGTTCGAAAGTTCATTTCAACCTGTGGTTGTCTAGCTCTGTCACTAGCTAACAAGTATTCGAAATGCTATTAAGTAATTGTGGAATTTAGGTAGTTGTAATCTAGTTAGCTAGTTGCCGGGCAGTTAAACATTTGGTTGGCTGAATATATGAAGAAATAATAAGATAAATGAAGCTTAAAAGAGTAGACCATCTCTCAATTTTTTTTTCATAAAATCAAGACTTTCACGATCAGGTACATATCAATGTCATAATGTTAAATTTTCTTATGATTGATTAAAAACATATTCGTTACTTACTTTAACGCCTGTCATGTCGAAAATCTTTCATGTAACCGTTCTATTGAAATTTTAGACTTTTTTCATCGACATATACACTTAATCTAAAACAATTGTCCAACTAATTTTTCTTCAACTGATTTTAAAATTGTATCGTCTCTTTGGGTTTCTAAAATACACTAAAAAGTGTAAAAATTAAACTGATGCTAGTAAACGAGAACTCGAGGAATCAAAGGGTCAAGCAATCTACAAGCTATTTATAGTCAAGAGTCTGAAAAATTAAGGCCCAAGAAACTGATTTGCCGGAAAGCTTTCAAGAGCCGAAGCATAAATATCGAGAGGTTGAGAAAAAAAGCTAACGAACATCTAAAATAAAGTATCGATTTCGCACTGATTCCTTAGCTTTTATATTTTTGTACAGGTATGTACTTTTGTCAGGTGATTTACCAATCAACATCAAACTTTACATGATTTTATTCAATGTTACTTTGCAGAAGTGTATGGGGAAAGGGGGTATAATATAATGTAGTGTTATAAATGTAAAAGATAATTCAAATTCAAGAAATTTGTTTAATCTTAGTCACAGTATTGGTAGTTGTCATAAAAACAATGAAAAAATATAAAAAATGACCAAGTTTGAGACAATGTGTCTCTTTTACTGTTAAGAGGTCTTAATATGCGTTTTCATAAGTATTGAAGCAGTGATTTCCATTACCATGACTCTTGCAATATTGTTTTAACATTTGGATTCACTATTTGGCACACTTTAAGATGAGCTATTTACAGAGGTATACATAACGTAATCATACAATAAATTGCCAGTTTGGCCAATATAGTTTCTTCACATTAAGTTCATTTGATACAGTAAATGAGATATTTACTTTTACAAGTCATATTCGCATTTGTAAAAATTTCAGTTCTGTTTTTATTGCGAACATTGAGGCTCGAATATAAATAGGTTAATGTGATGCATCGGATGTCGTTACACTTGTTTACCTTAAATGCCCTTCTTGATTTCGAGATACCAACTTTTAGTAAGAAGTCGTTGTATCAGAGGGGTTTTTTTTTCAGAAATGAATTCTTTCAGTTTTCTTCACTTGAACTATTGGTCGATAACAGCACCCTACATTAAAAAAAATAGTATGGCGCGGATTGTGCGTAAAAACAAAGAGTATTATATCCTTACTTTCCTGACGTTTTTTTTTATCGGAGAGACTAAGCTGGAATTTACTTTTCTTCGTTCATTCCCTATCTTCATCAAATTTAAATGATACTTTTGAATTATTATTTTGAAGTATATCTATCTACGTGTGTGTGTGTGTGTGTGTGTGTGTGTGTGTGTGTGTGTGTGTGTGAGAATAGATAGATAGTAAGTATGATAAGCGTTTATCGCAGAGATGTAAAATTATTCGTTTTAAGACCCTTTTTCCCGAAGAATTTATCAATAATTTTTTTTTGTTTCAAGTTTTTTTTCAGGAGAATTTGTGTTTTTTTCACATGAACGTTTCTCCTTTACATTAAATTATTTATCGTGATACTTTTTTCGGTTACAAATTTCTTTTAAATTGATAAAAATGGATTATTATTAAGGTCAAATCCTAAATTTTTAAAATTAAATATTATACAAAAAGAGATGCATTATAAGCGGTAGATGCAGGAATTTGCTGTATAGAAAAGTAAAGTTGACAGTAGAAAAATTAAAATCATCACGTTTGTCGTATAGCTTTAAAATAAGCCTTTCGTGGGTGTCATTATTATGGTACAAGTCGCAATTTGAAGCAGAATCTAAAGAATCAGACAACCTTTTTTCAAAATCACTAGGATAGATGACATTCAATTATGTTTCTAATTTGGGATTGTTAAGATATAGAATGTCATCAATATATCTGTATGTTGAGTTAAAAAAATTTGGCGAAAGTTTTTTCTCCTAAAGTTTTTGTGTGCAAAAACTAGCGTCTGCTAAATCTATTATATTGTCACTTGTAAGTAAATTTTTAAAACATGTTAAATTGTTTCCTGAAACCAAGCACGTTGAAGTCTGCAGTATCGCAAAATGGTCTTTTCGTCCTTGTTTATTGACTAAATCAATATTAACAATAGAACTAAGTCTCGTTAGATTCTCTTCAGTTGATAAAGCACATATCGATTAAAGAGAAAAGACAATTTGCAACATACTGCAGACTTCATCATGCATGATTGATTAGATGATTTTAATCAAATCAGAGATGATGAAGATTTATGAACTTTTTCTGTCTCTTTCGTTTAATAATCTCTCTATTTTATATAAATATAACATTAACTACAATAAATTTCTCACTTTTTTGAAAAATTAAAGACCAGGGATATATACAATAACTCTCTCTTTCGTCAAACGGTTTTACCAACATTCTGTAAATCGTTTTTATTGAACGATGTTGACCGCATTTTTAAAATTTAAATAGTCTATTTAACTCTTTTTGAAAAATAAATATGTATTTAAACAAAAAAGTTATAGTTTGTTAGTGTTGTATAATAAAAAGACTTTATTATTATTATTATTTTATTATTATTATTATTATTATTATTATTATTATTATAATTATTATTAAGTTGATTTAATTTTAAGTTTCATTGATAATTTTGTATTTTTTACCTTAACTAGGTACTAGGAACGAATAACTGAAAAAATGTGGCTTTATACCAAAATTCACACACTCTCACTCATAATATTTTGAATTGGAAAATATTTTGAGATTTCTGTAAAAAGTATTTAAGTTTACGACATTCAGTAAGAATATCCTTGCATCAGCTTTCAATAAAATGTATAATTAGTATATAACAGGAACAAAGGACGAATGGAAAATAAAAGTTCGATATAGATTAAGTTATAAAAGTCCCTAGACGGATGGAGAAAAGAAAACGCAATAACTACTAAATTGTCAATTACAAATAGAATCTATTGAAACTATGTTTGTACTTTACGTCTGTAAGTCAATAATTGTGTAGGCAATCATCACGTATGTTACTTCACGATAAAAATTTCTACTTGTCTACCTTTGAAACAAAAAATGTGAAATTGAAAAGAGACATAAATAAAAAAATTATATTGTGGTAACAACTTTTCATCCAAAATGCTATACATTTGGATCATTGGATTCATTTATTTTCAAATGTTTGGCCTATCTTTTATAAATATCCCCTGAGCGGGTACCACTGCAGATGGAGTAAACTCCCCTAGAATATCATTTACTCAGTAGGCAGTACTTTGTGTTGTTAGAAACTAAGCCAATTTCCATACTAAGACAAGCTTTAAATAGATTTAAACTAAAGCCGCAAGAGCACAACAGTTATCTCGACCACGAAAGGGTATAAGGATACTTCTACACGCTCGCGAGCGCGCGTGTTTGTCTTAAATGTCATAATTAATAAGTAATTAATTGTTTTATAAGCTGAATAAGAAATATGTGTTACTTGTAAACACCTTTTTGTTGCATGTTTTTATCGTACGGTCGAATTCAATTTGCTCATAAGATTGTCAGTATCACGTAAGATGATCACACAGGTATACACAAACCATGTTTACTCCTCCATGGACAATAAAAATGGCAGGTCATACATTTTCATTTATTTAATAATTAAAAAAAAAAAAAAAAAAGCAACAACAACAAGAATATGTACCTTCTAATAATCAACAGTTAGAGCGGTTCAATCATTTATTAATCTTACTAAATCGGCCGACGCCGTGGCGTTAGCTTTCTAGCCATTACTTTTTTTTTACTATGGGTTCGACCTTGTCGACCGTAGTTAAAAATATTTTTCTTAATGCTTTATTGAATACCTTGGAATTTATCTGCAACATTGCGATCAATTGTACTAGCCCCCTAAATGCCGTTAAGAATGCACACTAATACATTGCTGATCAGAGACACTTGCACACACACTACAAAAATTGTTTCAATGTTAACGTCGCGATTTATAACTGAAAAATTGCTGATTTGACGCAAATTAAAACAGTCAACCATCTAACTAAATTTAATAATAAAATCAATGTTATTTTATGCTTTAGAATTTTTACATTATTATTCAACTATATTTGGCTTCAAGTTTTATGAAGATAAAGCAAATTTGATTAGTAGTTAAGGTAATGAATTCCAAAACCACACCATCTTTTTCTAAATACCTGTAAAGCACAAAAGAAAAAACTCAGGCTATGGACAACGGATGCATTATCTCACGCATTCAATAGAAACATTTTCAGTACAAAAAGATCACATTGTTATCTAGCCTTGCAAGCCGTGAAGGTATATTACTTACTAAATTAAGAACATTACACCAAGTCTCAGTATATCTTGTAATTAACTAGTGTGTATTATGTTCTTTTCGCCCTTTTTCATTACTTTTTCCGATTAACGTCAAAAGACATTGTAGCACATCAATTGATGCTAAATTTGTCTGTCGTAAACACGTTGTTTTGATGATAAACCTCTTCAGTCACGTATTGATTCCTTTTATGGAAACGTTGAAAAGCCTTAAACAGAATAATTAGTATTTTTATGTAACGTATTTTTACGTCTTTTCTTGTACATGTATATAGAAAAGAGTTGATTTCTATTTTCTAGCTAAGCTTTTGACAGTAATAAAATAGTCCAAGTTTTGTTTTTTTAAAATCACAACATTGTAATTTTATAGTTTCTTGACAACAGTTGAAAAAGGTAAGCTATTTAAATAGTGAGCTTTATCCTATTATCTTGTTTTAATTTTATTATTCAAATTTCATTAATTATCAAATTAGAATTATAAGTAATATAGAACTTATTTAAATATTTATTTATTTATTTATTACATTTATTTATTTATTTATTAATTTATTACATTTATTTATAAAAGTCTCACTGTTCGTAAGGTTTGCTAGTTTTAAAATCTGGTTTATTTCTCGGTTGAACCAGCAAAAAAGTTCTTTTCAATTCTTTAAAAGCAAAGGAAATGCTCTTTAATAAAAATATTGTTGTTATCATTTCCTTAAATAAAAATGTTTATTTCGATAAAAATTAGGTTCTTCAAAAAAAAGTTTTGCAGAGTACAGATAAAAATTTTTGAAATAAAGATTTTCAATCATTGGTTAAGAGATCATTATAGTATTCCAGTACATGGAGTTTTAGATTTTTAGACAAGTATTAACTTTTTAAAAAATTGACAATTTCAATTTTTTTTTCGGTCTAAAACTAAGGTTCATTATTTTCAACCGTTTGGCTTACATATTTTTATGTATCAAACTTTTCGGTCTTAGTGTCACTGATGAGGGATGAATTTCCGAAATGTGCACATCTGGCACATCAAAATGTAACTGGTATTTGTATTATATATTTACCTAGAAACAATGCTTCAGATTTTTAAGTATAAATAAGAATAGTTATTTTTGTTATAGTTTTAATTATTTTTTATATGAAATCAGTTGTATATTGTACAGCCTTGTACTCGCCTTTATTCTTATAAAACCGTATTTGAAAAAATTATTTTGACGTACTTGATTTTTGGTTAAGCGTTATTATCTGAATCTCAAGCCGTGTTAAAGCTTTTATACAGAGAAAAATCGTATAATAATTCAGCCACGATATATAATTTATTTTAAAACTTCTCATATTTGCATATCAAACTCTAGCAATGATGTTCTAGAATATTTTTTTTTTGCCAATGGGCCGATAACACTATCGAGTTGTCGCCCCCTGATCCGCTAGAGGGCTACTAATTCCGGGGAGTTCACAGTTGTAAGCAACTTGATTGCTACTGTTAGCTACTATTAAATGCCCGGTGTATTAGTTTTAATACATCGATTCTTTTATGTAAAAAGTTATACATAGACTGGACTGTTGTTTTAAATACATGTACATCTTTTACTTATAATTAATTATCTTTACTTGTCATTGAAATTTTACAGTGTTAAAAATCGATTTTATACGATTTGGCCTTATCTGGACAGGTGCTCAGTTAATGGGGAGGGTTAGCCCATTGAATTTATCTGTAATAAAATGGGGAAAAAATCATCATATTTTGCAATTTTTATTGTAAATAGTGAATTTATACTTAGTTATCGGTCTCATAAACGCGTAACCTGAATATATATATATATATAATATATAAAAGTATATAAAAAATGTTACAGAATTTAACGTCGAAACTCTTTTTGTATTTTTTTTTCTCAAGTATTTAGAATTATTATTCACTTACTGATGCAAGAGAGATACCATATGCAATAATAAACATGAAAACAGTTAAAATTATAAATTAAAAAAACCACTTGTGTATTTATTAACACGTAAGGAAAATATAACTTAATTCAATAAAATCAAAAAAGTAACGACTACATATAATTAATTTTTGTAACATGATTTGATTTATTTATCTTTCGCTTTATTATTATTAATATTATTATTATTATTTTATTTTTATGTTCACCCTTGTCAGCACAAGCGATATGTCTAAAACGACATGCAATAATTATTAGATTCACAGTTTATGAAAACATAACGATTGGTATTCAAAACAAAGTGAAAACGTTTCAAGTAAAACAAACAGAAGCCAATTTATTACTATCGGAGAGAGAGAGAGAGAGAGAGAGAGAGAGAGAGAGAGAGAGAGAGAGAGAGAGATTTAAAATGAAAGCTTATTTTCTGAAATATTCGGCTGAATATAGTGAATATAAGTGATAATAGAAAAAAGTTCGAAGTAATTATGAATGATAGAGAGAAAATGCTCGTAGTGATTATGAGTGATAAAGAGAAAAGGGCGCGTAGTGATTTTAAGTGATAGTGAGAAAAGACTCGTAGTGATAATGACTGATAGAGAGAAAAAGACATGTAGTGATTATGAGTGATAGAGAGAAAACAGTAATTATTAGTGATAGAGAGAAAAGTCGTAGTAATTATGAGTGATAGAGAGAAAAGGGGTTGTAGAGATTATGACTGACAGAAGAAAAAAGGAGTGATTATGAGTGATAGAGAGAAAAAACTCGTATATTGATTATGGCTGATAGAGAGAAAAGGTTTCGTAGTGATTATGACTGATACAAAGATAAATAATCAGTGTTTTTTTTAATTATTTATGAATTTTTATATTAATGATTTAACATGGCTTGTGTAATTATCACATTTGTTCAAACGAGCTCTTAGTAACTGTGAAATGTGTTCAGATTATCTCAAATTGAATACTAATTATGGTTGTTTACTGTAAACAATTTCCTTCCATCAAATATACAAGTGTCAAAAATTTTCAGGGTATTTTGGGAAAATAAAAACCTTTGATGTATAGAAAGTCGGGATAAGTATGTGTATTATAGACCATGTCAAGGTGTGGATATACACAGGTATCTTCAAATACCTGAGTATATTCACCCGTCGATATACATGTTAATTAAAGATCAATGGTTGTATCCTTGTACCTGAGACGATCTTGTATACATGAAAAGTTTATATGTTCAATTCCATAGGTCAAAACCTCCCCTATTACCTGATCAAGTGTCAAAATTAAGTCAACATAGACATCAACTCTAATTGCAAAAAAATCGGTTTTTAATACTGTTTGATTTAAATGACAAGTAGAGAAAATAAAAATAAAATACTTTTGATAATAAAAAATCCTCAAAGTTCATATATATGACCATTTTACATAAAACAATCGATGTATTTCAACTGAAACACCAAGCATTTAATAGATAAAAAATAGTAGCAACCAAGTTGTTTACAACCTTGAACTCCCCGGAAGTAGTATCCCTCTAGCGGATCAGGGGCCGTAACTCGATAGTGTTATCGGCCCATTGATTCATCATTGGTAAATTTGTTAGATTTTGGAGTTGAAAGTTTTTCTTTTTTTAAAACTAGGCATTTTACTTTGAATGCGTAACTGTTTTTTTAAAGAAGGTTACGTGAACTTTTTTATGTAATTTAATTTAATTTTATTTTGCCGGTATGATAATAAACCAAACAAAAAACAAATGTTTGCCTCTTAAGAAGCAAAAAATGTAACAAAAGTGGTATGTCTTGTGGGATAATAAACCTGCTATCGCTTTATTCGAATCCTTCTTTTATCCTTTTTAAGAACAATTTTACCAAAAGATAATATATTAATTTCAAAACTTTTTAAACTAGACATTTTGCTTGGATTGCGTAACATCAGTAAACACGATGTGTTATTTTATAAGAAAGTTACGTTAACTTTTATGGTTTTATTTTTTTTTTTTTATGGCGGTATGTTAATAAAGCAACCATAAAACAGAACTGTTTGCCTCTTGGGAATCAAACAATAGTCTTGTGGATAATTAACCTGCTTTAGGTTTAACAAACAACTGATAAATGATGTCAATTGCAATTACTGTTGAGAATAAACGATAGAGCATGTTACAGCTGCGGTTACTTTATCAATTTAAAAATAAACATGTTATCTGCAGTGAAGTGTTAAGAGTCACGTCAACTTTAATTATTTCTGTCCATCAAATAACATCAATAACTTTCGCCAAAAAATCAAGCATGAATTTGAAGAGTATGTTATTTAATGATCAAATATTGTCAAAAATAATAATCTAACAAAGTTTTATATTGACAAAACATTTTACTGACATTTTTATAAACGTGGCCTGTAGCTGGTAACTTATAAATGAATTCTTAATTAATTGAAATAGCACGTATATGACATAATATGAAATTGGAAAAGTTGCTGAGTGACAAATGTTGTAACAAATGTTGTGTTAGTGAGACTGAATTTTAAAATGTTGTGCAATAAGAGGAACCGGGGCATCTCACATAAAATTATCAAAATACGTGAATATTGCCATTAAAATTGAAAATGACAACCGAAACACAGATCAGAAAGATGTAAATTCATAAGCTTTTCGTTATTTTTGCACAATCGCCAGAACTTTTTTTTTGTTAAAAGTATGTAATTTAAATGTTATCCAATTATAACAAATTTATAAAATAGTTATATATAGGGGATATTTGTTATCCATCAGAAATATAAACGTGTAAGTGTGATTAAAGTGAGAGTACCAAGGGAAATAAATCGGTCTCAAAGCACCTTATAACCAATCAATTAGCAAAGCAAGTATTCCTGTAGAATTTGCAATGGACTATCTGTCAGTTTAAAAGTATGTCATTTTGTGATTTGTAAGTTGTTTTTTTTTAAATTGTTAAATTATAAAATATCTTGTAAACAATACCATTAATCAAACAAAATGTAATGTTAAATTCTGTGGTTGGTTGTTTGGGTCCCATACACCCATGCCTATGATTTAAAGATATCAACAATTCAATTCATAACAATCACTCTAAGAAGTAATAGGCTTTGCAATAAATAAATAAAAAATAAATAAATAAAAAAATGATACATGAAGATGTTATGTAAGTAAGCTTGCTTTCTATCCCAATCGTCTGTATTAGATGTCTAATTTTTCTTCGCTGTTACTGATAGAGTAACATAAGTAAAAACTTTGAAAACTTGCAAATTTAGTTATATGCGTGAACTTCCATCATAGAAGTGAGGCCGGTTGCTCCGGAAAGGTAAGCACCTCATGTCTCGCTAGCTACACCCGTCACGTGCAAAGTCAATTTTAAACATGAAAGAAACAAGGAAGTATGGTAAATCAAATATACCCAATATTAGTCTGGATACAGTGACTTCATACTTATCAACAATATTGTGATGACGACCATGAAACATAATTTAATAATCTTTTTAACAGTTTAACAATTGTTTGTTAAATTATCAAAGGACTACTTTTTTAAAATTTATTAATTATTTTGTGTTCAAACAATGACCAATTCATTATCTAAAAAATAAGAACCAAATCTTATTTCTTTCATTATTTTTTTCATATATTATTTAACAGGTTTTAATCAAAAGAAGAGTAATAAACAGATTTTATGGCACCAAGATATTAAGATTAACTGTCGATAAAAACGAAGAGTCTTTTTGCACACTCCGTTTTAAAACTTATGCTTAATGTATAAATATCATAAAACTTCGTTTTTTATTGAAATATAAAATAACGTTTTAATTTTACCCATTTACCATTCAAAAAGAGCCAAAATGACATAATCTTGTAGAGATATTTAGAGATGATCATTAGATTGCATAAGGTAGGGGAAGTTTTAACGCACTGAATAAAAAGAAAACGTAACTAAGCATTTTTTAACTTTTTTTAACAAAGCACATTCTAGAATTTGTGTTCTCATTTTCAAATCCTATTTCGGGGAAGTTTCACCTCAGGTGCATTGTACTAGCATTGAAATATTTTTCCAACTGAATTTAACATATTCTCTGGAATAACTCATCACAAAAAATCAATGTCAAGAAAATTGAAGACCTTCCGTATATGAATGATCGACTGAAACACATTAAAATAATAAAAACTCTACGAACTAAAGACTGGTAATATTGATAAAACAAAATCTATGAATGATTTATTAGCGAAGCAAATGTCTGTGTGTTGTACCATCTTTTATATGTCAATTAAATGTAGGATGCAATAAAAGATCAGAAAAAATGTATAATATCAAATCGCCGTAATGATAAAAATTAGATACTTCAATGAATATTTTGCAATATTTAACATTATAGAATGATATAATGCAGACGATATGAAAAGTTGACTAAATGATTAAATAGCTACTGTAACTAACTGATATCGATGTGTTATTTTAAACAAGTTTTTCTTTAATAAATCATATACAAATCGTAGCAATATTCCAATTAAAATTTGAATTTAGTAACTGATAAAATATCGTGGTTTATTATTAATACATAATTCATGTCAACTTTATATGTATTTAGAAAAACAACGCTACATGATAAAACAAAAGATATATGTGTAACCAACACCAAAGATCGGTGCTAAACAGATTGTATAATGTATCACAGTGCTGCTATATTGGATATATGAATGCTCAACTAATGTCAATCTGATATTTTGTTGCTGGGGCAATTTTAAGATATATATATAAACACTGCGCGATTTATTTCACTAAACAAGAAGTAAATATCAATGTTAAAAAATAAGCAATTATTCTATTTAGTGCCACTTGATTTTACAATTTTTCTGTTACATTGCTAATTGTATGTATTGCGTATTGTAAATTAAAGCACCTACAGTGTAAAAGCCAATACATTGATAAATAGCCACTGTTGCCCGAAAGAGAAAGAGTGCACTTGTTGATAGTGCCCTCCCCCCCCCCCGGAAAAAATGTCTGCTAATATACAGCCTTTATCTTGAACGTGAAGATAACTAAAACGTCATAAATGACATGATTTTGACAAAGTGTTTATCAAGTTTCTATTACATATATAGAAACATTGTTTCGGCAAGCATTTTGTTTACAGACAGACTTTTTGAGAAGAAGGAGTTAAAAATTGGATAACAGTGTGCAATTTCACGTGCAATCTTTTGGTACCAATTGTCAGCCATGTGTGATGACCTTACTTTAGAATTATTTAAATTTGCATCAATTCTTCAGTAATTTGGCCTCAATTAGTGTTAACAAGGTTAGTAGTAACATACATAGTATCTACTTATTGACAAAAGAGCTGGCAGTTGTTTTTGTCATAAGAATCCTTTTGGAGAAAGATGATAAAGATTAAAAAGTCCAGCTTTTAAAATGTTAACAATAACATTTTGACGAATTGTAAACATTTTTATCAAACAATCGACAACCACTGCTCACAAAAAATAATTTTCACAAAATGTGCACAGGTGTGCTAAATTAAATAAAGTTTTGAGTTTCTTTTTAAAATAAAATAAAATGTTTATGTATATATATAAACACATGTTTGATCTTTTCATTTTTTTAATTATTTTTTTAACGTTGTATTTTAAGCATGAGGGATGGGAGATTAAAAGTGCGAAAAACGTTCATAAAAAAAAATAGTAGGGACATCAAATTAAAATTAATTATGTGAGAGTAATGACGCAATCCGTCGTATTCTTTTCACTACGGGTAAAAACACTTTAGCTAGGTAATGAGCTTTGCATCTTTTCTCAAGACATAATTTATAATTTTATTAAATATGTTTAACATTTTAGCAAAAAACATTGAACTTTTAACAGGATGAGATATCATCTTTTTTAAGTAAAATTGATTTACATCATCAACAACTCAATCACATTAATCTTAAAGCTCCTTTGAGATTTTCAGAAACGGTTTACATTCTACACTGTTCGTACATAAAAACTTCATAACTACATAAGTAATGGTTGTTTGGCTTTTTTAGTTAATTGTTTTTAAATTTAAGTTAGGATAAGATGCATATATACCGACACATATTCACATCAATGATAAAATGCAATAGCAACCAAAAGTAGGTCACAGTGACCTAGAATGTAAAAAAACTCAAAAATGCTTCTTCTCGGAAACCGTAAGTTTAATGCAAAATCTGATGTGATATTTGGGTTCCTGAGGTCCTCATACATGTGATGAGTTGTACATTTCGTGAAATTTCATCGAAAAAAGGGGACGCGTTCTTCGCGTTTTTTTATCATACTTCATAAGAATGGCAAAAATATCTATAATGGGTGCTCATATTAAAAAATCTTCTTCTATGAAACTGTGAGGCCTAAAGTTTTCATATTTGGTATTTAGTATCAGCTTAAGCTTCTTTACTAAGTTTGTACAAATGGTGGTCCCCGGGCAATTTTTGGGCCTACCCCAGTGTGCCTTATGTATACATTGATTTATAGGAAACAGTGTTAACTATCTTATTCTCTAAAATTATTTTATGTTAATAATTAAATCTTTCCATATTTTACAACCTCTGGACATAGGCTAATACTTATTGCAAATCAGTATTAAAAATATTTTATGTATTACTCCAAGACTTTTATATTTGGCATTTCACATCAGCTTTAGCGTAAACGCCTCATTGGCCTCGTGTTATTAATACAAATCTAACACACACACACACACACACACACACACACACACACACACACACACACGATAAATATAAAACTATCAGATTCTTTTATTTCAGATAGATTTTAAAGTTGGTACCACTAGCTTTAGTAAAAAAGCAATGTTTTTAAAGAGTTTTACTTTGGTAGAAATTTTTTTCACATTGCGGTACATATTTAATTCCATCTAAATTGTTACTCTATCGTTGAAAGTGTTTGCTGTCAGCCTTTAATTATGTTCCCCAAAACGGCTCTTAATTATTCAAGCGGGACATGTGGGCTTGGTTTATATACATCTTTCTCTTTAAATCGCTGACAAAACAAAAATAATTAGTAGTTATAGTTTTTAGAAATTTGATAAAATCGCTTCCATAAAAAATCTATATGAGTAGAATATTTAGGGTTTGCGTATAAAAAAGTCTATGTCTTGTTTGTTTTATTTTTTGCTATGAAATATGTAAAATATAAAAAGTAACACACACACACACACACACACACACACACACACACACACATATATATAATGTGAAAAGGGTCGTCAAATCGAAAGTATCGCCCGACTAATACTTTGTGCAGCAAATTTGTGTATCTTAATTAACATGTTTTTTTTTTACCTGAGTATTAATTAATTTAAACAGTTATTATCAAACTAAACACGTAAGTATTAATAAAACATAAACATATCACTCCATGTCAAAATCACAATCCTAAAATCAATTGCAAAGTTAAAACTGACCAATTTAGTTAAAAGCGTTAACAAGGATATGAGACCGATGTTTCTGAACGGTAAACATCTCCTGTCTAGGTAGTCACACCCCCGTAATATTAGAATTTGCTTTATTAGCCTTTGGATCTTTACGGTTCACTTATATATTGTATATTACTTTTGCACACACACACACACACACACACACACACACACACACACACGTAGATAGATATACATATACATATAAAGGAAATGAAGATATTTATGGATGCCAATTGCTAATCACCTGGCGCCGGGACCTTTTTATACATCTTTGACGTAAAATGTTGCTTTGTTAAAGTTTTATCGCAAAGACATGGATATTTATATTCTATGTTCTTCGACTTTCATCATTTTTAGAATTATTTACACGCGTATAATTATATGGAATGGAACATTTCTCATATCCTCTTCATGTTTTAAACTAATATTAATTAAAAAATCATGAATTTATTTTGAGGATTAAGTTTGTCTTTACTGTGATCGTTGACCTCGACATTTGGTTGTTCTGCAAGCAGTGAGTCACAAAACAGATAGTTATAAGACAGTAAAGAGTTGTCGCTTAACCATACATAAACAGGTGAAGTAAATGGTTAGAAAGAAATGACACAAATTTCACAAATTACAATTTCATAGATAGTTTTTTTCGGGCTTGAGCAATTTTTTTTTTTTTTTTAAAAAAAAAAAAGTTTTATACACAATTTACAAATGAAAAAATGTCTAATTTTTCTTGGAAAAACTATTTAACTTATTTTATCAGTGTCTGGTATGCACAAGGGTACTTATAACAGTAGTGACTTCTGAAGGCAGGATTCCTTAATAACTAAAAATGAAGGCTTATATATAACAATAAATCTATTACAGGATGTTAGTGAATGAAATATGTATTAAACCAGTCCCAGTGACAGAAAAAAATTGCATATTAAACCCGTTTAAGTAACGTGCCCGTTTCTTCTACGCGTCACAATTTCGTTAGCTTGGCAATTAATAAGAAAAGTCTAATTAGATATAATTTTGTACAGAAAAAATTGAATCTCCACAAGACTTTAACATATTCTCTTTCTTCATACACACATACTCCCCTGTGAAACCTTGTATAAATTCCCCTTTTCTCCATTTATGTTTTAGCGAAATAAAACCAAGCAAATCCAATAGATTGCTCAAAACTCACAAAAAATAAATAAATAAATAAAAATATTCACTATGAGAATACCAGAATAATCAATGTTTAACCGTTGCCTTTTAAGTTTTATAATTAAGGTACACTATTTAAATTGTAAATTACTAAATGAATTCAGAAAGTTTTCGTGAAGTTTTATAACTTTTGCCTTAAAACAAGATAATCATTAAATGAATGTATTTGAAAAGCGACAAAAACTTTTTAAATAATGCATTTAACGTACCATTCATTATCAACGTAACCTAGTTTTACTGTACTTTTGATATTAACCTACAAAGTCAAAATTGATTTTTTTTTAGAATTTTTTTATCTTACTAATGATTTCAAAATATTTTTTTAGACAAATCAAGATGTTCTTCTCCTTAAATAAGATGTGTTTAAAACAGCTTTGGGAATTAGCTGTCTTGTTTTTGCTATTTCTGTAACACAGAGGAGTTTTAAAGATCCATCTAGTAAAGATGTTTAGTAAGGTTAGTGTCTTAGTAGAAAAGCAAAAAAGGAAAAGTAATTCCTTTTGATATAATTTTAAGTATCAGACAACAGGTGTTTGTGTCATATATTTACATAACAAACAGAATGTACGTTTTTCTAATGTGTCTAAGTAGGTGATCTAAGGATGTAGAGCACTATTTTTACCTTCATTAAAATTTTATATCAAGCAGGTTATTTTTAAAACTGTCTACTTTCAATTTTTAATTGAATGAGACAAACTGACTCTTATATGATAAAGCAGCCGTATGTATCGTTAACAATACAGGTATAGACAATTTTTTTGTTTTAAGTGGGCGTTTGTAGGTGTAAAATATTTTCATATCCTCTATAAATGTTCAAGTTTTCAAAAATTTATTCTTAAAATTATTATTTTGAAAATTATAAAAGATATTTTAAAATATTCAAATTATATATTTTAAAATTTTTAAAATATATTTTAAAATTTCCAATTAAAATTAAAATTTTGAAAACACGCGCGCGCGCGCGCGCGTGTGTATGTGTGTGTGTAAAACACTCTGAAAGGGAAAATTACAAACCAACCAGCTCGTAATATCCCTGACAACACAGCTGCAGTTGTTCCATTTACGATTTCCTATTACTCGTAAGTATTGTATTTGCTTTCACAATCGCTAGAGCTATGGCCATTAAAATTAGTATTTTCGTAGCTAGCACGAAGTACCAAATTTAAGACACATGTTGCCTTTATTTCATTTTGATTTATACTTAATCAAACAAATGAAATGTTGACTAGGGCTTTTTAAACAGAAAACGTTAAGTTTTAATTCATAATAGCATTTCTTCTTTCCGAGCAGTAAGGTTTAAATAATTTCCGGTGAATTAAAATAAAATGGCCGAAAGCGTAATATCTTTTTCGAAATCCAATCTCCGGATATGAAATTTGTAATGTTTCAGAGTGCAAATAATTTAGCTCAATTGGATAAGATTAGCAATTTGGCTTAAACGTAGGAATGTTCGTAAATGAAATCTGAAAATGATGTAATTACAAAATTAAAAAAATGTTTTTTTCATTACCTCACTTGTTGATATTTAAAAAACTGAGTAGGCAATCAGTAGTGATTTTTGATAAAGGGCTATAAATCGAAATACGAGTAAAACAGGGCCAAATTCTAAAATAATGCAGTTATTAAATTAAGTTGTTTAACATGATAGTAAATATTTCAATATAAAATAATATATCTTATTTTATACTTTCTAATTACATACTAAATAAAATGCTATCGGAATACATATAAAATTATCAATTGAATTCTGGACTGGGAATTTTTTAAATTGTTTTTAAATGAAAAGTGTTATTTTTTGTATCCCCTTATTTATTTCGTTTTGATTGAAGACATGTTAAAAGTCAATGATGGGGTAAATAAGCATATTAAAATGTTGATGCAGAATAAAATTATCTGATGATAGGTCAGCATATGGCAATGCAGTGTGTGTGTGTGTGTGTGTGTGTGTGTCGTTATCAGGTACCTTTAATGTTATTTTTAAAACTGTGACAAATTTTAATAAAAACATAAAACATAGTAAGGAAAATAAACCTATTAGTGCAGTTTAGACTTCATTGTGGCATTACCATTGCTAACGAAACAAGATCAACTTGACCTAATGTTGCAAAAATCTCAAGAACTGATGCCGAGAAAGCAAACTAATTTGATATTTGGCATATCTAGATTCTAAAAACGTTCAATCCGTAGAAGTCGGTAAAAAATGAGTTAGATTTTTTGTCTTTCTCTAAAAACAAAATTCGTGAAATAGTTTTAAATTATTGTCACTTGACTATTTGAGTAGAGAATGTCGTTCAATTTTAGATTTAACATTTTCTTTTACCGATTTTTAAACACTGTCAATGTCATTTTTAGCATATTTTAATTCAGATTTTAACTTCAGATATTTAAAAGCATTAATTTTCAATATGAAGTCCAGTTCAAAATGTCAGTCATAACCCTGTCATGAAATTTATGGGATTCAATTTAGATATTGTTGAAATGGAGGTTTAATTTTTGAAGTTGTTATGCAATTATCCTTCATGACCCAGTCTAGATTTGAGGTCAAGCAAATGAAGGCGAACTAAAACAATTCAACTAAACACTGATTATCAGGTGAGCATATCTGCCCCATTAGGCAACAAGTTAATATTTCTTCATTGTTCTCGGTCCTGACAGATATGTGCTTATTAATAAATCTTTACAGTATCTAGTTTTAGTTGTTTTTTTAAATAATAAGTAACTAAAAATACAGATCACCACGGAGGCCTTAACTTGTACTTGAGATGCTCAGGGAAATAAAAGTCAATTGATAAATACGCATGCTTTTCTGTCAGTATAAGCAAATATAAATTTATAATAATAAACTGCATTAAACAGGTGAATTTTTACATAACTAAAATTGCGCCTGTTAAAACATGTTATTTTTGTAAAAAGGAATGCTCAAAAGTTGATTTTAAAATGCAATAAGGCTACATGTTATTATTATTAGAAGAAATAAACCATAAAACTTGCTCTATAAAAAACAACAAGAGCACCGCCGAGCGTAGCATTATACGCCCGTGTTATATTGATCGAGTAGTACTATTTACTAGTGTGGCAACACCTTTAGGGGTTTCGCGGGAAAGAATGGAACAATCTAGAGGATTTCTATCAGTAGAGCTCATCCACAGAACTTGCCACTCAAAAGTTTGACACAGACCTAACGGATAAGTGCCAAACCTACCAATAATTTGGTAAAGAATTGGTTACTTTAATATGGGTACGAATTCAAAACGGTACGTTAAATTGTTTTTGGATGATAGCGCCGACTTTAAACAGTTATTGTGGATTTTATGTAAAAGATAGAAAAAATATAAAAATACCGTCTTTTCCGTCAGATCTTAAACATTTTTCGGTCAATGGACGACTTTTTCGTACAATGAACTGTTATTGAACAGGAGTGCGTTAAACGTAATTGTTTTTTGGAAAAATTCATTTTTCGCATGTTTGACCCCAAAATTAAGTATGATACCGATTTTTCCCAAAAATTTCACCAAGTTAGATAGCTAGATCGCATTAGACTCCATAACCTCAGAAATTTTTAGCAAAATCTATCGAGGAGTTTTCAAGGTCCCCAAGATGCAAATATATGCTGCTAAAAAGGAGAAAGTTGTCGCCTTTATCATTTCACATCCAGAGGATGTTCCGAATGAATTCGTCACTAATCCTCTAGATTGTTCCATTCCTTACTGAGAAGTATAAGTACAACTAGGATATATGTATGTAAAAATATATTGCTAAATGGATAGTGGTAGACTGCTATATAATTCATATTCATTTCCAGGAAGGAAGAAGTTTAAAATATAATGTTAGGTCATGGCAGTGTTTTCATGTGTTAAGCATTGCATGCAGGAAGATTTTAGGAAACAAATACATTTTTTGTCTGAAATGTTTTGAGAACCTTTTTTTTAACCAACCTGAAATAATTTATATCTATAAAGCTTAATTATAATTTGAACTGTTGTCGTGATCTGTGCAGTATGATAAAAAGGTGTTTTAAGTTAAAAAAAGGGGCATAACTCCTCCGAAAATAATCTGAAAAAGTTGTAATTCGAACTTGCACCAGATAATAACATCGTAAATGTGTTTACCAAATTTCATTTGAATCCATAAATAGTTGTAGGCTCTGATGATCGGAAACCACATGGTCATACATACAAAAATTTCTAAGTTAAAAAAGGGGCATAACTCCTCCAAAAATAATCCGAAAAAGTTGTAATTCGAACTTGCACAAGGTATTACCATGGTAAAGCTGTATACCAAATTTCATTTGAATCCATAAATGTTTGTGGTCTCTATTGAACGGAATACAAATTGTTAACAGACGCCCGCCCGCCCGCCCGCCCGCCCGCCCGGACGGACAGCACCGTAACATAATACGTCCCGTCATATGACGGGCGTATAAAAAGTAAGTTTACGTATTGGATATTTATTAACCCGACGATAAGCAACAGCTGTTACAATTTGAATCGTAAACAAGAAGTATTAAACATGTTATACTGCGAAATCAATTCACCTACAATCAACAAATACAAAATCAACATGAAACTGGGCACGGAAACAGCTTTTCAATGACAACTTTAAAAGAAAATAAAAATAAATTTAGTGAAATAAACACACACACACACACTTTGGACATATGAACAACCTGTACATCAACTTGAAGTATAAAATTGTAAAAAAGTTACATTTTTAGCTACACGACTGGGGAAAAATTATTGCATCGTGTGCCTGTACTCAAATTCAAACAAAGAAAATCTTAATTGGTTTGCAGCATTCGTTTTACTTTTTGTTGCTTATTTATTTGAAAATATGGAATCTCGGAATTTATCAGTTGATGAAATGTTTCCAAAAGGGCGAACAACGTCATATTCGAAAAAAAATATATCAATTAACAATTCGGCGTCAAAGCAATAATGATTCCTAGCAGATTAACGCTTTTCTGTGACCTTGAGTCTAAAATAATTTTGTTTTTTTGCACAAGATTAAGTTTCACGAATAAGTTTGCAAATAAAATAGACTAAACATTTTATCACATTTTACACATTTTTACATAGGTATGATAATGGTAACACGTGTTATATTGTTCACTATTAAACAAAAGAATTTTCAAAATACAGTAGACTCCGGTAATAACAATGTCGGTTTTAACAAAATCAGGTTTGTAAAAAAGTTATTCAATTACCCCTAGCAGAAAGTGCATTTTACAATGCTTTTATGGTTATAAAGAATTAAATATGCTTGTCCCTTGACACTTTGACAAACTGTACCATTGACACTCTGACACACTGTACCTTCTTTTTATTTTGTTCCTTATCAGAAAAAGTAACAAAACATCTATTAGCAAAACTAGCAACTTTTTTACTTAAATGACAAAAAATTCAATTATTATTTTAAAAATCGTAATGACAATTATATTGGTTTTGTTTTTCTTTTTTATATTAAATCAATTTGAGCAGTGTATTTAAATCATACACATTTTACATATGCATGTCAATGTCACAAAAAGTTGAAAACAATGACATCGAAAAAAAAATGTCAAAAAAACATTATAAAAATAATATATTAACAGCTGATTTTCCTTTTTACTTTTCGTCTTCATATACACAATTACTACGCAGTAAAGCTTTTTTCTTCTTCACTATTTGATAAGCCGAAATTATCAAAGCAAAGCCGATATTTTGCTTACAATACAAAATACTTTCTGCCTGTCTGTCTGCCAATATTAAAGGTGATAAATGAAAAATATTCTTAATTTTGTTACATCTGTTTGAGTCTGATAACACTTAACAAAATGAAAACCAATAGAACCAATGGCTTTCGAATGGCAAATGTAATAACGCGTAAATGAAGTTAATTTTGCTTGATTTTCTTTCTTTCTTCTTGTTTTATGTAGTAATATGACTGATCTTCCAACAGTAGATAAGAATTGAGAGGAATGATTTGGAAAAAAAAGGAATAAGTGATTTCATTATAAAAGTATGATGTCATATATCATCGACAAAATCTTGTCCCTTACAATTTTGATCGTAGCCTACATTGTTTTAAACCGAAGTTAAACCCCTGTAACAATTTGAAATGAATTTGACCGAGGGTATTTATAACTCTGTAGGCAGTACTTTATGCTGTAAGAAAATGTACCTTATTTTTTGGCCCCTAGTGTCACTGAAAAGAAATAAGTTTCCGAAATGTGCACATATGGCACAGCAAAATTAAAAAGGTATTTTCGGTAAATATTAAATAAAACATTTTTTGTATCATTAAAAAAACTGTTTGAAATCATATTAAAAATAAGATGTCCTGTCATGTTAAAAAACAGATGTGTTAAAAGATAAATCTTGTATAGATGGGTGAGGTTGATAGAGAAAGTGCAAACATTGTTTTTAGACATATTGTTTCCTTTCGTATTTTAGGTGGGAAGTATTTTAGTTTTAAATGCTATTTTTGCTTTCATGGGATTGGTTGTTTTGAATAATTTTTCACATGAACATTTTATTTTTGTTTATATTTTATATCTAAAAATACAATTAAATATTTTGTCTAATGAGGAGAACGTTTATGTGTTTCCATATTTAGAAATAAAACTATTTTAGCTACAATAGTATTTATTGAAATGGGCGAATAATAGACAAAGAGCCAAGTTTTTTTATTTAAAAATCAAATCTAAAGTATAAAAACGAGCATTTAATTTTTTTTTTAAATTAAGCAAAAATACAAATTATTTGGATTTTGCTTTTTATAACGAAAGTAGAAAAAAGTATAATGGTATATAACAAAGCTGAGAGGTGAGAATTTAATCAATATAATACACATATTGCTCATGTGGTAATCTGTGACATTGTCGTCATTAAAAGATACTTTAAATATATCAAGGACCTACAAAAACGATTATTTTTCTTTTATTGTTATTGTTGCTCGTTTTAAACAGTTGTCTCTCAATATGGCACTAATTAGACACATGTCTTGTTAAACTTTTATCTATTCCATTTACTTACACCTTTTCTTTGAGTTATAACCCGCTAAAAATAATGTATAGTCTAAGACATAATTGACTTTAAATTGGGATAAATGTTTTCCCACAATTGATACATTTTTTAAAATTATAATTCATATTTTTTCAGCAATTAGTTTTACTTTTCTTATAATTGTTTATTATATATATATATATATATATTATTATTATTATAAATTGTTGTTCTTTTTTTATGTTGTTTTTGAATCTACATAATATAAATACTTTAAGATAAATGTTTTTCTGTTTTATAGGTCATGATCTACATGCACTTCAAATACCAGACATACGAATTGGTATTTTAATATGTAAACTACACCGATATCTTTCCATAACTTTTGTAATAGAAATACCAAGACATGGCAGTCGGAACGTCTGTACTAGTGTGGTTTTAACATTTAGAGAATTGGTTGGATTATTTTATTTAAGAGTTTTCGTGTTCCTAAAAAGCCGAGAAAAATATTTATATTTTAAATTAATATAATAGTGGAACGCTTTCGGTTTCGAAAGCGTGTTCAACTGAAATGCGAAAAAATTAATGCATATTTATCTGAACTGAAAAAAACTTGTTTAAACTGCGAAAAACATAAGTTTGAGTTGTGACAGATGTGTGTAATATACAGAAGCTATAATTTAGGCGTCTGGAAGTCAGCACTTTGTGAGCTTGTGTTAGTAGGATAAAAACGAAATTCACATTAATATTCAATTTAAACCGTGCAAGTTATATATAAAGTGTTGTTATTCTTCATTGATTATTTTTTATAAACAAAACATGGGTACGTGATACTGGCTAAATCACAGGCTGTGTAATACTGTGTCACACACACACACACACACACACACACACACACACACACACACTATTCGCAATAGGATAATTGTCATTGTTTTCCATCAACCGTGATTTGTATTTCCTAAGCGTGGTAGACAACCTGTATTATTTCAATTAAAATGTTTTCTAATCATACAAAAATGGAAGCTGTGAATGTTAAAATTATTGAATATTCCTCAGTTCCTAAGAATTTACTAAATTGTACTTAAATGAAACAAAATATAAACCTGTAAATATTCATAGTTCCGGTTTAATTGTCAAAAAGTTTAAAGGTGTTAGAAATACATTTATCGTCGTGCAAAAGAATTTAGCTGGAGTTACATCGGTGGGGCTTTAGAATTCACCATTCCGTTTTTAAGTTTAATTTTCACGAAGTATGTTACGAGTATATGCGGTGAAAGAGTTGTATATTAAGTATATTATGTCAATAACTTGTGAATGGTTTACATGCAAGTCATATTGGAAAAGAAAACATGAAGCAAGCCGTTTTTCAAGCTTACTTTTTTGAAGCTGATAAAACGTTATGAAAGTTATACAATTGATGTGGAGCAAAAACCAGTTATTTTCAGCATTCCAAAACATCAATGACTTTCCCTAAATGTTCCTTACAGAAACATTATGACTGATTTTAATATGTAGTGCATATATCCCAAAATACGAGCAGCGAAGCTAGTTTGGCTAAAAAATTAAGAACACTGTTCTTCGGTAAAAATAGTAATTTATTAAAAATGCCAGGAAACTACTATTTACAAAACTTAAAAGTTAACTAACACAATTTAAATTTAAATTAAGTGAAAAATGCTATAAATGAGACAGACTTAAAGAAAAAATACCTTTTCAAAAGTCTATAATTGGTTGCTATTTTCTTTTGCTACATAATTTTCATCAGATGTTTTTTCTGAATTTTGTTACATTATTGTACTAGTCATAACAAGACACCTTAAATGAATCAACGTTATTTTAACTTAAGTTACGATAAACGTGCATTGTTAGATGATCGATTTAAATATCTTTGAAATAGGGTTAAGTGTAGCAAACAACTAAACGCGATTATTCCATATTGGTTATAACGAAAACCCAATTTTTCACTAATAGTGTGATAATGATAATATACATTCTACGTACTTTACTATAATGAAATAAAATGATCATACCTTAAACAGTAAAAAGTTAATGTTATTGGACAAATATAATTTTTAGGTTGAAATAATGCAGACTTTCTAAAATATTAATATTTTAAGCAAAGACTGACATTAAAGATTACGTCTCCTCCAAAAAAAAACAATGTTACAATAATAAATTTTCAAATTGCGTACATTCTAGCTACAATTCATGAAAACAGAGTTTTAGCGATAATGAATATGGTTAAGTTCTAAACATATTTGTGCTGTGGAGGAAATTATTTCCTCTGAGATCATGTAATTATATAGATTATTGATCTAATAAAAAGTCGTTTGATAGTCAAATTGGAAAGCATGTCCGTTCCTTGATATGTCGATAACGGAAATATTTATAAGTTAATGTTTCTGTCTTACTTGAAAACTAAAGGTTTTATTACATTATTTTCTGATTTATTGCAGTAAGCTTTTTAATATTTTGTTTAACTCAGAAATGACATTTATTGGATGTATAATTTGACAGAAAGGGAAATGTTGATCATTGAGATCTTTTTGTTCGAATTGGTATGAGCGTTTAACTGTTCATTATGTTATAAAGTGCATGTGCATTTAAATACTATGTTATTATTTTTTTCTTGTTACTAAGACCACACGTGAGATAATTTTATGTACCATAATGTATGTTAGTTTATCACTAAGTTGTTATAGAATTAGATAAGCAAGATTACGCTAAGTCAGATTTTTGAAAAATTATCAAATTCTAGTGTTACTTTTGTCTTGTTGAATTAAACGCCTTTTCCGTTAGCCAGATAGACATTTGTTGTCTCCGGCTCATCGAGGGTTTTCTAGTCTATGACATATTTAATAATATTATTTTCTACAACACATAAAGTTATTAAAATTCTGCTCTCTTGTGTTCAGCAAGTGCTCAGAGTCACAGAATTTTCGTCGGTATTAATCTATAAATCGTCAAGGTATTTTGAAAGAACAAGTATAACAGTCTTTATACAAAGTTTGTCTTGTTTACCGTTTGCGTTTTTTTTCTTTTATTTTTGTTGTTGTTGATGATGATGTTGTTGTTAAAGTATTGATTATATAATAATCGGTGATAACTTATATGCCTTATGGTTAAATAAAAATACCGGCCTTTTGGTTGAATAAAACAATCGGGGATAAATGAAATATTGTAAAATTATAAATGATCTTTGGATTAAAATTTCGAAGAGTTGGGAGTAAATTTCAAGGAATTTAGTTAACAACAATTCTCAATGGGGTTTGATAATTAAAAAAATTCATTGACATTTAATTTCATATTTTACTTACCTACGAAATTAGCAAAATATATTCCCCCCCCAAAAAAAATTTCTGACTTTGCAGTGCAAATGTGTAAATAAAACTGCACCCACCAACATGTATAGTATTTCTGATGCACTCCTACGCATATGTGTGTCTGTAAAATGATTAGATAATTACTACCTGTATAGATAAGACCTTAAAATATTCGTGCCTTGTCAGAAGTAATCAAATATAAAATTGCCAGAACAATAATTCTTTTCTCCAAAACATAAACTTACAAAACAATTTTGAAAATTGTTCCAATCTTACCAACAGAGGATATACTTTAAAACAATTGTAATTATTTTAATGATCAAGTATCCTAAATTTTATAAATCAAATTTTGTTTCGAATATTATTGTCAAGTTTATAAAATTCATCAATTATTTTATTTTCAAAACACAATTCATGTCTTTTACTTTTTATAAATATATTTTTACAAAACATGTTTACATTACAAGGATTATTTTTTATTTTGTTGATGTTTATCATTCAAACATTTTTTTTTTTTGCTTTCGCAAAATCAATAACCCACAAAAAAAATACATTCGAACCTTGAAAAAAGGAACTTAGTTGTACTTGTTGTTATTTTTAAATTTAACATAAGATACAATTTTTCTCAATTTACAAATGAAAAATAGTAGAATGATGTCTGACGCCAATCAGCGGCACTAATACAAGTAGTTTTCACGATTTCATTAGTTTAAAGCAACAAAAATATTTCACCTTACCAAAAACACTAGATTATCTATACTAATACCGCGAAATGGTAATTAATTTTGAAAATTGATATCTTCAGGAGTTAAATATTTCATAAATTTCGGCTAGATCAATCGGCATTCATAATTCCAATATCAAAAAGTGCGACTTAAGATTGAATTCTTCATCGCTTAATTTCTGATTCATTGGGAAATAAGACTTTTAAATCGAAAGTATATAAAAGATATTTAAATGATAATCTTTTGGATAGGTTCATGAAACATTAAACATTCAAATATTAGTTTATAATTAAAAGGTTCCTCCATAATGTTTCGAAATGAAATCATCATTTGAACCTTGTTATGTAATTTAGTTCAAGTTGTCTTTAATAAAGTACAACATACTTAAGAATTTAATTTATAATAATACTTTGTAAATAAATCTCTCTTATCATCAAGACGCCAATATATATATATATATATATATATATATATATATATATATATACAGAGAGAGAGAGAGAGAGAGAGAGAGAGAGAGAGAGAGAGAGAGACTACACCGCGTGCAACTTACAGATATGTAATTTTCTTGTTGGGAAGGAGGCTGAACTGTTTAATAAAATAAAAGATGAGAGCGTTGTTTGTAAACAAGTTATTTCACTCCTTTAAGAGGTAAATTTAACGATTTTCACGAACAATTAGCATTTGATAAAACCTATTGATGATTATTTACGAATGAAAAGCAGAAGGAATTAAATAAGAGATATGATTTCGATTCTTTATGATTAATGATGACAACAGAAACATAATCCAAAAAAGTGTGGTGTGCATTTAGAAAGTTTGAAGGTGTTGCAAGTATTTTGTCGAGTTGAGGAGCATTGTATATAATTTTGGGTATTTTCAGTTCGGTTAATTTTTCCTGTAGTAATGGCAAGTACCAGTAAATTTATATCCAAAAAATAACTATTGTTTACCTTTTTACATCTCAATGAAAAGAAAAACCCAGAAATATATTTTTTAATGTTGTATTATGTCTTTTTCATATGGTTTTTTTCTTAAATAATATCGAAATGAAAGTACACATTTAGATAAAAAGAAAACTTAAAAAAACATTTTAATTTAATACAAGATGCAAAAGCGTTTTGTTTTTCTCGTTTCTTGTTTTAAGTTATTAAAGACGTTTCTCATAGAATAATTTCAAAAGAAATGTGCGCCATATACTAAGTACTTTTAAAACCTATGGATGACATTTTTCATACGTTTATTTATTTAAAACTAAGGTTTTTCCCTTCACGCAAAACATTTATTAGCTTGTATGTTTTTGATATAAAACAAACATACCAGTCCTTGTCCATATCACAATCCCAAAAACAAAGTAAAAACTTTGCAAACTAGCAAAATATGTTATACACTTGAAGGAAGTGAGGCCGGGTGCGCCGGAAGGGATAGGCACCTCCTGTCTAGCTAGCTACAGCCGTCACGTGCAAGTCAATTTTTTAGAATAAAAGGAACAAAGAACTATGGTGAGTCAAATATATCCAGTATAAGTTGGATACAGTGACTACATACTTATCAAAAATATTGTGATGACGGCCATAAAACTTTTTAAGAGCCTTGATTAGCCTAAGGCGTGCAATATTCTTGTGTCAACAATTTAATTGTAAGTAATTTGTTTTGTTGTAGACAGTCCCCATAGTGGGAACAAGCTCTACCGTACCGTATTAACTGTGAAAAGTATACACCATACGCAGGAGAAGCAGGGATATTACTGCAAAGAAACGCAAAGTTGAAAATAGAAAGATTGAAGTCATCACGTTTGTCGTATAGCTTCAGATGTAAACTTTCGTGGGTGTCATAATTAAGGTATAAGTCCAAATATGAAGCAGAATATGGAGAATCTGTCGCATCTTTTATTTCAAGCTCACTTGGATAGATGACATTCACGTATTCTCCAAATTTGTGATTATTTAGAGATAGAACGTCATCTATATATCTGTATGTTTAGATGAATGATTTAGCGACAGTCTTTTCTCCAGATTTGAGAAGGTTCTGTAAAACTTCTGATTCATATGAATAAAGAAACAAATCAGCAAGCAAGGGTGCACAGTTTGTGCCCATTGGTATACCAATTGTTTGTTGAAAGATAATATTGCCAAACACAACAAATATGTTGTCTTTCAAAAACTCTTACATTTTGTTGATGGTATCTTCAGTATATTTTTGTTTGCAGTCTGTATGGCGTTAAACAGAATAACCAGAATCCCTGTTGAGCACTAGATATTTATATCTTGGTTTACCGTTTTCGTAAAAAAATAAAAAGTGAATGATTTGTTTTAGAAGTTCTTTCAATAAAGCATGAGGGATGGTGGTGTAAAGGGTGGAAAAATAAAAAAATTTATACTTTTTACCTAAGATAGAGTATAAGAAACAAAATGTTCAAGTAGTTCTTTAGAATTTTTGAGAATCCACATTTGGTTGATGCCAGATGTCGAATAAACTTTATCTGAATAAGTCTGACGGTCATCTTTGACGACTGTCAAAATTTGTGTTAGAATAAATAAAACAAACATACCAGTCCTTGTCCATATCACAATCCCAAAAACAAAGTAAAAACTTTGCAAACTTTGGGACTTTAAATTTTACTAGTTTGTTAAGTAATATATTAGAAATATTAATAGCATCTATGACTTTGTTTGCATAATGTAATTTAAGAAAGACGGTTGTCGTCCTGTATATTGTGTTTCTGAGCAGGTTTAAATAACCTTTTAAATGCAATATCCATGATAATAGCGTTAAGTTTTAACTCTGGTGTATTAAAATCTGTAGTACTTTTGTATATGCATTCTTCTTGTAACTGACTTAGACGGGAAATCTAACTGATAATCAATTTCCATTTATTTTAATGTGTATAAATCTATGTTTTTTTTCTTTTTTCCTTATCAAGATGTTCTCTGTATCTGAACCATCCAAACTGTCTGAACGTACGCATTCAAAATCAAATATTAGTGAATATTATTTAAACTTTGGTGTCGCTTAAAGCGCAAATCTACTGATAAAAAATTTGCTTTTTTATCGATCAGTGTTTAATCTAAATTTAACATTATAAAACCGTCGTTAATAAGCCGGACAGTTTATAAGAAAAATATGTTTTCATTAAGAATAGCTTTACTTTATTGATTCATGTTATTATAAGAGTCGAAGGATGTTACTTGTTTTTAATATATACTGACAAATCTAAATATTGTGACCGCGTATGCTTTGCTGCAATCATTTGAAACGTTTTTCTTTAGGATAAGGCTAAAAGAAGAAGATACATTTAAAATCACTTGATAGCATTTGTTCATGTATCGACTTAAAGCATGTTCTTTGAGTAAAAACAAGAGGCCCATGGACCTTAACGCTCACCTGAAGAAATGTCAAATATTGGTTGCAAAGTGCAATAGACAATATATTAAGTACAGAAACTTTAAAAGTTTTCTCAAGTTAAGAACTCCCACAAAACTTAATCAGAAATATATCCACTCACATTTTATTTATAAGTAGCTTATATAATATGCATGAAGTAACTGTAGAACAATGAATAATTTCCAAATCATTAATCAATTTCAGTATACCTATGCAGCTATGTCCTTAACCTTTGAATATATATGACCTCGAAGCATATATAATTGTCATGTCAATACCTACAATATTCTAATATACATGCCTATGCTTGAAATTAAAAGCTTTCAAGATAATTAATATTTTTAGTATTCTTATGTTGATATGACCTTGACCTTTGAACATATAACCTTGAACCAAATATCAAAATGATCGTTGTCGCAATACCTACAATATTTTGATATACATGCCTATACAAAAAGTTAATAGTTTTAAAGATATAGTGACATTTATATAATTTTTAGCAATGTCCCCACTCAATGCCTTACAATTTCCCCATTTTGAGCCCCATGGCTACCATTTGTGCAAATCTGAAAATAGATGACCTAAGGATGTTATAAATGAAATAACTAAGGTATATCACTTGTAGATTCAGAGGAGAAAATTTTTAAAGTTTTTCACTATTTCCCCCTCATGGGGCCCCAAGGGGACATAACTCCTTTATTTTGCAAATTTTAAAGGGCTTCACCCAGGCATGATGGTTACCAAGTTTCATTAAATTTGGCCAAGTGGTTTTGGAGGAGAAGATTAAAATGTAAAAAGTTTACGCACGACGGACGACGCACGACGCACGACGCACGACGGACGAAGATGGATAGCAATAGCTCATCTGAGCTTTTAGCTCAGGTGAGCTAAAAATAGCGATGCAAATTTATTTTGTAATTCGGGATATTTAAAATGGCCAAGACTTAGAACAGTTATATATAAACATTTTAAAATCCAATAAAAAATGAATTTTTTAAATTGTATGTATTAAACTTAATTTTAGAAATAAGCATTACAAGCTATGTGTCATTTTTATTTTTCATTTCGAAAAAACTCAGTTCTTTAGGTTATGAAGAACGAAAAAACTAACAACACAATTATTTTGGATACATCAAATTACAAATGAAAAAAAAAAAACAAACAAACAAAAAGTCAATTAAATATTATAAATTTATGTAGGTTTTCTAAATTTTGGTAGAAAAAAACAATTACGATCTATTTCAACGTATTAAACAGCACTTTCTTATCTAAAGTGTTACATACTGATTGAAAAGCTTTGTTGTAAAAAATCTTATTGATATTGTTTGTTTCCAAGAAAAAACTCGAAACAAAAAAGCGGCCTAATCAGCAACATCTAAAATTAAATTCCATTACTGATTAAAAATATTCATATAGAGCTATATCAATTATCAATGGTCTAAAATTTTAAACATCCGGAAGCAAAATAACCTTTTATTAATTCAGTCCTATTTTTTCAAGGACAAAAGGAATGCTAGAATCTGCTTTTGTTATTGACAGCTTTTTGTCCTTTGCTGAGTTGTTATTGTTTTTCACCTACAAAGGAGATTTTTATCAAAACAAGTTCTTTAAGGCATGTAGGTGAACACGAAATTGTAATCTTCCATGGGAATATAAATTTGCTGTATCAAATCCAGTTGCTTTCCCATTTATCCTCTATTGTTGTATATCTAACTGACTGTTCTTTCGCAAACCACTTGGCATTTCGAAATGAGTCACGGGTCTTTCGAATTCAGATAAGTGAGGTTCCGTTTCACAGAAAGCGTGGCACGATAACAAATCCTGATGTATAATGCAATCAGCGCAACGCACAGGCAAACTTTCTACACGTTCGCCTATATATCTGATTGTTATACAATTTTAATTGATGGATATTTAATTTGTCTTAAAACATACAACCTGAATTTTGAACCACTTCTTACTTTTACCAAAAATGTTTGATCATCCTTATTATCTCTTTAAAAAAACTTTGAAAGCCTGTCGCCTATAAACAGTTTTTATAGAAGGTTTCATAAAAGACATTACACAAAGCAAACAATTAAAATGTATTTTTTTATTTATGCAAATGACAGGAAGACTATAGGTATAGAAAGAAGCTTATATGCTTGATTATCTCCTAGAAAACATTTCGATAGTGTCAAGTCAAGGTTGAACGTTTGAAGACAAACATTTCCTAATATACAACAATCACTGATTGAAATATCCCCATCTACATATGCTTTTGACCATCAAATAAATACTTTTTATGATAAAATCATTATTAAATCATTAGTATGTTTTAGCAAGTTATACATGCTTATGTAATTTCATTGGCAGATCTAAGAACATCCAATAATGCAAACTTATCTCGAAAAGCTAAAAGTGTATTTTCTTTTAGCATATTGCTTTTAGATATTATTAAATATCGTCAAAATATCATCTTGCTTTTGTTTTCCTGGTCGATTAATTTTACTGTAAATATGAATATATTTATATTACTAGAGTTATTTATTATATTTACGAAGCAATGTGTATAAATCACATTATTAGTCACAAAGCTAGAATATGACAATAGACTGCAATGGTTAAAAAATATAACATTGATAAATATAGGGAAAATTCCCTTTGTAGCTATAACATTAAGAATTACATTTATGATCTAAAAACGAGACATTTTATATGTTTTAAACACTTTTGCAAAAAGGGCATTAATACTCCCGTTTAAAATTATCACTAAACGATGGATCTTTAGCAAAGGAAGTAGGTTCATCTTAACCTCATTTTTATGGAATTACTTGATTATGTTTTTTTTCAAATCTATTGCTTTTCCCAATGAGACATTACAGCCATATTTGTTAGGGCTACTATTTGTGGTCATGTAATAAACACCCATCAAGAATTCATTTATTTCATCAATAGCATTGTTGAAGTAGATGAAAATCAATGTAGTTAGAATATATTCCCTTAAACTTCTTTTTACATGTCTGATTACTTTTACTGTTAGACTTTTTATACTTAAAGCGGTACGTCAGCTGTTCCAAATAAAAGATTTATTTCAAACATGATTAAATATATCACTAAAACGATTTAACAATAATTTTTTTATTATAACATGACGAAAATTCTGTTGTTTTTCGCTAAATAAAAAATAAGAAAATGATCAATTTCCTAACTACCGTAATGTGAACATAAACTAGGGTATTAAACTTTGAATACGTTATATAATTAGTGCTTAAGTCTGTCTTATTACAAGACAGATTTTTGACGCTAGTAAGAAAAAAGAAGTCATAACAGTTATATATTTTACTGGGTTATCATGGTGATCTACGGAATAAATACGACCATTTAAAATTTAAAATCAAAAGATAAAATATAACAATTTAATGTTACTTTATTATTTTCAAAATGATTTAAATGAAGGCTTTTATTAGATAAAATTCCAGTTAAAAAAGAAATAAGGAGTAGGTTATTATTCTTCTTAGTTTTTTCTTTCTTTTCTGTCAGAGTTGAATACTATAATTTATTGCAGTAGTGCTAATTCCTCATTCCATAACCATATATTCTTAATGCATGAATTTTACATTCACACTCGATTAGTCACATATGGTTTAAATAGGTATCCTCAATAGACTGTTCTTAATTAAAGTTAACTCAGCCGGCTATTTCCAGTTTAGGTAATTTAGTCAATGTTTCAAAGGAAATATTAATCAAAGCAATATTAAACACTCAATACGATTACATAATTTGTTGTCACTGCAATTTGGTTTCATCTTTGTACCGAGAAAGTAATGAACTCTCTATGAGACAGACTCTTAAGTATCTCTACGACAATAAAGAATAATTTAATTTCGCTTTTCCAGGCAAAGATTTAACGGGTCGACTTAACCATCAATATTATTTCTCTATAGTATTAATCTCCAAATTTAGTATTGAGGACTAAGAATTTGCACTGAAATTAACAAAAAATCTTAACGTTGTTTAAAAATTACATGATTTAATTGTCTATTCGAGATATCTGATTATGCCTTTACTTTCCGAACCAATCTGTATAATCATGTTTGAAGAATGCTGAACACACAAAAGCAATTAAACTTAAGACATTACTAAGCAATAAACTTTATACAGTTCTATTCATACATGAAATCTAACCACGAGGTCGAAATTTTACCATCTCAACCACAGTTGTGTAATTGATATTTTTTTCTTCCATAAAATTTACGAAAAAAAAAAACCGGAATAGTAATTTGACAAAACATAATACTTAAAGTACGTAAAGAAGTTTCACAGAAAGAGAAGGTAAACATGTTTTCTAACAAGAAAAATGAAGCAAAGTTTAATAAGTATTGTTTAAGTATAAGTTTCCCCATAAATAAATATATAGATAAATAAAATCTAAATTCAGCATGCAATATAGTTAAAAGATGTGCGAATTTCCAGAAGATGTATACAGTACTCTCGTTAAAAAAACATAACTTTAAAAACATGTATGTTTAAAAACAGTTTAAAAAACGATATACACTCTCAGTAAATGTTGATAAAAAGAAACAAAATCATGAAAAAAAAATCTTTAAATAGATAAGCAAACCTTCTCATCTTTATTATCGTGCAAATAGTGATCAAAGTTTAAAAATATCTTTCATATAAAAGGTTTTACAAATGATACGCTTATGTAACGTTGCTATGGAAACGTTAAAGCAGCAGCTTTTAGACAATTCCTGCTTTTAATCGTTTGTGACAAATATTTAAAAAAATTGAAAGGGGTACAACTTCTGTGTAGAGTAGATCAATTACATCATCTTTATGTTTAAAACATTTGGTTAAATTGTATTATTGTAACAAATTAACCTTAAATCAATTTACTTTTTATACTTTTTTGATACAAATTCATAGCTCATTTAAAAATCATGATTTTCATAGTCGTGATTACATTGATGATGTTATAAATTTTCCAGTTTAGGAAAATATTTTTGTTGATGTTAGATTTGTTTTATTTATCAAAATTAATAAAAAATTTTGATTAGTCAATTGATTTCTACTTTACAATCAGCTTTTAACAATTACACAGGCAATTAATTTAATGTATTTCTAGAAACTATTCTTTATACTTAATCTTGCATTGAATGTTTGTATCAGATAATCCATCATGAATTTATGAATAAAATACTATCAGGACGCTTTCTTTTATAACTAATGAATGTTTTAATTAAAATATCTGTCCTGTAATAAATGGTTTACAACTTAAACTGAAAAAATTACTTCAGAAGGTTTTAGAGACTTTTACAAATTAAAATAATCATTTGTAATACAAATAAATAATAAAATAAAATCAAACATTAACATTTTTATATTTCAAATTATTAAAAAATGTAAATTGAGCGACCTTTAGAAAGAATTATCATGTATTAGACAATATTATTAGAATATTATTTAATCCCCTTGAAAATTTAACATCAACATAACTTTTAAAAGTAAATTTTATTTTTATAAAGTAACATTTTAACATTAAAACTCATGATGTTTTATAGAAAGAACTTTATTGAATATTTTAATTTAGATTGTATGATATTGCTTGAACTCTATTTTATTGGGAGTCCGGAATAATAAAATCTATCTTATCGCCCGTGATTGACAATATATTTTTAAATTCATTAGCTAAAAAAGGACAAAAAGTAGCGATTCCTTTCTTTGCAACACAATGTTATTCCATATAATTTTCTCATTTGTAAAAATAAAGTGATATAATACTGATAAATAAAACAAACATACCAGTCCTTGTCCATATGATTGGACAATCACAATTACTGATGTAATATTTGTAATCGCGACAAAAGTATTGCATCAGTAGCACTCGATTTTATTTGTTTAATGTCGATTTTCAGCATTTTACAACCTACTGTCCACTCCAAATTGATACATAAAAATTTAATGTCTACAACCGTATTCAATGTTAATTTAAGCATAATAGTTAGTTTTTGTTTACATTTCTTATCGACATAATCGTCTACACCAATGACGTGCTAAATAGAATAAGTTAAATTGAGGTTTCTTTAACGGAAGACAAAGTGTATCTGACGTTTGTTTCCATTTGGTTTATTAATCCGTAACTATTTTGTCAGTTTGAAATTGGCTCAGGCACTATACTCCCAAGATAACGGTATAGTAGCACAGGACATCCGTATAAACATTGTTTGTTTGCCAATATAGAAAAAAGTTTTTTTTTCAGTTGCAATTTTATTTTTTCCTTATTAATTTTTAATGGAAGGCTTGTAACTTGGACAATACATGACATGGTACACGTAGTGAAAGAACTGGTTGTGACAAACTGGTTTTAATAAACCTTTGACAAGGTAGGTAGGCGACAATGACAATGTAACTATTGGTTTAGAATATTTGGTAAATTTAATTAACACCCAAGTGAAACATATGCTTCGTTAATTATTTAATATTAATAAAACGCAAAAAAATTTTTTAACAATTGTCGTCATTCTGCAATATTGAAGACAATGTTTTTTTCGATTTTGATATCGAACGTTTTATTGTGATTGCCAATGACTAATACTTCATTTACAAATAGTAATAATGGTAATTGATCGAATAATTTGTTAATAAAAAACGAAATAACATAATGATTGCATCACCGATTGCATCACTAAACACGAAAAAAATCACAGAAATAATATTACCGGTTCTTTTTCTTTCATTATTTGTATATTTATTTATTAAGGCAAACAATATGATTAAACACAGGCTTTGTTTAATATCATGTCATAATAACATAAAACTTTCAGAAAAAAACTTGGTCAGTGTTTTCTGTCAGCAGATAAAAAACCTTAGTACGTTATAAAATAACATGGCTGCCATTTAAAACACAATCACTCACTTACAACGTATGTGAACAACTAACAGAAAGGGTGAAATTTCCTAAAAAATAATTGTTACAATGTGCAGATAAAACGTTTAAATACTTAATAACCAATAATTAAATTACTTATAATTTGTAATTTGTGTAAAAGCTACCATCAAAAATTCAACTTGTTTAATTCATCCAAAAACTTGAACGTAAAATTGCAAAGATTGAAAACAAAACCGGTTGCAAAATAAACTCAAAAAGATTGTTCTATTTTAAATTTTCTTACTTAACCATGGTCAAATTGGATGTTGCATTGGGATAAACAATTTCCAACTAGAAGCTTTCAGCACAAGTCTGCTAGCTGCAGCTTACTATTATACCTCATTTTGTTTGCAAATTTCAATGAAAAAATTTAACCAAACATTTTATAATCAATCGATATCTACTTTCGTTAACTTTACTATTTATAGTATTAGTATTTTTAGTACCGCATCTTTCTGGACAAACTTTTAATGTATAACACCCACACACTCTGCACAGAAAATAAAGCATTACTTTCAAAGACACCTTAAACAGAAATTTGTCAAAATATGAATAAGTGCTTCAGTGGAGGATTGCTCTCCAGCGCGAGCTGGTGATCTCGACCCCCGGCTCGAATCCTGATGGGACAGTCCCTTGTTTTAGAAAGTTTGTCTTAGTTCTCTTGACGAATGTTGTTTTCTTCACGTTCTCTGGTTTTCTTTATCATCATCTTAGAATTGGCCGTCTTTATTTAACTGAATATATCTTAACTTGACTGGGGCGTAAAACTTCTCTTTTCTTCTATTCAAAATAAAAAAAACTTTACATTTCTCTGTGTCTACTTTTACAATTGAAGCTTTACTAATTAAGATCAACATTAAATATTTTTGAATTTTTCAAAAAATACACATATGTAAGTGTGCATAATTACAGATGAAGCAATTGTCCATTCATGCTCGGGGGATTTATCCTTAAAGTAGCAACTATTAAACAAAAATAAGCTTTTAAATTTTCGGAAAATCGTTCCTCATCAGTGACTCTAGGTGCCTAAAAAGTTGACAGATAAAAAATGTAAGTCATCAAAACTAAAAATTAATGTTTGAAAATAACAGATATTTTGCTTATATTTCATGTGTTTTGTTCTTGATTGCTATTGGAACTATAGAACTATGGTCTAGTTTCTGTACACATGAACTTGTTTCCACTTTGTCATTGAAAATTATACAAGCGAATGCCAATTCATCTACATCTGAATATCGGAATAAAAACTCTAATCATCTTTTTCATTGTGTAATCCTCGTTATTTCATTTACGCTTTTATCAAGTTTTTTATATCAGATACAATCCTATATGAATTGCGCAAGCAATAAATTTCCATTGTAATTGGTTTTTCTGTCTGCAATTCTATTTGGCAACGCAAAAACGAAATGGGCCTTGAAGCAATCTAAAACCAATTACGTTCAACATACGTAATGCGGTTTGTTTACATTCATTCTATGTTTTGAAATAGATTTAACACGTAAAGCAATTATATTTTGTGCATTTAGAAAATAAGAAAAACCTCCCACGTACAGCAATTGATCTTTTCAAAAATATACGTATTAACTAGATAAAAATTGTGCAGAGGAAAAGTTTATACTGTATATTTAATAGAATTTTTAAAAATTACCAACTGTGATTTTGTAGGTGGTTTTATTAATCAAATACAGTATAACCTGTGTATAAAGTCCACCTAAGGGACTGAGCAAAAGTGGACTTTATAGACAGGTGGTCTTTATATAGAGGGTCCCCTATATATACGAGTAAACATACAGTGTTTAAAATAGTTAAAAAAGTGAAAATATGCAGTACCTATTAAAAACTTATTAATATATACATTAATAAAGTTATTTTCATTTTATTTTTTAAAACATATTATTTAAAAATAATCTTTAAAAAACCAAACTATTTAAACTGTACATCAGAAAAGATTATTTGGTTAAACTCTACATATTATATACACTTGACTAATTGTGTCTTTGTTGTTATAAGTCACAGCAAAGGTGTCACAAATTAAACAATTATATATAAAACATAATAGATAACAGTGGGTATTTCTACCTTTATATCTGATGGCTTCAGTTGTTGACATGATAAGTATGACTTCATATATTTTTCTTCAAAATTGTACGTAATATCAGTCAATACTGTAGTTCTACTACAGTAGATTTTAAAACTATGTTAGTTACTACATTGTATTTAGTGTGATCAATAATTTATATTAAAATTATTTATTGCCAATCTTCATACATCACAGTATCAAAGAAATGTGGCTGATATTTACTGCAAAAAATTTGGGAAATTATAAAATTTAATAAAAAATTATATTAAAGAAGTGGACTTTATAGACAGGTTCTGGAGTCATTTGGGACTGTAAAGGGTGGACTTTATTCACATTAGACAGGTGGACTTTATATAGAGGTTCATTACATAGTAAAATCCATTGGGGATACTTCAGACCGGTTGCTATAGACAGGTGGACTTTATATAGAGGTGGACTCTATAGCAGGTTATACTGTACTTCTAACCGACAGATCGGAACAATTTGTTGTCAAATAGAGTGTTAACACTTGCATTAGGTAAGAGACTTGTCTAGTGTTCGTTTTGAACTATTTGGTGTAAATAATGCGTTGGTCGACAAGTATAACCCCAAGAATGACGCAACTCATAAGAAACTTTGAAGCTCTTTCAGCTTGGACTTAAAAAAAGTCCCATAAGGGAAATATTCAACTCTCTCTATATATTTTATTTTGACATTAATGAAGGCCTCTAAAACAGTTATGCCTGCAGCTTTATTGAAATCGAAGTCATATATATACTTTTCAAATTAATTATCCTGAAAGAATGACAGTTTGATTATGACAAACAGTATGACCGGGTTAACGCCCAGAAGCAAATAAAAAGATCAATATGAACAGACGTGGATGAACAGAGGATTGTCAATAACATAAAAGACAAACACATTATATAGAGTCAATAGAACTTCACTCCGATTGCAATTTTACAATTATAACTTAGCTATATTACGTTTCACCATTATAACGACAATGAAATGTAGCGCAACAGGGTTCTAAATTACCTTTATAGATAATGTACACGTTGTCATTTACAATATAAATTAACACAATGATGTGACGACGATGTATATGCCATATGCAAAATTTCATAGTTTTTCCATTCAGTTTTTCCCATTCTGTTGGATATATATTTCATTTAAAATGAAATTCATTATTGTTATTACCTTAACGAAACAACTTATGACGCAGAATTATGATCATGATTCTGCCATATGTTCATGTTTCATTAGAATGTAAAAGCATGCAAGCAAAGTTAAGCAAAATTGTGCTATTTTCACACCAAAAATATGACTTATTATAACTTCCTTTATATTTATACTTTTTGAAAAAAACTGCTTCTATAAAATTTTAAGGTGTTTATCATACCTTGTCCATTGCCACTATCATATGACTATCACTCATGCCTCCGTTTGACATGATTTTTTAACAAAATTGAAATCGATGTTATCAGAGAATGATACTGTAATTTTATTTATAAAAGGGAAATTGTATGTTATCGCTTAATGCTTTTTGCAACGGTTGATTGAATATTTTGTAACTTGTTTATCATGATGATTTTCGGAAACAAGGATGATTCTCAAAAAGCCGAGGCATCCGCCTATAGAATTCAAAATTTTAGATTTGTTACAATAATATTTACACTTTTAACATAAAAAGAGAGTACCAAATCGAAACGGTTTGAATATTACAAGTTTGATTAAACATTACATTATGTGTTTAAATATACATTTCAGAATACTGCATTTCGTATACTTCCACACAAATACGAAAATTTTGATAGAAAAGACCGTGTTTTTATAAATAATACACATAGAGCGAATTCCTCTCCATCAAAGATATTTTGACTACTATAACTTTTATATTTTATTTTCTGTTTTTCACTTTTTGGGTGATGGAGCGGAATGTGCTGACATTGCTGACATTGCAATTTTGGGAAAGAGATAAAACATTACCCCTTAATCGCCCCAACCAATATAAATACTTGATATAAGCTAGCATACGATTTCCATATCATCTACGCTGGCTGTGTGGTAGGATAAGCTCAAAGTCCCGAGTTTGAATCTTTTATGCCGTCCGTATTTTATTTGTTTTTATATATTCTATAGTAATTTTTTTATTTTTACAATATTTTTCTCATTTACAGTTTGTGCATATGCTTCATCAACAAATAACCAAATTAAATTTCGCACTGTTCATGAACACATTAAACTAGTTAAAATACATGTCGTAGATATCTAAAACGTTATAATATATCATCAGGCCAATAATCAATACACGTGCGTTTCCTATACGAGTTTAAGGTATACAAAGCAACATTACAAAGCATGTAAAACACGAAACTAATATCATTGCAATGTAGGCGCTACATTAGTTCACAGGACGAAAATAGTGCATTGTGAGTTTTGCTCTTCACAATCACGGGTAAAAACAGTGAAAATACGACCAATGACACATTTTCATTTTAGATTTTTTCCTACTGACAATTTTGAGATGTCTTTGTTACGTTTTGTTTTATATAGGCACGTTAAGCTAAAATTAATTTGCATTTGGCCTTGAGTCGATGTTGGGATATAGAGGTCTCCCAAAGGTGTAACCTTATTTCTTGGCATTTCTTCCTTTAGGCTGATCGCTCGGCTTTTTGAGACTAATTCTTTAATATGTAGTTTTGTCATTTTTAAAATCTTGATAGAAAAACTGAAATGTTTTTAACGTAAATCTTTTTTGAAAGTAGGAGGTGTCGTGTATGAGATTCATTATAAATAACTTGGCTTTTATATTAACACATTATTATTATTATTATTATTATTATTATTATTATTTTTATTTTTATTATTATTTTTATTATTATTATTTTTTTTTTTTTTTTTGCTTCAATAACACTTTGGAGTGTCCTTCAAGATACGTGAATAATTGTTTTTGAATGTCATGAAGGAAAACCGATTATATACTGTGACACTTTGGTTTGTTCTGAAAATGATATTTCTTTCTCGCCTTGGAAGACTTCTTAGAGAAATATTAGTTTGGATTTTAAAGTGTATAAATAATGAGTTATAATACAGATAAAAGAATTTGTATAACTTTTGTTAAATTCTAAATAAGTCTTCATTGTATGGTTGCTAAGATCGATCCAAAACTTTTCTTTCAAGTAGAATTGATTTTTTTTAAATAAAAAAGGAAAGAGAAATGAACTATATATTAATGTTGCTGATTTCAACATTTCTAAAACAAGTTTCAGGGAGCCTTGAAATTCTATAGACTAGTAACGTATTTTATATCTAAACCTTTGAAAAATAAATTGGATTAAATTAAGGATGTAGATTAATGCAGGCGTCATAATCAGAATTAGCATTTGATACCAATTACAGTTGTAGGCCACGAGCCTCAGGTTTATATCCCATGATCGTATTAACTAGTCATAAAGAATGTCAGTTTATATGTGAAGAACATGCAGGTTGTCTACAACTTGGGAAAAACGGATATCATATTTGCTTGAAGAAACAGATGCTCAATAGTCGTAAAAACATAATGTAATTTATCAATCTCCAGTTTAATTTTAAGTCTGCTGACTTTAGGAAAAAAACATTGGATTGGAATGAATAAATGGTGTTTTACGCCTTAGTTATGCTTCATTCACTTGTAATGAGGCGCTCAGTCTTTGTTCTGGATTTATTAGAGCTTAGTGCATATATTAATCCAGTTTTATGTATATACATTCAATATTAATACAAAAATTAAAAACATATATAAAACGTTATCCTATTTTTTTTAAATAACATGTAGGGGTGGTTAATTCATTATTTTGTAATATATGACTATTGTTTGGTTATCTACTCTCCAAAAGTACAAAAGCACGCACCTGAAACTAACCGTAGTGCTGGTTCAAAGCGGAAATTGTAAAATAAATGGTCCTGATGTGTAATTGCTTTTCTTTTCCTTCTCGATTTTAAAGCCATACATACAAAGACAGCAATAGAGAATACAGCATAGTGAAAAAAGTTTTTCCAAGTCTTGTTGCTATGGTTTCGTGTTTTTTTTTTTTTTTTTTTTTATTTATTTATTTATTTATTTTTTTTTTTTTTTATTTTTTTTTTTTTTTTATTTTTTTTTTGATGTTGGCTGTTAACAAGAACGTTATTTAAAATTTCGCATTTTTACCCCTTTCTATAAAGAGCGATAATGTATATGTAGTTTATCTTTTTATTTTTTTATTGTTATTATTATTATTATTATTATTTTTTTTTTTTTTGAGATTTATATTTTTTTAAAAAAAGAAAAGAAATGTACAAAGCCAAAAAGCATAATTGTTTTGGAAATATTTTTTTTAATTATGTGCGATAAAATAGCGAGAAAATTTAAAACAACTTTTTTTGCATTTATGCTACTAATGCCTTGCGTTACAAATATATTTGTGAAAATATCGATTATCAAATGATAATAATTGTAGCTGAAATGATGAGATTTATTATGTAATATTTTGGATCAAGAACGTATAAAACCAATAAACACCATTAATTTTTGTATTCATAATATACCGTTTCTATCTTCAAATAGCTAAATTAATGTGATGTGTATGCATATTGTTTGATTTCTCTTAAGTCTCATCAATAATAAATGCTATTCCAATAAAAAATTGAGAAATGTGCAAGGTCTGTTTACATTTGAAACTAGAAAGTCAACAAATCGTTAAGTATTACTGGCAGACAAAGTCTATTTAATGTAGAAACTATGAAGCCCGTTATCTGTATTTCCGGCGTCAAAAATAAAACATATAACACAAATACATCAGAAACGTTATTAAAGTAAACATAATCCGCTTATTGTTTAAAACCTAACGATTAACTCACGCTTTTTAAAAAGAAACGTACGTCCAGTTTTCGAAATAGAATTTCAAACGCATCAAAAAAAAAATATAAATATTTTTGTTAAATATTTAATGTATTACCCTAAGCGGGTACCGCTGTTGGTGGAGTAAAGCCCCCGAGGACATAGATAACTCAGTAATCAGTACTTTGTACTGTCAGAAAATGAACCATGTTGCAAAATGTTCAGCCGTCTATGTCTATGTATTTTATTTAAATCATTTAAAACTAAGATTGTTCCCTCATGTAAACCATTCCTTAGCTTGGATTTGAATAAATATAATTTTGGAACTATGGATTTATTAACTTTTAAATGTTTGGAGTATCTTTTTTTATTCGTCAAATTTTCGGCACTTAGTGTCACTGATAAGGAATGGATTTCCGAAATATGCGCATACGGCACACCAAATTTAAACGGGTACTTTTGCTAAATATTTTAAGACTGAGTACATTTGTGCATTGTAATTACGTTCTTCAGTTAAATTTTAGCAGAATTTAACCGAACTCGAGTTACATGCTTTCAGCAGATTTTTCAAGAAAGCGTTATCCTCCGCATATGTGCTGAGAAAACATTACAAATGTAATATTGAATCTATACAGATCAGTAATACAACCGTCTTGTCGAGTCGATTGTATGACAAAATGCCACCATAGTGGAGAATCTATTAGGATCTCACTTTGGTTTCATGCTTGTTTCATTTATGTATTAATATCAATTGTACAATTTGGTTTATTGATAATGACATTTTTAAATAAGAGGCTTAATAAACAGGTCATTTACCTGCCTATTTAAAGCATCTTTTTAAAATGAATAAAATAAAAATGTTATTATTGCAGTGCTCTAGAATTCCTATTTCCCGTACCAAGTGAAGTTTCATCGCGGGAAGGTGAAAAATATTGGCTTTCTTCTCCGAGGAAAAGTGAAATTTATTACAAAAAATGCATATTATCGATTATAAAAAGCAGTTTCTTTTTTACATTTTCCACTGCCTTAAGGGTCTCGATACAACATTAACAGTTGAAATAATATTTTTCTCCATTTTTAAAAGTGGGAAAGTGAAATTTTTCTGTGGGAAAGTGCATTTTCTGTTATGACTTTCCCGTGGAAAGTAAGTGTCAAGGAAAAATCCTAGAGCACTGTATTGTATTAAAGTAATTTAATTGTATCTATTTTTTTTTCTGCAAACCAGAAAAAGTTGAAGATTATTTGTGCTTTTTTGAAGCAAATCGCTGTACTTTTAGTCTTTTCAATATGAACTCAACATTTTCTGAAATTGAGAAATATTTGCTATTCTGTTGGTTTTTTTTTTTAAATTGAACTCTTATGTCTAACCGTTTGTTTTGTTTTTGTTTTATTTGTTTTGTTTTATTTTGTTTGTTCATTTATGTATGGATAAAAATAAGAGTGGGTTTATCTACTGATATGTTATATTTGTCAATTTCTATTTTCAATATAAGAAATTTACCACATACAAAATTTCATCGTAATTCCCTTTAGATGGGATAGGAAATTGAAAACTATCAACAGGTTGTTTACGTACATATTTATAGCATCATTTTCAAATGTATAAATTAGGAATGGTGACTGCTTGGTATGTAAATAATAAATACAACATAAACACGACAAGTCACGTAGGTAAACGTGAGTTTAATAATACTACGTTTTGGCGATATGCATTTGACAAGTATAATGAATAAAAGACCAAAACATTTCCATCAATAAACTCCTACATAAACAAAACTTATCTAAAAAATAAATGGTCTTACTAAATGGTCTTACTAAATATAATCATTTTTTTATGGATGGATTTTAATTTATCGTGAGCGACTCGATTTACATTATAAGTTAATTTGAAACAACCACAGGATTAAACAGTCGTGTATTTTCGGTTGTTCATCGTTATCTATGGATCTTGTTTTTCAAAAACTATTTTATGATGTTTTTTTAAAGAATATTAAATCTATAACAGTGTTTCAGAAGTCATATGATAATTATGCTAATTTTATTTTAGTAAACTTAAAGTATGTATAACGAATACATTGTTTTCAAATGCAAGAATCACAAGTAAAGAACAATATATAAAAGAGACTACAAATGAAATTTATTCGTTAGCCCTAGAGAAAAAAATATTAAATACATCCAGTTTATTGGTTACACTGATGATTTAATCAATAGTATCAGTTTTTCATTTTACAAATGCACACACACACACACACCTTGTGTGATATTTTTTGCAAAGATATTGATGTCATTCTTTTGTGCGTGTGTTATATGTAATATGAAAGGCAGTAATGATTATTTAAAAAAGTAATTATACGAAAAGGTTAAAAACATAAAATGTCATTATAGATAAGTTATTAGAGTCCACTATGACATTTATATTTTGTTAATTCTCAAAAGACGTAGAATTTTGTCATTTAATGTCATAATGAAAATGTATAAATAAGGAATCAGTTATCTTGTTACATATTACCAAAAAAGATTATCAAATATACAATTCAGACATGACATGAAATAAAAGAAAGAGTTGTTTTCTGATAACTACGCATTCCCAAATGCTTCACAAAATTATCGAATTTCAACTACGTTTTTACTGGTTTCGTTAAAGATTTTTTAACTGAAGTCATACATTCATAAATTGTAAACATTAAGCCGAATGTACTTAGACTAGCGCATTTAAGTACATATGGAAGCATATAAAAACTGAAATGTTTAAAACTTGACATCTTTTCCTTTCTTTTTTTATTTTTTATTTTTCATTATTATAGTTTTTAATGTTTTATTCAGAATGGGAATTGAGTACAAACGTTTATCGGTAGCTACTTCAAATTTTGAATTCGAATTAAAGTGTTATGTTTAAAGCTGTATTAAGTTTTTCAATTTTCTGAATTTTTTTTGATTTTCTAAAAATATATTTTTTTAAAAAAAATATCTTCTAACCACAATCCGTGACATTCATTTTCTAAAATTTCATTTCTTTTAGCTGTAAATAAACGGAATCCTCTGACCGGTTGGTCAGTGTTTTACGGTGGTAATTATGAACTTGGAGCATGCGCACGGATGTACGGAAAACCCTAGAATCAAAGGTGAAACATGACAGATTGCATTTATTGTCCTTCATTAATATCCAGATGTATTTGAAATGGTGTAATGTATCCCTTACTTAGTCACAAATGACAAATTGAACGAAGTTGTGTGTTTAATTTATCATATTTCACCGTTTTGAAAGTTGTGTTGTAATGACCCGGGTTATGATGACGTAACCATGTTCTAATATTAGATCACAAATGCTGCATCTCGCTGGGTAAACACTGTAATTTCTGTATTTATTCGAGCTTTTATCGTTGAACCAAATGTAACAATTGTTCACCAGGAACATCATTAATTAGACTAGCACCGTTTTTCTTTGAAAAACTTAATGCAGCTTTAAAAAATGTATCGCCATCTTTTTTTTAATTTTGTTGAAAATGAGCCGAGTAATTGATAATTACTGTTTTAGAGATTTTTGGCCATGCCGCGTTAAAAGGATAAGTAACAGTTCAATGAATTACAAAAGAAAGCAAACAGGAAGCAACAAAAAGAACGGATTTACGAAGTACAACAACATGAAAGCAATAAAAGTGGAATGTCATATTAAATAACATTAGTGCCGTACTAAACTCACAAAATGCTGCCCGCTCGAGCTTACTTACTTTTAGTAAACAATCTGACATTCACCAGGAGACCTTAGATAATGCTCCTCAATAAAAAAAAAGAACTCTAGTTTACAAAAATGTACATATAGAAGATCTGCCTATTTGACATTGATTTTGTCTTAAACAACCAATTAACAGAAAAATACAAAATGTAAAATATCTGTGGATACTTAATTTAGACAGTTAATTGGAATATGAAGAGGTCTTTATGTTTAGTCACACTAAATCATTAAAGAAGCATTTTTTTTCCGATGCAGTCATATAATAATCCGGCATTTTTTGTGACAATTGTTAATCTTTTATGTGTGTGGTAAATATTTTCTTATTTTGATATATTCTTTTAGCTTTTACAAAGTCCCGGAACCTTTGTATCTCAATGGCTTATTTATTACCTAGATAGAATTGTGTTAATGGTTGGCATAAAAAATATATAATCAGCAATGTTAAATAAAGAAAGAGTGAAAGCTTGTCAATTTGCAATTTTGATAACAGAAAGAAAAAATGTGTCATTATTACTCTTCCCTCAAACATAATATAAATCAAAAACGCCTTTATGATTTGTAAACGAAACCAGTTAATTTGTAGAATTATATTTAAATTCAGATAATTGACATCTTTATTGGCGTTTACCTGTTCTTACATTTCCAAAACAAAACTACGTACCCTCGCAAAACTCTTATTTTCAAATATTTTGAGAAAAAAATTTCCAGTTGGTTTTGGAATATCCCAAGTTTTTTGATACAGAAAATGTTCTTACGCCAGACATAAAGAGTGTAAGCGCCAGGAGAAATTCAGACTAATCCAACACCCTCTTTTCCTAAGCAAAGAAAGAGTCTATTTGTGGATTCCTTTTTTCACTATATTAAAAAATAAAATATTGCTAGTCTTTAAATATGTCGTTTAATATTAAACACAAATAAAAAAAATTGATTTCCAGACTCGAAAATTTCCGTCTATAACAACTGCACATTAGCAGAAGTCTAGTTAAAGCAACAGCTACAAAAAGGTGTAACATTTAACAAAATTTTCAGTCGTTTAAAATTTGAAATTTATTTAAAACTAAGGTTTGTTCCCTAATGCAAAGCATTCCTTAGCTGGAATTGGATTTATATAATTTTGCAAATTTAGATTCATTTTTTTCAACTGTTTGGCTTATATTTTTCATGTATCAAACTTTTCGGTCTTAGTGTCACTGATGAGGAATTATTTTCCGAAATGTGCACATCTGGCACATCAAAATTTGACTGGTATGTGTATTATATATTTAGACCGAAAACGTGATCTTCGACCAAAATATAGTCGGCAATAACAACAAAGTTTTGTTGATATTTGAAATTATTATTATTAGTATTATTATTATTTTTATTATCTTTTATAATTAATTTTACATTATGTGAATAAAAAAATGAGAAAATACCACCAATATATCTGAAAACTTAAACAATATTAGTTTTCAAGCCAACCCCCCATCCCCTGTGGTTACCCCACACAAAAATCAGTGATACAAATATTATTTGCTGTTACTTTTTATTGTTATTGTTACTTTTGAAAATTGTCAAAGAATTTATAAAAAGATTGTTCTAGCAAAGTTTTGATTAATTATCTGTCACAAAACAGTAATAGCATTGTATCCAATATAATACATGAATAAAATTTTTATCAGTGGAATAAAAATGTTGATCATAAAAATAGAAAATAGTTATGTTGCCGGTTTCACATTCATAAATTCAGTTCAGTGTACACGCAACTCAGTTATTCTCATTTTACTCTCATCAATTTAAAAAGTAGATATATAAACAAGGCAATGTTTTACACCGCGCAAACTTTTAAAATGTAAAAAGTGATTATTTTTTTTTACAATTATTATTTTTAATAAGAAATATTTCTACAAAAAACTTTGTAATAACTTGCTTCAAATACAAGCTTGTTTTTCCGATCAGTGTAAAGTCCTATTTTATAAGAAGTAGGGTCTAAAAAAACTAACCTAGTTTGTTCGTGTTTTACCTTGAATAACATTTCAGTCGTTAATCATCATATCAATATGTACATGCTCTGTCTGATTTCTCTGCATTGGCATCAATAATTCATGAAGTCCCGATAACAAAGATGATAAAAAGAAGCCATTGTATTATACAGTATACAGACGGTCCACAAAGAGTGATGTAAAACTTGCATGCAAATCATACTTGATGCAAAAAGTATTTAGCATCATGATACGTATTAAGACAGTTTGCCATATTCCGTGCTGCCGGCGTCAAAAAGTTATAAAAATTGAATATAATCATTCATGAACGACCAATACAAGTTACATAATCACAAATTCTTTTCTCAAGATCTTGATATGGAAATTGTAAGGAAGTTTTTTTTAGTTATTTTAATTTCCAAATAATATCCAAGACAAAAAAAAAGATATATAAAAACCTCAAAATGTTTTTTTTTACGTTTTTCACAAGGAGATGTATTTCGATGCTTAAATAATTATGTCAAATATAATTCAATTTGCTATATTTTTTTCTTTTATTAAAACAGAACCAATGTATATCTGAGGACGTTGCAACAACTTTGATAATCACATTTTTATTGATAGGGAAATTGTTTTTTAACCTTTAACTTGTTTAAAACTGTTTGTTTTTAAAGAGAACGCATATCAAAATATTTTATTGTTACCCAAATTTTAATGTTACATATACAGTGCGAACCCTTAGAACCGATCTCCCTTAAAACCGAAATGCTGTAAAAACCGACCGATTTTGTCGGTCCCGAATTTTTCCTTCTTTATTCTTTGTTAACCGAACCTTGATAAACCTAATCCTGTGAATTCTGAACACCGGCCGCTTTTTCAATGAAATATGATCAAATTCTTAATGAAATTACCTTAGAAAACCGATCATTATAATTTCACTTTGAAACAAAAAAAAAAAAAAAAAAAAAAAAAAAAAAAAAAAAAAAAAAAAAAAAAAAAAAAAAAGAAAGAAAAATCGCCGAGCTATTTAAATAACCTGAAATTCTGTCGTTATGATTTTTAATTGCACTGATTAACCGTCAGATTAAACTGTAAATTCTTGATTGTTCTTCCATCTTTCAATCAATACCAATTACACACTTGAGTAAACATTTGTTGATAATCCGCTTGACATTTGTATCACCAAGATTTCGTAAATAAACAATGAGTACAACTGTGTGTATATCGTGACCGGATAATACTGGTTAAAGATCACCTGTTTTTGTTCGATTTTATTGTTAAAATAACCGAAGATCATAGAGACTCTTCCGAAGTTATCGAAGAATGTGCAATAATGAAATAAAATAAAAACAATTTCTATATCTAGAAAGTCTTACAGCTCTTTAATAATGAATTAATAAAGTTGAATGAAAATATTTGCACGTGTCAGTTTAATTCAATGTCGAACTCGGGTAACCTATGGTGTACCTTTAAATCTCATGTTTTGTCAATAGAACAATATTTCCGGAAAATGGGTCAATTTCAAAGTTATCATTTAGTTATGACTTTCTGAGCCGTACTACGTATTTGAGAAATACTCACAATGTGATCTGTTTCCAGCTACATGTATCTACGTACTTTTGTATTAAAAAATGGTGTTTTTTTCTACGCATCACTTTCTTTTGAAAAGGCGAAAGATGGTAGTCGGTATTATTGCTATATATCTCACTAGACCTATCACATACGTCGCCCTCATTGATATTCCAGTGTCGATAAAAAGATACTTACCCGTGTAAACAGATGCATTTTATTTTATTATGTAAAATACATGTATTACAAACATTAATACATGTACAATTAAATACATATAAATTAATACAGTATCACTTTCTCCATCAACGTTGTTCACACGTTCACGGGAAGTAACTCATGAATCTGAAACAAGGACAATTAACTCTGAACGACTACTCTGAAAATTGAATCCCTGTCAAGACCAAATTTTTCTTCAGGTCCGGGAGGCAATCGGTATTCACAGGTTTCACTGTACAAATAATATTGTTACGTTAACAATAAAGATTTTTTTTAGTCTGATTAAAGTATCCTCATAATGATAATTGTAGAATGTTTGAAATAAACATAATTTAAAATCGAACAAGCCTAAGAAATTTGAATCATTAATGGAAGTTGACAATCAGTCATTCGATGAACATCAAGGCCCATGAAAATTAAAAAAAAACAAACATTATAGATATTTACTTGAAAAATCAAAACCAACCGTCTCCAATTTGAGACAATTTAGTTGGTTTTGTGAAAACTGGAAAGTATATCTCATAAGCAAGAAAAGCATAAGCATATACCAGTATATTGGCTTCTGAAATATTTGCTTTTCATAAGAAAAATTCTTGATGGTCTATTTCAAAACCCTTTGAAATCTATAGAATTAATACATCTTATTAAAAACTCTTTAAGACTTTTAGTTAGTTTGGTTTAAACAATATTTTATTTATATATCAATACAAGTACTAATTTGAGACATACACATAAAAATACACTTAAAGGGTTTAGGAACAAGACATAGTGTCTTATATTAACCCGTCTCCTTTACCAAAGTTATTATATATACATTCAGTATAGGCCGAATTTAAAACATTGGAATCATATTATCTGTTTTATATATATATATATATGTATATATATATATATATATATATATATATATATATATATATATATATATATATATATATATGTAATTTTTTGCTATAGCAAACACAAAACAGATCTTTAGGGTTACCGATTTCTTCTGTTGTTAATGAAATTTTATGCACAAAACCGCACCGTGTTCCCATTTTCTCATGCCTTTTTTTCTAAATTAGATACAATAAACATTAGTTGATCATTAAGACATATGAAAATTACTGTGCAAGATATAATTACTGAACAGTTGAAATGTAGCTGTCTTCGTTAGGTTAATTCTTTATGCACCATGAAAAGAAAAAAAGCGATCGATTTATGGGTAGGTTAAAGTTTTAATGACCCTCTACAAATGTAGAGCGTTATGTATAAAACATTAAACTTAAATCTACAATGCTTCCAATGTTAGCAGTGTACCCTAATTGCTTCTTATTTAAGTTCCGTTCCTATCTTTTCTATTATTAACACCTTGTTCATGTTTATACCGTCTTAAAATTTACCCTTTCGAATTTTTTACTTATAAATTTGGCACGGATTTTAATTTGATTTTGTTTGATTTAAACTTTTCAGACGTTGATAAAAAGTGAATTATTCTTGTCCCAGTCAGGTTGTATGCTACGAAAGGTTCTTGTGAAATATATTAAATTTAACGTTGATACAGTTTTTTTAAGTTGCCTAAAAATCAAGAACCGATTGCAACAATTTTCTTTTTTTAAGATAATTACTATAACTGGTATCCTTTTTTTAACGTAGTCTTGTACTACTCTTATAAGTTACTTTATTGGAACCGTGAAATGAACAAATATGTATGTCTTTTTTCTGGGATGTTAAACTAAATCAAATCAAAAACAGCGCCTAATGGACAGTGAAATATTTCTTTTGTATCTTTACCAACAATCTATGGTACCATGAATAGTTTGCTTAAACAGAACATCTGTTACACCAGAGTTCTTTATAAGTCTACCTTTGGTTTATTCAATTTTGATGCATGATTTACTCTTATTAAATAGTCATATTAGGTCAGAATTTTAAAAAAAATGAAGAGTGTGAATTTTACAGGCATACTTGTATTTTCATACAAATCGTGTGAAGACTTACAGCCACAAAAGCGACAAAACAACTATTATATCTCGATATAATTATTATTTTTATTATTATTATTATTATTATTTTGCGATATTCACGTGTTCTGAATGAGAGTAATTCAATTAAATACAGCCAACTGAGCATTCTGGTGTATACAATTTTAATTCAAATTATACAAATGGATTGTTCAAATAGTCATTTACACGTCACACAGACATAGGTTATAAGTTTCAAATAAAGATGAGTATTTGTATTTCAAATTAAAGTGTTTGTTGTACGAAATGGTGCGTAGATCAGAAACAATATATAAACAAAGTACAGAAATGCACTGATTAGTATTACTTATCGATTTTTTCTCCAATTCGTACCAGATAATTATATCCATACTGACACTTGTGACGCATATTGCATGTTATGATACTGCTATTGTGAAATGATTTTTCTTCTGAATTTTATAGTTTCTCAAAGGATGTTGAATGATGACATTACAGATTATTTAAATCAGTCTTAAGATTTAAAGTCTAGATGTTTAATTCCTGTAATCTTTTTGCGCATTTTCTTAAAGATGCATTATTTTTTTTCAAATTCTGGATTTTATCTATCTATCTATCTATCTATCTATCTATCTATCTATCTATATATATATATATATATATATATATATATATATATATATATATATATATATATATATATATATATTTGAAATAAATTACCTCTAATTATGACCCGTTAGATTCATTTTCTAAAACTTCATTCCTTTTAGCTGTAAATAAAACTATATCTCTAACGTATTGGTCACATGTTTAACGATAATGATTATTATATTCGAGCATGCGGCCTTATATACGAAAACTCAAATAAATCAAAGGGAAAGACTTCCATCATTAATATCAAAATGTATTCGCAATGGTGTTAATTTTCCCTTACAAAATCACAAATAAAAAATTTATAAAATGCTGTGTTTATTTGTTCGCATTTTACAGTTTTGTAAGTTGTGTTTATATGACCTGGTTCTTTTTGACATAATTACGTTCTAAAATATGATTCCAAAGGACTACATGTTAGGAAGTCACATTTATTTCAATATTTTTGTCAAGCTTTTATCGTTGAACCAGTTAAAAGGTAAGTGTTCTAGATTCACCTCTGTGAAAAGTTATTTTTATAAGCCAAATTAAGAAGCTATCTTTTCCTTATCATTTAGGCAAAATTAATGCTGAGATCTGGTTATCGGTTAGGATAATTGCTCTTCCAGAGTACAAATTTTATAAAATTCTGGATTTTTAACACTTTTCTTAAAAATTAGTTACTAATTCACTCGAAATAATAATTCCGTAATAAATTCTCTTTATCCACTTATCTCGTATATGTAATACGAAAAATAATTTGCTTTCAAAAATTTCGTCTTACTATGTATTGTTTCTAAAAAATATGAAGTTCATGCCGTTCATATTCGAGGCTGACCCCCTTTTAATTTTTGTGCTCTGTGAAAATTAAACACTTAAAAAAATGTGATTGTTACATTGTATCATATTTCCACCACATTAATAATACGTATTGTTGACTACAATATTTTATATAATCACCACGACAACATTAGATAGAATGTGGCTTAAAAACAGAAAATTTTATATATAAAGTATAAATTTCCAGAGCTTTTGGAGGCGTGAAAAATATATAAATCATATTCTTTAAATTTCAAGGTAATGAAAATTACAAAAACAACTGATTCAAATCACTCAAGTGCTAGAATTAAACCGCTCCAAAATCTTTTCAAAAGTAATCAATTTGTATATCAATAAAACATTTAATATTCTGTTTTATACTTTATTGTATTTGTTCACAATTATAATCAAACAGAAAAAACTAAAGCGGGCAATCAACATGATCTAAAATTCAACAGGTATTTTTGTTGTATATTGAATACCCTTGAGCGGGTACCGTTGCAGGTGGAGTAAAACTTCTCTAGGGTATTCTTAACTCAGTAGGAAGTACTTTGTAATAAACCAGTATATCAGTAGGAAGTACTTTAAAAATATACCTTTTAGCAAACTTTGTTGTTTTTTTAAATTCATTTAAAACTAAGGTTTGTTCCCTTATGCAAAGCATTCCTTAGCTAGATTTGGATTCATATAATTTTGGAATTTTTGATTCATTATTTTTTAACAGATTTGTTAATGTTTTTCACCTATCAAACTTTTAAGCCCTTGGTGTCACTGATGAGGAATGATTTCCCGGAATGTGCACATACGGCACACCAAAATTTAACAGGCATATTTGTTAAATATTCTTACAAATTTACTATGCAGCTCTTTCAATTTCGTTCAAAATATAAGAAGGCAAAGGAGACGCGTTACTTGCTGTTGAACTGGTTTCTGATTTTACAGACACCAATGCATGATTATATTGAGTAAAAGCGACACGGCCTGGAGTTTTAAGTATGTTTTTTTTAAAAGACAAAACATGTTGTTAATTTTGGCTTTAACTTTGTGTTGACATATTAGGGTATATTAAAAGAAAAAACATCTGTTAAAACCAAAATGATTTTGCTTCCATACACTGATACTAGTGAGAAGCCCCTTACCCGTCCAGACAAATAACATATTTTCCTGCAAATAGAAAGTCAATCCATTTTTAGAAGTAAAAGATTATATATATATGCCTAAAACACTTAATGAATACACACACACACACACACACACACACATATATATATATAATTATATATATATTCTTATCAACCTGATATCCTTGCTATACACTTCAAATAAAATTTATTCAGATATTTAATAAAATTGATCTGTATGTAGACAGACAGATAATCTTAATAAATGTTCAATTATAAAGAAAGTGATTTATCAAAGTAATTTCTTTGTTTATGAGGTACCATAATTATAACAATAAAATCTGCCTTGATAACAAAAATGAAATTGATCTTATTCTTGGTTGTATTCATGGCTAGAAAATACAAGTAAGAACTAGGTTCAAGGTTTAAACACATAAAGTCAATGTATCTAGTATTCTGCCAAATTAAATCTCTTCATATTGTGCTTAAACTAACGTAAGCAAATACAATTGTCATAACCAGGAATATTTCCTTTTATCTCTTTAAAAAGTCGAAACTCCAAAGGTCTGAAACTCGCTTATACAAATCATAGTGACTTACACCCCTTACGTTTGATTCCAATTGCTATTCGGTGCAGTTCTCCAACACCTAGGCGCTACTATTAAGGGTCAGAATTTTTACTAGGATAACAATTTTATTTTATGACTTATACAATTCAACCCGCAAAAAACCTAAGCGACCATAGTTTTGGGAGTTTGAAATTGACTTTATACCCGTTTATTGATATGATACATTTCCAAACCCATACAAGTTTTCTAAAGCACAACTTATAACGTATATGGTCAAATCAATGTCCAAATATTTTTCACTTTGATTTATTAAAAAGATAAGTTGAAAAAAAAAATGATGTTATCTGGAAAAAGCTTAAATGTTAAACGACAATAATTTACAGGATAAGTATTGAACTTACATTTTAAGGAATTAATTTCGCGTTCTTGTATAATCTAAAAAAACCTTTAAACCACAGTTGCTTCTTGTTGAAAAACACGAGTTAAACACAATTCAAAAACTTCGAAAACTCGACCAAGCTAATAGGTTCTAATGAAAATGATTCGATGTTAATTTCAAAGTTGACATTTTTATCAAAGTAGTGTTAAAAACAAAGAGGTCTTTGATACAAAATTTAACTGGTATTTGTTTTATATATACATCATTTTATGGTTACAGGATTTTGATTTAATGTTTCTCCTTCTTGTCCAATCAGCATCGAGTAAACAGTATTTTATTTTACTTTTCATAATTGAACGATAAATAGAAATATTTATATAACACATAGATGTTGGATATATTTTTTTTTGAAATAAAGATTGTTTTATTCAGAGAACCAACGTTAAACAGTGTTTTAGTATTTCAACTATGAGTGTTGTTTACTTTGAATGATGATTTTGTACAACAGATAATAGAATTGAAAAAAAACATAAAATAGATTAGCTGCTTAATTTTTACCAATTAATATCAGATAAAAATATTCTTTCTGTAATCCCCTATATAAATTGTATAGTTTAAATTCCCTATTGTGTGATTATTCTTTGGATTTTTAATAGTTCCCTAAACAATATTAAATGACCTCATTAGATTTAAAACATGTTGGATTAGACTGAAGACTTTAAAACTCGAAACTTTTTGCAACCTTGCTAAACTGATTTTGTATGATTAATTGTCAAATAACTTTAAAACCAATGTTGTCCTGGGCTTTGCCTAAGACTTCTGGTGGAGCATGGCTTTAGTTTTTCATATTGCATTTGCATTGGATTATGTGGTTTTTAGTAAAATGATGACATTGTAATAATTTACTTATTTATTTTTAGTTAATTTAATTATTTGATTACTTTATTTTTATATAATTCTTTTTTTAAATGCATTTATGACTTGGGCACCATAGAGAAAAGAAAGAAAAAATAGAACTATTCGAAATTGACAAAAATGACATTAATGAAAATTGTCAACGTAATAGAACAATTGTCTTTCTAAAAAATGCCCGTGATTCTACTTGGCAAATATATGTTGACCTGCTTAATACTTTGTTGTCATTTTTTAACGTGTTTCTTGAAATACAATATTTATTTCTTTATATCTGTATTATAACCGATCTTACTTTTTCTAAAAATCTCTTTTTTGTACGAATAATATGGTCTGAGATATGTAGGACATACTTTACTCTTTAATGTCTTGTTACTGTTGTATATCGTAATTAATATTATTTCAACTTTACTTTTAACACTGGAAACATGAGTTATTGGATTTTATGTTTTAATTTCTTTTCCTTTTTTATTTTTTTTGTCTAGACGCTCGACTCCAATTACGCACTACAATATTATTTTTTCATTTTATTTTATAACCTATATCAAAAACAATCTAAACAATTTTTTGGTGTTCCATCGACAAATAACAATTTATTCTTATTCTTAACTTAGATCTTCATGTTTACACTGATTGCTGAAGGACTTATGCAATTTGGGGTGTAAATTTAAAAGTTTTGCATGATAATATTATTACATATAGTACATGGTACAGATGAAAATAATACGTATATATCAAGGATATATTTAACAAAATACGTATTTAAAATTGCATCACAAATTTCAAACAGTATAAGTTTGGATTCAGTTACTTCATATTTATCAACAATATTGTAATAACGGCCATAAAAATGTAAGGATCTTGATAAGCCTAGGCTTGCAATATCCTTGGGTCAACAATTTATTTTGTAAGCAGCTTGCAACCATGTTTATCCTGTGTTATTAAGATATCAGCCTTAAGACCCAAAGGCATCTATTATTAGCAAATAAATATCGACATAGGATGGGTCTGGATTGACGCTATAAAGTAAATTGGTAAAATCGAATATTTCATCGATAAAACTATTTTTATTTAAGAAAAGGTCAGCAGTTAATTGTTATATCATAACTTGTCATATATTTAGACTATATATACTATAGATACTGAAAGTAAAAGCTATTTAGAAACGTAATTACAGAAGATGGTTAAAATTACGGGATGCTAAAAAGAAATATTACAATATGTCAATACAAGACTGCTGGGCATTCTATTCAAAAGTCATAATGATTTTTACATAACCTACATTCTCAAAAGATGTTAGTTTTTTCGGAGACTCTGTATAATTTTATATATCAGATTTAATGCAAAAAAAATCTTTATAGGATGAAGGAAAAAATCGATTTAGTATGATAGCTAAAACAGTTACAAAAAACAAGATCAAAATTATATGAACCTTAGTGGAACTTTATTGTATATTATTATTAACAGGTAATTTTGTCCTTACAACGTGCTTGCTTCTTGAAATCATGATTTTAGTGGATAAGAATATATTCATTGATTAGTAGATTACAGGCTTTTTTAAAATTAAAATCTAAAATTAGGTGAGTCAAATTAAAAATATGCGGTTTGTTTTATTGTTATTTTTTTTTCATTAATACTTTTTGTACTATTGTAAATAAATTTTCATTTCAGGTATAAATCTTTTACTCCTTTTTTATGATTTAATTATTGTCTTTATTAACTTATATATATAAATAACATCATCAAAACAAAGTTTTCACATATTAAGAAAGAGATAGGCCCATTGACTTATGCTTATAAATTTAATATTTTCTTTCTAGCAATCTACTTTCGATTTGTTATCCTTCAAATAACTTCTAATATATTATTCTATTTAACATCCTATTTAAAATAGGAATACAGAGACTTAAAAGACCACACATTTAGATTATGGGGACTTTTATGATTATTATATATAATAAAAAACAACTTTATTTTTGCATCAGTATCTTATTGTAATGAATTAAAATGTAAAGTTACAAACCAATTCAACTGTATTCGATAGGGAAACTGCAATATTTAGCAATTAGCTTGTACGATATATACCTGTTTGTTTCATAATTCTCCTCCATAAATCTTCTTATACTTTCTTAATTGGTGATCTTAAAATGTTGTAATCACACACTTGGATAATTAAAAATAAAATGTGTCTAGAACATCAATATTATTTCTTGATTTTATACAATCAAGAAGTGGCGTAATCTATCTTTATGAACACGGAATATTACAATCTTATCTGATTTTTTTAAATTAGCAAAATTATTAACGAACATAAATAAAGAAAATATAAATGCTAAAAAGAAAATAATAGTATTGATGATTATTGATTCAAAAGGTTTTGAAAATCCTTTTAAAAATTATTGACTTGTTTGCGCATTGACTGATTACACGCAATAGAGTCAATGTAGGTAAAATTTTGAGGACAACAAATGTAGATGAGTTCTGATAACTATCTCCTCAATGTTACAGTGAAACCATACAAACAATATACCTTAAAAGGCTAAAAGCTTTAAAGTGCTAAATTTAATCATATTTTAAAAATCAATTTTTTAAACTGTTGGTCATATTAAAAATTGTTTTGATACAGAAAGAATGAATCTACATAGAGAAGAGTTGAGTTTTCTTTTAAAAAAAGTCTTACTTATCCAAAATCGACCAAATTAGCTAGCTCTTTTAATGTGCATAGCCATATTTTGAATATACCGTGTTTTTAAATTTAAATTAAATTTTAGCTAGTTTGCAACATGGTATACGAAAATGTGTAAGTTAATATCTTTTTAAATCTGCAGCTTACAGCCAAATTTTGTATTATCTAGTAATAAACACAGCCATTTTCATATCACATGTCCTATTTTGGCCTCGTGGATTATAAGTGTTTAATTCTTTGGCCAAGATTCTGTTACCTTTTTCGAGGTATTTAAGTCCTGGTGTTGTGGAGGAAAACCATAGTATACGTAGAAATTAACTGACAAACGAAACGACAGTCTTTCCCACATTATAATCTGCCGGAGAGGATTCAAACCTACGCATGTAGAGCAAATGTGATCTGTAATCGAACTTTTTAGACAACTCGGCCAATGAGGCCCCTTATTTTCTTACAAAATACTAAAACACTATTTCAATTTTCGATGATATTTTAGAAATTAGATTTTAAGTGTTATGCATACCCTGTTTATTTTGAAACTAGATGAATATTTGTTTTCCTATAATTATGTCTGCGTTTCAGCAGACATCTTGTTGTAACTAAGGACAGATTTTTTCAGAGGTATCTTCTCCTTCGTTTCTTATCCGATCAGGTTGAAATTTTGTCAACTGGTTGACCATGGGGAGGTCGCTTCCCAATCGTTTTTCGGAATTCTGAAGAACTTCGGAGAAATCCGATTAAAACCACGGAATTTCAGAGTTCTTCTAGACAGTTTTTTCTTTCCTGGAATTTCCTCCGCTATTTGGAGCACCACTTTAGAGAGCTGATACGCAGACATGTACTTGCTGCAAAAAAAAAATTGTCTTGGGTAACAACAAGATATTTGCTGATACCCAGACATCATAAAGATTTTTAGTAAAAACAGGATGTCTGCTGTCATAATAGGAATTTCTCAAAATAAGCGTTTTGAATTTTTAGATATTATTATAATTTTAAACAGCTCATTTGAACGTATTTGATATACATTTTTAAAATACGTTTTATTCAATCAAATTTACATATTGGATATCATTGTTTTCTTTTTTTCATGCAAAATGAACAACATTTATAAAAAAAGGTTAGAATACAATATTTAAGTCTGTATGTTAACACGAAACCAGTTAAGTTTTTTTTAAATTTCTGTAAATTGTTATCAAAATAAAATGTTTCAGCCGTAAGGCAGAAAGAAGTGTTAATATCAGCCAAAATAACAAGCCATTTGTTCGATATTGTTTAAACCAAATAGGGACTGGGATCCAGCTATTGGTAAAGGAAATGACTAAACTCGGGTACAAAACCAGTTTCCATTATATATAAAAAAATCCTTTTTTAAAAGAGAGGTTATTTTGTATTTTTGACCCGAAAAATGATTTCATATTTTTAATTACATATATTTTATATGTTCTCAGCAGAATATGGTATTTCTAGTAAAACTAGTTATTTTTAATTCTTGGACCTAAGAAAAAAGCGAATAAATTGAATACTACACGATTTGATTTGATTTTATTTTATTAGATTATGTTTAACGTCTAAGTTAAGAATATTCACTTATATCAAGACATCACCAACTATAGGTGAATTTGCATTAATTTCTACCTTTGCAATGTGCATAGGGCAATGTGCAGGGAAGGTTCTTTAACATGCTATGCCTACCGTATCACTGGATATCAGTTTATAAGGTCTCGTCCGAAGGACTCCTTGACTTTCATTTCTAAATGCCGAGTGCTTGGCGAAACAACAATCATTATTATTTTAAAAGCAGACCCTGCCGGGGATAATCAACAAGATTAAGTATTCTTATTATTTAATATTTTAACTCCTTCACTTTCTTAGTAAAAGTGGACAAAAGAGAAGCGTGTGGGCCTGGTTTTTCAAACAGGAATTTAAAGGAAGCTTACACAGAGTTTCTGTTTCCGTTATTGCGATTTCATATTTCTTTTCTTGTCTTTATGAAGAAAATTAATTGTGTATGAGGAAGGCGACTCTAAGGAATAAGTGTAGAGTAATTTAACTACCGCGGAAGTATTTACTATGTTTGAAATAACTAAAGTTTGTGTCCTCATGAAAAGCATTCCTTAGCTGAATTTGGATTCATATAATTCTGGAACTTTAGATTCATTTATTTTCAACTGTTTGGCTTATGTTTTTATCTAACATGCATTCGGCCCCTAGTGTCACTGATGAGAAATGATTTTCCGAAATGTGCACATATGGTACATTAAAATTTAACAGGTATCTGTGTTATATATTTAAACTTATACTTTGAAATACTGATTAAATATATATATATATATATATATATATATATATATATATATATAGATAGATAGATAGATAGATAGATAGATAGATAGATAGATAGATAGATATAGATATAAATTAATTTATCATTATTATTATTATTACAATTTTACTTTTTTTGGGGGGGAATTTAAATATTTAGTTGTTTTAATTTAAACTACAATAGTGATGAATTAATTTTTAAGAAAATTTTTAAGAAAATGAAATGTCTAATTACACTAACGAGCTTTGTAAAGCAATTAATAATTTGTATTTTCCAAACAATTGTCGAATTATGAGAAGTTTTAAATAGACTAACTCTACATTTCAGACTCCAGTATAATAAATAATACAATGTATTTTAAATAGCTTTATAAACATATTGGATTTGCAGGAAAGATAATGCATTTTATGACTTCTGGTAAAGACATTGTTGAATATAACAACATTAAAAGTATAAAAGAACGAATGATCAAATAGAAAAATACAAGATGATTTGTTTTATTTACTCTTCATTATCTTGTGATATATATATATATATATATATATATATGACACAATGGTGTAAAGATAAACAGACATAAAGTGTATTTTGATTTCCAAGTGGGCGAAAATGATCTCTATGGTAAAACGTGATAACTTTAAATGCAGCGCGATCCAATACTTTAACGTCTGGATTTTTTACACAATGATTTAATGCTATTTATTAAAATAGATGAAAATTAATAGTCTTGAAAAAGCCAGGAACTAAATAAGATTAATTCATTTCAGCCCTGTCTGTGGTGTACGCCTTCTGTCTCAGTACACTATGTGAAAAAGTATATTTATTTTAATTTAAGACACGTTTGAATCTGCAATAGCTTAATTAGTTTCTTTTTTAAATTTTCGGTTAAAGTACCTCCAAAATACGCTATGTGGCACAATTTGTAACATTTTATTGATATTCCACCTTAAACTATGTTTAGCCATGTAGATGAATACAAAATGTTAAACTTTACTTAAAAAACAGTTTGTTTGTTTAAAACAAATGTCACAAAAATAACGAACTCACTTTCTATACCATAATAATCAGAACTGAACTTGAAAATTTAAGTTCTATTTATTCAGTAAAAATTCTTATGAAAACTAAAATATTGTTTGTTTTCTTGTAATCTTTACCTGAAATTAACTTTTTAATCCGCTTAAGCTGAAGTATGCCCGGAGAGTGAATTGAAGATATTAAATAAGACTAAAACTCTTTGTCATAATTACTATTGGAAATTTCCCAAAGTTTAAATTGTTATGTTGTCATTAATAAAATTACATTTGAAAATTCAATAAAGTCTTAAAGCTTTTAAAGCAACAGTGATTATGTTCTGTCCTGATTAGTGACTAGCGATTTCCTAGTTGCTTCTTCCTGTTCCAAGTTTAAAGTGGATACAAAAAGACAATACCTACAATTATGCCAAGGTTGGTAAGTGAAGTTTATAATTATTGCTTCTGAACATATTAAATATATAACAAATACCTGCTAAATTTTGATGTGCCAGATGTGCACATTTCGGAAAATCATTCCTCATCAGTGACACTAGGGGCCGAAAAAGTTGATAGAATAAAAAACATACGCCAAACAGTTGCAAATTAATGAATCTAAAGTTCCAAAAATATGTGAATCCAAATCCAGCTAAGGAATGTTTTGCAGGAGAGAACAGACCTTAGTTTTAAATAAATTTCAAAAATTAAGATGACTGAAATTTTTGCTAAACGGTATATTTTCTGACAGCACAAAGTACTGCCTACTGAGTTATGGATACCCTCGGGGAGATTTACTCCACCAGCAGCGGTACCCGCTCAGGGGTAGTAAATATATAACAAATACCTGCTAAATTTTGATGTGCCAGATGTGCACATTTCGGAAAATCATTCCTCATCAGTGACACTAGGGGCCGAAAAAGTTGATAGAATAAAAAACATACGCCAAACAGTTGCAAATTAATGAATCTAAAGTTCCAAAAATATGTGAATCCAAATCCAGCTAAGGAATGTTTTGCAGGAGAGAACAGACCTTAGTTTTAAATAAATTTCAAAAATTAAGATGACTGAAATTTTTGCTAAACGGTATATTTTCTGACAGCACAAAGTACTGCCTACTGAGTTATGGATACCCTCGGGGAGATTTACTCCACCAGCAGCGGTACCCGCTCAGGGGTAGTAAATATATAACAAATACCTGCTAAATTTTGATGTGCCAGATGTGCACATTTCGGAAAATCATTCCTCATCAGTGACACTAGGGGCCGAAAAAGTTGATAGAATAAAAAACATACGCCAAACAGTTGCAAATTAATGAATCTAAAGTTCCAAAAATATGTGAATCCAAATCCAGCTAAGGAATGTTTTGCAGGAGAGAACAGACCTTAGTTTTAAATAAATTTCAAAACTTATTTAGCAGACTCTTTTCTTGTAATGCAACGGTTCGGTTTATTAAGAACATTTTCATTTGTTTATTACATTACTCTAAGAATTTGTATCACTAGGTACGTCATACATCAATTCATTTATCCTACATAAAACAAATATTAAATCAGTAGGAGGAATATATTTAGGCATTTGTTGTATAAAAAAGGTTAATTTAGGAGAAAATAACAACAATTTTCTCTATTCCAAACCTTTTAAGCCCTTATACTTTAGAAATTCTGTGTCATTTTATGTCAGCGGTTTAGTTTTCTGTGTAGGATTTACCTTTTATTAGATAACTCCATCATGGGTATAATTTCTGATAACATCTTGGTATCTTTAAAAGTGAATTAATGATATATAAGTACAGATCCAATTACACTTTTACTATAAACTGTCTTAGAACTGAACAATTCGTCTAATGGGACTCACAAATAACATAGTTTAATGGCAGTATGATGGACAAATTGGATATAATGTTTATAACATATTTATATAGTTAATGCCGTCCGAGAGAAGAATTTATAATAATATATCGCAACCAATTTAGACTCTCCTATTAAAAGTCTATTACTATTAAATAATGTAAATGTTACCAAAGTTATTTGTTTGTGACCTTTCCAGAACGTGAGATAAGAAATTTTACATCTTCTACATGGATAAAACACCTCTTTTCAGAATTAAAAAGTAGCATGAATTTGCGGCTACTGATACTTTACACTATCTATGTATTAAGTATACAATCAATTTAGGTTAAAGTTAAAAATTGAAAATATTACCATAATTAAATTATTACGGAATAGCCACTCCAAAGATGGTTAATTTTAACAAGAAGCAAAAATTAAACATGAATTCAAGTTTTATTTCTCTTGAAATGCTGTGTTTAAGATGCTTATAGCTTAATACTTCCTGCTATTGTATGTTTAATAAATCCCCTTAATTAGAATGTAGTATTGTTTTAATTTATATTATAACTATAAAATCGATGAACGGACTAATAGATTTCTGTCTAGTGCGTGATTTATACATTTGTCATATAAAATTTACGTGGTATCGAATTTCAATTTCGGTACTTTATAAGTAATTTTATAGGGTATTCTTACAATATGGTAACGATCTTTTCTAAGATCCATATTGATAATGGAGCTTTAATTTGCAGGATACAAGCCTTGTTTTAACTGTGATTATTGTAATTGGTTTGTCTAAAAAAAAGTTACTGTCGTCATTGTCTCTAAAAAGGTATTACAGCCATCTATCCGTTATATATTTTTTACATGTCATCGTTTCACATTTGTTTACGAACAGCCAAACGGGTCTTTTTCGCTCATCCGATAATTAATTTTTAAGTAAGTTGCCTTAATTCTAAAATTACAATTATTTGAGTTTTCAACTTGACTTAGTAATGAAAGGCACAGAATAAAACCAAAATAAACATTTATGGAAAACACTTTGTAAAATCGCTAATTCCAATAATTTTTTCGTGCCTTTGGTCTTGACTTAGTTTATAAAATCAGTAGTTCAAATCTTGAAAAAATAATGTCTTAATTATAATTTTTTTTAAAAAATAGCTACAAATGTAATAGAACGTATAAAAAACATTAAGGTGAAACATTAAGGTTAAACATAAAGGTTAAACTTTAACCAAATTTTGACAATCATCTAATAAACTTATAAAGCTTGAAAACCTTTTGCCAAAATCACAACATAAGGCCAAGAAACAGAAGTTTTGAGTTTATTGTATAATGAAAATCATGTTGTGATATCGGCTTTAAAAAGAAAAATATTACTTTAAAACATCTAAAATGAAATAGACTAAAAAGAGAAAAAAATAGCTCAAATATTAGTTAATCAAAAAGGTAAAAAAAAGGTCTTTACATTGATAAAATGTTAACAATCGTTTTAGAAATTTCCAAACTAATACATTACTATTTTAATCTGTTTAAGTAGTCTATTTAAACCTATTTTATGAATATTATTTAAGATTGCGTTATCTGTTTTTCGTCTAAATATCATGGTATTAAAAACATATATGTCTAATAACATACAAAATGCAAATTTCTTTCTGTTTTTTAAATGTATGTTAAATATTTTAATAAATTTTTTTAAGAATTTTGCACATCTAGGTCAAACGAAATTTTAAGACCTTTTCAGAAACCAAATTCATTTCAGAATTTTTCTTCAACTGAAGTTGTTTTCAAAAGAACATTTGGCTATTTAGATCATCTAGGCCTAGTTTTTATTGTCGTAGCAACGTCACAAACGACCATTATTTACACCAGTCGACATATACTCCTTACTAAGTTTGAATGACGTCAAGTCAATATCTTTTAGAGAAGAAGTCATCATGTTTGTTAATGACGCACTTACACAAACATGGCACATACGCACTCGAGCACATTCATATGCTGCGATTTGCCATACGCTTGTTTAACCTTGGGAAGTTTAAAGTGTTTAACGTCATCTATGGCTTTGATCAGACTAATTCTGATTTGTTACCATTCTTCTGAAACTTTCTGACATGTGACCTTGACTTTAAATAAAAAACACAATGTTTCAAAACAACAAAAATAATGCATGCATATTTCAAAAAATACATATGTAGCAAAAATAAAATGGTAAAATAATCACTGACTGACCTGATTCTTCAGCTTTGACCTAATTTTAAAAGTCAATCTAAAAACTGTATGCCTCTGTAATGTTATCAGACTGCTTTAACCTAATTCCTTTTAGCGTTATGTACTTACTTGTATGTTATATATATATATATATATATATATATATATATATATATATATATATATATATATATTTTTTTTTTTTTTTGGCTTGTTCGGATTTTCCTAACAAACTTCTTTTGATTGTAGTCCAAACATAGCTTTCTTTAAATGAATGCTTGATTTAACAACAACAATATGACATTTTGTATCAATAATATTAGATAATTTATAAAATGTAAACTGATAGATATGCATTTTGTAGACGATAACATAGAATAAAAAATGGGCTTGTCTATTTTTCCTTTACTTCACCCACAATACTGGATAATATTATCAGTAATCTTCAGTATTAGTCTTTGTTTTTTTCGAAAATATGTAATGGCTTCATTTTTCAAAAGCTTGATGTATGCTATATATCAAAAAACATTGTTTATAATTTTTGTTAATTGTTTGTTAAATGGTGTTATAAAGGTGTCTTATATATATTTATCTTTCCAAAACAAATAAGCATAAACATGTTGGGTTATGTAACCAAGCTCGTTTTTAAATTGCCGCACTTACAATAAAAATAATTTATAATGAAAATAAAGTTGAAGCTGTTGTCTTCTTACATATTAGCAAACATATTTAAAATCATTAGAGATTTTGACAAGGTTTAATGCACAAAAAGCACAGCTTTCATGATTTGAAACATAAACATGTAAATTGAAACACAGAGAATGATAAACTAAACAACTTGTTAAAAGAAGAAATTTAATCAAAAAAACAAGAAGGTTTAATTTCAGTGTAATTTTTTACAGCTGAACACATGTTTAACATTCAAGCAGTCGTTAATACACGGTGAAAAATTACTTGTATAAAAGGATCATTATGGAAACGTTAATAATAAAGCCTTAATAGACAAATATTTCAAGTATTAAAATGTGAAGCAAAAAGACTAAAAACAGTGGTCGTATTAAATTATAAAAACGCTATCGATTTTACTGTTTTTCAAAACTTTTTCTCACGAGATTCTTCAGGCTTGAATTTATTAAGCAATAAAGACTGTAAGTTAATGTTAATAGATTTGTTGTGGCTTTATTCAATTTTTTGTGTCAGGTTGAAATTCGTTATTTTAAAAAAGCATGCACACATTTCGAAAGCACAGTAAAAGCTATTAAAATTAAACGTGGGAGTTCAGCTTTCGATGCATTTAAAATATAATCCTCTAAAAGATATTAAAAATGATCATTACAGGTAAAAGCTTCCTTTGAAAAACAATTAAGGGCTAATAAATTGGTTGCATGGTGAATGTTGTTTTTAAAAGATTTTACAAGAAATCACTTGTTTTTGTTTTAATAATTAAAACATCTTAGTGTAGTTTGTGTAATTCCTTTAATGACCGTCTTAAAAGGACATGTGCACTTTGCAGACAAATCATTCACAATTTATTTATTCTTGATTGTGATGGAACTCACAAACTATTGGTTTCGGAAATTTATTTTAAAAAAACCTATTGATTTCACTTTTAAATACATAAAAGAAGACAAAATCTCGCTTATGAATTAGTTACTAGAATTATTTTACTTGGAAACAACTACAACAACCAAAATAACAACACTAAACAAATTTATTACAAGACAATATTTGTCAAACACATATTTGGAACGTTGATATAAAATTCCCGACATTGAACAAGCACTAAAACGAATTTCCAAAGCGCCGTTTATTTAGTTTTCGAGAGTTTTTTATAATTTCACTTTTTCAAAAGCAGTTGTCAATTAAAATGCAGATATAAACAATTATAGATAAACGTTTTAAATAAAAACACAAAAACATTAGTAAACAATTTAGAGAAAAAAGGTTGTTTTTTTGGGGGGTTCTGGTAAGCTTTATTTTAGAACCTATACTCTTTTTTATTTAATTCATTTTTTAGAATTATTTATTTAGTTATTTATTTATATTTTTTATTTAAATTTATTTATTCTTTGTTGTTTTCTAAAATTATTGTTATAATTGTTTTTTTCTAGATAATTTGCTACAAATGTGAACTTAAATAGACTGCTTGTTATATTATTAATTTTTGTTATCCACCTGATATTTCTTTTTAAAAAATAAAAAAATGATTAATTAGCTATTAAAATAGCTATAAAAAAAGAAATCAAACCTTTTATATTGCTGAAATGATTAATAATTGACATTTTAATTTACTATCAGGGATTGTGGTAAAATATGGCTTATCAAAATTTATTTTTATCAGCATTCTGGATTTTATTAATCTTATTTATTAATTTATTATTTGTTAATTAATTATTTATTTATTCATTTCGTAAAAATAAAGAATAAATTTCAAAAGATAACTCTTATATTGTTGCGACGTCTCATCTCAACATTAAGGCAAGGACAAATTTAAAGACAGAAACATTATAACCGGTATTTCCATTAGGTCTTTATATTTATAGGTCAGGTTTTGTCGTAGTTGCTTTATTAATTTGTATATTGTTGTGTTCGTAGTTGCAATGGGTTTTTCCAATGACAATTGTTCAATTTTAAATCTAAAATAAGCTTGTATTAATTCTTATATCATTAAAAGTGAAATCGATGTTGGTTGAATTAGGGAAATAATATAGCATATACTAGCGGAAAACGGTTTTAATGAAAGATAACGGGAAATTTTCATTACGTTAAAATTCGACAGCGCAATGCAGCGTGATATATTATGATCGTTACGCAGCACGTTCTTAAGCTACTTTTGATATTTTAATATTGTCATATAGAGCAATAAATGTTTATTAGAGATATGCCACAAATAATCAGTAATTAACAAAAATGCATTTTGTTCGAATATGTTAATTCGAATACATGATTTTTTATCAGGCAAACAAAATCCGGTTCATTTTCTCCAGGGAAATTATTCTTATTTGATATAATGACTTTATTGCAAAAACAAAAATTATTTCAGACATTCACAACAATTGGTAACTAATGTATCTTGCTTCTATAACCCAATAACTCATCCATCTTATTTCTTTCTAAAAATAAACATATACAAATTGAAAAAAATCCAAAATGGGAAAAAAGCTCAAGAAAATAATCTTAACGGAACAAAAAATCGTCTTAACTCCTACATTTCTTATACGATTAGTGCTGCTCATTTTGAATCACATATAGCAATTGTTTCAAGTTAGTTTTATTTATAAATGTTCTACGTGCATACAACTGGACCATTGAACTTAAAAAAATATGAAAATATATAAAATCCTCTTAAATTACATATTACTGCAACGTAGCACACTATTGTACATTTGCATTAGGGCTGTGAAAAGGTCACAAAAGTCGGGAATTATAAATCAGCGATTTTAATGTTTCTTTCTTACAGTGTTTCATCATCAATTTTTAAAGTGATTCATGTTAATTGCAATGGTTGTTTTTCAAGTACAAATTTGCAAATAAGCTGGTATCAGTTTTTCATGACATTAAGAGGATAACTTTAAAAATAAATAAGGAAAAGCAAACGTTAAAAACATTGATAATACAGGTTACAGAAAATTTTCTATAATTTCAAAATCTCGAATTGAAAGTGTAATATATCTGGATGTAACAGGGATTTTTAAGCAACGCGTGCTTATGCTTCTTTTTGCAAATATCAAAATTGCCATGTAGAACACATATACGTTCAACAGATAACAGGGATTTTTAAGCAACGCGTGCTTATGCTTCTTTTTGCAAATATCAATGTTGCCATATAGAACACATATACGTTCAGCAGATAATGTCACAAAAACGGTCAATCAATCTTTCAAACACAAAGATTTTATTTTAAAAAGTTAATTTTTGATCTGAAACTAGAGTGTTAAATATAAATTTATAATTTTATATCAGGCAAATCAGAACCGGTGCAAATTTTCTAAAGAGTTTTCTTCTAATTGACAATATTGATTTCAGTTCAAAAGAAAAAAATTTTAGCATATAGTTTAGTTTAACAATATTTTATCCATGAATTTATAATTACAAGTTAAAAAATAAACATGTATAATTTAATTTTAATTTGTTTATACAACAAAACACAATACAAAACAAGTGAAGATCACGTGACCATTTTTTTTCCTTTATACCTCAATAAAAAATATCTAGGTTAGCTCCGCCCACATGACACGACTTGGCGGATTTTACCGGAACTACTTCATGTCGTCACAATGTTTACATATGCAATACACATAGCTGTATGTACACGGTGAATGGAATCTCGTACACACGATAGTATTGTTGTTTCTGCTTATTTTTTATTTCAAATTTGTTTACTATTTTAAGAAAGAAATAAAAACATCTTAAAGTTATGGAAAATAAAGAAAAATGTCACAAATTATAGTCTTGGAAATTTATTACATATCGTCTGCATCTTTCTGTTTATCATGGTATCAACATGGCGACAGAAGCAAATTTTTTTCTTAGAGACCTTGATACAATTTTGGAGATGTCTCAGATGATATGCTACCAGACGAATTAGAAACCGTAAATATTGATCAACTTTTTAATGAAGAAATTGAAATAGAAGGCCTTAGTACATCGGTACAGACATCAAGTAGGTCAAGTAACAGTTACGCCGGCATGTATATGGCATTGGCGGACCCGGCGGAACATAGGATTTCGGGAGAATCAAGATTTAAAAAACTTAGCGAAAGGCAAATCATACAAATAAAGGACAACAGACAAGCGAAAGCCACCAAAGCCAACACCAAGTGGGGGATAAAATTATTCCAAGGTATGTCTACACTCCCCTTAGGCCTTTAACCAACAATGTTGAAATAAATACAAATTATGAAATACTTTACATCGAAATTCGGGAAGGCAATGGGAAATTTCCTTCTTCCAAAACTGTAATCTTTGTTTTTGTCTAAATAATAAAAATTATAATAAAAATAATGTAGACACCCTCAAAAATACATATTTTATATACAAACGAAACATTTTAGAATATAGCTTAATATATACACTGGAAAAAGAATAATTTTAAAAAAAATCTAATCTACATTAGAAATAAACAGTGAGCTTGAAATATCTTTTTTTTTTTTTCAGAAAGGTCCATGGAAACTTACGGAACAGCAGTTAATTTTGAACAAATAGATCAATCTGATCTAAACACAAAATTAAGAAAACTTTACATGGAAGCTACCCCAAAAAATATAAAGCAGAGAGAAAGATCCATGACCAGTTTTCAAGCAAAGGAGTAACACAAAAATAGTATGAAAAATGTTCGATCTGCCATAAATAGGCACATCCAAGATTTAAATAGAGGATTTGATATCCTTTGGGACACACAATTTAAATCTGCGAACGGCGCTCTTGATGCTAAATTAAAACAGAACATTAGGGACGGAACTCAAGACCGACAAAGCACAAAGATATATTTTCATTTGCCTTGTGAAATTCCCATAGCTGCAAGCTTGAGAGCCGTTGTAATTATTACTGACAATGAATGCCAAAATATTTTGTCACTCCGTGTATGAATACATATAAAATGCAATACACAATCAGGAACTCCATTATCGTAGGTAAACAAACATGACTGTCACATTTGTTTACATTCGAGAAGAGACTGAAAAACACATTTACGAGATATTACAAAGTTAAATCAAAGAAATTAATAAAATAATTTTTTGATAACATATATAGGCAACTGGCTGATATTCACCGTAATATTGTCATTGTGAGAGACAGAGTGGTGTTTTTGATGGCATGTTGAAAGAACAGACAACAACAGATCAGTCAAAACCATCAAACCACAACATGTTTTTGAACAATTGGATCTTTAAAAAATTCTTCCTACCTTGACAAAGCTGCTATATACCCTATTATTTCATGTTGAGACAATGTGTAATGGAACAACTTATCAATCAATTTTGTGTCTCGCGGAATGTAAATTTCAAGTGATGTAAATTTCAATTGGAATTAGATTCACGCATGTATGCCATATCCAGTGCAAATTGTCCGTTTCACATGCTGTGTTTGTTGATCGGAAAAACTGAAAAATCATATACATGCTTTTAATCAATTTACAAGGGATACAATAGGAACTCCTCAAAAGTACAATACATGGTTTAAGTATTACATGTACACAACTCCTTGCTAACCTTAAAACGATAATTTTTTAAACTTTGAGAGATATTTGCACCACACCAGGCGTAAAGAATAAGTATACTTCTCACTGCTTTGCTGTCTACATGTGAATGATACCGAGTAAGAAGCTCGGCACAGTATGATAGAGTGAATCTCAACCTAACAATGTCGACAATCCAGAAGAAATCTCTTCGTAAATCCCTGTCTACTCACATATCACAGACTCGAAACCCACATGCTTGGCCATTGAAAATTATCCCTCAGCTACAGTTCCCCCTTCCCCTTTCAGATTCACAAATTTAACTTCCAACATTTAGCCAGCAATTTTTTACTCCAAACGTCTTTGCAAATAGAAATGGGGCCACACAGGTGCACCTGATTTTCGACTGAAAAATAGTCCACAAATAACAACACATTTAACGTTGATATTCAATTTATATATATATAATCAGAAGTCCGTAATTCATGGACTTCTGATATAATTTATATCCAATATTCTAAAAAATTCATTATGTTAATGAAAAATCGAGAAAATACCATCAAAATACCTGATAACACTATAATTTTTCAAACCAAAACTCCCCGTTGTTACCCCCACATTAAAAATATTGCGGATTAATAATGTGTCGTTCTCGGTCTTAAATTCAGCTGTTGCGTCTACTGGACTCCCCCGATGTGCATGTGTTATAGATGGGAATTTTTTTTCTTACAATAAATGAATAATTTTTTTTAAAAAAATATTAAACGAAAATATAACAATTGAACTGTTTTAAAATGGTGTTCATTGTCAGTATGAAGGCAACAACTTTGCAAACATACTGTTCATAACGCGCTAACGCGCGTTATTCCGTTTGCTTGCAAAGTTGTTGCCTTCATACTGACAATGAACGCCATTTTAAAACAGTTCAATTGTTAAATAATAACAATAACTGACTTAGAAAAAGTTAAGACTTACCTTTGTTAAACAGTTAATCCAGTAATCTTAAGATACCGTGTATGGTATTTTCTTGCCATACACTTTGTGACCAGGGGTATAGAATTCCACCAACAGCTGACTTTGTATAGTTTTAAATTTTGTTTCGATGAAAACAACATCGAGTACATCACACTCAATCATGAAACAATTGCTAAAAATGCACAAGGTGGATTGGACAGTGTTGACAGTTTGTCAGATAAATGAATGTACACAACAAATGATGAATTTTGTCCCGTTGCATCATTCAAATTGTTTTTAAGCAAATGTGATCCAACTTCCAACTCCCTTTTTAATGGTTGTCTGTCTCCCGTTTCACACAGTGTTAACACTTGGTATAATACAAAGCCTGTGAAAGCTTATCAGTTTTCCCGGTTTATGCCTGAAATTTGTAAACATGCCGGTTGTACTAAGTATTACACTGCTCACTATCTCCGGGCAACAACAATACAAGCAATGAACGATGCCGCCATGGAGCTCAGGCACTTATGTTTATGAGCGGTCATCGAAACGAGAGCTCTGTGAGAAGCTATTACTTACGTTACTGTTCCACTCGGCAAAAGTGTGATATCAGCCATACACTGTCGTCTGTTGTAAATGCTAGCTCTGTTCCATATACTGAATCGCATCTTATTCCCACGGTCCCTCATAGCCATCCAACTAAATCATCGTGCGTTGTTCCCACGGTCACGCGTAGCCATCCACCTGCGCTCCCTCAGTCGTTTCAACAGACTGATATACGTTCACAGGCAATCCAATCGGTAAATTCCACATCTAGTAACAGTGTCATGTCATCTGGGTTTATTTCCAATTCGTCTTTTCATAACTGCACATTTCATTTTACCAGTAATAAGTAATCCGTAAACCAGTATGTATGTGTACATCCAACGTAACACAGACGTAGACTGACGTAGATTGAATGTTGAGCAGCTGCTGATCACGCGTCATCTTAACGCTGAATGGCTAGTTATAAAAACTGTAACAATCTGGTCATATTTATCCGCCTCATGGCGAATATGGCTTTAATAAAATTGATTTGAATGTTTCGGTTTTTATTTTCTTTTTTAAAATAATTTTTAAATGTGTATAGGATGTCTTAATTAAATTATAAGGAATAACTGTGATAATTTTTTTATTGGTGTATAAAAGAAAAAACGATTTGCACACTTTTGAATAATGCGCTACGCATTTGTGATGTTTATCTCCTTTTATATGAAGTTATGTTGCAAAATAAGACTTTCTTATAACTGATATGTGTGTGTGTGTGTGTGTGTGTGTGTGTGTGTGTGTGTGTGTTGCCTATTCATATACCATATGTTGCCAATTTAAATTCAGATTTTCAATAATACGTGTTGATATCTATTTGTATGATTTTTTCTTATCGTATTTTTAATTTGTATATAGTTTTTTTTGTGACTTATTGAAAAATATTTATGACTGTTTTTTAATATATCTTTATAAAATATTGTTTTTCTTAATCCTTAATTTGAAAAGCAATTTAGTATTGTGATTTTGGTTGCAAATATGCAATTTTTAAATTTGCTTAAATTTGCTAATGTCCATTTAATGTCAGTAAAAGTAAAATTTATGTTGGTTAAATTAGGAATAGCATAGCGGAAATCAATTTTAAAAGGAGTGACAGAAATTGGTCAATTATGTTAAAATCCGGCAGGGTAATGTAATTCAGCAGGGTGTACCTTGGTTTCCAGGCAACGCGGCTAATGCTACATTTGTTATTTCCGTATTGTTTTACAATAATAAGTTAAGCAGAAAAAGGTCACAAAATAATCGGTTTAAAACCTCTATTTTACAAAATTATTGTCACTATTTTTTTTAAAACTTTTGATTTATTTATTAATTTATCGATTTGTTAATTCTTGAGCTCTTACTTTAGTGTGTATCAGGCAGACAAGTAATACGCAATTGCGGTACATCATGCAACTTACATTTTCTAAAAAAAAGAGATCTGCATCGGTAAAAAAGAAATATCCACATATGACCAATCGGCAAATGAAAAAGTGATTCATTTTCAATTATGCAAATTATAAATGTAAGCGAAGACAACGCAGTTGTCACAAAACAATTGCTAATCCTGCGCCTAAAGATGTTTTTGGTGGCCGATTGGCGCTCAAACAAAGTGCCTCTTGTCGTTTAGGTTAGAATCTTTTGAGACAGATTCTAGTGTGAATTAGTTTGTCAGATTGCATGCCAGTCTTAAATTTTGTAGAACCATGTAACTACTAATGCGTAGCTTGCTAGACATACACCAGTTAGGAAGAGTCGGTAAGTGTTTGGTTTTAAAAAGAAATAACATTTATGAAAAACAGATATAAATTACAAAGTAGATTTTTTATATAAATGGATTGGATCATTACTTTATATACATATATACAGTCGGTTTATATAATAAAAAAATAAAATTACTCTAAAACCTCTCTAGTTCAGGCTAGCTAATTCCATTAGGGGTCCCACATGTCTTTAAAACGTCGATTTTGATGGTCAAGGAAGAATTTTTATACGTCAGTAACGAACAACGTGTTAAAAATCAGGAAATTAATATCATGTCACAGAAATAAACTATGAAATTGCCCATTACCATGATGTAAATTTCATTTATGACTGTTTAGATGTCCTGATCTTTTTAACTGTACAGTCATTTGGCAGGAATTGTATACTTTTTTATCAAAGACTCCTCACCTTTTATATTTTTTATTATCATTTTTGCTCTAGATTGTTGAAATAAAGTTACAGTGAAGAAAGAGCTTCCGAAAAGAGATAAAACCTAAAAAGATCTTATACCGAATTCCGTTTATTGTCAAATGTACCTTGGGGCTTGAACAAGTGAAAGAATATAATTAAATTGTCTTGAAGACTTTTAACAAAGACCGCTTTAGTGGCTCAGTGGTAGAGCATCCGCCTTGAAAGCGAGAAGTTGTGGGTTCAATCATACGTAGGACTTTAGAATTTTGAGATTTGTTAACCCAGTGCCAGGATAATAGACTGGGGAGTGGTATGCTTGTTTGCGACATCTGGCTCGGTAAGGCAGCACTTACGAAAACGTTGTCCTGAATGCTCGTTAGTACATGGCAGGCGAAAAGACACACTCAAATATCATCTTTATATACGAACTTGTTCTTAGAATAATCCGTTGAGATAAATAACTTTGCTTTTGTCTCAAAAGCTGAAAAATTCCAGATGCGACATAAACAACATTACAACCTGTTGCTAAGGTAACAAATCATTTCCCTGATCAACTTAATTTATGTCTGTGTTTTAACGCGTCTTCAATTTTTTGAAGTTGCTTTAGACACTTTACCAACATTGATACAAATATCAATGCTTAAATTCTAAAGATGATTTTTCATTTCTTTTATGTATGTATTTTTTTTAGTTTCATTACATCAATTCAAAACTTTGAAATTACTCAAGCAGATTGGCACCTGTTGAAACTAAAATGTTTTAACAGAATGGTGCGTCTTCAATTGAAACAAAGATTGTAATAAGTTGTAATTTGTCCAAACTGAAATATGCTTTGCAAATATAAAAAATTATTTTCGGTCGGAATACCCTTGCTGGAAATTTTGGTTCCGTTTACTACATCCGCGTTATTAACTGTATATTTAAAATTAATTAATGCTTATTTGACGAGGCATCTTTCATTCTTGCCTATAGTCTTTTAGAAGAAATTGTAAATGACAATGAAAAAACTTATGCAAAATAACAAGACGAAAGATCACAAGTCCTTAATAGTGCCATTTTAGGTTTTTCTTTTTTTTTTTTTTTTTTTTTTTTTTTTTTTTTTTTTTTTTCTCGAGATTTAAAAATGTTTCTTTAAAAGGCGTTATGTAGTAAAAAGGCCATTAAATAAATATTTTCTTCATATATTGTTTAACGTCGCATCAGCATATTTTTAACTTTTTCTGAAGAGAGCAAGGTACTTAATCTAAAGGATTAATCTAGAAAGAAGTACTTACACATATGACGTATGACATATGACGGATGTGCATTTTGGTCTGCCCTGTACTAGTGCGCACAAAGGGCGACTTTTTGGTAAGGTGTTAGCTTAACTAGTCATTGGGCCAAATACATGCTTACTTTCCGCCCAGTCATTATCTTGGCACCAAGTGAACCAGTCTGTGTCCCCTTAACACCAAGCCCCAGACGAAAAGCTCCATCTCAAATTTAAACCCTCATGTATGACGCGACCGGGGATTTCCTCTCTACCACTGCGCCGCCGTTTTATTGTTTTTGATTTATTTATTTATTTATTTATTATTATTTATTTATTTATTTATTTATTTATTTATTTTGAGCTTATATGGCGTGAACCTTTTTTGACTGCATAATTAGAATAACTACTACGAATAGCTTCAAATTAACCCTGTTAAAGATATATAATCTTATTAACCTTATCGGTAATTTTTCTTATTACTGTTTATTGTCATGTTTTATTGTTCAATGTTAATACTTGGAAGAAGATGAAAAGCATAAAACTCAATCAGAAACAGTTGATATATTGTCTATTAGAAGCAAGATAGGCAAATCAATACCGGTAGTTGTTCCTTCTTAATTACTGGATTTGCATTCGCACTCTGCCAATATAACATGACAGTCTATTAGTTATGTGTTTCAAAAAACGTTTTATCTAACATGAAAAACTCGAATTTAATATATATTTTATGTATACAAAATCTATTTGTGATAACTAGATTGACCTCCGAAAAAGTTATTTAAAACTTTAACGTTTTAGCAGTATATTGCTAAAGTATGAAGAGAAAAACAAGTTTGCGTAACTGCAAGTACAGATTTTGAAAAAAAAAATTCAAACATATATTTGCAATACTTGTATCTATAGAGGTTTTATTTTCATTAATTTACGTGTATACTTGTACATAAGTTAAATTATAGATTGAAAGACTTATTCTCTTATAAAATACATGTATGGTTTAATCTTATTGTGATAAGCTATCACCAATTTGCAGAGTGTGTGTGTGTGTGTGTGTGTGTGTGTGTGTGTGTGTGTTGTGTAGTATATGTTCTGGTTCACTTTACCTGCGACGTGTTGAAATCATTAGCTTCAAATCCTTTCATCATTCGCATAGTAAATATGTCTCAACTTTTGTATGTGACGGAACTGTCTTTGAACTAGATAAATATTCTGTATCAATATCATTCTGTTAATGACTTTTGATGTATTCTAAGGAACACTTGCCGGTAATTAATGGATGTCATAGGAGTTTTCATGCTGATTATATTTGTTTCGATCTTATATAACTGTAATAATAGGCCACATTGTCCTTAGATTTAAATTGTTGTCTTATTGGATTAGGTGTGTGTCATTTCTCAGTCAAGTTTATTTATCTGTATAGAGGTGGTCAGATAAATATGAAAACTCGAGAGTTAGAGGGAAAGAAGATCTAATTCGACAAACGAACTTACAACTTCAAATATCGAAGTATTTACTAGATAAAGTTTTAATTTGTTGAACTTTGGAATGTCAATAAAGATTTAGTCATTTATGAACATATAAAGTATTAAGTTACACAAGAGGGCTTTAATAATTTCCATTAGAATAGAATTGTAGACAGGGAATTCCCATATCGCCATACTTATTTTTCTCCGGTGTTAAAATCCTATCTAAATTGTGTCGAAGTGATGCAAGTATAAAAATGAAATTGCAAATAAAAAATCTTAAATATTTATATTCGCTGACAATATATTTCTTTACTTTAAAGGTTTATTTTTAGTCTCTTATGCAATAATTTGAATAGAAAGAAAATAAAAAAATCTATACTATATAAAGAATTATAATTATATTATTCGGTTTACATAACTGTAAATACTGTATACTTAATTTTGATTTAGACAAAATACCTTATATAAACTATGAGGCGAAATTCTTTATCAATTAATTGATATGAAATCTTTAAAAAAAATCTACCCAAAATTTGAAAATTGTTTTGAATTTGCCCGTTTTCATTTTGAAAAGTTGAAACGATAAAGGAAATCCATACATTTTGTTAGAAAATATAAAAAGGAAAGGGGAAGAACATATTTTTAATTTTTTTTAAATTTGCCATTTACCATTTGTTTTTAAAGAAACAGTTATTACCGTTGGTATCAATTCCTAGGTTTATACAGATTTTGTTTCTAAGTACTCACTAAAATTATGAATATACTTGAATAGTCGAAATGTTGTAGAAAATTAGGAGAACGAGATTGTAAAGTGCGCAAAATTCAATTATTTTTATGTGTTTAAACTATTATAAATACTTTTATTCTACAGTATTCAACAAAAACGGAACCATCTCTAGACATAAATTGAAGTGTAAATTTGGATTCCAAAATCATTTAAATGTGCACATCTGGCACATCAAAATTTAACTGGTATTTGTATTATATATTTACTACCCCTGAGCGTGTACCGCTGCTGGTGGAGTAAACTCCCCGAGGGTATCGATAACTCAGTAGGAAGTACTTTGTGCTGCCAGAAAATGTACCATTTAGCAAAATTGTCAGTCGTCTAAAATTTGAAATTAATTTAAAACTAACGTTTGTTACCTCATGCACAGCATTACTTAGCTGGATTAGGGTTTATGTAATTTTGGAACTTTAGATTCATTAGTTTCAACTGTTTGACTTATATGTTTTATCTATCAAACTTTCTGGTCTTAGTGTCACTGATGAGGAATGAATTTCCGAAATGTGCACATCTGGCACATCAAAATTTAACTGGTATTTGTATTATATATTAAACTGCATTTTACAAGCTACTTCAAGACGTCGTGGTTTTACTGTTTTCATGAGGGAGTTAATAATACGAGACATTTAAGTAGTTACAATGTTTTTGAAACTGGCACAGCTCGAGATAATATTTTAGCAAAGACCTGTTTTTTGTTCAGTATTTTTTTCATGCTTCTAAAGTAACACAAATTACACCTTGGTAGCTACGCTAATTGTTTATTTTATATTAGTTGAATTGCTATGTAAGCAGTAAGAGTACAATTTAGTGCATAAAGCCTTTTTAGATGAAAGTAAATCTGTCGTTATTTTCAAATTCTGAATTTCATATCCTCTAAAAAATATCTAAAAATAAAACATCATTTGATGTGTCATTTTATAAACTCGTTAATGATTATTGTTGAGAAATGTTGTCTAATGCTTTGAACAAGTAATCTTAATGAAGGATCAAATTAAGTTTCTTTAAAGATGTAAAAGATGTCTTATGAAACATTTGTGCACCTGTTTGTGAGAGTTTTCATCAATGAAAAAAGTGTCTCGGACAAACCTCCTATTGGTACTGGTGAGTTGTACTTTTACGTATAATTTTCCAGTGTGCCAGTGTGCTTGTGTCCGTTAAAATGCATTTAAGATTTGACGGTTTTAGATTTATTTATCCTAATGCGTCTGCTGTTTGAAATCAAACACACTAATTAATCTCAAATGTTGTTTATGAAGCACCATTGCCTAAAACACAGGAATTACTGTTTTAACTGACATAGGTTTTTTGGACAAATGTATTCTAATGCCATATTTCATAGACTGCTTATATAAAGATCGCAAAACTGAATAAGTTTGAAAATTTTTTGTCAATGGAAAAATATAATCGATCATATGGAAACATAAAAACTTGTAATTTTTTAAATTTTCATTTTTATTGATTATTATTATTATTATTATTATTGATGCAGTTAAATCATATCAAAGGTATTAATTTTTATGCAAATACATTTCATCAATTCAATAATAAGGTTACCAGTTAAATTTTTCCTAAACTTAGTAAAATGAAAACAACTATTGTCATTTAGGCATTTAGTGAAAACGTGATGCATTTTTCATAATAAAAATTCACAGAAATGATGCCATTTGATTGACAATATATCTACTGTATTAGTAAATGTATTTCACAAATGCCTGTTCAATTTTGATGTGCCAAATGTGCACATTTCGGAAAATAATTTAGACTTTGTTTATTAGAAACTCTTTTTGTTGAAGGTGCTTGTTGCTGTCTGAAACAGATTGTACAATTATCGTCAGAATAAAAATGGAATTAAACTAGTTTTAACGTTTATTTTATAGTGATCTCTGCACGAAATCCAATAGGAATTTACCATAAATTTTATTTTTACAATAATAAATTTACATTTATTGTCCTATTAAAAGTCATCTCGATAAATTCAAAACTGTGTTACTGACAAAACGTTATGAAGAACCCTCGCACTCTTACAATCTGTTTCAGCATAAGAAATAACACTTCAAGCGTTTAAAGTTTGATCATGCATAATTGTTGTCGAAAACGCCACATAGCAATCGCTGACTCTATTTTAACCCTTAGATATTTCTTGTATCACAGTAATGACTTTGAAAATGTAATTGATAATGTTAATAAATAGGATTACCAGAAACATGATTAAATAAAGGTTAAATTAGATTAAGATTCTATGTTGAATTTAATTAAGATAATAAGTCAGTTTAATTTAGTTATCTGAATGTTTAAAAATTTTGTGAAATTTTTTGTACGAAAAAATGTCAGTAAATCATGCTAATTAGTCAATTTGATTTAGTAATCTGAATATTCAATAATTTCTTTAAAATCTTTTGTACGAAAAAGTATTTTGTAAAAGCCAATAAGAGAAAAAACACATAGAAACAGCACAACAACAAGGCCAGATTTAACTGGAGGTAATAAAAAACCACATAAAACAATCAAACAGGTAGTGTAGTCACTGATTAAAACACCCTCAGGTTTACAGAAGACAACTTTGTTGATGGACAAGGTGCGTTCGTTTTATTTGTTAACAAATGCTTTAAAAAGCTATTTTTAAATTTTAGGTATTGTTTTCGATAACCCTCGAGGTCCATATTATCTTATTATATTATATTATCTAAAATGGTTTGAAAGTGTATAATTAGTATTGTTTCTATTATCAAACATGCTATAGTGTAAGGAAGAAAAACCTCATAAAAATGTATTAGTGAAGGAGTTATTTTTAGAGGCGCATCAACAATAATGAAGCCATTTGAGGCTTAAGAAATCATAAAAGATTAGGTAACAATGGCCTAAATTATAAATTACTTATCTCTTCTCAATTAACTACAACATGTTATTGAATAATTGTTTTAACTTCTATCAATTTCGAAGCACGGATTTATTCGATAAAATTAAAAGTTTTTAACTCGTAACCATTTTATCGAAAAAATGTAAACAATTTGGCATTTCGATATTAAATATATTTAGTATTTTACAATGAATAAATTGTTTGTAATACGAAATATTTGTTATGTTTTCTTCACTCCAAACTTCCTTTTGAATCAAAAGAGTTTTTTCATACGGTTTATTGCTCAATAACATCATTTGGATTTTGTCATGCGCGTGAGTAAAAAGACCAGTGTCTATTCAAAGTGTATTCAATAACATCGTTAAGAACCTTTTTTTTGGGGGGGGGGGAGTTCCACTGAAAATCATTTCAATTTTTATGGCAATACTTTCTGGTTATTATGTAGGAATTTTTAATTTTTACAAAAAAATTATAATGCACACTTTTGTAGTTTCCAAGGTGACTTAGAACTTAATTATGCCTGTCGGTTCAGTGGATTGGTTGTTCATGATGTTGGGTTTACATTTGTTAATTATAACTTATTACTTGATAATAAACGAAAAGTGAGACGTTAAATCTAAAATTGTTGCAAAATGTAAAATTTTCTTCAGTTGACGTAGGCAGACAAAAATGCAAAAGTATTAAAGTTGTAAGAAAGAACAAAAAAAAAAAAAAAAAAAAAAAAAAAAAAAAAAAACTTGAATTTACTATTACAGGAAGTAAAAAATCATCACCCTGTACCGCATGCAATAGTTATAGAACATGCAAGCGATAAATTAAACTGAACCAATTTAATCAATTTAGAAGGCAATTTTTGAATAAAATTAAAATTTCGAGGTTTTTAACCGGTAAAAAATTTATCGAAGACTAAACAATATAACCAGTTTTTTTATAATTCCTAAAAAGTCTACAAAGTTATTCTCCTTAATGAGGCGAGGTATTGTAGATATTTAAAATAGGCTTCTAAAATTCAAACATAAAACAGATAAAATGCGCTCTGATATAATAAATGCTGAACAAAAATGAACTTGAGATCAAAAGATTTATAATTTACTAACGTTTCAAAAAGACAGGTTTCAAATGTATAATTATCTATCAATTAATGAGATGAAATTTCTTAAAAAGCGATATTGTTAACGTTCATCTAAATAACGCCATTTGGTTTATAAAAGCAGGATACTGAGATTAATATTAAAGTCTTATTAATATTCACATGTCGTACAATTTTAAGATAATCAAAAAAGACTACAGGTAAAAACATATTTTGATCAATGTTTTTCATTGTATAAGAGTTACAATATAAGAAATATATTCCAAACCTAAATAATTACTTATAAAAAGGTTTTTAAAAGTAAATGATTTGAACTAAAGACATCGTACACAAAACTTTGGAAACAGCAAAACATATTAACTTACTGATTAATATAAACTGTTACAAAAGAATACAAAAATAAAACTTGTATCTATGAACTTCACCGAAAAAAAATGTTTATTATAGTTGTGTATTTTTTGCATAAACAAAACAATTCGATCTCCAGAGACGCAATTGTCTACTACTTCTGGAAAACAATTCTGTAAACAAATTGTTTTTGTAATTCATTAAAAAATAAAACAAATTATTGATTTTTTTAACAAAAAATATTTTAATCCTAAAGGATGTTAATACTTCTACGTAATTAAACTCTCAATGAAAGCTTTACTTGTCAATGTTTTCATTTTTTGTAGATGCTTCATAAGCAAAAATGGGTCATTAATTCCCTTTTCACTAAAATCTTTAACCCAAAGAGTCGTCTGTCAGTATGCATGAATATTCTGAATAAAAAATCCCAAGAGGCAAAAGACTTTACATGTTTAGGTTATTCTATTTTCGTAACAATGCATTTTTAAGCCAATCGATTTATAAAAGAATAACATCTTTTCTTGTTAAATCCACTTCAAAAAGTAATGAAGTAGTTTACAAATACATACATTGACAAGACAACAGCTTATTTAATGTTAAAAAATCACAAACAAACAACAAACGAACGGAAATAGAAAACAAAACAATATACACACATATTAAGAATACTAAAGTCCATTTCCTGATCTCTTCTTGGTATTGCGTAGGAAACGTGGTTTAATGGTTGAATGCTTTAAGAATAATTTTAAGATTTACACTTCTTTTGTTTTGGCGATAATTTATGTAACAACTCCCTACAGTTGCATGTTTTTGTTTGATGTCACTGAATGAAATTTTAAAACAATTATTTAAATCTAAAGTTAAAAGTTATATTCTTTTTTATTAACATGAAGGATTATTATTTTTTTTTTTTTTTAAAAATACAGGAATCACCTTTTAACTAAACGATGTCAGGCTTACCAATACGGAAATAAATAAATTATTATTCATGAATTAAAAAAGCGCTTTTAGAAAACTCTCCTAAAGTATTAAAAATATTTTAAATTTGACTAAAATAGTTATTTCCTAACAACATCTTATACTGCTTGAAAACTATATTGTTATTTAAATCTCTTGCTCTATTTCCTAGTTGTGTACATGGAAAAAACACCAAAAGGAAGTTATTTAGCTAAAAGTAAAAACAGATCATTTTAGACAAATGGTCCAAAATCTGTATCAAAAAACATACATAATTAACGTTTTTGTAAACATGCTATGAATTTAAAAGTCTGAATAATAAAAACTTGTTATGCAGACAAACTTGGTCAATATGGACAGCTATACGGTTGACAAAAATCTTTGTATAACATTGGAATTATAAATGATGTATAAAAAATCAAAATTTTGCAAACGGGCATCAGGTTTTACAATTTGTTTTTGATCACGTTTAACCAGAACATTTTAACACACACAACAGATGAAATAATAGTCACACATATCACACATATCACACATCTGTAGCAACAGTCTTAATTTCGTTACAAAAGGTATGGATTTTTTTAAAGCATTAGAAGATCCGGTAAAAATCAAGACTTTATTGAGTTGTGGTTAAACTATTACACATTAAGGACATACTTCATCTGCCCGCAACAAATTCATTTTTTCAACGTAACAAAGGGCAGCTGCAAGCAGACAACTCTAATTAAATATCGTAAATTTAAAACTAAAAAAAAAAAACACGGTTTAACTTTTTTTTGAAATTTTATTACCAATTAGAATGTTCGCTTTTATACTTTGTGACATTCCATTCAGCCCTTTTAAAAAATATTGACTGGAAGAAAAACATTAAACAATAAGCATATTTAGTTTATAAGGGAGGTCATTAATGCTAGATTGATATTACTTTTAATCACTTAACTTTAGATTTAACTTGCTTAAGTCAAGGAAAAATAGAGTTACTATTATGAATCCAGGTGTATAATCTGTAGTTCTTATATGTAAATGTCTCAATAAAGCCATTAAAGTATCTTTGGTTGTCCACTTGTAGCAAAATGTAAAATTAATATAAGCACTAAGTAACTTCTGATTGTAAGTAAAATAAGTTGTGAAACTAATTATTGTTAATCCAGGCGCTATTATGTTTTTTTTAAACATTTTTAGTAGTACGTTTTAACGAAGACTTTAAACAGAGAGCTTAATTGTCGTTGTACATGTGCAAGTTTAAAACAAAAAAATAAATATTTGTGATAATAACATCCGTTGGTATTGTTTACATTGTATTTTGTGTAAATAGCTTATAAGTTTGTTATCTGAGAATTATAACTAATCATTTCTTCATTGTCTTGTTATTTTATAAATTTTAAACCCGTGCATATAGATTTTGTTTTCCTCCACTATAGAGAGATTAAAATTTTCTAAGATACTGATATTTTTTATGTTCTGTAAGGTATTTTATTTTTATGCAAATAGTTACATGTCAATACACTGTTTCTCAAAACATTTCCATTTTTTACGGTCTCAATATATTACGATTTACAGTAATGACAATTTTTATGGGTCTATGTTGTGTAAATTAAATGAACTAAATTGATTTTAGTTAAGTTAGATTGATGAAAAGGCTTTACGTTATTTTTAAGATAACACTTCCCATGATAATGATATAATTCACTTTTTAAGCATGTCTTAATAAAACTTTGAATGCGAATACTTTTTACGTTTTAAAGACGAAGGCTATTTCAAAAGATAATGAGTATTAAGAAACCTTTGAAGATATTCTCTAAACGCCAATGATCGATAAATTAGAAATGAAGAGAATAATGAAAGATATTAGGCTCTTTAGGTTGTAGAAAAATTTGAAAAGCTTTCAGATGACTTTTTTTAAATTATAAAATATTAAAACTGATTTGCAGCCAAAACAAATATATTTTGAAATATCTAAGGCAACAAACAACATAACAGATGTTTACGAGATGAATTTGAAAATTAGAATAAGATAAATATAAGATAAAGATAAATTATGAAGATATAAGATAAATTAGAATAAGATAATATATGGACAAGGGCTGGTATGTTTGTTTTATTTATATATAAACACATATCGAGACCAGTGATTATGCATTCTGATTTACCTCGATCTACTAAAACATACACAGTGATGTTGTATTAATTCTTTTTGCCATGTCATTTGCTTACAAATTATGGATTGGCGTGATATATACTTAGTCATTAGAACGATTTATTATTTATTAAACTTACTAGTCGAGCAGTCGAATGTTCCAAACCAAAAACTTATCACCGCAAAAGTCTATTTCATTAAGTAGTTCTCCGTTTTTTTAGGGAAACCGTAGGCTTAATTTACGAATCCGTTTTATTAAATAAGTTCACTCTATGGTTTGTCATTTTGGTGGGCAGTAAACATTGTTGCTTTACTACTTTACTCAACTTCACTCTTTCTTGTCGTGTTTGAAGAAGTTTGATTGTAAATGAAAAGTCATTAAAGAAAATGATTTGATTTCAGAACATAATATTGGTAAAAAGCAATACAGTAACCTCTCGCAACGCTTGTTTTAGTTCCTTTTATTTTAAATCTAAATTTTAAATCTAAATTTTGTATTCCATTCTTTCGTACATCATTTTATAAAATATGCTACTGTTTTGATCACGTTCTGCACGTCAAACAGTCCTAATAATTTTTTTATTTTTTTTCTTTTGATTTTTTAATGGAATCGGTATTATTCTTATCTGTATTGATTTCAATAAAATACGTTAAGCCTTCTGTTTAAAAAAAGCTTGAGAAATCAAAATTTAATGTTAATTTTGATTCTGAATCTGAATGGATATTTATGTCTGTCTATATTTCCCTTGTGATTTAGGACAAAAGCTTTATCAAAATGATGTTGACATATCATGTGTAATTATATTACCAAACGCTATCATTAGTTGTTTATGTCAGATATATAATTGAAAATGTGATGTCAAGAGCTACACCTTAGAACACATTTTTTCAGACATTCATATACGATAAATTAGCAGCCCGTGATGTTATAAGAAATTATTTTTTTGGGGATCAATTGTTGCTGACGTTGATTTTAAAGATTTAAAATACACACACACACACACACACACACACACACACACACACACACACATATATATATATATATATATATATATATATATATATATATATATATATATATATATATATAAAGACAGAGATTTGGAAGACATCTTTTTAAATTCTTATTTATTCAAAACAATTTATCAACAACAATGATCGACATACTGTAGATCACTTTTATTTCGCGAGAGATTTATTTTAATTAAATTCGCGAATGATCTCATTTGCGAATTCGAATATTACGCGCAAATATCTAGCACGCAGTTGTTTCTATGTTGACATTTCCGATCAGTCGAATTTTACCTATACTGAACAGATATCCCTCCTGTTTCAAGGACATTGAATATGCTATATGCATGAGTTCATGAAAAAGGGTTAAAAAATCGTTGTTTAATTTATGTAAGTTAATACAAAATTGCATATTAATCCAAATCAAATATGTGCATAGACACATAACCGAGAAGTGGTCACAAATTGTATAAATATATCTTGGCAAGCCAATCTGGACACCGTAACGTGTCAAACTAACAACTGTGAGTAAGTCAGCAGATTATAAAAGCCATGTCCCAAACATTTCTAATGAAGTGACGTTTTCCCTTTAGCTCTTCCAACGATTAAAGGAGCTATTTAGGCTGGGGTGGTTTGAAATTAATAAGACCAATACTCACTACTCACTGCAATACTGAATACTACCCACTACAGTATTGAATACTACTTACCTTAATAAAAAAAACCTGTTTGGATATGTTTTAATTCTTTATTGATTGAAAATATGGATTGATTAAGAGATTAACCTACTAAATATTGCTCCGATCAAATGGCTGAACATTTGAACAGAAAAAATAGAAGCTATTGTTTGAAAACGTGTCAAGCCCGACGTTCTTTCTTTTCTCCAATTAATATATATGCAGCAAACAATCGTATTTTTTTGTATTCAATAACATTCCAAACGCCAATTCAAATATTCGCGAATAAGGGCAAGATGCTCTTTCTAGTTGCGAAAAATAAGTGATGTGCAGTATATTTTGGAACAACTTACAAAAGCACACTAAGTCTGTTCCGAAAATAGTAGCAAATTCAGATAACATTGCCTATATGCTTATCGTAATTTATTCTGATTAAAAAATGTTATCATTCACGATACATAAAAAAACTTATCGCCAAAACACAATGACAATTTTAGAAGTTTGTTTTTCAATTTTGAGATGCTATTTAACTGGTCTATATATAACAAATTCCCGCTAAAGTTTGATGTGCCATATGTGCACATTTCGGAAAATCATTTCTCATCAGTGACACTTGGGCCGAAAAGTTTGATAGTTAAAAATCATAAGCCAAACAGTTGAAAAATAATTAATCTAAAGTTCCAAAATTATATGAATCCAAATCCAGATAAGGAATGCTTTGCATGATTTACAATTGTCTATGGAATGTAACAAGTCAAATTAAATGGAATATCCCTCTAATAAATACAGTAGAACTTCGATAACTCGAAGTGCATGTGACTTCAGTGGTGACTTCGAGTTATTGGGGTGTTCGAGTTATCGTCACCTTAATACTTTTCCAGTACAGAAATCTTTGATGGTGTAAAGAGTTACCGGAACTCAAATGAGACGCAATAGAGAAAACAATAAATACTTATAGATACTTTCGAAGGATAATAATAATAATAATAATAATAATAATGTATTAAAGAATTGATATCGACCACAAACGCGTCCAAAACGTGTTCTCTTATTTATAATCACGATGTATACGAACAATGGAATCAGAAATCAGATATATGTACATCGTTTTCAGAAATACTTATTTATAACATTTTTAAAAAAATATAAACAGATAGTTTATCTAATTACAAAGCGGTGCAATAAGTCTTTAATATTTTAATGCAGTCATGAGAACCATGGATTAGTCGTTTGAATAAAGCTTGGAGTAATTTAAGTCGAAATTTGAACTGTTATCGACGGCGGCATTTTACTCGGCTTCCGTAATTTGAGATTAGAGTAAGGAATTAACGTACCATTCAAAATCAATTGTCCGTGACGGTACTGAATATTAATCGGTTTAGTGATACTCATTAATACGGTACATAACTAGAGCAACTCGGTTCACTTTCTGTAATAATTACCGATATGTGATTTTTTTTATTGTTTTAATTAACGGGCCATTGATCACACATTGTTTAAAAAAATTCGAGTTTTTGAAGTTAATCAATAATTAATAAATTTTTTATAGATTTTTAAACTACAAACCAAATTTTACTTTGAGTTTTCGGGGGTGTTCTAATTATAGAAGTTTTAATTATCGAAGTTATCCTAATATAATTTATATAGAAACTGGTTGGGACAAAATAATGACTTCGAAATATTCGTGGTATTGGAGATATCGAAGTTTGAGTTATCGAAGTTCTAAGGTAAAGAACAATTGAACGTAATATGTTTATCTGTTTTATTTATGTTAGCAGTTCATCGCATGTCACTTAGCTCTACCTAGATACATGGAGTATGGTCTATAACAATATTTTACCAGCTAAGTATAAAGACCTTAGAAAGATGTAAATACTTATTAAAAGAACACTCATCAAAAATTAAAAGAAAACAAATGCCGGTCTCTTGACGAGAAGTCTTTTTTAATTTGAGCAACGTTAATTCAACGCGCATAAGTAAAAATCACGCACACATAGTTAAAGTTTTCTATAATATAAACATGTAAACAAAGGCTTTTGAAAAATGATAAAGACATTATCAATCTAATTAGAAGACTACTTTTTACACACTTAAAATTCTATTCATTTTATTTAAATTTTTTAATCGATCGGCAGGAAAAAACGTTTGGGAGTATTTAAATGAAACAAATCAAGATCATAATTTACATTAAATGTTAGTAAATACATTGGACACATAAAATGTAAGTAAATTAATTGTTTTTTAATTTTTTTTCACTGGTACTCAATATTTGCTTTGAACGGTGACAAATACGTTATACAGGAGAGATAATAAGTATAAAAATATAAAGTTATAAATTTATATAGTTAGACATTACTTCCAATATTTAAATCTATGTATATAGATTTTGCTAGATAACATAATAATGCATAAATTAAGCATTTGTTTTGTAGGCATGTCGTCGTAAACCGTCATAACGCGCTACACAATTGAAATAGCTAAATCACCATAAAGGTTTAATTTCGAATATATTTTGTGTAATATTTAATTTCGAATGTCTTTTATGTTATATTTAATTTCGAATATCTTTTATGTAAAGTTTAATTTCGAATTTATTTTGTGTAATATTTTATTTCGGATATATTTTGTGTAATATTTTAATATTTTATTTCAAATATATTTTGTGTAATTTTGTGTAATTCGAATATTTTTGTGTAATATTTTATTTCGAATATAGTTTGTGTAATATTTGATTTCTGGGCACTGTATATATATTATGGTTTTAGAATTATAAATAGGCTGATTTAAACAAAACAATCCTCTTCTGTTTTAAAATATAAACATAAAATTTGCATTTTCATAACTTTTTTAAATAGGACATAAAAGTCGTGTGATGATAACATTGCCAGTTTTCAACTGCCTTGTATCGCAAAGAGGTGAGTTAGATTATGTAAACAAACAACAAACTTATGATGTAAAAACAGGAAAAATTGACAATTTTACAAGGAAACTGAAACCAGTTTCATTACTTTCACGGCAGCAATGAACGTAATATGACACATGACAGAATATAAACATGTTAGATAACTCATTTCAGACCAAGATTTAAAAAATTGGCATTCTGTCATCAACACTTTAAATAACTATATAATATTTCTCTTTTTTTGTTTGAATTTACCTTATTATTATTATTATTATTATTATTATTATTATTGTTGTTGTCTACTGTCTAGAATAAAGGACTTGTTAAATATTTAAATCTTTTAAATATAATTGCAGTAAATATAAATCCGGTTTAATTTATTGCAAAAATAATTAAAAAACAACATCCACAAATAAAATTTAAAATATTTATGCGTTCTTATTTTTAAGGAGCGTCGATCGCGTAGTTGTTCGTTTCACACAGCCATTAACTCTGATGTTTGATTCAAAATTAGTCAGTTAACAGTAAATCAATTATCAAAAACATAGTTATTAGTGTAGATTTTAAAAAAATAAATTCTATAATTGTGCTTTTAAACTGTTTTGATTATAATATTTAACAAAAATTCCTTTTTAATATAAAGTACCATCTGTGCACCTTTTGGAAATTCTTTTCTCATCATTGACACTAGAAACTGAAAAGAAATAATCCAAACATTTGACAATTCATGAATCGTAAGTTCCAAAATTCTATGAATCTAAATCCAGATAAGAAATGCTTTGAATAAGGAATACAGTAAATTACTTTAGCACTGAATGAACAAAGATTACCATTTAATGAGGTAAAATATAAAAAACATTAGGTACTTTAAAAGACACTCATGAAAAACATGGACTCTTGTGTCTAAGTTATATAATTTTTATGGAATTATTTTATTGATTTATAGTTAAGTAAGATTTATGAAAAGAATTTAAGTGACTTAAAACATTAATCTTTACAATGAAATTATTAAATTTTTCAAGCCTGTCTAGATAACAATTTTAATGAAAAAGATAATCAGCAATTAGAAATATTTGCAGATTATTTGTAAAGGCCAACAATCGATAAATTTCAAATAAGACAATAATGGTAAATATTAAACTCTTTAAGTTGTAAAAAAACGAAAACATAAAGATTATATAATTACGTTTGGTTTAAAAAAAATGAAAAAGATTTGCAGGCGAGCCGAAACAAATGTATTTAATTACATTAGCCAATGCAACAAACAACATATAAGATGTTGAGACGGCTACGAGATAATCAAAATTCAAAATCCGGAGACGATAAACAAATATCGAGACTAGTGGTTATGAATTTCAGTTTTAACGAGATCTACTGAAAATACTCAGTAGTGTTGTATTGATAAAGTAAAGTCAATAGCTTTGTCTTATTTACAATTCAAGGTTCATAAACATTCACATTAAAAATAAAAAACGAAAGTTTTTTTTAAGTCTTTTTACTATATTATTTGTTTAATTATTATGAATTGCGTGATAGCGTGATATTTACGCACTCAAAAGAACTAATTATTGTTTATTGAACCCGCTGGTCGAGTTTTCGAATGTTGCAAATTAAACGCTTGTAACCGCAAAAGTCCAATACTTTTTGTACAAACAATGTATGTTTCACAGATAATACGTTATGATAGGACTTGTTCCCACTACAGGGACATTCCATAGAGAAAAAAGCTGGCAGTGTACGATTTTGTTATTGACTCAATGATATTACAAGCCTAGGCTAATCAAGGCCCTTTAAACGTTTTACGAACAAAAGTGTTCAAAAATATGAAGTCACTTTATCCAAAAATATACTGTTTATATTTGACTTCCCATTGTTCAATGTTCCTTTTATACTCAAATTAAATTTTGTACGTGACAAGTGAAGCTATCCAGACGGAAGATGCTTACCCTTCCGGAGCACTTGGCCTCACTTCTTTGATGGATATTCACGTGAATAACTGATTTAGCTTTGTCTTTGTTTTGGGAATTGTGATTTGTATATGCAGTTATGCACAGGTATATTTGTGTTGTTTTATTAATATTTACAATAGAAAAATAATTTCTACGTTGAACCCAGTTTGATTTTTGTTTTCATTATTCGCATAAACATCGGTTTTTCACATCGCGCATGAATACCAATTCTGGTTTTTCCCTAACTGACCTATTTTAAGCTATCTGTTTTTAATCTCACAAAACCACGTACATACCTCGATATTTCCTTCTTTTTTCAAGTTTTTCACGTTATAGCAAAATAAATATTTTTTAAAAAAAAATATGATATATTTACAATACCTATTAAATTCCTATGATGAACTCATTGTAGAAAATCTAGAACATTAGGCAATTCCCGTGATCAATCTATTTTTAACATTCAAGCCATCACACTTTATAGTGTTATTTAATTAAATATACATTGAAAATGAAAGAAAAAATGTTGAATTTTAAATAAATAAATAAAATATTTGTTTCGATTTTCATTGTATACTTAAAGATATTTCCATCGTCAGTGTGTTCTAAACGCTACACGGCACACTGCTTGCGGGCCACTACCATACAAGCTATGAGCGATGCCGGTGTTGAGACCAGACAGATAATGTTTATGAGCGGTCGTCGTAATGAGGCTTCTGTCAGGAGCTACTCTCGCGACTGTTCGACCATGCAAAAACATGCTTTAAGTTCGCAGCGACGCTTCTTTCATCAACTGTCACTGGTAATTCCCTCTGCATCTGACCATGCTTCTTCTTCTCTACCAGCAACTGATAATCACATGATGGTTCCAATACTCGGACCTGTGCACAACCCAGTCCAACAAAACGTCGCGCATTGGTGTTTCCAATACCCTGTCATCCATACAATCGGGATTTTTGACAAATTCAACGTTTAATAGCTGTAATTTAACAATCAATATGAATTTGTAACTTTGTTTGTCTATTTGAATAAAATTGTATGAAATGTTCTTTTGTTTCCAGCGTACTATTTTTTAAGCCGTCTATTACGTCACACAATCAGTGAGAAGGCGGGAATTATTTTGATTGACATATTGGCTGTTCCCAGAATGTTTACAATGCCGACAGATTCGGTATATACCGGTTTTTCTTTCTTATTTGTATGACGCATTCGAGAAGTTTGTAAAAAGAATGTTATGAAAAATATTATAAATATAAGAATTGACTGTCATTTTTTCCTGGGTTATCAAGGAATGAACCAGATTTTAAAACTAGCAAATCTAAAATGAACTGCTTCGCAGTTCATCAGATTTGCTAGTTTTAAAATCTGGTTCATTCCTTGATAACCCAGGAAAAAATGACAGTCAATTCTTAATTAAACAGTTTCGTAAGTTCAGCCCACGATTTGCGTTAACAAACCAAGGATTACTGACCGCCTCCAGGATAACAGGATTTTAATTAACATTGAACACTATTGTTTTACTCTTTTACTCAACTCCACTCTTTAAGGTCGCCTTTTATGAAAATTAATAATGATATGCGATTGTGGAAAATAATTTGATTTCAGAATATACTATTGGTACAAATTAATGAATACAGTGAGCTCTAACAATGCTTGTTTCAGATCCTTTTTTTCATTCGAAATTTTATTTTCCATTTTGAAACATTTTTCTTATAAAATATGTCACGGTTTTGATCACATCCTGCAGGTAAAACTAATGTAATATACTGTTCCAATCCATTCTTGAGCTACTTTTGATTTATTATAATGATAAAGATATTCTTTTTATTTTAATTGATTTGTTTTGTTGTTAAACGAGGTTTTTTAAAAATATAAAATGTTATAAGGTTTATTATTGAGTATTTTTTCACATGATACAAAATAGAAAAAACGTAACGTATTCATTTTAAGTATTACCACACGAAATGCAAAAAACATATGTGATAATTTTGATTCTGTATCTAAATGGATATTTATGTCTGTCCATTTATCCCTTATGATTTTGTACAAAAGTTATATCAAAATGATGTTGACATATCATGTGCATTATATATATCCAAGGGCATATCATTAGCTGTTTATGTCAAACATATACATTGCAAGGCGGCTAGACATGAGGAAAATTAATGTCAAGAGCTGCATCTTGAGAACATTTTAACAGACATTCACGTCGGATAAACTAGTATCCCGTGGCGTAATAAGAAATAATTCTATTTGGGATCCATATCAAGTAGTTATTTTCTAACATGGAATGAGTGGTGATATATATATATATATATATATATATATATATATATATATATATATATATATATATATATATATAGCTGTGGAGAGAGAGGGAGAGAGAGAGAGAGATTTGCAAAACAATTTTTTAACTTTAATTTATTCAAAACAATATATCAACAATGATCAACATATATCTATAAACAACTTGAAAAAGCACACATATTCCGTCACAGAAATGGTAGAAATTGAAATAATATTGCTTGTATACTTATTAAAAATCCTTCTGAATCGAACATGTTGACATTTACGATCTATAAATAACCATATCGACAACACTTTGACAATTGTAGACGTTTATCTTTCATTTTTAGAGGCTAATTAACTCATCAGTATGAATTACAATTGTCTTTGTAACGTAACATTCAATTCAAAAAAGGTTTCTCCACTGTAATAAATTAAGAGTTTTCTTCGTAATAATACATTACTAAGAATTATTGTGTAAAACAATCTAGAATTGAAATCTTACTGCTTTTAAAATATATTTTGTCTGTGTCAGTAGTTTATTCAGTGTCATTTAGCTCTAGTTTAGCTCGACATGAATACCAATTATACATGGAATAAGGTATAAATAAAGATTTTACCAGTCATTAATTAAGTAATGAAAAAAATGAAAATACTCGTTTACAGAACACCCATCAAAGATCGAAAAAACTGAAATGTTAGCCCCTTGACCAGGAAAAGTTTTAAATTTAGCAACGTTTATTACGGGCCCGCACGTCTGTAAAATCACGCACACATGAATAAGGTTTTGTATAATATAAACAAGTCTAATTTAAATATGTAATCGAAGGCATGTGAAATAATAGAAAAGACATTATGATTAGAACTCTTACTCTTGTAGTCAATTTAAATGTTATTTCTGTTTTTAAATATAAACATAAAATTTGCATTTACCTAACTTTTTAAATAGGACATAGCAGTCCTGCTTTATTGACATTACCAGTTTGCATTGCCTGGTATCCAAAAAAGTGTGTTAAATGACGTTAACAAACAACTGAACATATGATGTAATCGATGCAACAAGAAAATTGCAAGAATGATTTCTTATCTAGGTAAAAAGAATCAGCTTAAAAACAAGAAACGTTGACCATTTTACAAAATGAACCAGTTTCAGTGTTTTTACGACAGCAAAGAACACACAAAACACAAGACAAAATATTAACACATTTAAGACAACTGATATAAAACCTAAATACAAAATGGCGCCTTGACATCAACACTTCAAATAACCATTAGACTTAAATATTTTTGTTTGAATTATTATTATTTTTATTGAGCGTCTGAATGTTACTTTTTGTATACTGACTGGAATAAAGCACTTGTTAAATTATTTTTAAATAGAGTTATAGTAAATATAAATCTAACATTATTTATTACAAAAAAAATTGTTTTCATAATCAAGAAATCATCAAAAATGAAATTTGGAATATTTGATGCATTTTTATTTTTAGGGAGCGTCGATTGCCAGGGTAAAAATCAAACACCCCCATTGATTAATTATTGAATATAAAATAGCTAGTGTAATTTTAAAAGCTTTCTATCTTTGTCATTTTTTTTAAATGTTTTTATTGTATACAAGGAAAAAAGTAAAATCATTTTAGCACTGAATAAACAAAAGTTACCACTTTAAAGGGTACAATTTAGAAATAATAATGTACTCCAAAAAAAAAAAAAATGACAACACATAACCGATTACCAACCGCATTTAATTATCTTGATTTCCACAGGAAAATGATTCGTCTGATTCAAATATCAAGAAAACAAAACTATGATAAGAAATGTTCAATGAATAATAAATATACAAACAAGTTTAAGTTCAATGAACGTTTTGTAGTTAATAATGTTGTCATCTGAGATTATGTCTGAAGTATTTTCTTCCTTTCCTTTTTATAGTATGTAGTGTAAATATGTTTAGCGTTTTGAATTTATCAGGTGAAAATTTTTTTTTATAGAATTATACTTTATATTTGAATTCTTGTTACAAAGGTATTAATTAATATCAATCAGATAAAGAATGCTACAACACATACCTCCACCACTTAAAATAATTATACATTAGCGTTTGATTTAAAACTTTAAAAAATTCAAGTTTCCATTTAAACATAAACATACATGCATGTCTAACCTATTTTCACCAAGAATTCTCGTTTTGTCAAAACTGACATACTAGAAATCCTATAGCAGCTTATTTACTAACCTTAAACGAAGATAATTACTTTTGTCTCCATAGGAACCGTTATCTGGAACAAACAGAAAACTAAATATCGAATTAGTATTACTTTAATAATTTACAAGTATCGTTATCAACATTTAAAAGTTAAACTATTTTGTTTAGTTTCAAGGTTTGAAATTTATATTCGCTTTTGATTTTCTTTACTGAATATTACAACTCGACTCTAAGCATACCTTCTACTTTGTTGATGCATTTTATTCCTACCTGTAACTTAGCTTTTTAGAAACGCAAGTAAAAAACTGAAAAATATTGCAACATATTTTAAACAATATTAATCTGTGCATGTTATACTTTTAAGAGAGTCCATTTTTTGCCTTAAACGAAATAAGAATTCACCCATTTGAGTTTTTTCTATTTATTGTTTTGATATACGTCTCTTTTAGAACTAAACTTTTAGATATGTTGCTACAGTCCTGATTAGTTGTGATTTAATTCATATAAAAAGATCTCTAGGATTTTTTTAGCGTATCCGTTCCTTTACCTGAAGTGATATAAAATCAGCCTTTATAATGAATATTAAAATAAACTTAATTGATAAGACTATCAAAATGAACGTATTTTAAGACTTTGTGTTAAAAAGTGTAAACAAAATGGTTACCCTACACTACGTTTTATCCTTTAATGTTCAGTTTTTAATATTACAAAGGAGTTATCAGGTTTTTTTTCGTAAAATCTCGTTTGTCAATTAATCTTCTATAGTATCAAAATAACATACCCATCAATTGTTATTATTAATAAAACATCACAAATTAGAAAGAGCAAAGTTACACCTTCTTTCCAAATACTTTACATTGAGCATATACAATTCCCTCAAGATAATAATCATAACTATATACGTTGAGCATAATAATGCTATAAAAATAGCATTGTAATACACAAGGAAGGGTTTGTTCTGTCCATCAAACAAACATTCGGTAAACAAATGCAAAAGCATATACCGAGTTATACTTTACTGCTCCGATGCGTTCAATATTTGCTTGGAAGGACATCGGAAACTCCTCACTGACGCCTGTGTAAAATGCTTTCCATTTGTGGAAAGAATCAATTAAATTTATATTCTCTTTTTCCAAAATAATTGAAATTGGAATCAGAACAATTATATTTTAAAAAAATCACCCGAAATTGTTACGTTTCCTTTTTTTCTGAACATCAATGAACACTCTGTAAAACAAGCATAACGTAAAACACATCAACAATGAAAAATGTTATTTACTAGACAACAGTTGAAGGGCTGTCTGAAGTTATATGTTACATGCCACACTACTTCTCATATCTCATTCGAAACAAGCAGATAATAGTTTCAACAAATTGTCAATTTGCTTGCCGAAGGTCGAGCATTTTGGTAAGCCCCGTTTTCAGAGAAATCATAATATCTTATTAAGTGCTGAACGTATAACACTTCATACTCAACAACAATGTTCCGTTTGTGTTACACACATTTAAATTTTATAAATAAACAAAATTTAAAGATTCATTAATATTTGGCGCAACAAGCTCTGATAAAAACAATTTCCGCCTTATCACAGAAACAGCCACTATAATTAGGCGTGTCACTTGAGCGAAGACACAAGCAAACGTTTAAAAAACATCACTTTTTAAACAACCATTTACTTATCCTCGATGTACGAAAATAAAGAGAAATATAACGTTTAAGTCACATTAAGGATAACAATTTTACCCCTTGATCTGAATTCACCGATGATTGAACAGACGATATAGTATCAGACGATACAGCCCGACCTGCTTCCTGCCTCAATATAAGTCCCGGTATATCTCTTTCGTCACTTTTACACATGACAATAACACAAGGCATTGATGCTGTTACTTCCTTTCTGATTTTTTCTCCATCGCAATTGCAAAATACAACTGTATTTCTTCTTGTAGCGCACAATGTTAATTTTGTGTTTTTTGTGCTTTGATGTGGGTTGTTATACACATTCCATGTTTTCCTTGTATTATAAGGCGTTTTCCCGTAGTCGTCTTTGATCCCGCTTTCTTTCAAGCATCTATAATTATAGAATATAAGAAAATTAAAACAATTGTCATTTTTATATTTATGAAACGTTCCTTTAAGAATAAATGTATATATAAAAAAAGAAAAACTTTGACTTTTCAAACTAAACAGTAGACCGAATCTATTTTGCATATTGTCCAAATCTATGTAATAAATGTTCTGAATTACGTTTAATTCAAATCAAATGAATAAAATAAATTATTAAATAACCACCACTTACATCCAAACACCAAAAAAAAAAATTTATTTTAAGTAAGACGGTATAATGAAAATTGGTGTTCACCCTTTGAATTTTATTATGACTGTTCTTTTCATTCTTTACTTTAAAATAAAGTTTTTAAATATATATCAATCAAAGTCTATTATGCTATCTGTTGTTTTCGTATTGTTAACATCATTTAGATAATTATTATCTTATCAAATCGAGGAAAACAAGTAACTATGTAATACCAATCTCAATATCTTTGAGCTTATTTTTAACAATCAAAGAAACTAATTTCCATTTTATGTAGTCATTACACGATTTTCATTTCTTATATCGTCTTTAAATACCGATTATCACTATGCATGATGTCCCGACCATTGTTATAGACATAGGGCATGGAGTGATGTGTCAGCTGCAGTGATTGATTCAAGCAGCTCTCGTCATTAACGAAGTTATGGTCAATAAGCTGATTAAATTACTTTAAGAATTTATTATTCCCTCATTCATTACCTGTCTGTTTTATTTCTTAATTATTATCTCATTAACCTAACATCTAAGAAGGACATGAATTTAAGATTAAATGACAAAAAAATTAGAAAAAACTGTTATATGATTAGACAGTAGCCTGCAAAAGAAAAAAAGAAGATGAAAAATAGATGAAGAATATGAAGAAAACTAAACAAAGTTGTACAGCGGACATTTCTGCCTGAAAAAGAAGAAGGTAAATAAGAAGAAGAAGAAGAAGAAGAAGAAGAAGAAGAAAAAGAAGAAGAAGAAAGAGGAGGCAGAGGAGAGGAGGAAAAAAACAAAAGAACTACAAAGAGTTGAGAGAAAGAAATTTGTACAAACATAAGAAAACACTCAGTTAAAATGAAAGGTACAAAATAGCGGGAATCCGTAATGACAGTAAATACTGCTTGCAACATTGTTTTATATTTACTGCGTCCGTAGGTGTATAAATTTCAATGTAAGAGTAAACAATATGGTGTACAATAAGCAAATAAGCTTGGACACGTCCACAGACTGAAATAAAGTTTTTCATGCTTAGAATTTAAGGATTTTAGTTCAATTTAAGAGAAAAACTGTTTATTAACAATATCTTCTGTGATAATGACCCACAAAATGTTAAGTGCATATAAACATTTTATGATTTTATGCTAATTTTGTCGTAAGTGTTTTTCTTAAAAAAAGGAGAAGAATTTTAACGATCTTTGTCTGCAACGATAAAATTATAGTAAATCGAAATTTGTGTTATCCAATTTATTTTTATTTAATCCAATGATCATAGTTCTTATTTTAAAAATTTGAATTGAGTTATAAAAAATAACCTTTTTTAAGAAAAACTTTAATATTTGAAAGATTAATGCAAACTTTTACTCCCGGTATCAAATGGTTGCTTAACTCAAACTAAAATTAATAAAGAACAAAGCTTTAATGGTCAAAAAGTAAAAAAATATACCCGCAGTCTTATTTCTTATTATAATTATTTGTAAAACAATTAAACAAAGCTTTTTAAAACATTGTAGTAGTAGTTAAAAAAAGTAATGGTGTAGTTTTCTTGGTTGTTTACACAAGTAATTTTCACTTTCAATGAAAATTAAAATACATGTTTAACTAAATTAAATAAATAAAACAAAAATACGCTCTATCTAACACTATTAAACCAACCAAATTACATGCGATACGTCTGCAGGTACTAACCGAGTTTTGCACTTTGAACTGCGTTTATTAGAACAAAAATCCCGAAAGATGACAAAACATATTGATTTTGGATTCTAGGGACTTTTTTACAATTAGAATGTAACTTTACTCATATTCTTACATTTTAGCCTTGTAGAAACTTTTTAAGTCCTTAAATCACTCTATCTTAGTTTTAAAAGAATATACTGATATATATATATATCAAGTGCACATATGTATTTGATTTACAATTTATTCTACGTTCTAAAGAGTGTAACACCCGAAAAAAATCTACAAAGTCAAATAGGATGTCGATTATCATTAAACAATGGTTCATATGCTTATGCAAATATTATTAACCACTAACTTGTAAGATCTTTCTTATCATTATGAGAGTTAAATCACAAGTTGGAAGTAAAAATAAGAAAAAACTCTACTGGCCTTTGATAACAAACAGATGACTTTTACATAGAGGTGACCTTAAATGCAGACCCGACTGTAGTTTCTTTTGTCTTATTACTTTTGGCATGTTTCGTATTTTCTTTAGATTTGGGTCGATGTTTCCTGAAAGGATGAATTTTATTATTAAGCTTTGATTTAATTTCAAACAAGAGACAACATTTAAACACACCAATCACAGCGATACATCGCTTACACTATATAATATTGTACCATTTTATATAAACCTATATCAATTTAATTGTTATTATGTAATTTTTATCAATGTAAACGCATATGTCTGCCTATGACGAAATCAAATGGAAATTATCTGTTTTGGAATCTAAAATTACAGAAGTTGCCCTAAGGAAGAATTGAGATTAGTTACACACAATGTTATAAATGTGAGTGGGATATGTAAATATTTAACAAAAATATCTGTTTAATTTTGCTATGTCATATGTGCACATATCAATTACAATATGAATCGCATTAATTGCTAAATCCCTTCAAACTTCGCTTGGTTTCAATCACTACCAAGCGCATTAATGCGTCTCGTTTCTGATGAATAACGACCAACTATTTTTAATGGCTGAATATTCATCAAACAATATGCAACCTTTATCAAACGTTGTAGTTGTATTAAATATCTTATTAAAATTGTTATTTACAAATATCTATTTATCTGTTTTAAGCAAAACAAATCATATACATCATTATTTGGTAGTATTCCTCATTAGTAAAATATAAAACAGCGTGACATTTCAAGGATATAAACTATTTTTGATGCATAGACATAATGCTATTTAGAACGGTCAATACACTGCTTAAAAGTAAAGAAATTATATTCAACTTATCGATTATTGTAAATCTATTTTTTGTATGCAGATTAATTGTAAAACTTAACAGAGCAAAGCAAGACTTAAGCAACTACAAAATGTCGGGTAAATAAGTGATAAAATGACTTATTTAATAAAGGAGCAAGTCATTTGGTTAGTCGTTTAACTAAGTAATCTCTCTCTCTCTCTCTCTCTCTCTCTCTCTCTCTCTCTCTCTCTCTCTCAAATTAAAATGTCTTTTAACCGTTTTTAAAATTCGCTATTTGTTTTACCTAAAAACGTTTGTCTTACAATAATTATATGTTTTATTACTCCTATTCCTGTTAAATACACTTTAAACATTATTATCATGCAAATACAATAATAAAATACGCAGATATAAATGAATTTATTATTGTTACTTAAACGTGTCGTTTATTTACTTATAACTTATTCGTTCTGTTATTTATATTAACTTCATAAGTTTCGCACGGCTGAACCCCGTGAATTGGACAAAAAGTCATTCAAAGCATAGGTTTTCAACCCAGTAGACATGCTTAAATCTTAGAAAACCAACCCTCCCTGTAAGGACAATTCGGTTCAGATTTTTTTTTTCGTTTTAATTATACTAATTTATTTTTTGTATTTTGTAGATATCTGAGAATATTAAATACTGAAGACTAAAATTTCTTTTTGTATAATAGATTTGCTAATGAACTCATTCATATTCACAGAGCGCTACCCATCCATGTTCGTTTGAGTGGGGCGAATTAGAACATTTAAAGATAACATAAGTTGTTTTATGACCAACATTGGACATACACATGTTTAGTGATATAAATCATTGCTATTGTAGTGCTGTTTTATTTTGTAGATAATCATCCTTAATCAAAGATTTCAACATATAAGTACGGAATTCAAAGCACAATTAACCTATACACTAAAACGCACAAATTACACACGCGTAACAAAATTGAAACATTAAATGAAAAACAGAGACACAGTAAGCTTAATAAACATTTATATACATTAAAAAACGCACAACACAAAATACATTACAAAATGCTTAAAGCTAAAATAAACAGAAAGTCTAAAGACTAATTTACTTGCTTGCATTCTCTCAAATTTAAGCTAAATCTAACAGCCAACATTCATCAGGCGTCTGAAAGTCAGCACTTGTGAGCTGTGTTAGTAGGATAAAAACTGTGCTTTTTAGATAAAAAATTTGTTTTATAATTTATATTGAAAAAAATGAGCAATAATAGTAATGATACATTAGCATCCAAATAGGAAAATTGCACCAGCAAAACTGACCTTGTCGGTACATTAGTTATAGTTATGATGATACTCTTATGGAAAATGCTGGGGCTCTTATCCTAAGAACAGCAAAATCCTGATCTCTCTCTAGCAGAGAGATAGAATCACAAGCACTTGGTTTTGATGCTACAGTCCTCCAGACTAACCTGGGTCTATGCACCTTGCATAACTGGAACGCTCCGTAGATGATTGGGTTAAGCACTGACGTGGATAATCCAACAAAACTCAGACCTGTTACCAACTGTTGGCTGACTTTGTCCCAGTAACCAAACGCAATCCCCGTATATATAACATAGTATGGAAACCAGCATAGTATAAAAGCTAGAACAATAAATATTGACATTCGTAATGCTTTTCTTTTGGCTTTTCTGAGCAGATTATTTCTTACTTGGCCTCTTCCATTTATATGTTCATAAGAATTGGTTACTGATGTATTCACAGGGTCTGAAATACAAAATAGAGAAACAGATCATTCACAAACAGACTGGAAAAATATCAGCAAATTGTTGTGAAACTTGTGTCTAAGGGAATTGTTGAACGTATTGGATATGTGTAGAAAATGTAAAAAACCATATAATATCATGTTTTGGGATCATATGAAAACATACATTTGTTTACCAAAATCGACATTAACAAACCGGAAATGTATATTTTTATTGTTACAAGAAAGGGCTCAAGTCGTGACTTTCTAAATTAAAGCGGTACGCTTTTCCTATTGCGCCCAACAACCTCCTTTCAAGTTTGTAAATATAAGTATTAAATCACCGTGTTGAGAAAATCAAGCTTTTAAACTGTCACTAAATGTTGACTGTAATATTTTATACAAAGCTTAAATTTCCTTTTCAAACGTGCAGTACTGTGCCATCTTAAATGTAAGTTTTTGCTGCTTGCTAGGAAATACAAGTTTCCTTAGTTGTCGCCAAGAGCTGAGTTGAGTTGAATAGTGTTATTTTACGCCCCATGCAATTCAAGATTTTTTCCCACTTTTATCGAGGCGGTCGCAGCGATTCTGGGATGGTGAAAAAACCGAAGCGCCTTGTAAAACCACCTACCTTTAGCAAGCGAACTGGCACATGATTTTTAACAGCTAGGATCTACCAAAGCGGGGTTTAAATTATTAACTAATTTTTTCAAAATTGCCATTTCAACCAGGAATGGTGCAATAAAGTTTATATTATTAGCTAAAGTTCTGTTTTATAAAATCGGTTCCAAACCTTCTTATTTCGTTACAATTCCGTGTGTTGTTGGCCATTGCCAGCAAAGTGAAACGCAACTGCTATTGTCAATTGTATAAAAATTAAAGATTCTTAGTTCTAGATATTTCTAAAAAGTCACAAAATAATTGTTCTTTTGATTACTATCATACAAGTTAATAATGATTCACGATGTAAATAATTTTATATTTATATAAAATAAAATCCGGCAATTTATGTTCATTTTAATAACATTAATCTCAGCAACCGCACCAAGAGAATCGTAAAATTTAATCGTTGTTTCGAAATGAATTAAAATGTTTCAATATCTGCTGAAAGTAATATACGTATATATATGAACAGCTGGTAAAACGATTTTAATTTTATAAAAACACGGCATTGATGACGTAATAAAGTGAAAACGAGAGACATTTATATCCATCATTCAAAATCATTAGAGATTGTTTGGCTTTTTTACAGTCATACATTCATTAATGTCATGATCGCCACGCACCAATTTTGCCTGAAAGTAATAAGTATTTTTTTAATCACTGACAGTTTTAATCGTCCGTTTTTAATTAGAATAGCACACTTTATATCATATTAAAAATAAAAATACCTATAATTTTTGCAGTATCTAGTATCGAATTTTGTAGAGTTATTGTCAATGATGTTTAAGGGGCTTTTTCTATGAAGTTTCTATAACGACCGGGATGGAATCGACAGCGGGTAGAGGCTTTGAATTTAAAGACTTACCCTAAACGACCTGGCCATCTCTTTGTAACGTATCATTACCTTTACCATAGCAAAAAAGATATGAAGTTCCTCACAAATCCATACTATTTTTGTCATTATGACCATTAACAGTTCAAAGTTGGCGAATGTTATCTTGCGATTCGAATTTTGTTTGTTAAAATTTACCATTTTTTTCTTTGTGTTCTCAAATTTTTCTCTTATTTCATTTATTTTACAAATTTCATAAATCAAAAGATTTCCCATTATTTTTATGCACTTGCAAAATATTTTTCTCAAAAGTCCAACAATAGAGTAAAAACAACCTTTTTATATTTACAATTTTTTTTACAAACAATTTATTAAAGTTCTTTATTATTCTGTTATTTGAAATTTAAATCATACAGCTGTTACAACTTCTCATAAAAAGGCATTTATTTCCATTTTATTCAAGACAGCAATAACAAACAGAATTTTAATGACACGTCAGCAAATTATTTTTTTTCCACAACGAATATCATTTACCTTTGTTCAGTGTTCTAAATTTTTTTAAAACCAAAAACATTAACAGTAAACTGCGTAAAAATTTGGTCAACTACCTTTTTAAAAAAAAAAAAAAAAAAAAAAAAAAAAAAAAAAAAAAAAAAAAAAAAAAAAAACTGTTTCATATATTAAATGACTCTTAATTTCACTTTCTACAAATCAAATTCGAATTACATCAATAAATTATATATATGCAGTAGCTGTCAAACATTAGAACACCATATGATTATTTGCACAATACCGATTAGTCTACATGAATTATATTTCGTATTGTTTCTGGTATTTCTTGACAACGACAATAGTGCCCTTGGCAGCATGGTACTATTGTTTTTCCAGACGCATAACGAGTCTGCAATTTGTAAATAACACGACATCTCATTTTATAGATATGACTACAAAGATATGATAGAGCAAGATATGAATTTTTTTTACATAGAAAAAATTTTCTTTTTTATTTGTCAAATACTTTCTATAACCTATAGTGTCATGTGGTGTACACAAAAATTATAACTTTTCCCTCGAGACCTGCATTGCAATAGTATTGTCTTTGGAGTATAGTGCCTTTGCGTGCGACTCAGGCACTCCTCGCGAAAACATAGTCAGGTAACATTTATGTGCTGAAGTAGTCTGTTAAAAGAGATAATCTTAGTATGACCAAAAACTTTTTTTTATTATTACACAAGTTCTCCATATAAATTTATGAGGATCTTTCTTTAACAAACAAAGTTGAAATCAGCAATTTATAATGTTTAATCATAAAAAAATATGTATAATATAACGATAGACACTTTCGATACCCATATCAGTCTTGGAAAAAAACAACCAGTCCGAAAATCCAAAAACCGTAACTTATGTAAAGTAGTGGTTTATTTTTCTAAAGTTTTCGAAACACCACAGTAGCAAATTTTGAACTTCAAACACGGCCTGGTTTGGAATCATTTTAAACACCTGCACACACAACGATTTGTAGTGATTTCTTGTAGGGCATATGCACTCAATTTCTGAACGCTAATTTTTATCAAGTAGTAAAGTTGGTTTATAATTGAAATTTTATTAAAAAAACGTTTAAAAAACTACAATAACTTCTAAAAATTATTAGAAGATAATTATTATTCCATCAGAAAATAACTTCATGCAAAGGAAATTAATGAAATTATTTCAAAAAATAAATTTAAATCGGGATCCAGTTGTTTGAAAATTAATAAGGTTGGTCAATGATAATCTCGGATTGCGAAATTAAATGAAAATTAAAATAAAAAGTTACTGTTTGATGGAATTCAATTAACTTTTAGTCTTTTCAGCAAAATATCGTAAAATATCTTATAGATTACAAGAAACATTTTTGACCAGTCAATTGATTGAACTAATCAAGATTCACACAATTTAGTCCTGGCATTTTAATCTAAAATTACAAATTGCTATTTTATAAGAGAAAACATAAGAGAAAACACGTAGTTATAGAAATATGTTAAATGTCAAATAAAAGGGGAAAAAAAAGAAAAATCGTAGTCGTAGAAATAATATTTTAAATGTCAATTAGGGGGATTTGTAAAAATGTAAAAAGCAAGAAAAAAAAAAAAAGGAAGAAAGATAGAAAAAACAAAAAAAATCATGTATCACGTGTTTGAATAAAAACTATGCAGTAAATGACCATGGAGCGGTAAAGAAAGCAAAATCAAAATGAAAAACAAGTATAGTGATTTTTTCCATAATGTGTGAATGAATATACAAGTGCTAAACTTAAATTTCAAGTCACGTCACACACACACACACACACACACACACACACACACACACACACGCGTAAATGTCATTTGTTAATTTTTTTGTTTGTTTGTTTGCTTGTTTGGTTGTTTTGTTTTGTTTTGTTTTGTTTTGTTTGAATAAATAGTAAAAAAGAAAAACGTTATAAAATGTCATATTTAAATGGGTTTTTTATTATTTTTATTTTATTTATTATTTTTTTTAATCTTTTTTTATTTAATTTTGTTTTTTTTTTTTTTTTTTTTTTTTTTTTTTTTTTTTTGAAAATGCTAAACAAATTTTAAAGCAAAATTATTTATTGTAATTTTAAGTTTTAAAAAAAAAGATTTGAAGAAAAAAGACTTAAATGGAAATATGCGTATTTTGCAAAAATAAACGACATCGAAACTTTACAAGGGTCAGTAATTCAGCGTTGTAGTAAATTTTTTTTATTCATTCGTATCGATGTGGCTTTTGTCATGTAGGTACTTGTATAACGACAATCAATGACGCCAACAACAGATTTTGCCCGATAAGAACTCAACTGTAATAACATTTTCAGCTTCAAGCTTTGATCCATTGATTTACTTTAATAATCTTGTTTCAAACTCCTCAAGATAAGCGGATAAGATTTATAATAAAAGCTGGACTTTGTTTCTTTTCTTGTCGTTCAATTTCTCCAGGATATTTAATAAAAAGGATAAACATGTTTATTAGATCTTTATATGAAACCATAAAATTGCCAGTTCGTTTTCCAAAGCTCACTGGTTTTATTTAAAGTGCTCCATTTCCTTCACCATCCCAGAATTAAACGCCTTGATTCAGTGAAAAAGATTGAGACATAAACATAATTATTCAACTCAACTCTTTTAGTATCAGCACACCTGTAGTCAGATAAGGTTTTGTTCTAAGAAGCCACTAACTTGTGGCTTCCCAACATAAAATTTCCCTTTTTTACACTCTTAGATTTTAATTAACAAAAATCGTGAGTTGTCCGCCTTAATTCTAAAGATATTATTATAATGTGTTATGCGAGATATAAGCACTTTTTTGAAAATTACAAATTCGTTTTTTATGACTGGTTTATAGGAGAACCTGTTACTAGATAATTAAAGAAGTGTGTGTGTGTGTGTGTGTGTGTGTGTGTGTGTGTGTGTGTGTCTGTGTGTTTGTGTGTGTTAAGGCTTAAGAAAAGAATTGGCTTATCGCCACTTTTTTTAATTATATCATTTTAATATCTAGTTAAAAACCCTCTTATTCTAAGTTGCTTTTAATTATGTGTTATGTTTCCATTCAAACAGGGATTTGCTGACTACCGGTTGATCTTCACATATAGCCTTTTACCTTGTACTTTAATAATGAGCCAAAAGTATAAAACACGGAGGTGTTCAGACAACGTTTAAGAATTAGAAACCTTGATTTTTGTATTACTGTAAAAAAATTATTGCTGTAAGGCGTCTAGTCTCTTGTCATAAAAGAAGTTTTGTGACTGCAAACGTTAGAGCATATGACTGACTAAATCACATCGAGAATTATAAAGGTTTTGATCGATTGTGATGAAATCGTTGATAATCGCATCAATCATTACCGCTTTCTTCTATTTTATTTGATATCTAAAAATCTAAAATGAGAAAGAGTTTAAAATACTATGTTAGATTTTAAAGAATTGTTTCAAAAAATTTTCAAATAATTGCTTTTTACTTTATATAGTTACATGATTGTATTGTTTATAACCTATCGACAAAATGTTATCGGTATTGCATCAGATTTTAACTATTAAAAATAAACTTAAAAAATCAATAATGTTTTATCGTAACCTTTGAACCTTGAAGATACCATTGACAGTTTATCATAACAAAATATGCAGAAAGTCAATAAAGGCTTGTGTATATTTTCCGCATGTTAAATAATGGTTGCATAAAATGCTAGGTAAGTAAACATTTTTTTCAAAATGCAACATATTGTGTCGTCTGACTGCTTAATACTAGGGTCAAAGTGTATATTTATTTCATGATAATGTTCAGGTGTTTGCTGCATGTTTATGTGGAGATCAGTAGAAAGGGGAGTTTTAAAGTCTGTCAACTTTCTGTTACTGATATCGAGACTGTCAGTTTTAGGTCGGTGAAGAAAACAACAAGAAAACCAAATGCCACAGAAAATAACTTTTTCACGCCAAGATATCTCCACTGTGTCATTCCAAGCTAAGCAGTGGAAATCGTCCAAATTTGCTTTCATTCCAAGCCTTCTGGTCCATAAGCTTGTGCTTTAGCTAACTTACAAAAGGAGGTCGTTAAAGACTGTTGTACAAATATTTATAACTCTTATTTAAAGGGTGTTATGAGCTCTGTCTGACAATGACATAGGAGAGAAAAATAAACGCGTGTGTGTGCGTGTGTGTGTGTGTGTTACGTAACTTGAAATTTATGTTCAGCACTTGTATATTCATTCACACATTATGGAAAAAAAAATCACTATATGTTTTCATTTTGATTTTCCTTTCTTTACAGCTCCATGGTCACCGTATTCAAATACTTTTTTTTAAAAGATTACTCAACGTTTCCGTAGATAAAAAAGAAGACAAATAAGCGTCGCGTCATAAAAAACAAAAATTACTTGTTTATACTTTTCCTGATCACGCATTTCTTACTATTAATAATACTGAATTGCTAGCAATACGGTTTTTGCTATATAAACATGTAAAGAGGAATGTAGTATGGGATATTTAAACCCCTTATAAGATTTTTCACTGATGTTGAGACAATAATGTTTAGGTCGGTGAGGGAAATCGTAGCTCCCGAATAAAACCAATGGCAACCGGAATAATCAACGTATTCACGCTACGATGTTTCCAACTGCTGTTGTGCTGTCAAAAACGCTATAGATGTTTTACCAATGGGGAACCAACCTTGCGTGAGAGTTAGTTATTTAGCTTACCGGATGTAATTTTCTAAATGAGTAGGTGTCAGATACGTGTGACATTTTTTATGACTACAGATAAACAAACATGTACTTGGCGAGAACCAACACAACCAGAAACATGAAATAGTTATCTAAACCAAACCGAAGGGAAAACTTTTAACTGCGTTTTGTGATTTTGTTGACCTCAATCTGAATTTGGAATAAATATGTCATGACATACTATTGGTTTAAAGCTAGTGGTTTTAGCCCCAGATGGGTTTAAAATTTAAAATCTAACATTTCAATTTTGAGATAATAGCATCTGGTGCTTGGCATCAACTAGTTCACCTGGTGTCAGTATAAAATGACTACAAAAATGGTACATTTGTCTATTGCGTACTAACTCTCCTGTCATCATTAACAGAAACAACAATCTCTATGTGTTTACCGAATATCTTATGGCTTCTCCATTGTGTAATAAATTTTTATGCTAAAACTATGGACACATGTGTCTAATTGATATTGATTGGAATATTTAGTTCCTATAAATAATGTATTAAGTTGTCACGTACAAATCATATTAAATGCATTTTAAGGAAAGTGATACATAATTAAACTAGAACTGCATCTTTTAAGCATCTATCATTTTCGTGCCTTTAGTAATCCCAATTATATAACTATGGGAGAAACTGTAGACCATTTCTAATTGAGTGCCGCTATTTTTTCTCACGTATGATGCTAAAAATTAAACTCGATTCATTGTTGCATGAAATATCTATTGTCAACATTTTAATGTGCCCATGTTATTGTACGTCAATTCAGCCAATGATAGCTAATGATAATGTCAGATAAATGAATTGAACAAACAAAAGTTAAAATTTTACCTACCCAAACATCCTTAAAACAAAATAAATTCTATAATTCTAGCCAATAGAAACCCAACTTTGGTAAAAACTATTCCACCAACATTTTAAACTGATAATTCTTAACCAATCAATGTGAACGTAAAATAGAAAAAAGCTGATAACTCTTTACCAATCAAACTAAAGTTTAGATAGAAAAAAAAGATACATTTTAATCCTAACCAATCAGTTTGAAGGTTAAATAGTTTTAAAAAACTGATGATTCTAAACCAATCAATCTGACGATAAAACAGTAAAGAAAAATTTGAAAAAGGATAACCAATCAAAAGGTTCTATACCGAATAAAATGTGCTAAGAATTATTTCAGACCTACCTCCGAATTCCTTTGACTTCCTTGATATAGTGCAAAATATCAATCCGTAGGCTATTATCATTATCACAAGTGGAAGCAGAAACTGTACAAGTAAACTGAATATATAGTACAGTCGTTTGTGCCATGGGTCTGGAAAGCTATTTATGCACTGGTAAAAATCTTCCTCAAAAGGTCCACGCATCACAACAAACACTAAAGCCTGAAAAAGAAAAAAATTACAATTGAAGAAAGAATACTTCATCCAAAAGACATACATATACGAAAAAAGTCGCAGCAAATCTAGAACATGTATTTTTCCGAAATGAAAACTGTAGAACAGTTGAATTACTCGTACTGGGTTTATTATATATTATAAATTATAGTTTTTATATTATACATATAACAAAAATACATAAAAAATCGATGTGCCATATGTGCATACCACAAACATTCATTTTTTAATCTTTTTTAAATAAACATCATCAATACCTAGACTACTTTATACATTTTTGAAATATTTCATAAACTGCCAATTGCTAACGGATTCTCTGGTTGATCGGTTGTATTAATTGAAACTATCTTTGACTTTTAAGATAAGGCGAAGCTTCAAATGTTGACTTTCCGTTAACAATGTTATTACTTTTTTGATATCTATATCATTTGAAGTCAAGTCACAGATGTGCATATAAACCATACTTTTATTTACTGCTAATTAAGTGCAACGCAAAACAACTTTGAAGAAAAAAGATTTAAACTTTGCAGTCTGTAGAAACGGTAATATAAATCAATTAACTGTAAAGTCTGATAGCAAAACGGAAATGAAATGCACTAAATTTAACATGACGATTTGTCTTTAAGGGTTCCATCAAAGAAAAGTAATTCTTTAGGACAAAAAATATATATTTTTAAAATTTTTGTTATCTCTATTCTTATAAAAGTATAAAATGCAAAACATTTAGGGGGAAACTTTGGTTCAGAGATCTCGGTATTTCTGTTATGGTTTTCCCACATTTAGACTAAATCCGGCAATCTATAGATTTCTTTTATCTAATTTAATCAATTTATTTTGAATATAATAATAATAATAATAAGTATTATTATTTTTGTTGTTGTTGTTGTTGTTGTTGTTGATGATGATGATGATGATGATGATGTCGATGACATTGTTGTTGGTTTAAGTTAATAATATATATCTAAAGCTGTACGATATTTTACATTCTGTGCGTTATCGCAGTTAACTGTTAATATCTTATCGGTTTTGTGACACTCTTTTGATGAAAACAAGTCTCTGGTGTGTCTGTACTGATAAAGAATCCCCCTTAATCAATAAAGATAAGAAAGCTTTTAGTTTTTGTTCTTAGAACAGTTTCGTGTTTGAGGGAATTGATTTATAAAAGTGAGGTGATTAATAATCAGTCGTTGTAAAATATATATTTATATATCTTTTGGCATTTACTTTTGTTCTCTTGGTTAAATTGACTTTCTCAAAATTGCATGTTTGTTGTAATATATATGGTGCACAAAATGGTGCATATCTTAAGGAAAAGAAGGAAATGAATTAAGGCAAGTCTTGCTTTTAAACATTTCAAGACAGTTTTAAAGAACAAGAAAAATTATCTATATACGCGTCGAAATAAACTAAAACGTAACAGAAAAGACATCGGTACGCGATAAAACTTGAAAGAAATTCTTTAAGTTTAAGTATTTTATTGAAACATTTATCGAAACGGTGTCAAAACAGTATTCTCGAAAAGCAAACTGCTTCATGTTTATTAACTTATGCTAATCTGATAGTAACCAGTAGCATTAAGTATAGATTTGGGATATAAATTACTGGATTATATCTGATAGAATGAATATTATGTTGAATTAAATTTATTGTTAAAAAATTGTTGTCAATTGTCATTGCTAAAAATCTTGCGTGGATAATGCTAAGTATTTCTTGTCATTGCGAAGTCAGAACAATCCGGTAAAATGCGTTTGATAGAATATCGACAAGAGACAGATTCGGAAAACCTATTCTCCCTTTCCTTTTAAGTAAGCAAATGAGTGCATTGATTTTAACCGATCTGATTCTACAGCGCCTGACGACAATACCTTTATGCCTGCTGTATTTAGAAAATGAATAAAATTTCATATGAGTCTGCATTGAGTATAACTTATTACGTTCGTGGCTATTCCTGCGATTTTTCCATCAATCATTGATATAACAGAATACTTATGGTCTTTTAGAAGTTTTTGGAATCCAACAAAAACACAGTGGTTATATAATGCATTAGCAGCTAAATCCTTCTTGCCCCTGAAGAACGGATAAAGAGACAGAATTTATAATATAACTGTATTCAAGCCAGTGTATTGTTAAGCAAGTAAACTTTCTGTAGTTACAGCTGTAAATATGAAACAATCATTTGAAAAATGCATATTTTTTGTAGTATCCCAATCGATGACAGTAGCCGAAATTTACCTATCAACATGTTTTGACCTGTTATTATATAATGAAAGCTAGTGATTATCTTAAATGACATCAGAATCATGCTAGAAAACACATTGGATTGTTTCCAACATTTAGAATTTTGTTGAATCCAGACTGTTTCTGCTTATACGATGGAGAATCATCTATTTAATTGTGTTTTCATAAGATTGAGATTTAAACGATATTCCTCCAAATTTGATTTTAAATGTACACCTAAAAGGTTTTACCTTTTCTTTGCAGAAGATTTGATAATGTGGATAAAAATAATTAAATGCTGACTTTGATTGATTTGCAAAAATGCATATTGCAAACAAAGTTTGAAATTAGTTACATGCAAAGAAAGTATCAGTTGAAAACGTTATCAAATATGTAGACGTTCTTAATTAAAAGAATCAAGTTCTTTTTAATATGATTATATTATATAATATAACATTGAAAAATAATAGTCCTGTAAGTTTAGACCTGAAGGGCAAAAGGTCTATGATTAGCTGAATCAGAGTTATGCTTTCCTGGCCTTGAAATAGGATTATATGCTTTCCTGGCCTTGAAATAGGATTATCTATAGTTTTGTGCTAAGATAATGGAAAATGTCATTCCGTCGAATACCAATTTATATGTTGAACAAAGTAAAAATAGAAGAATGGGTCAAACATTTTAAAAGTTAATATTGGACGTCATCTGGAACAACTACTGTATCATGTGCTTTGGAGGATGTTCTTCAAGTGAAATTATATTTGCATAATTATAACTTATAATTAAACCATAAAACCGTCTGCTTATAGTCTATACTGTGCTTCTTATGTAAATAAAGTTGTAAACCAAAATTGAGAAAGGTAAAGAGAACACCTTTCATTTTCTTCATTGTAGGATTTCACGAATCGCCAGCTGAATTATGACGCTTTTACGTAACTTTGTGTTAGACAATTTGTTGTTTATTAACTATGCAAACAACAATTAGTAAAAAAAGGACAAAAAAAAGTCAATTTAATGCCTAACTTTTCTTTAGATAAACACTGTTACAATGGATAAATGTTAACCAGTTGTGTGTCCGTGCCAAATCATCCCGACCGCTTTCGGAACAGTGGTCTTACAATTCATTAATTAACACATTCCAGAGGATTAGCTGTTTCTTTTCATTTTTCTAGTTTTAGTAATCGAATTGCTTTCAAAATGTATTACAAAAATTAATTTAAAAATAAATTGCGTGAGATTCAATTTATTAAAAAACGTCGACATAAATCACAATTCTGGTATTATGGGTTAAGGCCACGTAAGGTTCTTTCATGACCTAGATTTTACATTGATCTATGGAAACCATCACAAAGTACATTGAGCACGGAGTTTTATATTAGAGTACAACAGCTTATTTGTGTCGTGACAGGTCTCATTTGTTCATGACAAGACATGTCAACCCTACAAATAACTCTAGAGATCCTTATTTGTTTAAAATAATCTAATTCTTTACATACGAACCAGCCACTCAGATAAGAATTCAAAATAGAAACAAATTAAAGCTTTGAAGTTATTGAAAACAGCTTTCATTTGTTTCTAATCTTCAACAATGCAATTAAGCGATCAAGTTGGTTACAAGATTAAATTAGTTGGTTCCACTGTTGTGTATTGGCGACAAAAGCATATTATATAAATCCTAAGGATTTATGAAAGAAGAGTTGAGTTGAGTTGTGATGAGTAATGGTGTTTAACGTCCTAGTCAAGAATATTTCACTTATTTCGAGACATCGCCAGCAATAGGCGAAAATGCAGAAATTTTGCCTGTGCGTTGCGCTGATGGCATTATACAGCAGGGCTCTTTATCGTGCCACACCTGCCGTGACACGAGACCTCGTTTATTTTAAGTTCCCATCCGAAAGAACCATTACTCTCATTTTGTAATGCCGAGTGCTTGGCGAAAGAACAGTCATCACCCACTTTCAAGTCTTTGGTCAGAGCCGATCGAATATGAAAGAAGAAGTCCGTTTATATGTAAGATACACTTGTGTGTCTTACAATATGCCTTGAACTATCTTACACTCGGGTCGACTCTAACGTGCGTGCTCACAGAGAACGCTACAGACAAACTTACTTTTTTTCACATTAATCTAAATCCGGATCGACCAGTCGATACTATTTCCCCCTAGTTTTTGTGCCAGGCTTGTCGGCAGAATCTCAAATAAAGTTTTATGTATGACCAGTTCGTGTTGCGAATCCAACTCTCTTAGCCACCAGTTTTGTTGCTACAAAAATGACCTTTTAAGACTTTTTTTCCTTACTTGAAACGTCAATGTGCAGTTAATATGCAACGCTATTATTAAACTGGGCGCATGTATAATATATAAATCCAATATCTTCTATGAAAGAATTTACATAAGCATCTTTATGATAATTAACTTGCCTTAAACCTATCTACTCATGGTCTATTGGGGATTCATTTTGATACATTAAATATTTCTAGTCGGATATTGCCATGAACTGGTATGTTTGTGTTTTGTTTATTCCTCCAATATCACACTATATCTTACGTTTGTGTTAAGCTGTACCAAATTGTAGATTTTTCTTTTAAAATTAGGTTATACGTTGGTGTTTCCTCCCAAATATCTAATATATGTCAAGTGACACACATATCAGTCCCACATATCAGATTTTACGCCTGTAGTCATATCCTGTACAGTGATATTTTTTCTTACGACATCGAACAAGTCGTAAAACGCGCGCTTCACATTTATTATAAGTTTTAATTAGTCTCTTGAAGAAACCAAACGGTGTGTAAAAGGAATTTTGTGTCTGTAAGCTACTGATAAGAATACAGTTGTTTCACACAAATAAGCTCCCTCCGTATTCTGTTTATGAAAATAAATAACGGCTTTACACTAATCAATAGCACTTTTGATCGTTTTTGTTCCTTATCCGTAAAATCTATGTAGCAAAGGCTTTAAATTAGCGTGTTACGAAGTGGTTTGTTGAACATGTTTCACTAAAACACAATATTAGAACAACACAACCGTAAGAAAATCACATAGAGAATAAAAACTATTTCATTTAGAATGGAATAAAGCGTTAAACATTTGCTGATTAAAAAACTGTGCTTTACAAAAGTAACAAACAATAAATTGACGAACATAAACCAACAATTTTGAGATCGTTCATAATTTTAATTACAATTGACCAACAGGTATAGTAATTGTTTCAATTTAGTTCATAGTACAATTGTAGAAACTATTTCATTATAATTATATAACAAAAACTGTGTTATTGCACGATGCATTATTGTCTTTGATTTGGTTTTTTAAAATTCTTTTATTTTTATTTATATATTAAGCATATATTTTTCAAAAACAATATTTTTGGGAGGGGGTACCTATGTTTATATTTTGTCAAATTTGTTGCATAGAGATCTTGACTGCAAGTACTTTTGTCAACAACGGGATTTTTCAGTTTTTATATTTTAAAGACATTTTATTGCTTTATAAAAATGTATAAGATGAATAAATAAAATGGGGTCTACGAAAAACAATAAAAACATATCATGCGCATTTCTGCAAGCGTTTCTTGTATATCGATTACTTATCGTGACCTTTGATTTGGTTATTTTTTAAAACACAAATAACACGTAAAATTCCTTAATTGGTAAAATGTATTCATTTCGTAAAGTTAATTAAGTCCTACTTTCATCCTAAATACAAACTTTTTAGTGAAACCAATAATTGGATAAAAGAAACTGATAGCAGCGGAATTGTGAAAAAACAGAGAGATAAAGAATTAGGTTTGTCAGCGTATCACCTGATATTTGTGTTTATGTAAATGACATAAACAATTTTTGTTGAAATTTTTGCACAATTCAACGTCATCAAAGCAGTGTAAATGATCTTGGGAAAGAAGAAAAATGTCTTCCATATCGTTCTTCACAAACCTTCAGCGGTATTGATCACGTGGTACGCCTGCAAATCTTATTGGAGAGTTTGCTGCTTTAATTCATGTTTAATGTAAAAGTTAAAATGTTTCTAAAATTTATTTTTAAAAAGTAAAATATCAACATTTGTCATATTTTTTCTGAGTCTAACAGTGAGAGTAATGTCGTATTGTTAAGAATTCTAACTTAAATAAATGATAACAAAAATCCTTCTGATATTTAAACCAGTTGGCTTCTTCTCGTGTTAATAGAGTAAGAAAGTACCCATATGTCATTTACAGAGTGCAGTGTTAAACAAATCGACTTTGTGGGATTCCAAGATGAATCCTTAATTGAAATAAATGTACAGCTTACTTCAACTGAAAACGTTCATTAATACCAACATTATATACTACCCTCTAATTTCTTTCTGTGGATTTCTGGCAAAAAGGTATTAACCTCTCCTACTCTACGTTCTAATTTCATTCTGCGTTGAATAAAGGTAATCGATATTAAATTTTATTAAATTCAAATCTATCCATTGATAATTGTATAAATTATTGTCATCCTATCCAAGATTCCGTGTCAGTTAGATAATGCATTTAAAGGCGATTAATGAATCTATTACCAACTTCTTTCCCAATACCTTTATGGGGCCTTCTTCTATTCTAGTCTCCTGTCATTCTCTCATTCTCCATCAGGCCATCCTTTATTGATATAATATACTTAGATTTTGCATTAATTTTGTTGTTTTGCTTTGAGTATGTCCTTTAACATTTGTAAGTAAACTAGATTTGAAACGAACAAATCTCGTGTGCATGTTGACTACTAGCTCGTTTTAAATTATTTTGTCTTTGTCTAGAAATTGGCAAGCTTTATTCTTGAATGTTGGGATCTTATTAACATTACCCTTTCAGTACAAGTATTGATAGATCCTATTAATCTTCTAACTCTACCCCGCATGAGTTTTCTCTATTTTTTATTTTCTACAGAAAAAGACTTTTTTTATAGGTGTTCAACATTTTCAAGTGCTTAGTTATTGATTTTTGTTGGCTTTCTAAATTGATTCTAATAAAGATTTTCTGTATACTCGTAACAAAACAATATATTTTTATGTTGAGAGTTTTTAAAAATCCAATCTAGTATCGGTTTCTGTGTGGATAGGGACCAATAAATGTAAAGCATATTGGATAGTGGCTATCATCAAATAGTGCCTTAATTACGTTTCAGAACACTGTTTTGCAAATTTTTTTCAAATGTTTATTAAATAGTCACGATATACTTATTTATTCTTAATATGAATTTAATCCAAAAGAAATTAAAAAGCTTTCAAAACTTTTTCTGTGAAATTATATTAAGATTTTACCTTATACGATTATGGCGCTACTAGGCTTTTAACGACATTTGTGTTGTAAGTGGCTTTTCATATATGACAATTCTAGCAACCAAGACGGAAGTCGATTGCATGAACAATATGGAGTGTTATTGGTCGTTTCTTCTACCGTGACAAAGACATTGATTGTAGGAGGAGTAAGATTAATTTTGTTATTCCCACCGTGACACAAACAACGGCTGAAAAAGCATTTAGTGCCACGAGCGTCGATGAATGAATCAAAAAATTAACAATGAGCAATTCTGTAGTATGACTGTCCAAGAAACGGATTTGCTAGTGAAGCAGAGATGAATTTTGGTAATCTCTACTTTCACATGGTAATCAATCAGTCAATTGGTAAAAGTTACAGTAACAGTTTTTGTTTCTTTTTTAAAAAACCGTAAACTGTAAATTGTAATTAACCACTTGATGATTATTGCCAAAGGTCTTTAGAACATACTAAAATGTTAAAGAAACCAGAAATTATAAATAAAAACGTTTAACTTATAAAATTCTCTCATGAAAATTCCTGTCGATTGAATACAGTTTTTAATGAAAATATTTTGACTTAATAAAAAATAAATATTCAACTATTTCTCTTCTTTGACAGCATACAAACTATGTAACTAACTGGACTATGAAAAGAATTTTTAGTGTTTAAACCACCTTCGATTTTATTTGCAACCAGCTGTGACATTGTAACATGAACAATTCAAACCAGTTTATCTTTCTAAACACTGCATAAACAATCAATCATGTTTGTGAATATGAAGCATTTAAAACGATACATATTGAAACACATACTTATCATTTTTGACAACAAGTTTCTCTAGAATGGATCATCTTACAACGAAGGAATACCATGAAATTAAATGTTAGCAAAATATCTAATATTCTAAGCTCTAATGGGATTTATTTTCACAAACATCATTCCATGAACTTTTCTCTATATGATTTTTTAAATTAAAAATCAGCTAACCTTTTTTTCCAGATTCTGTTTCATTATTAGATATGGTTTTTGCTCTATACCTATTTTCTCGCTCGATATTAGATTTAAAGTCTTTTCAAAAGGTCCCTGTTGCATTTATTTTAATTGATAATGGTGTAAAATAAGAAGATTAAGAAGAATTTCGTTTAAATTTCAAAGCATACTTCGATTAGAAAGACCATTTAAAGAGGCAGAAAGCAATGTGCAGCTCAAAATTAGGCCAGAGCACTGTTCCTGACTCTTATCCGCGTTTTACTAAGTTAATGAATTTGATATCCTGCTGTTATTACTTTTGCAAGAACAAATTACATTGCATTACATAAAAATGGTTCAAAAATATTTGAGACTAAACATTGTTATGATGGTTTAAAACGGCCACTGATATCTAAACTTCCCGATTTTATATAGAAACCTTATAATCTATGGTAATTACAATAATATGTATAATATAAAACTATTTATTTATATAATAAGTAACCTATTGTTTACTGTATACTGTGGTTTTTGTGTTGACCTCTGCTATTGGAATAAACATTATCATCTGGCCATGTTGAATTACATGGTAATATATGAAAGTAAATATATGTAAATATATATTGATGATATAAATCTTATTGATAAAATGTCCTATATCGCCAATTTATCATACTCAACAGCAACATTGTAACCTTACTTTTAAACATGAGCAGTTCACAATTTACCAGCAAATTCTATAAATATTTTTCAACATCAGTAGTTAATATTAAAAATAAACATTCTACCCAACAAAACCCCCTTTTACAGTTCAGATAACCAGCAAAATTTAACGTATATTCAATGTTAAATTAACAATTACGTTTACAAACAAACAGCCAACTAAATAAAATATGGTATCAACTGTTTACATTCAGCAGATTTATTCCTGTTTAACATGTTCAGACAAATCAATCAGCAACATACTTCACAAATAACTTGTAATATTTACAGACAACATTCTAAAAATAAATATATAAACTTCCAACCACATTCACTTAATATTTTAACAACTCATATATATGGATAAACAGTTAACAAGTAGAGTTTATGTTTGAAATTAAAATTCACCAGAAAAGATTCTATGAACAGATTTTACGTCGACAATCCTTGACAATCAACGTTTATTAGCAAACGTTCGGCAATTTTAAACAAATCAGCAGTTCTCGTTTACAAACAATTCTCAACAAAAGTTATTTATTATAGACAGTTAACATTACCAAGAAAAGATTCTTAAGGTAGAATTTTACATAAGCAAGCTAAATACATCGGCAGGGCAGCAGCCTTTTAATTTGATTTAACATTGCCAGATCCCATTATCTGCAAACGCTCTAAAGATTGAATTTAACATCAGCAATTTATATTCAGTGGCATCGATCTTTTATATACTTTAATATCACAGATCATATTACCTGCAAGCATTCTACATTAAAAATCAACAGCAACAGTTCACACGTACGAGCAAATCTTCTAAATTTAAAGTTCACATTCACAATCAAACATTCTAAAAAAATAATTTAACATTGACATTTCACATTAATATAATTTTTCATCAAAAGTTTACGTTCACAGTAAACATCTCACAGTCTAAAGTGGCAGCTCTCATATTTCAAATTTAACTTAAAAGCAACCCTTTACATTTACAAACTACATTCTTAAAATATTTTACATCGTCAGTTTCAATTAATCAGAAAAATTATACAAAAATATACTAGTTTATAATTGACATTGGCAATTTACCATAGTTACAGCAAACATTTAAGATTGGCTCAACGTATTCACTACAAAATGTTTTACAAATATATTCACAATGTAATTCACATTAACGAGCAAAACCCAACACAATCATGTAAAGTTTTACATAACAAAGCGTTTGTTGGTATCACCATTTAAAAACCACAAATTTTGATACCAACTTGGTTTTGACATTATGTACTGCTAGCAATCAAATTCCCAATACATCTCCACTATAGATAGTGTTATAATACATTATTGGTGAAAAATGCTGTATATCTTATAGAGGTTATTATCAAGGCTTTGTGTGATATAGATTGCAATTTTGCTTTATTTATTTTTTTTTATATAACGCCCGTTTTTATTGCTGAAAATTCATTAGAAAATGATTCCATTCACAATCAAATACTCTACCAAAACTCATTTCATTGTCTTGCTATGTCAATATACGTACTCAATCGTAATGATTTGAAGAAAAATTTTCGTCAATCGAAGCTATATTTAATGTTATTCTTAACCTTTTTTCTTCAACTGCAACATTTGATTGGTTTTCTTCTAGTAGTTGTTTTCCGGGATTATGGATTTAATTTTAACATCACTTCAGTTTTCTTAAGATTTAAACAAATTTTAACATAAGTTTTTGTCATTTATCAAATCGACTGTGTGATAATTCTGAAAAGACATCAAAGGATACACAATTAGAAGAAAATGATTGCTACATTTGATTGTCCTAGGATTTAACTTTGTTTATAAATACAAATGCTTTCTAAGAATATATGCAACCGCTGATATGTTACTCATTAAAAACATTCTTTTCTGAAAATTAAATAATAACGTTTATCTTATTTTAAGAGTTTTTGCCTTTTCAATGGTTGTTAAATAATAAATTGTCTTCCCTTGGCATATTTATGCATCCAAATTGAATCTTTTTTCAGGATGCGATTAAATTTTAGTTTATTCAAAATCAGATGATAAAATTTAATTTTGACTGAATAGTTATATTGAAAAATGAGCGCAATGAAAATAAAAAATTTTAAAACACGATGACAATTTTAAAGATAACAGATTGCAAATGGTTGTTACAAAACGATATTACACCGTTCTGAGGCAAGACGGCAAAAAATGTTTGCCCATGTGTTTGGTGGTGTTCTAATTGGATAGATCAGCTAGCTTGATTAAAATTAATTCCACATGAAAATTGACAATGATCATCTAATATACCTAGGTATTAGGTAGATTTATTTTGATTGTATCTCAATATTCAAGCTTCTTATAACTAATTAGTTTTTTTAATACTAGAGACACAGAAAGTGTTAACTTGCGTTTTTGTGTCAATTCTCTCACTTCGGAGGCCAACGGTTTTCTGTTATTTTTATCACCAACCCTGTTTTAATTTTATTGTCAGTTTTTATCAGTATTACTCCGGTGATTGTTAAATCTGGTAATTAATCATGGTAGTCATTAAACTGTCTGCGAGATTTTTGGGATCTCTATATCATGACCTTTCAATTGGTACTTGAGTTCCTTGCTCTCATTTAAGTACATAGTCGATACTAAAAAGAAATTTGGAATCATTTATTTTTATATTGTTGTCAAGTGTCTTATTATGATATTTATATATTTCATTCAAAAATCTATCAATTAAAAAACGTCACTTGATAAACATTTGTACCTATAGTTATTTTTGAAGCTATCCACTTAGTAAACATTTGTACCTATAGTTATTTTTGAAGCTATCCGCTTGGTAAACAACTGTACCTATAGTTATTTTTGAAGCTATCCATTTGATAAGCATTTGTACCTGTAGTTAGTTTTGAAGCTATCCTGTGCTACTCAAACAGAAACATATTGGTTAAAGTCTAACTCACAATCCCAAAAGCAAAGGAAAAACTTGAAAACTTGTTAATTCAGTTAAAAACATAAACTACTACTGCTATCGGGTGTTTTGGAAGAGCCCAGTGCAAAAACATGTTAGAGAATAAAAGCAACATAGAATTATGAGAGGTCAAATAAATCCAGAACAAGTTACTACTTATCCAGAATACCTCAGGAATTCTTTCAGTAAATATTCAAAATTTCGAATCATTTTAAATATTTTTATGCAAGTTTAAAATTCTTTTTCCCCCAAATGTCGATTTTTTAACTTTCTATTTCCCCACATGGTTGTTAGGGGAATAATTAACATCTCTATGACCAATTTCGAATTAAAATACTTATTCAAAATTAAATTTCAGAATTTGTAAAGTTTATAGTTCCATTGCATGCATTTTAATCATTTAATGTTTATAACATTGTGCTTTTTTTAAATAAAAAGATTGTTAACTATGAATACTCATAAACTAATTAATTTAATTTGTAACAACTTGAGCGGGTGAACCTCGAAAACAAGTAAAAAACATCTTCATTTATCACGTACTGCATCATACGTAGAAATCGATCCTTAAACATTAATGAAAAAAACGATCTAGTTGTAAATGACTTAGAGATTAAGACGTGTATAATAATGTTAAACTTATCAATCTGTACTTTAAGATCCAATTAATTACATTCTTAAAATAATCAAATTCATGCTGGTAGGGAAAAGCAAATTATTTTTAGTCTAATATCTAATGCGTAATAAATATTTTGCAAAAAATTCATATAAGGTCGCTTTGACCGTGCATCAGCTTCAAACTTTATTGTTTCATCATTATTAAATTTAATTCAATTTTTTCGTAATATGTGTTCTTAAAAAAACGTTGTAACAAACCTAAAAAAGTTTACTGAAAATGTTGTTTATCATTTTATGTATTTACATAACTGCTGAAATGTCATCAAATTTTTTTATATTCTAAATAAATTTTAAATTTTACCTTTCATAATGTTTATTCAAATGCTGTTTATCATTCTATTTATTTACGTAACTGCTGAAACGGCATCACTTTTTTTATATTCTGAATTAATTTAGAATTTACCTTTCATAATGTTTACATAAAATGTTGTTTATCATTCTATGTATTTGCGGAACTGCTGAAATGGCATCAGAATTATTTTTATATTCTGAATTAATTTTAAAATTTATCTGCCATAAAGTTTACTTAAAATGTTGATTATTCATTTGTTATATATAAATTCATTTATTTTTGTATTACTCAATTAGCGTCGTGCGCGCGCGTGTGTGTGAGAGTGTTAAAAAAGAATCAACTCTGTTCCACTGCCTAGCCACTTTTTTCAAAAGGTATCAATCAATCTGCCAGTCGTTTGCCGTTGTTCAAAATTGTAAATACGTTACCGATATGAACGGTCTAGGTAATTTACTCAACTCAGTTGTTGACAACCTAAATCTGCCGAACAGCTCAGAAAAAAATGTTTTGCCAATCTTTACTGCATTTCGACCCTGGTCATCCATTAGTGAGATTTTTTCGCTTATTTTGGACCTTTTAATTGTTTGCGTTGTGTAAATCTGCAACATTGCAGTGAGTTGGCATTATTAAAAAAAAAACATTGCAAATCTTTTATTATGTGTATCAAGAGATTAATTAATTGAATCTCGACGCCTATGCAACCGTCTTCTTAAATTCTAAACCAAAAAATTAAACCTAAAATGGATTCTTTCAAACTAAGAAGATTTTCACATAGATATATCCAAGTAATATCAGTTGATCAGACAGCATCTAACGTACATTTTCATAAAATTGACGTATATATGCGGCAGACGATAATAATACTTTCTAATTTAATAACATCGTCTAAAGTCACTGTAATTTAAACATTGATGATATGCATTTATTTTAATTTTATGTCAAATGTCAAATTTGAAAATTAAAATTATTTAATTAACCTATTGTAATATTGTGTTGATTTGTTAAACAGTCCTCTATTGTCAAATCCATTTCTTCTGTGTTTTATTTGTGACTGTTCCAATTTGGTAGCTGAGGCACTGGTAGTTATTCAAAGGCAATTTAACCAGGAAAGAAACAACAAATAAATGTTCATTGAAACAAGAATAAGTACAATATATAGAGACTACTGATATTTACACTTGTGATTGTTCTTATGCACTAAATATATTCGTTAGTACACATTATCACCAGAATATGGCATAACGACGGCACAACGACGGTAGTGGCGGTTTATTCATGCTGCATTTTATACCTAAGACATTTAACAATTCGGATTAATATAGTTTTTACATATACAGTTGAATTCTTACACAATACAAGATAATGGTAAACCACGTGATCTTTTTTCTTTTTACCTCAAGTAAACCGCACTAATTAATGCCGTACCGAATCTATTCTTACCTTTAATTTTGATCTGGAATTGATACTAAGATGATTTAAACGTTGTTGTGGGAACCTCTCGAATATGATAGAAAACACTGATGAAACCGCAATCTCAAATGCAAGATAACGGACGAGAGTAGATCACAAAAGAATCGTAAGAGCCATTAAATAAGAACTTAACGGAGACCACAGGGACATGGCTTCATCCATTCCAATTGAAAGGGGAGAGTTGGTGACCCTTGTTTGTTGACTGCATATTTATTGACGATAATAATAATATACAGAATATCAGACGACAGACAGTTTGCATAACAGCAATTTCATATACCTATTTAAGAAGTTTGAAATAGCCCAAAAGTATACGGAGGGTGTCATCTTTTGACACGTCTGTTGTTTTATCAATTCTTACTAACATTGTGAGGCGGGACAAAGCAAAGAATCCCCAAAAGAAAGAAAAATACTAACTTTCTGCTTCCTTCAAATGGTCGTTTCTACAATTTTCAGATAGCTGACCTTGATATGTATGTTACTCACTAGAGAATGTCTAACAAAGGATTGATTTGCTTCATAGCCTGATACAGGTCTTACTTGCACTATATTTACATAACATAACATCAAATCTGGAATAAAATCGTTAACATAACGTTATAGCAAAAATACATCTTAAATTTTTATGTGCCATTTGTGCACATTTCAGAAAATCATACCTCAAAAGTGAATCTAGGGGCCGAAAAGGTTGATGAAAAAAATAAATAAGCCAAATAGTTGTAAATTAATTAATCGAAAGTTCCAAAATTATTTGAATCCAAATCCAGCTAAGGAATACTTTGCATGAGGGAACAAACCCCAGTACCTTAGTTTTAAATAAATTTTAAAAATTAAGATGGCTTATTAAGTAGGGAAACATAATAGAAGTCGAACTTAAACAGTGAGTCTTCCATTACTAATGGGATGTTCTAATAGCTTATCAAACTACTAATAAAGTCAGATCAACCATTATACCCTCTCGCTTTTTTATCTAATTGTAATTTTAAAAAAAATTGTTTAACACTAAACCTAACATATTAGTTTCACACTTCCAGAGTTGGACAAATCAAAAATTCATCAAGGAAGAAAAACTGAAACCTTAAACTTTGACTGCCAAATCATAGCTGGCTCTCTACATACAAAGCTTTATATTGCAATTCATCTGGTCTAACTTATCAAAATAGTCTAAAGTTTCAAGCATCGAAGCATAAAATTTTTATATGCAACAAGACTAGTGCCAATTGAACACTGAACATTCCCTTTCTCCTAATTTGTGTACTTTTTGTGAAAGGTGGCATATATATTTAAAGTCTGCCTATCACTTAGTCTCTGCTAACTTGACTGGCACTTTCAATCACGAAATTCATTTCTAAAAGACAACTACTGTTTGATATTTAATTTAAAATAAATTTTTAATACGGAGACCTATAAATGTCTTGTACGTGTAGAACACTACCCATGTCAACTATATTCTTTTTATAAATAGAAAGTGAATTCTACAGAGGCGGTTAATTTTATCAATATTGTTGAATTTAGAATCTAAAGTTTCAGATCTTATCCATTGTCACATGATATATATATATATATGGTTTTCCAGGAACAAATCAGATTTTATTCATTAACAAGAATTAGGCAGTCATGATTTTAAGATATTATAGCTGAAGAATATTTATACATGTTAAAAGTATTATTTTTAGTTAATAACGTCACGTTATTTATTTTAAATGTTATGTAATGAGACCAAAATATACACAAGACACAAGGTGATCACAAAAGCTGACAAGTCATGACCATCATAGGATAATACTTTAAAGTTATTTTCAGCCGAATGCAACTGTGTGACCTAAGGTATTTTATTTACTTATTTTTAATTTTATTTTTCATTTATTTATTTATTTATTTTATTATCACTTTTTATTTTTCAATTTTATTACAAGCTAATTTTGTAACCTTTTTAACATTGTTGTATATGTTAATAGATCGAAACATATCTCAAGAAGCAGCGGTACACTTACATTTAAAATACCTTCAAGGTAAACTCTTTAGATTCCATATTTCTAAATCAAATATAGTCAACAAACTTTGACTATTTAGATTTTAATGTAAGATAATCCAATTTTTTTTATTAAGAATTAATATGGTCCATTAAGACTGTGCATATTGTGCAAGGATTTCGAAGTATGAATATTTTCAATATTACAAAAGTCATAAAGCTATGAATATTTATTGATGAAATCCATTGTTTAACAATTTTCCACTTAGATCTTATCAAATATATTGAGATCAGGTCCTCAACAAACACATGTTCATGAACGTAGATTATAAAGAAGTAATGAGAATTCTATTGAACAATCAGGAAAATTAAAGAGACGAAATACACAGAACGTATGTTTGACTTACACATATGTAGTTCTTTGTAAGGAAAGTGCTTTCCATATGTATACATGTATTCAGTATATATTTCAGAGCATTCTAATATACTATCACTTCATGTTAATGTTGTAATTAATGTGTGATAAAGATGTCAAAGTAGGTTTAAAAATATTAATGTGGAACAGAATGAGAAATAACCTTATTTTATTCAGTTTTTAGGTCAGATGACGGTTTGCAATACACTTTTAGCTCTCTATTTATTATAACACATAAAAATGCGCAATTTTATATACTGTTAATACGTTGTATTTTGTAAATCGATGTTATTTATTACAAAATTAATGATAAATCGATGTAAATGACATCAGAAATTCATAAAAACCGTTCTAGGAATTGAGTATATGTTTTTTTTCTTTTAAAGGCGAGCGCAATAATTAATGAATGTCTTTTTTCGTTGGAGTTAAAGCAAGAATTTATTTTATGCACTTACAAAATTTTATTTCTAATATTTTTTGCCTTTTCTGTTTCAGTTTGTTAAATCCGACAAATGCTGTTCAAGATTGGGTTTTAATGGATTTGATTAGATTGGATTAAAGATGTTTAACGCCCCATATTCAAGACACTTTCACTTATATTTAAGCGGTCTGTTCAGAAGAGGTAGAGAAAACCAGAAAGCCCGAAAAAAAACAGACGATCGGCAAGAAAACTACAAACTTTCTCAAACTAGAAATTGGCTTAGTGGGATTCAAGCCTGAGCGGTGAGAGGCGCTGTAATCCGTTAGCACGTGCTTTATACCACTTCGCCACCACTGTTAGGTAAGGATTTCGGGTTAGGGCACTCCATACTTAGGTGTTACGACAACTAAATAGCGTAAATCGTGACGAAAATTTCTGGCCAAACTGGCATTAATTTGCTTCTGCATCTCCTATTAATCTCTATAAATTGAGCTTATGCAATGATTCCCGAAACATCTAATTTTTAAGAAGAGAGGAAAAGGAAATGGCAGTATTCCATTTTCTACATTTGTTCGCACAGTTTTTAACAAAAAAGTCCAATGTCGGCATGTTTCTGTCACGTCGCGCAGGCAGTTTTTTTCATGTGATTGTAAATGCCGATGTACAATAAATCATAAGATTTTTATCTCTACATGAGTTTTGCCTCTTTATCACAAAGAGTTATTAAAGGAGATGAATCGTATTCCATTTCTAGCAATATTAAACGTATTTTGTAAAGAGGATTTTCTTGATCTTTTATGCTAAAAGCTTGCTTTTAACCATATTTTTTTTTAAAATCCATTTTAAATGTATTTCAAAATAGTCTAAGTAGTAGCAAAAGTAAAAAAAAGATCTTATACTAGATGAAGATTTCAACCGAGAGTACTTCAAGAAAATATGAAACTCAAAATCCTTCAAATTACCAAGGATCAGTCATGATTCATACGTTTTTGAAATTCAACAAAAAAATGCGCCACTTAATTATTTTAAGTAAAGTTACAATTGCTTAAAACCATCTTGAATCTAAATATCACAAAAGATGTTTCATGATTATTAATTGTTGAGAAAAAATGTTTCAAAAGATTTAAGAAAAACTGTGGCATATTGACTTATGTTTGGTCATCAAGATGATTCTTGATCTAACATAAAATTGAACAGATTTAATTATGCTTTATGCTTTTTCAATGTCATATTCTTCTATTAAAGACTTTATGAAAATTTCTGTATAGTTATTATAATAAAGAATAATTCAAACGACGACATATTGGTATTCGTGTATATAAATCTATTCACTTTTTGCTATGTCATGATATTTCATTCCTTGTTTACCAGAAAAATAACGATGTTTAAACTGACATGACTTGATTGTTAACAAATGTAAAACAAACAAAAAAATATTACAATTGTTCTTAAAATATGAAACCATTTAAAAATGTTTAACTTTCTTTTTATCGTCAATTTTTGTAAAAAAAATCAAAAAAATCAAAAAAAATCAAAAAAAAAAAAATCATCGAGGTATTTGATTTAAAATCTATAACACCATACACTTAACATCCAAAATTTGAAACCTATGTAATATTCTTAATGAGCTATGTTTTATCTTTTCATGCAAGAAAACGCCTCACGAGCCATTTAGAAAATCCTTAATGGATATTAAAAGAAACTTTTATTTCTTTTAGGATTTTTTCCAACGACTGTAAATTTGCCTGTCCTTAAAGTGCACATTTTTCCAACCAAAATTAAAATCGATAATTGGAAAACTTAATGAGGAGGTAATAATATATATAATACAAATACCAGTTAAATTTTGATGTGCCAGATATGCACATTTCGAAAATTCATTCCTCATCAGTGACACTAAGATCGAAAAGTTTGATACATAAAAATATAAGCCAAACAGTTGAAAATAATGAATCTAAAGTTTCAAAATTATTTAAATCCAAATCCAGCTAAGGAATGCTGTGCATGAGGGAACAAACCTTAGTTTTTAATTAATTCCAAATTTAAGACGACTGAAAATTTTGCTAAATGGTACGATTTCTGACATATTAAGTAAGTGTATAAAATCCTGTACAATAATGACCGTTATTATATGTTAGGTAGTATATCGTTGTAGAGTTATTATCCAATAAGTCGTTTTTTATTTATTAACTAAAAGTATATCAAGAAAACTGGCAAGTACTGTGAAATCATTCATTTTCGTGGTGTTCCATTTTTCGTGGTTTCATGGACATTATGACCCACGAATTGACATGTCAACGAATATATTTGCAAATATCTGAATATGGATAAATTTACCCCTCGAGGCGTGATTACAAACTCACTGCCTTCATTCATAATAACATTGATTTGGATTGCTTTAAATATACATAATAACATAGTTTCTATTGACACAATTGCCTTTATCACCAGATTTATACTCAACCTGAAAATAAATCGCGAGGTTACCAGTGGGGAAAATGGTTCTCCAAACATCACTGGCAGTTACATTCAAAAACAAGAAGTTTACAGGTTCTTAACCCACGAATTCATCATCCCACGAAATGGTATTTTTTCTGACATCAACGAAAATTGGAGCCCACGAATTTAAATGTATTCACAGTAATATAATTGGTAAGGGCTGTGCAAAAATACATGATTGGTATGGACCATCAAAGTAATTTAAGTGTGTGATTGCTTAAGTCGTTACACAAGTATGTGATTGACTAGTATGTGATTGACTAGTATGTGATTGACTAAAGTATGTGATTGACTAGTCATTACAAAAGTCTGACGTTACAAAAGAATGTGATTGACTCGTCTTTACAAAAGTCTGACGTGACAAAAGTATGTTATTGCTCAGACTGTTACGAAAGTATGTGATTGCTTGAGTCGTTACAAAATTAAGTCATTGGTTAAGTCGTTACAAATGTATGTGATTGGTTAAGTCGTTACAAAGGTATGTCATTGGTGAAGTCGTTACAAAAGTATGTGATAAGTTAAGTCGTTACAAAAGTCTCTGATTGCTTGAGTCGTTACAAAAGTATGTGATTGCTTGAGTCGTTACAAAAGTCTCTGATTGCTTGAGTCGTTACAAAAGTATGTCATGGTTAAGTCGTTACAAACGTATGTGATTAGTGAAGTCGTTACAAAAGTATGTGATTGGTTAAGTCGTTACAAACGTATGAAATTGCTTAAGTCGTTACAAACGTATATGATTGGTGAAGTCGTTACAAACGTATATGATTGGTTAAGTCGTTACAGAAGTATGTGATTGGTTAAGTCGTTACAAACGTATATGATTAGTGAAGTCGTTACAAAAGTATGTGATTGGTAAAGTCGTTACAAACGTATGTGATTGGTTAAGTCGTTACAAACGTATATGATTAGTGAAGTCGTTACAAAAGAATGTGTTTGGTTAAGTCGTTACAAACATATATGATTGGTGAAGTCGTTACAAAAGTATGTGATTGGTTAAGTCGTTACAAACGTATATGATTGGTGAAGTCGTTACAAACGTATATGATTGGTGAAGTCGTTACAAAAGTATGTGATTGCTTAAGTCGTTACAAACGTATATGATTGGTGAAGTCGTTACAAACATATGTGATTGCTTAAGTCGTTAAAAACATATATGATTAGTGAAGTCGTAACAAAAGTATGTGATTGGTTAAGTCGTTACAAAAGTATATGATTAGTGAAGTCGTTACAAAAGTATGTGATTGGTTAAGTCGTTACAAAAGTATGTGATTGCTTAAGTCGTTACAAACGTATATGATTAGTGAAGTCGTTACAAAAGTATGTGATTGGTAACGTCGTTACAAACGTATATGATTGGTGAAGTCGTTACAAAAGTATGTGATTGGTTAAATCGTTACAAACGTATATGATTGGTGAAGTCGTTACAAAAGTATGTGATTGGTTAAGTCGTTACAAACGTATATGATTGGTGAAGTCGTTACAAACGTATATGATTGGTGAAGTCGTTACAAACGTATATGATTGGTGAAGTCGTTACAAAAGTATGTGATTGGTTAAGTCGTTACAAACGTATATGATTGGTGAAGTCGTTACAAACGTATATGATTGGTGAAGTCGTTACAAAAGTATGTGATTGGTTAAGTCGTTACAAACGTATATGATTGGTGAAGTCGTTACAAAAGTATGTGAATGGTTAAGTCGTTACAAACGTATATGATTGGTGAAGTCGTTACAAAAGTGTGTGATTGGTTAAGTCGTTACAAACGTATATGATTGGTGAAGTCGTTACAAAAGTATTTGATTGGTTAAGTCGTTACAAACGTATGTGATTGGTTAAGTCGTTACAAACGTATATGATTGGTTAAGTCGTTACAAACGTATATGATTGGTGATGTCGTTACAAACGTATATGATTGGTGAAGTCGTTACAAAAGTATTTGATTGGTTAAGTCGTTACAAACGTATGTGATTGGTTAAGTCGTTACAAACGTATATGATTGGTTAAGTCGTTACAAAAGTATGTGATTGGTTTAGTCGTTACAAACGTATATGATTGGTGAAGTCGTTACAAACGTATATGATTGGTGAAGTCGTTACAAACGTATATGATTGGTGAAGTCGTTACAAACGTATGTGATTGGTGAAGTCGTTACAAACGTATATGATTGGTGAAGTCGTTACAAAAGTATGTGATTTGTTAAGTCGTTAAAAAAGTATATGATTGGTTAAGTCGTTACAAACGTATATGATTGGTTAAGTCGTTACAAACGTATATGATTGGTGAAGTCGTTACAAAAGTATATGATTGGTTAAGTCGTTACAAACGTATATGATTGGTGAAGTCGTTACAAAAGTATGTGATTGGTTAAGTCGTTACAAACGTATATGATTGGTTAAGTCGTTACAAACGTATATGATTGTTTAAGTCGTTACAAACGTATATGATTGGTTAAGTCGTTACAAACGTATATGATTGCTTTAGTCGTTACAAACGTATGTGATTGCTTGAGTCGTTACAAAATTAAGTGATTGGTTAAGTCGTTACAAAAGTATGTGATTGGTTAAGTCATTACTTAATTTAAGTGTTCTTAAGCAAGAACAAAGGTATTTAACTGCAGCACTGGATAAAAACTTTGTGTTAAAACAGGTGTTTGTCAACTGGCGTTAGTTTTGTACTAAATTATTTTGTTTTGTATATATTTTTCCACGAGGTTTTTTAATTATGTTAGGTCAACTTATTTTTCCGCTCGATAAAATAATTCGTCATTTTAATCAGCGCAAAATTTCAAATGCGCTATTTGACATACTTTATTATTTGAAGTTTTTATTTGTGATTGTAATTAAATACTGAGTATACAGTTGCTGTAGTACCAATGACAATAAAATGATTTATAATTTTAATGTATCAGTATAATAGATAATAAGAACAGCAAATGGTATATGGTATTATACATGTATATTTAGTAATACCCTGTATATTATTTTACAGTAATTGACTTTTTATGAGGGTAATACAATTATTTCTACGGCCTACGGCTTCGATGAATTTAACTTCCTGTTGGGTTGAGAAATTATTGTGTTTTATAACATGACCAGAGAAAAAAAATCAGAAAACGTTTCTTGGTTGAAGGGCTGTCTGTAGCTGCCATCAAGTCAAGAAATTTTGTTTATAAACTGTCTGTGAGTTAATTTCGATTATACATATGAAACGATCATGCTAATTGGTCGTTTATAAAACACCATCCAATGAAAGTTGAAGTTTTAAAAATGTCACCTTTATCTGTTCCACGTACAACCCACCCTATTTGAATGTTTTATTACCCTCTCGCGACTTTACACGCGGTGATTACAATGTCTTTGAGGGTGAATCCATATAGTATGCATTTCTATCATAGCCAAGTAATAGCAACTTCAGCCATTTGTAATGTAGAAGAATTACAGTCATACAATAATAATTTAATCATCTTAACCCTTTTTCTGTATCATTAGTGAACGCCTTGCCTACCTATTTGAGGTATGCAACTCGCAAACATCCACAGTATAGTTCACAAAAAGATTAAATGTATTTTGCTTATAAAAAATTATTTCTAAATTAAGTTATCATATTGTCCCCGTTAATACCAATATAATAACTATTTATTGTTTCCGTTGTTAAGCAATATTAATGTGATTATATATTATTTCCACTATAAACCAATATAGTTGGATAAAAGATAAAAACTTTTCAGGTTTAAAGTTGCATTCTGCTAAATTAATATAATATTATGTTCATGATAATAAGACTTAATACCAGTTTAGATGTAATAATAATACTTTATTAGATGATAATAGAACGTAAAGAAGGATATGACTAGGAAGAGAGTAAAATGAACACACCGTTGTTCGTTATGCCAGGTTTATGTGTTAATGTGTTGATTTTTAATAATCTGTACTTTTATTTAGTGGACAACGTACGTCGTTACGCCAGGTGTAAGCCATGTTAATTTTAATAACCTGTACTGTTTTTTAGTGGACAACGTACGTCGTTATGCTAGGTGTAAGCCATGTTAATTTTTAATAACCTGTACTTTTATTTAGTGGACAACGTACGTCGTTATGCCAGGTGTAAGCCATGTTCATTTTTAATAATCTGTACTTTTATTTAGTGGACAACTTACGTCGTTATGCCAGGTGTAAGCCATGTTCATTTTAATAACCTGTACTTTAATTTAGTGAACACCGTACGTCGTTACGCCAGGTGTAAGCCATGTTCAGTTTTAATTTTCTGCACTTATATTTAGTGACCAACGTGCGTCGTTATGCCAGGTGTAAGCCATGTTAATTTCAATAATCTATACTTTTATTTAGTGGACAACGTACGTAGTTATGCCAGGTGTAAGCCATGTTCAGTTTTAATTTTCTGCACTTTTATTTAGTGAACAACGTACGTCGTTATGCCAGGTGTAAGCCATGTTCATTTTTAATAATCTGTACTTTAATTTAGTGGACAACTTACGTCGTTATGCAAGGTGTAAGCCATGTTCATTTTAATAATCTGTACTTTTATTTAGTAGACAACGTACGTCATTATGCCAGGTGTAAGCCGTGTTAATTTTTAATTTTCTGCACTTTTATTTAGTGGACAACATACATCGCTATGCCAGGTGTAAGCCGTGTTACTTTTTAATTATCTGCACTTTAATTTAGTGAACAACGTACGTCGTTACGCCAGGTGTAAGCCATGTTAATTCTAATAATCTGTACTTTTATTTAGTGAACACCGTACGTCGTTACGCCAGGTGTAAGCCGTGTTAATTTTTAATAATCTGTACTTTTATTTAGTAAACAACGTACGTCGTTATGCCAGGTGTAAGCCATGTTAATTTTTAATAATCTGTTCTTTTATTCAGTGAACACCGTACGTCGTTATGCCAGGTGTAAGCCGTGTTAATTTTTAATAATCTGTTCTTTTATTCAGTGAACAACGTACGTGGTTATGCCAGGTGTAAGCCATGTTAATTTTTAATTATCTGTACTTTTATTTAGTGAACAACGTACGTCGTTATGCCAGGTGTAAGCCGTGTTAATTTTTAGCAAACTGCACTTTTATTCAGTGGATACCGTGCGTGCGTGCGTGCGTGCGTGTTACATTATTTTCTTCTTGAATTTTTGTCATTATTTAGTTGTGATGGCTATTTGTCAAAACGTTTTGTTGATTTTTTTCTTTAAGTCTCTCACCCTACTGTTTCTAATTTTTCTTCTGTCTTTCGAAGCCCAAATTTTGTCCGACACTTTTCTCAGGAATGGAAAGCCATATCAACTTGAAACATTCTGCAGATAACTAGCATCATCTAACGTTGTGTTAACAGTACTTTTTCACTATTCGAAAACAAGAGCTATATTTATCAGAGTTTATTGCCCCTTTCAACTACATATTTTTATTAAACAGTTTTTCTCCCTCAAATTCGTCGTTGGGAGACTGTTTCGTCAGTTTTCCTATTTGTTTTTAATATCAACTATGTCATTTTATAGTACAGTATAACCTGTGTATAAAGTCCACCTAGGGGACTGAGCAAAAGTGGACTTAATACACAGGTGGCCTTATATATAGAAGGTCCCCTATATGTACAAGTAAACATATAGTGTTTAAAATAGTTAAAAAAGTGAAAATATGCAGCATATATTAAAAACTTATTAATATATACATTAATAAAGTTATTTTCATTTTATTTTTTAAAAACAGATTCTTCAGAAATAACTATTTAAAAAAACAAACTATTTAAATTTGATAAACTGTACATCAGAAAAGATTATTTGGTTAAACTCTACCTATTATATACACTTGACTAATTGTGTCTTTGTTGTTATAAGTAGCAGCAAAGGTGTCACAAATTAAACAATTATATATAAAACATAATAGGTAACAATGGGTATTTCTACCTTTATATCTGATGGCTTCAGTTGTTGATATGATAAGTATGACTTCATATATTTTTCTTAAAAACTTTACGTAATATCAGTTGATACTGTAGTCTTAAAAGTTTACTACAGTAGATTTTTAAACTATGTAAGTAACTACATTGTATTTAGTGTGATCAATAATTTATATTAAAATTATTTATTGCCAAACGTCATACATCACAGTATCAAAGAAATGAGGCTGATATTTACTGCAAACAATTTGGGAAATTATAAAATTTAATAAAAAATTATATTAAAGAAGTGGACTTTATAGACAGGTTCTTGAGTCATTTGGGACTGAAAAGGGTGGACTTTATTCACATTAGACATGTGGACTTTATATAGAGGTTCATTATATAGTAAAATCCATTTGGGATACTTCAGAGTGGTTGCTATAGACAGGTGGACTTTATATAGAGGTGGACTCTACAGCAGGTTATACTGTATTTCAAGAGTAGAGTCTGGTGGAATAATGTTTTAATTATTCCCTAGTAATTTCACTCATATATATATATATATATATATATATATATATATATATATATATATATATATATATATATATATATATATGGGGTGATAAAAGAAAACGGGGAACTGAAAAAAACAAAAACGTTAAAAACTCTGCAAGCCAACTGATAAGCTTCATCATACAAGGATCTGTTTCTGTTTTTTTTTTTTTTTTTTTTTTCTTTTTTTTTTTTTTTTTTTTTTTTTTTTTTTTCTTTTTGGCAACGAAGGTCCGTTTTCAGATTTTAAACTTCATATTAGATTTACACTTTATAGTAACATGCATGCGAGTTTTAGCCTTTGTTTTTAAACTAAAAATGTTATGTTTCAGGTTTGATCATTATGTTTTCATGATATTTATTTCGAATGAATTCTTTCAACGGACATCTATGTCCTGATGGTAACGGTTTTAATTTTGTTTGAAAGGGCTGCTTTCCATAGACAACGTTTAAATGTCATGTTTCCGTGGTAACAATTCATCCAACATGTAACTATAATGAGGGTACCCATAACTCAGTAGGCATTACTTTGTGTTGTCAACAAATATACCATTAAGCAAAATTTTCAGCCGTCTTAATTTTTGAATTTATTTAAAACTAAGGTTTGTTCCCTCATGCAAAGCATTCCTAACTGGATTTGGATTCATATAATTTTAGAACTTTAGATTCATTAATTTTCAACTGTTTGGCTTTTTTTAAATCTATAAAACTTTTTTCGGGCCCTAGTGTCACTGATGAGGAATGATTTTCCGAAATGTGCACATATGGCACATCAAAATTTAACAAGTATTTGTGTTATATACAAATGCTTTTTCTTCGAAAGATATTGTATTTCAAAAAAAGCATACTTTTTTCTATCCTACTTTGTAAGAAATTGATGTAAACTATTACGACACTACCGATTGTACGTTTCTAGGTGCCTGGCGATGAAACTTAATTAACTTTGACCGTGCGGGGTATTAAGATCGCTTAAATAGATAAGGAAATTGACACAAACACTTATTCTTTACTGACCAATAATCAATTTTGTTAACATCAACATAGGACGTGTAACCCTAATGTCGGTAATTTATTTGGTGTGTATTTGTGTCAAATGTGTTGTTGTTCTAATGGTTTTATCTGAAAATGGAAATAACCACAACGGTAACTCAGTGGAAGAGCGTCAACCTCTAGAGAAGGAAGGTCGTGGGTTCAAAAATATTGAGATATTACATTCTTGCCTGGCGCTCGGCTTTGGAAGGATAGAGAATCGACGGGTTGCCAAGATAATGGACTTTGGGAGCAGTATGCTGCCTGCGGCATACTGACTCGGTGAGCTAGCACCTAACTAAATGTTCGCCCTAAGTACGCGCTGGTACATGGTCATAATACACACCCGCGAATCATACACATACATCAACTTGCTCTTAGATTAATCCATCGAGACTCATATCCTTGCTCTCGTCACGAATAGCTGAAAAATTCCTGATGCGGCGTTAAACAGCAAGAAATAAAACCATAAAACTACTGATCCATCCTATCGAAAATTAATAGGTTGCTATTCGTCTGCCTATTAACACTGAAACCTAAACACGGAGCATTTTCTATCACATGTTTTACAAAGATAAATCCCGAATTTTTAAAACTAATAAATAAATTTGCAAATTAAATGTCATCATAAAGGCGTAATATGATTGAACAAGACGTGTATGATAACAAGCGTATGATAGAAGATGATATATAACTGCATTATTTCCTTTGTTGAGATACATAAACCATCATGATAAATTTTCTTGTATTACTAAGCTATTTTTCATTGTCATTATAAATAACGAATTATGTCATTCCAAATCCACTTAATAAACATAAATATTGTTCTGTTTTTAACCTTTTTTTATCACGTTCATATTGAAAATACATTGTACTTTTTTTTTATTCATCTATAACCTTTAAGCGCCTCGGTGGGGTGGCTTGGAGAGTGTCCGACCCAAGAGCGGGAGTTTCGAGGTTTGAACACCAACTGGGTCTTACAGAAGACTTTTAAATTTAGGATACTGCTTTCTTGCCTGGTGCTTGGCATTAGGAAGACAAAATATGGACTAGTTCACTAGGGGGCAGGATAATAAAACTTAGTTAGTGACATACATATCTTCGTCATAATGACTTGGCGAGCTCATGGGCCTTACCGAAACATCGCACTTGGTACGCGCTAGAAGACGACAGGCAACAATACAATAAGCACATCACAAAAACCTTGCTCTTGGATAAATTTAAAAGGATCGAATAACTTTTTTCAACCGTTCGGTTCCTTTTAAACTACGGTTTAAAATATTACATTAATAATATTAAATGCGTATTTGCGGTTTTCTTGTCAATTTATATCAGTGTTGAAGGACATCGCATTTAGTTTAGTTAAAATAATGTTCAACAATTTTGAATCAGGTGTCAAAAAACGGTTATACAATCGATTTCTCGGTGTCGTGTTTTCAAAATGCTACTTGGGAATTATTTTTCTTTACTGACTCTTTACAAATCAATTAAGGCATTTTTCTTTTTATAAACGGAAGTCAAGATTCATACTTAGTAAACATTATCACTTTATGTCGTTTTACTCGTGTGTTGTCTGTCCTACAAGAATTGTCGAACCTCATGGTAACTTTATGCGAAGATTTAACCTCATAAAAACAAAACTTTGAATGCAAGCTTCAGTTTATGTCCCTCTTGTGAATAAACTACCTTGTTCACAGAGGCAACATTGAAGTTTGTTGAGCAAATGCTTCCAACACTAACTCTGTCGAAATATAATCATGAGAGTTATATACATGTATATTGTTTCACACACAATATGTAATGTTATAAGTGTTGAAACAAAGCCTTTTATAGTCCTTTCATCAAAACGGAAGAAAGTTCATTTAATTTACTTATGTTTCAAAAACAAATGTGTTAAAAATCACTTCACGTATTATAACGTATCTTTAAAAAATATTTATTTATTGTTTGTTTGTGTATTTGTTTTATGTTTGTTTGTTTCTTTGTTTGTTTTTTTTTTTTTTTTTTTTTTTTTTTTTTTTTGTTTAAAACTTATAAACGCTGCATCGTGTTTTAATATTCGGAACACAACCACCAAAGTAAACTTGTTGCAAAATAAACAAAGTGTTGTCTAGACAAAATTTATTCTACAGCATTTGCACGACATAAAACAAAACAATGAATAAAAATTTTGCATTTGAATCACAACATGCCTTAAATAACCTATTTAAATCAGTAATCCAAACTCTTTCCTCGGGGGAACGATTTCAAATGTACATATATAGATTGTTTCCGACAAATCGACCGACTGTTCTTTCAACCGAGAAGTATTAACTAAGATAAACGTTTTAATAAATGAAAGTTACGTCACAATAAAAAGCCCGTCTTTTTTTGATGGAATATAAAAAAAGCATATTCTAAGATGCACATGTACATGTACAAATAGCTTTGATGTCATCATTAGTGAAATGCAAAAAGTCGAACAACCATTATTCTAGTTACATAATAAAGGATTTTTTAGAAAATCACAAGCAATGCCATAATTATTCATATTTAATTTCTTTTTACGTATTTCTATTATCAGATCGATTAGAAAACGCAATGGAAATAATATTTAATATTTCAAGAAAGAAACAATTAAATCTGAAGTTTGTACTCCAAGTAATGGCAGCCTAAATCAAATGTATAGCATACCACCATCACTGATTTTTACACGGATAAAGTTGCATATGTTAGTTTTTTATGTTAATGATAATGTCAAAAAAGACAAATTTATTTGATGTAAATGCACAATGATGATTACAATACATTAGACTTTATCAACATGGCCAAGAAAAAAAGGTAAGAAGATTGTAGGAATTTAATGGGAAATTTTCCAGACAAATTTAAGAATTTCATTTCGTGATGTAAACTATAGTCAGTCTGTATTAGTCTGTATTAACTCTTAAATACTTGAATAATGAAATGATACAGAAGCAGCTTAAAATATGGCATGCTGCTAACGTTAAGTAACAGAAAATAGAACCAGAAAATAAATAAAACATATGGGTTTATATAATTCACGTTAAAAAAACGGTAAAAAAACCTATAAAAGTCGCTTAAGACTCTCTCTCTCTCTCTCTCTCTTTCTCTCTCTCTCTCTCTCTCTGTAACCTCCTTTTTTATATGGTTATGCCCTTTTAATTTAAACATATGGTTTCTATATAATTCACGTTAAAGAAAACGATAACAAACTTTAAGACTTAAGACTGTGTGTGTGTGTGTGTGTGTGTGTGTGTGTGTGTGTGTGTGTGTGTTTCCCTTTTCATATGGTTATGCCCCTATAAATAAAACATATGGTTTCTATATATTTCACGTTAAAAAAACGATAAAAAACAAACTATAAAAGTCGCCTAAGACTGTGTGTGTGTGTGTGTGTGTGTGTGTGTGTGTGTGTGTGTGTGCGTTACCTTTTTTTTTTTTTTTTTTTGGTTATGTCCCTATAAAATAATTTAAACGCCTCATTATCAACATATCAAACAGTTAGGTTATCAGTTTTAAATACAGTTCTTCAAATTCGTTTCAATTGATTTTCGGGCCAACTGTTGCTAGAATGTCAAATATTGATTGATCACGTTTTGTGTTAAACAGTTATTTTTCTGTATGTAATTTTCTTTTTATAGTTTACGGATAAAGATAAAAAAGATGTGAATATCGTGTTATGTATGAGCAATTAGCAATAAAAACAGAATGTAAGCACAACAAACTGAAGATAATACTGCAACAAAGATTTCAGTTCCTGTGTAGTTATAATGGATTTAGATAAAAACATTTAAAAGACCAATCTGTAACTATCACATCTGATAACGGTAACGATGATAGTTGGAAAGTGTAAAACAAAATCTTGCAGGTGCTCATCATTAATGAAATGAAGCATGCGAAATATATACGGAGAAAATCGTTATTTTACCAGAATACTTATTCTGATGGTAATAGATCATAAAAAGGGGTTATAGCTGAATTTGACGTTTTTGAAAATAATACATTTCAAAAGACGCGAATGGCAGTACAAACAGTACAAACTTGAACAGTATATATATTACATAACTATACCTCACAGAAAATTCTTAAACTATTACTGGTCAATTTCTAACCACGTGGTATGAAACAATTTAAAATGTTTGAAGCAGCGGTCAACGTTGCCATGGGATATTGCAATGTTAACCGCTAGGCACGGAAAATTACGAAAGTCCATCACGGAAACTACCGAGTAATCCTACTTAGATTACGTAAGCTATTGACTAGTAACTTCTACAGCTCTTGAACAGATGCAGTTTTACGCATTTGAAACAGGCTTTGTCTGAACAAAAGGTTAAAAAAAATCGCTTTTTGTTCGGTATAATGAAATAAATAGTGCCCTTGGTTGAGGGAAATAAGGAGGATTGTCTCCCCTTGGGAACTTTACGTTCCGAGCCGACAGGGCACTATTTATGTAATAGTTATGCCACTTTACTGTTTTTAAACTGAAAAACCCTGGTCGCAATTTCTTATTTGTTCAGACAAAGTTAACATGTTTTGTATTGAACGTTCTAATTCTCGTAGTACTTCTTGTCTGTATTATATACGGAGTTATTCAGACAAGCTTCAACGAATACATAATTTCATTTTAATTCTTTTGCTCACAAAACAACTTGCAAAGCTAAGACTCTAGTCGCTAGCTATGAAATGCACTAAGGTCTACGTATACATTTCAAATAAAAAGAAAGAAAGAAAGAAAAGAAAAGAAAGAAAGAAAGAAAGAAAGAAAGAAAGAAAGAAAGAAAAGAAAAGAAAAGAAAAAAGAAAGAAAGAAAGAAAGAAAAACTGAAATTTTATGCATTTTGATTAATGAATTCTGGTCCATTAAAAAAATTTCAGATCATTATTGTTTTAAAATTGTTGTGTATTTATTCAGTGGATTCACTAAAGAATGACGCTGATATCTTTATATCTCTTTTATGCATACATTGAGGTATTGCCAAGAGTTCTAGTCTACAATTTAAAAAAAATTTACTGAGAGAATGAAGTATGAAAAAAGAGTTTCTGGAAAAATTGATTAATAGAACATTTCACAAAAATATTGATCAAAACCATTTATCATCTCCGGTGTGTGTGTGTGTGTGTGTGTGTGTGTGTGTGTGTGTGTGTGTGTGTGTGTGTGTGTTAATCTAATCAGTCACGATGAAGTCTTTAATGAAGCAAAGGTTTGAATTTTCTACGAGTGCTGAGACACTCCGAAATGCAGAGTTGAATTGATATTATAAATGTTAAAAAATCAATTTCACCATACTTTTATGGTTTTTATACCATTGTGTATTGAACTGTCAACAATGCAAAACTCATTGAGAAAAAAAATTAAAAAATAAATTAATTAAAAATGCCGTGATCCTTAAAACATTCTTTAAGTAGGATGAGAAACAGTCTCGGTACCGTTATGTTTTCTAAAATACAACTAGCGATAAATTTTGTTTAGTATCTTGACTTATTCACTATTTTTTCTTTTGTTTGCTGGTAGTCTCTTGAGCAACTGCTAAGTATGATGCATATGTAAAGTTCTGAAGGAGACACGTTTATATAACCAATGTTTTATTGTACTATGTTTTTAAATGCATTTTTTTTTGTTATACATTTATTTAAAGACAGCCAGGAAAAAAAATTTACTTTAACTAAATTAAAAAAAGCGGAGAAGGCGTCATTAGTTAGATTGGAAATTTATCTTCGATGCATGGATTTCCACAAAGCAGTACAATATGTCAGGATTAAGGACTAAAAAACCACAAAAAAACCTTCTGTCAAGTCTTACAAAAATGATAAAAAATAAAATAAAATTAGAAAATAAACAATGTATTAAAATCTTGACTATCAATCTAAAATGAATGGAAAGAAAGTAAATCAAGTTTCACAATCGTTCCTCTAGTTAGAATTTTACTTTACTTAACTTAAAGAAACCTAATTAATTTTGTAAATTGTTAATTAGATAGTTATAAAATTTATTTTAAAGATCTTCTCCAGCTGATAACATCAGTATTCATTTTTGTTTGGTAGGTTTGTAGTTTCAAAAGAGATTGGCAAATTTTGTCAGATTTTAGTGAAGGAAAATCTCCCATATAATTAAGGAATGATTGTGAAACTTGGGCCCGGCTTGTATACAATAGGAGTTGCTATAAGACAACACAACTCGCCTATCTCATACAATCGATATAATTGTTCAACTTCTTAAAATGAACATTTTCCATACAGACTGATGCTTTAAAGTAACATTCAGATAATTTCCAAATAATATGTTAGTGCAGTTTTAAATACTGTTTTTTTTTTTGTTTTTTTGTTTTTTTTATTTTTTTTGTTTTTTTTTTTTTTTTTTTTTTTTTGTTTTTTTTTTTTTTTGTATTGTTTTTTTTTTTTAAATAACCAATGTAATAATCATATTTAAATGTAACTTGCAGGTATATTTAACATAACCTTGCTGTAGATAATTTTTTTGAAAAATTGTTAATTTTAAGTATGTTTTGAATTATGATGTTAGCGATCATTTATATGTATATGTTATTATTTATTGTATGAATTATATGTTGATAATAAGTATAAATGTATATATGTTATTTTGAATGCCAAAATAACAATAAAAAATTAATAAATAGAAAAAAAACTTGCAGGTATATTATTGCATGAAAACATTATCCAGGTAGAACAAATGGAAGGAAAAATAATCTAATTTTATCCATATTCTTGCTTAAAATTCATAAACCTATTTATAATACTTTTAGTTTATGGAAATGAACCAAATCACGCAATTGACATTAACCAGAACATGCAATAAAACAGTTTTCCTTCGACCCCCTTGTGATGCAAAATTAGATCCTGGTTCCCTATTGTGTTCATCAACATTATAAACTAATAAATGTCAATAAAGATTTGTCTTGTAAAAAATGATGAAAAAAATCAAACCCGCATCTTTAACTTGACCAGACAAAATAAAAAGAAAATTGCCCCCTCCCCTTTATATTGACTCCATATTGTTAAAAATAATTTATCCAAGTACCTAAACATAGCTTTAAACCGGTTTCTACATGTTAAGAGGATGATGGAATTAAAATACATGTATGTCGAAAATCAAAATGTGCATATACATAGCCTAATAACCAACGCCGACGTCACGATGATGTCATAAGCTCTCCTCTTCTGTCAACGGAATGAATGGAGAAACAATCATATAACCTTCCATCATTATTGATAACATTTTTTCTTATATTTGCTATGAAATACTTGGTTAATAATGATTTGATGATTTAAAAATATGTTGAGCTGTTTTTTTGTTCATAAAATTTGTGTCTATTTCGGTGGCCGAATGGTCTAAAGTGCTCGCTTGCGGATCACAGTGCCTCATTTGAACCCCAATCAGGCAGATCCTAGTATGAGATTGTTCGTCAGTTTGCTTTCCGAAGGTCGGTAGTTTTCCGCAATTCCAGGTTCTTCCCTTATCCGATAAATAATCGCTTCGATAAAAGTGAAATATTAGCCTTGGGAGTAAAACATTTTACCTCAAAAGTCAATTCTAGAAAATGGGACTATAATTAACAGTATATAGAAAAAATGCTTGTAAAAGACATGACGTCATGATTCTTTTAGTCATTTAATTTTAATTTTACTCAAATGAATCAAGAAAGTAAACAGTCTGGTTATCACAAATAACGTTATTCATTACTCGTTAAATTAAAAAAAAAAAAAAAAAAACTTCCTTCGAAATATTTTTCGGGCGGAACAAATTCAATCAGTCTGTTACGTTCTTATTGAATATTTATAGCCATGGTATAGACGAAATAAATCGGATAAACCGTTACAGCGCAATTATAGATAATATCATAATATATATGTATATAATCCCCGCTTTGGTCCACCAGTATTTAAGCTGATTAAATTTATTTTTTTGACAAGAAAATTGTATAAAATCTTCTAATATCAGCTGTGGAAAAACTGATCAATATTTTATATTCTGGGTAATGATATATGATATATAAAAGACAAAAATAAGATAAAAAGATATTTTCTCAAATTGAAAAACCGTGTATAAATGAACAAAAAACACGTAAAGTAAATGACAGGCATTTCTACTTTGAATAGTTTTTTGCTTGGTTTCAAATATCAATGTTTTTGGTGAAAAGTTTGCATATAGCTTTCTTTTACATCAGAAAAGCAACCCGACTCCAAATAAATTGTCGGGTTTTTAAAAACTACAAATCCGTTTCCAGAAAAAAAAATTGTGTATAAAGATGTAGCAAATCATCTTCATACAGGCCAGAATAAGGCAGTACAGGTTAACCAATTGAAATAAAAAAAGATTCTGGAAAATGTTGGACGGATCAGAGCCAATTTTCTATCTTTTTTGCATTTTAAAACTGTCCATTTTAAGGTTTTAACCCACGAAATGCCCCTATCTTTTTTATCTAACAAAATTTAAAACGGACAAATAAAAATAAACAATCCCCTAATCCAAACCTACAAATTTCCAAATAGAATTTGAAAATCCCCTCTGTTAAACCCACGAAATGCCAGTATCTTATTTATAAACAGAATTAAAAGCGGGCAAATAAAAATAAACAATTCCCCTTTTTAAACCCACGAAAGGCCCCTACTTTATTTATATAACTGAATTGAATGCGGGCAAATAGAAATAAACAACCCCTATTTTAAACCCACGAAATGCCCCTACTTTATTCATATAACTGAACTGAAAGCGGGCAAATAAAAATGAAAAATTCCCCCATTTTAAACCCACGAAATGCCAGTATCTTATTTACATAACAGAATTGAAAGCGGGCACGTAAAATAAACAATCCCCTATTTTTTGTTTTTAAACTTAATTACAAATATTGAAAATAAATACTAGTTAAGATTGGTACTTACCTGTGGCACACTAAATAAGGCACCTAAAAACCATGATATAATTATCATTATCCGGACCCTCTGTGGGGCTTTATTTCTACTCATAGGATCCAGTATTACACAGCACCTATCAACACTAATTACTACAGTAATAAAAGTTGATAACAATGGCCCAAATCCTTGCATAAATTTAAATATTTTACATATTGCGTCTCCAGCTAACCATTGAACCGTTGAATTCCAAATAGCCTCCCCAGCCATGCAAAATACGGACACAAATAAATCAGCTATTGCTAGGTTTACTATTAAAGTGTTAATTGTGGATTTTCTTCTTCTCATTCTGTACATTTGTATCAAAGTAGCACTATTACCAACAAAGGATATTACACAAATTGCACTTAGTATCATAACTTTTACAAGAAATGTTTCGTTAAAGGTCGGAGGAGCTTTTGGCGTACTTCCCAACATGTTTTCCGTTGTCCATGAGATATTTGAAATATCCATACTTAAATTTTGTCCTTTTAAATCCAAATTCTTATCAGAATAAGCAATATACATACTCTTCCTGTCGCTATTTCTCAACAAAGATTTCTCAAAAATCGTGTGATTGTGGTAAATTTGTGAAAAATTCATTTTAATAATGATGAAATTATTTTAACAAAAACTTGTTTTATAAAAGATTCCATGACTGTGTCAAATTTCAAAAAACATAATTAACATGAATAAACTTCAAATTTTTTTGTAACAAAATACAGAATATATAACTTAGATTCGACATTGATGTTCACAATTAAATGTTTCTTTCTTTTTTAAGAAAAAAATATTAAATTCATTTAAATGTCACAAGTTGTCAAAATTTCTTCAATATTAAATCGTGAAAATCCAACTTAAAAAATCTCTTTTTTAAAGAATTCTACTAAACTTGTATAATCACTCTGATATTTTTCTTTAAAAAATTATATACACACACATATATAGGTATCTAAATCAATCCATAACTCCGTATATGTTGACAAATATACAAGAACTAATAATTATAATCTTCCTCCTATACGATAGTAGAAAAACTTAAGGTGGGTTTATTATTAGGCATCAAATATGAATGTCATTGCTTATAAATGTGGTTACGTTATTGGAAGAGATCGCAAGCATCGTGTAATATACTGCTGTATGTATTGATTGGCGTGGTTTGACGGTATATATACATCATGTTAATATATACATCACTGTTAAACAAGAAAGAGAACATGAGATAAAGTCAGCATTATCCGAAATTAAAACAAAAACGTCATGCATTCGTTCACCTGCTCTTACAATTAAGCATGGTTTGTAATTATCGAAGAAAATTGGGTTGAATTGATTTGTTTGAAGCCACAATCAATAATACCCTATTAAAGCCTTGTGGCGGTCAGTTGGGGAAGAAAAAGAGAAAATTGGAGTGCCAGCCAGGAAAAAAACCGCCGACAAACAAAACTGGTTAACATTACAAATGTCGCACAATAGGGTGAAATAAGACAATGAGGAATGTAGTAATCTTTTAACTTCCCCGCAGAGAACCACTATTGGAAAAAAAATATTGTGTAGAAAACTGTGTCTTACAAACCAAGCCTACAATAGCTAGCGTCAACAGTGTATATTACACATCATAACACAGAGAGAGAGAGAGAGAGAGAGAGAGAGAGAGAGAGAGAGAGAGAGAGAGAGTATTCAAGTGATTGGTTAAACGACTATCTGAGGTGGTTTAACTTAATCTCAATATAAGATTTAGAGCTGAACCGTATGTTTAAATTATATAAATGTTTAATCTCGAATATTTCTGATGCACCTGATCTTAAACCTTAATTAAATGTTCTACATATGGTTTTTGTTACGTTATTGGAAATAAGTATAAGAAAAAAAAAAAAACAAATTTAAGCAAAAGTATTACATAATAAATGCTTGACTCTATTTATTGATATGATGTAAAAAAAAAAAAAAAAAAAAAAAAAAAAAAAAAAAAAAAAAAAAAAAAAAAAAAAAAAAGAAAAAAAAATATCGACTTATATAAAACTTCTTAACTATAACGCTTGTCGAAGCTTGTTGATTCATGTTGTTTTACTTAGCATCAACAATTTTTCAACTATTTGCGACGAGAGCTACATGTAGGCTGTTGATGTCTGGATTATTCTAAGAACAAGACCGTGTTTGTGTGTGATTTGCGGATGTGTATTACGACCTGCCTTGTAGGAGCGCACACACAGGGCGACATTTTGGTAAGGTGCTAGTTTTTCGAGTCGGTATACCACAGGCAAACATATTACTTCCCTGCTAACATGGCACCAAATGAACCAGTCAATGAATTATCTTTTTGATACCGAGCGCCATGCAGGATGCAATATCTCAAATTTTAAAGTCCTGTGTATAACCCTGCCGATGTCCGAACACACCACCTCTCGCTTACAAGGCAAACTCTCTACCATTTAGCCTTCAATTAGGCTTGTCAAATGTCGGTTTTATTCGGGAACTCCGGTTTCCACTACCATCCCAGAACCCACCGCCTCGAAATAAGTATAAGTCTCGGCGAAAAACACTATTGTCAACACAACTCTTTTATGTAAAAGATTTTGATTATCTATGATGGACTGCTTACTTGGTTGAGCATTCACATTGAGATCGACCGATCGAGCATTCAAACTCCTGCCGGGTCATACCGATGCTAGGGTTTTTGAGGACCAAGTGTCGACTGGTTCAACCAGTGACAAGATAATGTAACATAGGGTTAGTATGCTTGTTTGTGACATACTTAATCGATGAAATGGCACTTTCAAAAAAAGTCGCCATGACTGCTCACCATTACAATGCAAATTCTTGAATCACTAAATTCGCTTGCAAATCTCTCGCTTACACGGACTTTTACTTCATTAAATCCTTAGTAATTAATAATCTTGCTGTCGTCGTAAAAAGATTACTGATGCTACATTAAAAACACATTACAGCCAACAACAAAATACAATGGGCTTCTGTACTACTTGCTCACTAAAATGAGTAACAAACACACACACACACACACACACACACACACACACACACACACACACATATATATAATTATATATATATATATATATAGAGAGAGAGAGAGAGAGAGAGAGAGAGAGAGAGAGAGAGAGAGAGAGAGAGAGAGAGAGCACACGACTTGAACCATAACTTATGAGTATATGTATTTTTAAATGTCTGCCTAAGACCGAAAGTTATAAATTTTTATTAAAAACTGAATGAGCTTTAATCCATAATTTCAAAGCACACCGACCAGCAAGGTGAAAACACATATAATTGGTAAACGAGATATTTTTTATAAATATAGATATGACATATATAATTAATACAGACATTCTTAACAAAAATGTATAAAAAAAAATCAAATTAGAATAAATAAGATATAATCCGATGCAACTAATGCTTTGAAAAAACAAACTCAAACTTCCAACTGGAAATCGATAAATGATAAATTAAATGTAGTTCGTATTAATGAGAGACTTATCAAGCAAAATCTATACTTTTTTGTTTGTGTGGCTTTTGAGAAAATGGTATTATAAGATGCGGACATTCTCTCTGTAAACAATAACACCTACTGCAGAATTCATGAATACATCGACATAGCTTGGTTTTATTTTGCAAGATTTAAAATCTTCAATTTTAAACGCATAATATTACACTTTATTTATTTATTTATTTATTTATTTATTTATTTATTTATTTATTTATTTATTCATTTTATTATTCATTTATTTATTTATTTATTCATTAATCAATTAATTCATTTTTATTTTTATTTTTGTTTCTCTTTTTTTATTATTTTTATTTTATTTTTTTATTTTTTTATTTTATTTTTATGTTTATTTTTTTATTTTTGTTGTTGTTGTTGCAAATTCTCGATTATTACGTCACAAGATTAAATGTAAAATAAGTTTAAAATGTTTCACGCAATAAAAAGATTTTATTCCTTTGTGGAAAGTGCCTTGGAATCTGATAAATCTAGATTAACTTTTACGATTTCATATATCTGATTTAGAAATCGATACTGTTAATGAGGTATCCAAAAAATGACAAGATAACCTTCAAGTTGGTTTTCCGTTGACGCATCACATTTTTAATCGTTTGTGTTCATCCAAAAAATGACTTAATAAGATAAAAAAGAAATTTCAAATGAGTAAATATTACAGAAAAATATAGGTAGAACAGACTTTTGGCTTTTCATCTTTCTGTATGTTACAAGTTCATCTCATCTAATTGGGAGCGGTAATTAAGCAATTAAGGCCTTGGCTGTCAAGATTAAATCGTCCCGCCGCTGCTGGTTTGAACGTGAGGAATGATATTCTTTGCCATTGGCTTTTACTGGTTGGCTCGGTAGCTTTATAATAGACTGAGTGAATGAGATTTTTACCTGTGACATTGTTGGCCAGTGTAAAAGCACACTAAAATCGCTCGAATGCGCATTAAATCATGCAGATCAGAAACACTTGCACATTCACTAAAATCACGAAATATATTTACCTGAGTTAAGATTAGTCCTCGAGATCAATATAAATGGCCTCCATAAAAGTAGATGAAAATTGCTGACGTGACGTTAAAAAAAAATCAATCAACTAAAAAATTATCTTATCGCAAGTCTGTAAAACATCTTAAAATTAAAAAAGTTAATAAGTAAAACCAAATAAAAAAAAACTGAAGGAAATTGAACAAAATCAATTATGTTATAATGCACAGGAAACGGAGATTTGAAATAATGAAAAGTGGAAGACAGAAGAATGGCCGATGGACGTAGAAAGCATTATGCGTGTGCTTGGGTAAAAAGACTAAGTATGTTAAAATTTAGCATAGGTTTGGGGAATTCAAGTGAACACCGTGACAAGAAGAGATAAATACATCAGACCCCTTTAATTCCGAATTTATTACGCGACATTTTGTTTCATTATGATATATATTTCATCCGTAGATGTGGAAATAAGGGAACTAATTTTAGATTTGAGCCCGTGACCTTGATCTTTGACCTACGATACTAATAATGTCCCTTGTTGTATAATTTAGTGGCCAAATATTTACCAAATTCATCTAAAACAGTGTGAAAGGTATGGAGTAGACACGCTAACTGGACGTATATACGGCACGACAGAACGAGACCTATATCCCCTAAATCTTAAACTTTGTTTAAAAATTGTATAAAATATAAATATAATATGTATTATAAAATTAATAAATATTTATTTGATTTAAGGATCTTACATAAAGAGACGGTTAAAGGGAATTAAAGCCGCAGTCCATTCTTTTATTTAGTATGTGGGAGGTAGGGGTTCGAACCCCGGTCAGATCTGGCCAAGATTTGAGAATCGGTAGTGACTGTTCTTTTTGCCAAGCATTCGGTATTTAAAAATGAAACCATCCTAGAACAGACCGTTCTTCTGAAGATACCTTGATAACCGATTCCCCGTGTCACGACAGGCGTGACATGCTTAAGAACCCTCCCTGCACATTGTCCTAAGCGTATTGCAAAGGTCAAAAAATCTGCTATTGAGCCTATAGCTGGTGACGTTTTAATAAAAGCGAAATATCTTTGACTGGGACGTATAACCCCATCAAATCAAATTACTAGTATATCATTCTTTTATTATATTACTTGTTCTCTAGATGTTATATTTTAACCAATTAAAACCACCTCGGCAGTTAAATAATATTTGATCATATTAATGCCCTTACACTTTACCAATCGGGAACACTGCAGTTAAGATGTGTAAATTAAATTAAAAACCCAAAACCATAAAAAATGTTAACTTTTATCGAACCCCAAGGAAACAAAATCTCTTCATTAGTGGAAAACTGAAATTCCTTTAACATAAATGATTACTATTGTTATACATTATCTTATTTGATAAAGACATTTTGGAAAAGTAGATGAAAAACCCTAACAAGAAATGCATGATGGATGACCCAAAGCGTATTTTGAACTATCACAGTAGCCCGTTTGAACCTATGGCTAGATCGGACCTCGGTGGCAAAGTGGTCCGAAAAGCGCGACTGAGGATCACATTTACTTTCACTGCTTAGATTCGAACCCCCTGGGGCAGATTCTAGTGTGTACAAGTTTATCAGATTGCTAGCTTAAAGTATGGGTTTTTATTCGGGCACTCCGTTTTTCTCCACTATCCAAGAACTGACCTCCGTGATACATGCAAAAGAGCATTGACTGGGGTTTAAAGCATCATTAATCCATTGTAACCCAATGCTATGGTTCACGTAAGTTTGAGATATCTTGTGATTCTATTCTTGGAGTTAAAGTTTAGAAACAACAACGAGGAAAAATTAAAATATTTTTAAAATTTTTAAATTATAGTTTAAACTTTCCATATTTCTATTACAATGCATTAGAATGTAAAAACAATTTTGTATCGTCATGATGTACGCGCGTTTTGGATAAGTGTTTCTTCATGAAGTCAAAGAAAAATTCCTTCTCTCCGTCTAATGGTATAAAGAATATGATTAAATCACTCACTTGTCTGCTATAATGAGCCATAAACCCGATAATTCAAATAAAATGATTTGTTTTAGAAAGGTTCAAATTCAGATATTTTTCATTTTCTTAGTGATTTCGACACATAAATATTTTTTATTTATTTTTGTGTTATTGTTACATTGCAAAAGCAAGTCCGTCCAAAAAATAAGAAAAACAAAGAAAAGACGACAGTTTAAAGCACTTATTATTCTTTCTACCTGCATCGCCAAAGGCGAAAGCAGGTCTAGTAATGGCTCGACTCCGTCCGTCAATCCGTCATTCCGTCTGTCCGTCCGTCACACCTCAACTGTGCATGGTTCGTGTAATCCAAAAATCCTTTAAACTTCATCCAAATTCAATAAAATTTTATCCATTTGTTTTGCACACATCAGTGATGTGCACCTCCTATTTTGGTGACATTTGATTTATTTTTTTTTTCAAATTATTGCTTGTTGAACTTTGTCATTTTTCACAGAAAAACATATGAACAGTGCATAGATTGTGTAATCCATCAGACACATATGATAAAAACAGGCAGTATTTAAAGAATAACACATAATGAAACACTGATTATAAATGTACTTACTTTGGGACTGACAAAGTAATTTCATGCCATTAAATCTTTTAATGTTCCAATTGACATTTTATGAATGGAGAATTTTTTTTATCTACAAAAAGCTTGATTTTTATAATTCCCACATTATATATACTTTGTATATTCACATATTGTTATTTGGAAGAATTAATAGAATTAATCATTTTTTACATATGAATGTTTTATCAAGAGATTACACACACTCTTCCTGCTAAATTTAGAACAGTTGTAAAACTCACCCAACCCAATGATGCTATTTAGACTGTTTTATGCAATGTTCATTTGGCTGCTACGCTCTTCCATACTTCCAGTATATTCTCACAACAAAATGCCAACCGTGAATCGCTTGATACAGATGTATAAGTTTAGTATTACGATTCAAAACTTTAATTTGAACACCAAATTGGTAGGATATAATCATTACATGGTGTTAGTGACCTAATATGGTTAATACATGGTCAGTAAATATCATACCTGCCCTTGGGAGAACATATTATAAAGCAGCAGCATTTGGTACATCAGTTTCACAGCTGTTGCAAAATCTGATGTTTAAGTATTTCTGACTATTCCCGGTTGAAATAAGCACAGGCACTTATTTCTTACATTATAAACTACTAAAGATATACAGTACTATTTCTTAATATCAGAAATAAGTACCTGCGGTAATAATACCCTGGCGACGCAGAAATATAAAAACTTTAAAAAAAAAAAAAAAAGGATTTTTGATAAGAACTACAGCTGTTATATTGAAAACATCATCCATTTGAGTGGAAACGTAAATGAGAATTCATCCGAATACTTTTTCGATGTTGATTAGTTGCACAGGTGTCTTTTCAGACGCAGAGAGAGAGAGAGAGCGAGAGAAAGAGAGAGAGAGATCCCCAGTAAAGGTAACTATTTCACTATATTGAGCCGGTAGTTTTGGGATAGTTGAGAAAAACTGACTGCCCGCTGAAAACCACCGACCTTCTGGAAACAAACTGATAAATTTTCTTACTCAAACATCTGCCCAAACTTTATTTTATCCTATAACTCGAGAGGCATTGTGAATCTGAAGAACGCGCTTCTGACCACTCGGCTATCGAGACCCTTTTCAAAGATCTTTGACATCTACTTTAGGATAACGTTCATAAAAATACCGAGATTTCTGTTACTTGTTGCAATATTTTAACACCATAATGTAAAATCACAATGACTTTTCAAAACTTGTTTATATAAATGCAACTATAACGTGAAAACAGCAACTAAAAACATCAGTCAAAAAAAAACTGTTATTGATAAACTAAAAAAAAGCTTTTTGTGGATTTATAATGTTGGCGAGGCGTAAAAACTCATATCAACACACGCATGGAATACAAACATCATCATAACGATGAAAAATGACTTCATTTCTGGTTTCTGATTGCGTTGGCTGATGCAAAGTACATGTTTTTCAGTTTCAAGTTTCTTTTTAAAACTTTACTATGTAATTCTTTCGTTTTTTATTTATCTTAAATATTTTTGTTTTACATAATGGTACAGGGTAGACAGCTTGGCATACATATAAGAGTCTGCGACTTGGATGATATATTTTGACCAAAGCCATTTATATGTGTTATGTACTTTGATACAATTTTCTTTCATAATAGCAATGTTAGACTCGTTGTCTGTTACATCACACTCAATGATTTCGCTAATAAATCAATTATGGTTAAAGACATCAGCCACTCAAAAATCTACTGTATATTTATCGTGAGATTGCTTAAGTTACCTAATCAGCTATAATAGTGGTAAGGCGTTATGATACGTGTCAAATTCCATGCTTTTTTAAGCTGAATGTTTTGATGTCGTAGTCAAAGACATTTTTCTTTGAGCTTGAATAAACAAGTTTCATTAGTTTTGCTTGATAAGTTAAAAATGTGCTTGAATCTAGCATTTTTTTTAGAAAAAAACATTTATTTAAACTTTAGATATAAAACGTACTATAATCATTACTATAATCATTATTTGTTTCGATTCACTTTCGACTATTTTTTTTATCTCTCTTTCCTAAAAAAATGAATAAATAAATAAATAAATAAATAAATAAATAAATAAATAAATAAATAAAATGTTATATTTCCTCACATCAATTTTTTTCTTAAATGTTTTTTATTTCTAGAAAATTTCTAACATATGTTGCATCTGATTATTTTGAACAATCTTCCCAACCTGAAAATGTGATTGTTTTTATACTTCTCACGTAATTGTTTTTATGTTTTCACTTTTTGAATAAATATAACTTCGAAAAATTGTAACATTTTTTCAGGTTTAGGGTATTTAGATGACACGGGTCTTTCTAGCTGATATTTGTTTATGTACCGTAATGATCAATAGCTATGTTTGCGTTTTATCCGTTCTGAAAACTTGCTGTAACTGACGCAAATATGGAGTTTTGATGATTTTAAAGTTTTGGTCACCTTGCGACTAATTGCATTCAATAAATAAATAAATAAATAAATAAATAAATAAATAAACAAAGGAAAATAAAAAGAAAAAAATAAGATATTTTTACACAAAACACCTATTCCTCACTAGCTTACGAACATAAACAACGTTACTTGATGCTTTGAAAATGGTCTTCATAACGAGCCAATTCTAATACATGTACTTATTATCTGTCTAAACGTAAACAACAACAAACTTACTTATGAAAGATTGATTGATTGAATCAATAGGGTTTTATATGGAGGCACAGAAGTGACACGAAAAAAATTATACCGTATGCTCCAAAAAGCTATTTCGTGCTCACGTGAAATCTACCGCGTGCTTGCGTGGGAATCATTAATTGCTCACGGAAAGCTACCGCGTGCTCATTTAAAAGTTATTGAGTGCTCACGTGAAATCTACTGCGTGCTTACGTGGGAATCGTTAATTGCTCACGGAAAGCTACCGCGTGCTCATTTAAAAGTTATTGCGTGCTCACGCGAAAGCTGCCGCGTGTTACCTGGAAATTATTAATTGCTCACGTGAAAGCTACTGCGTGTTCATTTGAAAGTTATTGCGTGCTCACGTGAAAGCTACCGCGTGTTTACGCAATAGCTACTATGTTATTACGTAAAAATCTTTTTGTGCTCAAGTGAAGGTTAATGAATCGAGTGCACGATTTATATATATATATATATATATATATATATATATATATATATATATATATATATGTGTGTGTGTGTGTGTGTGTGTGTGTGTGTGTGTGTGTGTGTGTGTGTGTGTGTGTGCGTGTGTGTGTGTGTGTCTATGGTGCTAACGGGGCTAGATAGGAAGTTGCTTAATGTTTTGGTCCAATATTTTTGTTAAGATTAAAAACACATTTATTTAATATTTTGAAAAAAAAAAAAAAAGAAATTTATGTAAACGAACTCAACAAAAAATAGATGGCAAATAGGAAATAATTTTTTTCTAAAGTAGAAAGTGGCTAATTAAGCAAGACAGAAACCGTAAAATCGGAAAAAATTCGGCCTGGACTCTGTCAGCCTTCCCTCTTTTAATTAGCTGTAAGTCTGTAAGACAGGTTTATCAATTGTTCGCTAGAGACATTCGTACTAATCACTTCAATGTAATTAGTGCTGAAAAGCGTGCATGATTAACGCCTTTACACTTATATGAAAATTTTAACACATAGCACCTGTACCTCGCTTGATTTAGAACATAATAAAACGGTACACGATACTTTGAAAGTTATCAAGGCGTCTCATCGCTTTGGGTTCGACCCTAGTCGACCGGACGTTAGAAAAGTTTTTCTTTGTCGTCGGCCTTTACTGATTGGGTCGGTACCGGTATAATCGTACGAAAGCGTGTAAGGGCCATTTTATACACTAGAAAAAATTAACTATCTCGTTTAAACGAGATACTAACTCGTTTAAACAAGATTATTTTCTCGTTTAAACGTGAAAGTATCTTGTTTAAACGAGATAGTATCTTGTTTAAACGAGATAGTTATCTTGTTTAAACGAGTTAGTATCTTGTTTAAACGAGATAGTAATTTTTTTCCAGTGTATAAAATGGCCCTAACACGCTTCCGTATAATCGACTGCAGATGCTTGAAGTTTATCTGTGACATTTCCGGCGCGTGAAGTAGCACATAAGTGCGCACTAGTTCATTTCTGATATGAAACACTTGCACACTCAAGCATCACATGAATACGTTTTAACATTAATTTTCAAGATTAATAAAATAAAATGTATCGTCACAAATATCTGGAAAAAAATTCAACAACTCAAAAAATTTTAATTTTGCCTGATGGTTTCCCATAGTTCTAAAATATAACAAAGAATCAGCAATTTACGTTACTAACTTTCATTAATCTTGAAGTTCTTTCGAAGGAAAGCAATCGGGTTTTTTTTCAAGCAATCAATGAACTGTGTATTACTGAATGAAAATATCTCTGTACATATCAAGTTATTTTATCAATCTTGACGTGAATATCTGAACAGAAATTAATTGTTATAGATTGGCGCCTGTTCAATTTTTGCACGATGTCTATTAAAGTCTATGACGTGTTAAAATGTATTTACTAAAACAAGTTCATTTTGAGAAACTAAATAAATTTATTTTTTCGGTTAGGTTGAGTGACACGTAATTCACAATATACATGTAATAATAATAGTAATGATAATATTAATAATGATAAAATAATAAAAATAACAACAACAATAATAATAATCATCATCATCATCATCATAATCATAATAATAATCATAATCATAATATACCGTATTGTTATTAATTTCAATATTTCGGTTTATGTCGAACTATCAGAGCTAACAGAGTTTTTTTTTTTTTTTTTTTTTTTTTTTTTTACGCAGGAAACATAATTCACTTTGACTGCAACTCTGTAACTTGCTATTCTATTCTCCAACATTTGAATGACTTTAATAATTATTACAGAGCTTAGGTTGTACAACAAAAATATATGATTTATGTTTTACATTAAGTACTGGCTTTAATTGATTTTAATATAAAACTATTGCAAAAAATAACTAAGTAATTGTATAATTCGCTTAATCAGGAGTTTAACATACAGTTACGTCATTCGTCATGTTTTCTTTTATCACCCATCAAATGGTCGATTTTTCATATTCCCGTCATTCATTATGTTTTTTTGGACATTTTAATTTTTTCGACTGAAGTTTCTAATTTAAAGTTAAATTTTATATATGTTTTGAAATTTTAAACACGACTTTTTCAAATATTTCTTTTTTTGTCATTTTCAATTTAGAATTAGTTATAATATACCATGTTGATTTTATCGCAATGATTATTATTGCGTCATGATAATGTTCAGAATTTTATTATAACATGCGGTTATAGGATATATTTTCTTTTCCTTGATTTGTCTGAAATAACAAATTTTATTATACTTAAATTTAACTTAGTAAAAAAGTTTAAACATCGTTTGCAAAATACAAAAGTATGTAAATTTATGTAAAAGTATGTACAAAAGCTGTAATTTTAAAAACTTTGGAAATCCCGCAATACTTAATCAGACATATCTGTCACAAATCACTTATAAATATTCAAATACACGTAGTAATAAAAGTGCAATAGATAATTTCAAAATGATTACCCATATCAGCATAATTATGCAGCTATGACCTTGACCTGTAAATCTATGACCTTGAACTATTTATCAAAAATGATCGTTAAAGATCTAATATACATGCCTATACAAAAAGGTTAAAGTTTTCGAGATAATTTACAGTTTTAGACTTCTTATGCAGTTATGATCTTGATCCTTGAACATATACCTTGAATCATACATGTATATCAAAATAATCAACATATCAAGATCTGTAATATTCTAATATATACGCCAATACAAAAAGTTAACAGTTTTCAAGATAACTAACAATTTCAGTCTTCTTATGCACTTATTATCTTGACCTTTGAATGTATGACCTTAAACCATATATAAAAGTAAGCGCCAAATCAATACCTACAATATTCTGATATACATGCCTAAACAAAAAGTTTATATTTTTTAAGATTATGAACATTTTAAGTATTTCAAAGTTAAAAATAAAATATCAGGGGCAACAACTCCTACATGGATTATCATATAGGTACGAAACTTGATACCATGTTTAATTTTGCCATGCTGAACATTTTTGGAGTGTACTATTTTTATCTACCTCTTACAGTTTTTTCAAAAAATAGCATAAAACTGCTTAAATCCCAAACTAGGTCATAACCTAAATCTTTGACTTGAACCCAAGTTACAAAAATTTGAAACCATTTTACAAAATTTAATAATTTGCACACATGCATACACTCACACACGTGCGCACATCCACACGCTGCGCTATGGTATAAGCTAACATGGTCAGGTAAGCGAAAAACAAATTTTCCTAATTTAATGATAATTAATTATTTTTATTTATTTCTTTGCCACAGTGTTTAACTGCAAAAGATATGTTAAAAAATCACCACCAGTGCTGTATTAATATATATATACATATATATATATATATATATATATATATATATATATATATATATATATATATATATATATATATATATATATATATATATGAAAACCTATTCTACGACATTTATAATGTCCGAAAGCTTTTATTTAAGTATTTGTTTTGTGTAATTGTCCAAATTTCCTAATCCCATTTCATTCACATTGCACGATATATTTATTACAAAAAATGCATGCAATTACTGCCTGCCCAATAGTAATGGTGAAACTGTTGTCCGACATTATTGAAAAACCTAGTCATTTATCTAATGTGATAAAGATGCAAAGATGTATATTGAATTTTTAACACAAGAAGTTGTCAGAAGGTTATGTTAAGATCAGGTATGTCAACACTGACGACATTTTCTTAAAAATTAATGCAAATTGTTTTTACTGTCTTCAATTGACATGTTTTTGGATAATGTTCATATCTTATTAAGAACTTGAAGACCATTGCTTTGTCGGAATCCCTAAATCAATATCCATCACGACATGATAACACTTATCTGGAAAGAAGTTTCCCTAAATGATTTATCTATTACCAATAAATCAAGTTCAGGGTTAAAAGAACAAAAATGGGTTTTTTTTAAGTGTTGTGTAACGATATTTGGAAATCTTACAAATCTGAAATGATAACATTTTCACAAAATTCGGTTCGATTTGTTTTAATAAATATATAATACAAATACCAGATAAATGATTATGTTAAAGAGATAAATACTGTCTCGTAGATCCTAGCATATTGTATTTATAGACTTAGGTCGAAGCTGTGGACTATTCTACGAATCTACCTGTAATTTATCTAATAATTTCAGAACCTAATTGATATAAACTAGGTTTGTAAACAAGAGAGAGAGAGAGAAAGCATAGTCCAACATGTAGAGGGAAAATACAGAGCATTGACACACCCATGCACACAGAAATCAACACTCGGAAATAGAAACATAAGTTATAAGATGGAAAACATCAATAAATGAATTTAAATACAAGACTGTATTATCATTATAATCATATATTCGGAAATAATTGAAAAGAAATTTTGTGCGAAAGGTAAATGAAACAGAAAAAGTGCAACCAACTATGAGTCATGTTGCTAACTTTTTGCATCTTTCTTGTGATAAAAGTGGCGAACACAAATTTAAAGGAATATCTTCAGCTTTCACAGATTACAACATACTTTTTCTGAATTATTATAGCTCACGTATGTAAATGAATTTGCCAGTTTTTAAAGTTTCATTGTTTTTTAATTTTGATTTGTACATGAAATTGTATATTTGTGTTTGATTTGATACACTAAAAGCGTATTAAAGTCTTTTTTAAAAATAATATTCATGAACGCTAGAAACCATAACAATGAAATGGGGGAATAATACATACAATGATAACTAGTTTTTACTTGCCCCCACACTACCATGATATTTGATCTTAGATTTAAAGGTCACGTTCAAAACACATGTGATTATCTCTTCTTAATATGGGGCTTTAAGCGAACGAAACAGTTAGCTTCAATACTAATTTTATCCAGCTTTACTGAGATGACCTTCCACTTTCAATGTAAACACCACCAACCGAGCCTGACTATTAAGGTGATGTCAGTGAAAGAATAAAAATAAAAGCCATTTGATGAAAAATTTACAGGTATGAACCGAACAATAGTGCATTACCGTTTTTGCCGTCCATATCATTTATTGCCCGGAAATCAAATCCTAGTTAAAGTCTTTTTCTAGACTATCTATGATTAGTAAATTTGTACTTGTAGCAGGTTCGATAAATTAAACACTCAATTATGATATTTTTTTATAAATAATGATGTTGCTATTTTGTGTCATGTTTGGTGATACTGCTATTTTGTGTCATGTTTGGTGATACTGCTATTTTGTGTCACATGGTAAGTGATATTTATTTTATAAATAATGATGTTGCTATTTTGTGTCATGTTTGGTGATACTGCTATTTTGTGTCATGTGTGGTGATACTGCTATTTTGTGTCATGTTTGGTGATACTGCTATTTTGTGTCACATGGTAAGTGATATTGTCATTTTTGGATCACACAGATATTGATTATGATAAGTAAATAAAACATGATTTCCGTAAATGACACGAATACTTAGTGTCACATAGTTAAAGATATAGCCTTTTTATCCCATATAGTTTACGGTATATCCATATAGTGTACACGAAATATGATGCGATCACTTAGTCATGTGATATGGGAATTTTGTCACGTCATGAAACATGGCTATTTAGTCTCACATAATTTACAAACTATCATTTTGCTTCTCGTGTTTTTCGGAAAAGGCATTTTTGTCACATTGTTTGTTGTATGAAAACAGTACACAATCATAGAACGACATATAAGACTGTCACAACATCTTTTGTGTTATGTACACCCTTTCAAAAGTTCTTGTAGAAACAACATGAAAGGAGGTTTAATTCAATTCAAAAGAATATTACCGGACTGCTTCTTCACTTCTGAAACATAACATTTAATGAAATATTATACCTGACGTTTTTTAAATGATCTTATGTTCTTGCAATGCTTAAATATCATTATTAAGTGAGCAACTACACCCTACCGTACCATGCAATTTAAGTTCATTGTTCGCGGCGAAAACATTTCCTTTTTTCCGAAAAATGTTTTGAAAGTAATTCCATCGTGTTTTAGTACATTTAACTTTGCAAACCTTTATATAATACATTTAATCGCTGACCCGATCATAAAAAGCCGTATAATACAAAACTGAGCCAGCAATTCAGGATGTTCAAATCGTCCATAAAATTACTCTGACATCTTACATAACTAAAAGAAAAAAAACATCGGAGATTAGATGCTTCAAGGATTTGTAGTAAAAAATTTAAAACAATTATCAGAGTGGCATTCGTTAAAAACAATTACTTTAATAAGAGAGTATTTAACAGATTAGAAATGAGCTTTAAGTGTTTCTTGCAAAATGAACATGTAATCGATTTTAAGATAAGATAAGATTTAATTGGTTTAAAGATAAAATTCCTGATCGGTGAATTTTTACATGCGATAGTTAAATTAATAAAAAAAGATAATAATATGAAATCAGTAATTTGTGAACTAAACTGAAAATTTTTTTTTTAAGTTCGTTGACATTAGCCATGTTATAAAACACGTACAAACAGATGTGAAGCATTGATTTGCATGTTTTTACTAAATATGTTTGTACAGTTTTACTTAAAAAGCAAATAATCTCAAATAAAATAGAAATGTGTCATTATTTTTTAAAAAGTGAATAAGATATTTCTCAGCGTTTCAGTATCCGGCACAATTAAATGAAATAAAATCATATGCAATAAAAATCTTTATTGATATTTCTAACAAACAGATGTTACTGCAATCTTGCATTGTTGTCTGTTAAAATACGAAATATGTTTAAAAAAAAAACATTATTAATCAGCTTTTTGGTTTGTATGTTCTTAACTAAACATAAAAAAGTATTTACAAAAGTACAAATGTAATGGTGTCAACACTAAAAAAATCACTCTAGTTATTTTACAGCCGCAATAAGTAAAACGGTTTTTATTCAAAATGTACCTTCGATTCAAATATTTAACAGGGATAACTAAACAGTTCTTGAAACAAACGAATAAAAAGCTGCTGGTTGAAAATATTTCAAAACTCTAGAAATTTTATAAACGGAAGTTCGTTCATAAGACAATACGTAAGTTTATAATCTATATATTCTAAAGATAATTTTGATTACAATTAATCATGTATGTGTAAATAAATTCTGAAAAAATGTTGAAATTCTCCAAAGATAAATGAAGCCGATCTTACATTTCTTAGTTTTCATCCGGACGTTTTTAATTTACCATATATGGAAGTCATCAGTCAGAGGAATGAAATGAAATCATGTGCATAAAAGTTTTTAATAACTTTCCTTACAAACAGATGTTACTACAAAATTGTAGTCTTGCTTATTCAAACAGACTTTGTTATAACACATTATTTAAACAGCTCTATTGATCTGAATGTTCTATATAAAAAAAAATTTAAAAGTTTACTAAAAAAAACCACTACGCCACACTCTTTGTTCAAATTAATTCTCAAAAGACCGAACAAAAATTAAAGGCAATTCTTATAGTTAAATGTTTTAATTAAAAAATACCAAAAAGAAACAAGGCCGAATGCAAAACATTTTATGTTTATTAAACAAATTAGTTCACTGTTAACTACAATTAAATGTGCGCATGAATTTATTCCACTACGAAAAAGTAGTTCCTGTTGTGGTTAAAACAGTCTTTGTGGAAATAACTCTGACTTTTAAGCCATTAAGAATGCGTAAAATGTTAAAACTTAATTTTTTTTAAATGTGTCAACACTTTACAAATTGACTACTGTAGTTCTAGGAGCTTTAATACCCGGAATGAGTAAGAGCGAGTGAAAACAGTTTACTTTGCAAACTGCATTTTATCAAATACTTGACAAGACTTATATTCCAGTTTTCCATTTTTTAACAAACAATATTGACTGAAGAAAAGTACAAAAATCTGACAATTTTGTTTAAAAAAAAAAAAAAAAAAAAAAAAAAAAAAAAAAAAAAAAAAAAAAAACAACTTATTTTGTAATTAAAAAAACTTTTGATATTATTTATTATCTATATTCTGTAATTTAGAGCGAGTGAAAACAGTATACTTTGCAAACTGCGTTTTACCAAATACTTGACAGGACTAATTTTCAAGTTTTCGATTCTTTAACAAGCAATATTGGCTGATGAAAAATCTGATAATTTTGTAAAATAAAAAAAAAAAAAAAAAAAAAAAAAAAAAAAAAAAAAAAAAAAAAAAAAAAAAAAAATCAACTTATTTTGTAAAAAAAAAAAAAAAAAAAAAAACTTATTTTGTAATTTAAAAAAAAACAAAAAAAAAACCTTTTGATATTATTTATTATCTATATTCTATGAATTCAAAAGTGTTTATGTTTACAACTTGCATTTTAATAACCAAATAAAGTAAAACAATCTACCAAGATAAATGACGCCGGTCTTAAATCTCTTGGTTTATTTTGAAAGTGTTTTTATCGTCCATTTCAAAATAAATACGAAATTTCATTTGTCCTAAGAATGAAATGAAAGCGTAAGCATAAATATCTTTATTTGCATTTATATCAAACAGATGTTACCTCAAAATTGTAATGTTGTTTGTTAAAAAACAAATATGCATCATGCACTGCATATTTATTATTCATTTATTTATCAAAACTCGATTGTATTTTTTTTCTTTTTGTTCAAAGCATTTTTCAACAGTGTAAAGTTCAAATCAACCTAAACAAAATATAATGTGAAACTCTAGTAAAGCTGAAACGTAGAAATATAGAATTGATGTCATTGGTTTTACGATTTTAATTTGTCATTACAACAGAACTTGAATCATGTGACCAGTTTTAATTTTTTTATTTTGCATTAAACATCATTATGAAATATGTTATTACTTTGTAATACGAGAAATCAAGCAAATGCGCAAAAATGTTGTTATAGCAATCTACTCTCAAATAATTATTTTTTTAAATTTTAATATTTAACAGTAACGGCCGGATATTCGGTTCATTATGCGCTTTATAGTTAGTGTTTCTTCTCTTGATACAAACAACTGATACTGGGAGTGGAGTAATGTTTATGCCCTAGGAACAATATTTAACCTTTTCTAAAGTATCTTATAATATGCAACAAAGATGCAACCAAATTTTCAAGACAAAATTAAACATTACCTAAAAAGGTAAATTTAGAAGACAGCAAATTCTTTTTCTACCCATTTTTTTAAAATACAGGTTTTAAGCCAAATGTATTTTGTCCCGATGTACAGGACTCCCATCCTCAAATTGTGATTGCTTTTAAAATGACCGAATGCAGAATTCATATTCATGAATATTTCTACACGAAAGAACTTTGTATATTTTTAAAATACATAAAGACAATAAAGAGCTAAATTTGGATTTATTTAGGTTATTTGTCCCAAATGCAGGTTGGGGAATTGTTTTAAGTATGACGTCACAAACATCTATCTATAAAAAAAAAATTCTGTTCGATTCATAATATTAAAACAACACAAGTTCTTTTACTTTTAAGCGTTAATTAAATGAGAATTGATTTAGTATATAAAACAGCAATATGTATATAAAAATGGTACGACCGAACATTTGTTACTAGCTTTACACGTACATGTATATTAATGAAGTTTAAAGAAAAATGAGGAAAAAAATAACATATCTGGTTTAATCCGAACCAACAACAACGCATTACGAGAAGACAACTCTACTAATCAAGCGAATGTGTAATACATCAATCTGTTCTTCAAATAACGTGTCAAATGCAGTCTAAAAAACAAATTTTAATTTCCCTGATGTAAAATTTCAAATGCTTTGTTGGACGTGTTATATTTGAAATTATTTTTAATTATTTAATGGTCTACATTTTGACAAAATATTATTTAAATTGACATACTACGTTAACAAATTTTATCCGAAAAAAATGAATAATAAAAACTAACTAAATTTTCTATCTGTCCATCAATAAGATGTTTACCATTTTTGAGTAGTCAGTGCCCTATCTTAATTATTATTTCCCTTCAAGAATAATAACATGTTTATTTTCATGTCAAACATTGAAAATAGGGAAAACAAGAAAACAGGTTTGTTCGTTTCTTGGTTAATACATAAACATTGCAAAATGATGCAGTGCATATTACTTTAGCGATCAGTAAAATGTGGATAGGTTTTTTGGCTGATGGTGACTGTAATTTGGAAAATAACACAACAAACTTGATAGCTTTTAAGCGTGTAAAAACAGATTAAGTCCACTGGTTATAGGAGAAATCTAGGCTCTTAGTTAAATGGTTTTAAATCAAAACCTAATTTATGAAGTTTTAATCAAGTTTCAACTATTCCCTTCATATATCTATTTTAAAGTTAAGTTTCTTTAATAACTAACTACAATATAAAGTCCAATTTTTAAAGTCAAGAGCATAATGCAGTAACGTAGAAATCAATCAGATATGAACGCAGCAGAATTCGATCTTTCTATATAAGTTGACTGGCTTTTTATATAAAAATATTCTTCGTCGCTTGAAATCACAATAAAGCTTTTTCTAAAGCAAACAGATATTTTCATTAGCAAAAGTGAATCTTTTTTACGCTATAGGTATTAGATATTTAATACATGCATCAATTCAATTTATTTGATGCGAAAGACAAAAGACAAATAGTCATGCTAATTTGATATAGACGAGAAAAAAATCACGTTGACATCATAAAACTACTGTAACTTGAGTGCTTTTACGATAACTAAGAATCTTGATATTTAATTCTTTTTGATTAAAAACATTTTCTCTGTATGATTCATATATCAGTTTTCATCTTTGGAATTATTTTAAGCTAAGAACTATTACTTTTTTATATTTCGATTGCCGAAACAAAGAATGTAGTTGTGGAAAAGGCGTGATGGTTCCAATGGGTATGGGGTAATGTAATAGATTTTTGAGTGGATGGTCCTAGTTGTCGGTCAACTTTATTCCTTTATATGTTGTTTATTCACTTGTGGTGAAGGTGATTTGTTTTCAATATCGAAGACTATATTATCATAACTGAGTGGAAAAACATCTCTAATGACACCAAGGGTAATACAGTTTACGTGAATTCTGCTGCTAAGCTAATTTCAAAAACTTTCGCCTTATATTTTTTAAAAAATTTAATCTGCCTCAAACTAATGGTATCAAATTGTTATACCAAGTTCGACGGTAAAAGAAACGAAACTGCAAAACCGGTGTAAAGGGAAATAATGTGGTTAATTGTTTTATTAACAGACTTTTTTATAATTCTAGGTAGTTAAAAGGTCTAGTCACCGAAATATGTTGTTTCCAAAATAAAATTTTACGATGTCACAAAAATTGACCTTTTGGGGTTCAAAGATGTTTAAACAACCATTTGCACAAAGGTGCTTATGCATACGGTATTTACGCTTTTCAAAGTCACATAAAACATTATAAACGAGATCTAAGTACCGAATATACAGCCTTGACAAACTCGAAGCAGCTGTTTCAACCATTTATTTTCAGGATTATGACAACGCACTGACAGTATCAATGTAAAGAATAGTCTATGAGTGACATTTTTTCTGAATTATGCAATCAGACAGATAAAACTTCCAGCATCATGTCCGAAAAAAGTCATAATCTTTGCATCCAAACTCTAGACAGAAAGATTTTTTTTTGCTAACACGCATAGCCTATAATTTAAATGAAAAAATATGTTGTCGCTTTAGTGGAAATATTTTGATTCTGGATAAGCCTATTAGAACGATAACAATAATAAAAACTATCTAAATCTATCAAATATTCTTCTAACGTTGCCATTGCTCAAGCAAAATTATTTTGCTGAATAAAGTTTAAGAAGTTGCTGCAGCAGTAGTAAAGTGATGTTTTCACAACGTATTTTGACTATGGAGACGTTAAACAGTAGTGCTTACTCATTTTTCATACTCTTTACAGTTGCGGGTATTTTGTATGCACATTCCAAATGACAAGAAACAATATGAATTCTAATTGCAGACAATATTTAATATAATAATTTGCTGTGTAAATACACGTGGTTTAAAGCTTGTGAATTTCAATATTTATTTTACATACATTTAACCTTGTAACGGACCTGTAATCTATTTTGAATCGTGCACGTATCGCCTCATCGTACACACACACACACAAAGACTAAATTTCTTTATATCAAACAAGAAAAAAGAATAATTTAACAAAATTAATTTGAATAGATAAGAATAAAAATCATTCATTGAAACTTCAACAATCAAACATCGCTTTTTTGTAATGGTCCATAACAGTTCCATTTTTTTTATCAAAATGATATGGATTTTCTTTTTGTCAATTATGTTATTTATATGTAATTAAAGAAAATTCTTTTGTAAGTCAAAATTTTGTTTGAAAATGTCCAATAAAAGATCAAATGCAGAAAAGAATTTATTCGTGCAATATGAATCGTGATATGAAGATACTAAGGATTTTACACGGACATTGAAATACCTTCTGAATAATAAAAGGTTAAAGTATACAAGAATATCTCCATTACGCAAATTAAATGTAGCATAATCGGTTAATGAAGACCTTGAAGCATTTAATAAATTTAATCCCACTTTTCCTGTTTAAGAATGGGATAAAATGAGAAAAATAAAATACTTCCTGTCGTTTATGAATAATTAGAAGAGCAAGTTTTTGATGGATTATTTAAAGCATTTTGTAAACACATCAACAAAGTTAAGTTAGATAAACAAGTAAACATGTTATTTATTCGAATAGCACAAATTTGAAAATTATGCAAAAAGTGAATAATCAACTTTGTTTTCTTTCCAGAGAAATAATATTATTAAAATAAATATTAATTTTATACTACATACATGTATTTTATTTAATCTATAGCCACAACCTTCAACAAACATTGTGGCAAATATGGATAGGGTAACGTTTTCAGGCTAATGTAATGTTACCTTTGTAACCGTTATAATCTTGTAACTTGGAAGATGTTTAAAAATTGAAAAATAATATCTGTGTGACCGTAGTGTGACCTATGTAACCCCGTAATCCAGAAAAATAAAGCCGGTTTTGAAAACGGAAATATTTTGTAACCATGTAACTGTTTGTAAACAGTTTATAGTCATGGTTACAATTGCTGATACTGCGTTTGTTGCACGCATAATTGGTCATATATTTATCAGTCCGTAACGAAAGAACATAAACTCAAACATTCACTGAGACCGCTGATAATAGGGAAAATATATTCTTTTTCTTTACAGTTTGAAATTCGAACAAGCTTACATAAATGCGTTTGTTTGGTTTTGATTTAAATTTTTCCTTCATGTTACTATTTTCAATGTCAAATCCTTTGTCAAAAATCTTATTTCAATACGACACCGAATTTTAAAATTATGAACTTTATAATGTTACGTAAAATAAATCAGTTTAAATTTGACAATGTACTTAATGCAGGCATTTTTTTTTAAAATACTCTCCTTGCGAGAGTCAAATAAATTTTGCTGTACCAGATTCCAGTTTCATAATCATTCACTCAACTAAATGTAAACTCGACTTAAATTGTGGAATATTTCAATGTCAACTTTTAAGACTATACACAGTTACAAATGATAATCTCATATTTAGTGAATGTTTGTTGAGCAAGTCAGAACATTGTCTCATAAAACTTAGTTTTTTTAATTATTGATGAGAGAATAATTAAAATATTTAAGTTGGATGTAAACTCAGTTGAATGAATTATTGTAAAACTGGAGCCTGATGTTTTAACGAATTTTAACTGTATAACAAATCAAATAAAGAATGAGTTTTTAAACGATATTATATAAATATTACATTTTTGATAGGGTGACAGTCCATATTGTCACCCCGAGAAATTTCATTGTTCGCCTTGGTTGACAATGATTTTCGAGGGGTGACAATCTAAACTGTTACCCTATCATAAATGTAATATTTATTTTATTATAACGATTGTTGGCTTTTATTATACAGTGCAACCAAAGAACATAACCTGGTACATTCGTCTGTACATATGACTTTTTTTCATCATGGCAACCGTTCCGTATGTGCATGATTTCTGCGCATGAGACATTTTTCATAATGTCAACCATTACTAAGTGTTGTCAGGTAATGTCACATTGTGACGTAGACTTTCTTCTTATCTTATGTTGAAATCACAGAGTGACATTATATTTACCCAAATTCTTATTAGCCAATCAAAATTCAAGAATTTCACATGAGGTATAATAATATAAAAAATCGAATCGGTAAAAGACGGGCCTTGTTGCTTTGTGTTTGATGGGATTGCATTATAATAAAGTTTGTTAAAAGCATTTAAGTAAAGCGGACTTGCCAAACAGAAAGAACTTTTCTGCATCGCAATATGGCACACAAAAATAGCATAACGTCTTAAAATATTTACTGGAAAGTAACTATCATATATTATTAGATACACGACATTGTAAACAATGAATAATTTATCTATGTAAGTCAGAACAATCACAAATTAAATATTAATAGCAACCTTTAAAATACATTTAGTTTATCCCAACGTAAACCTGTACTTTAATTCCCATTCAATAAATGACAAACTCCTTCAAAGGCAGCCAAATGGTGTTCCTATAAGGAATGAGTGACATGTTGAAACAACTTTCTATTTGTAATGCGAGCCGTTGTATTTTTGTATTGTGCTTTAGTTAAAAAGAACATATTTGTATTACTCCTGTTTGTTAGTTTCAGAACGAATATTTTTAGTCACCGAGATCGTGAATAAAGTCTTAGAAAATGTGTAAAATTAATATAATCCTTCAGGTTATAATAATCCAAATATGTCATTGATATTATTGGAGCAATATTTCTGTAAAAAAAGTCAAGTAAGCATTCACTACCTCTACTTTATTTTCAGAGGAAATTAGTTTTGCGTCAGATTAATTCAATGTTAAGTGTTCTAAATGAGAGAAACACAAAACGCGCACCAACAAAAAACAATAAATAAAGGTGTTATAAGGCCACAAAGCAAAAAAAGTTTATTATATCGACTAGTATAGACTAGTATCGCACTTTGAAGAATAAGACATCAACAAGGAAAGAACACGATCAACAAGAGTAGCAAGATTAACTCATTAGTGATCTAGAAAGAAAATTATTACGACATGAAAGACTGGTCATAGAAGAGATACCAAAGCCTCAATATATTACTCTAAATGAAGATGCATTATCTAGTTATCATGTGGGATACGATAGCCGAGTGAAGACATTGCCTGATAACCTTATATGTTTTACTGCTATCGGATCGATCCAGGTCGACAGCCAGTGAAAAAGAATTTTTTATCCCTGGTAGGTTGGCTGGGGTCCACTAAAATGGATAAAGTTTTCTGCGATGCTTGTTCGAAAAATTGCGTGTGAGTATACTTACATTATAAAAAATGTAAAAACATAAAACATAGTAAAACATTACCATCACAAATGGTTGTATTATGTAAAAGAAAAAAACATGTGCAATAATGGTTATAGCAGAACGAAGTCATTTTGACCCAAACGAAAAAGTATTTTGTATTTATAGTTTTCTGAAAAATACACATCTCTTAAGACTTGGTCGGTGGAAGTTGATGATGATGGAAAAAACCTATAGAAGGAATACTTATCCGAATGATACGTAAACAGAGTTTGTTGTTGACTCCAAATTTCCATACTTTTTCCCTTCGGGCCTGAATTTGTTTTAAAAGATTAATAACTAGCATTGGCGATAATTAACTTTTTGTTTTATTTTTGCAACAAAAAGGTATATAATATTTAAACATTTTTAAGTATGATAGAGAGTATTTATTATGTTGAAGTGTTTTAACGATAGAAGCGAATTGCTTATTAATTAACGAAATATTTAATATATATTAGTATATAGGACAATTTCATATAGACGTCTGGCAGACATGTATATAAGGTAGTTTTAAGTTATGAAATGTGATTATCAGTAGGATTTTATATTATCTGGATTAAATGTCATTTGTTACGCCAGGTTACATCAGGTAAATGATGATTGCTCAAAGTAGACCTTTCGTAGAGAATGAAATGAAGTAATTCGTGTACACATTCGAGCATAGCTTTTATAATTTATAGAAATAGACTCAATGTTTTAAAAAAAAATTAAAAATGTTTCATTAAAATTGATGAATATTAATTCGGCTTACACGGATATATTGAAATATCACAGATACATACAAAGGCTGATCACATTAAGAAAGAGATTATACTTTAATCTTGAAATATATATTCAATATAGCTTAGCTGAAAGTGTACCTGGTTGGAAGATAATTTCGTATAAATTTTTGCAGAAATATAAAAGAATTTTATTATCTGTTGTCACGGAAACAATAAATCAATTTAAAAAATCCAAAATCCTTAGAGACATCTCAAGTAAAATTTTAAACTAATACCATAGCAAGATAAAACTTAACCGCAACTTTAAGTTTTATAGTATAAAATCAGATAGTTAGGTCATTAATCAAGCTTAAAATTCATCACAATTCTGAAAGTGAAATTTACATTTCCGGTCAGCTAAGTGAATATATGCGTGAAAAGAGGCTTTGTTAATTAGTGAATAATAAGTTACTGAATACCTGAAAGCCCTGAGTAGAATATACTGACATTACAAAATTATGCTTAGTTAAAGCAACACGGACAACCATTTATCAACAATTATTTTTTTATTTCCAAGTATTCGTAGCGTTTACTTGTTTGAATTACGCATCTTGTTTAATTAAATAAAGATAAAAATCACACAATAAATAAAATTAACATGGTAAACTTTAATAACTGTTTAACATATACATATATATGCATTTTTGTACGACTTTACAATTAAATAAAGGTCATAGTTATGACCTATATTTGTTACTTTTAATTTTGCTATTTTTAAGAATAGACTATTTTTACTAATTTTAAATTGTTTTCATGACTGATTGTTTTGTTTGTCAGCATAATGAGACATGATCTTCGATTTTTGTTTGAGCTGAATCCTAAGTGTTTAAAGAAAACAAAGTTTAAATATCTTAAACTGGTTCCTCCAACTTCACACATGCTTACATTTGTCGACCCAAAACGATTGAAAGACTTGTTCTGCTGACAAACAAACAAAGCAGTCAATTTAGAATTAGTAAAAATAATCTATTCATACCGTTGCATGTAATACAAAAAACACTCTCTCGTTTCAATCGGTACGCTATTTCCGGTGTCGTTATAACACAGTGAATTTTATACAAGCTATTTTTAGATGAGAGCAAGTTATTTATTGTTTTAAAATCCTTAATGATTTATTTTATAACAAGTACGTTTTTGCATAAGCAGAATGATCATGTATTTTGGTCTGCCTTGTACAAGCGCGCATTAAAAACGCTTATATACAATTCCTCAAGTTATATAATCCTGGCACCGGGTGAAACAGTTCTCAGTTCTCTTAATGCCAGATTCCAGGCGAAAAAACAGTTTCTCTAATTTTAAGGTGTGTTTTTAATTGTATACTCCGGTTGGGTTTAAACCCACGAACTCCAGCTTTCGATGTCGCGCTCTACCACAGACTCAAAGGAGGTACTTACAATTTCAAACGTTATGAAAGTAAATTGTCTATATGATTTATACGGCCTCTCCGAATGGAAAATAATCAAATACATATATCGACAATATTGTCCCATGAAATTCAGGGCTAATGTCTAACACGCATATAATCCTTGGTTATCTATCTCCTGACATGCTTGATTTCCAGTGATAAGTTCACCCCCGGTATGATAATAAAACACAAACGTATCAGTCCATGTCCAAAAAAAAACAAAGTAAAAACTTTGAAAACTCGCAAATATAGCTATACACGTGAACTTCCATCAAGGAACTGAGACCGGGTGCTCTGAAAAGGTAGGCACCTCCTGTATATCTAGCTACATCCCTCACGTGCAAGTCAACTTAGAGAATGAAACGAACAAGGGACTATGGTAAGTCAAATATATCCAATATGAGTTTAGAAACAGTGACTCCATACTTATCAACAATATCGTGATGACGGCCATAAAACTTTTTAAAGGCCTTGAATACGAATCAAATTCAAAATTTTAACATTTAAAATATTGTCTCACGATGTCCAGGAAATGCATTCTGTTGTATTTTGACCTTATTATCAATAAAAAAACCCATTTATTTTCTAGTCTATTGACGTTTTCCTACAGCATTATTATTAAAATTAATATGCCGATCCAAAATATTTTACTGCTTTTGTCAGTGCCCGGTAAAACGTATCGAATACAAAACATTTAAAATAAACGTTCACGTATTACAGATATTGTAAAAGACCTTATTGGGACAATGATTAAAGATACATTGTCAATCAAGTTTCCGCTCCATTACCGTTCCATTTCCTACTTTTTAAATAAAAGAAATTATTAATATATTGATTCTTAAATATGTTATTGGGTAGATCAAACAATCTTGAGTATAATAAAATCTTTTTTTATCATCTTTATTCGAATCATTTGATAAATGATTAAATTATACCACAGCGAGTTTTGTCTGTATTCTAAGCTTGGTTCTTTAGACAAGTCCCTGGTCAACTGATTTGACGTACGTCTGTACTGTTGTACTCATGTTGATCAACATTAAACTAGCTTATACTGTAACTGTGGTTTTCAATATAACTCTTCGAATAAAAACTGCAAATATTAAAGTCGTTCCTTAAAAGAGACTAGATTTTGCACGGGCAAATGCTTTTTAACACACACACACACACACACACACACACACACACACACACAGAGAGAGAGAGAGAGAGAGAGAGAGGGAAAGAGAGAGAGAGAGAGAGAGTTGGTGACAGCGAGTCCCTTTAACATTAACTTTAAGCATAGTTATTGTTTTTGTAATAAAATACTCAATAAAATCACGTTTATTGTCCCTAGTTTTTGCAGCCTCCGTTGCAACCAATTTTACAGGTCCAAAGTGTCTGTCTTCTATGTTTTTGTTTTTAAGACCCCTTAAAACGCCAAACTGAAACCATTTTCAACGCCAAAATTAAAACCACTTTTAACGCCGAAATTGAAGTCTATCTTAAACACCAAAATTGAAACACCTCTTAAACGCCAAAATTGATGCATATATTCAACGCCAAAATGGAAACTCCTCTTCAACCCCAAAATTAAAACCTACTTTTCAACGCTGAAACTTAAACGCCTCTTCAACTCCAAAATTAAAACCCTCTTCATTTTCAAAATTGAAACTTCATTTCAACGCCAAAATTTGAAAACCCCTCCTCAACGCCAAAAATTAAAACGACTCTTCAACGTAGAAAATTTAAACTAATCTTCAACCCCAAAATTAAAACCCCTCTTCAACGCTAAAAGTGAAACTTCTCTTCAACGCCAAAACTGAAACCCTTCTTCAACGCTAAAGTCAAAACCCTTCTTCAACGCAATAATTGAAACCCTCTTAAACGCCAAAATTGAAACCCCTCCTCAACGCCAAAATTGAAACCCATCTTTAACGTCCACAACTGAAATTCCCCTTTAACTCCAAAATTAGAACTCGTCTTAAACGCCAAAAATTAAAACCTGTCTTCACCGTTAAAAATGAAACTCCTTTTTTTACTCTAAAATTCCAACCCCTTTTAACTTTAATATTGAAACATCTCTTTAAAAATTGAAATCCCTATTAATCGCCAAAATTTTACCCTACAAATAGATGATGAATTCAGAATTAACTGTATAAGCTTATATAATGATTAATTCACTCAAATAAGGTCAAGAAGAAGATAAATAGTGCACTGTACAGTTGCATGAATGCAGTAAGTAGGAAATGAAACCAAATCCATACTGCTTTATCGAACACTATTAACGTTTCATGTTGATTTTCCATAAGATGTTGATATTGTAATTTACTACTAGGGTTTTGATAAATATGGCGATGTTATAGATTATATATTCCTTTGACATTTTCTCTGCGTTATAGAGTGATAATGTATGGCTTTCGTGATAATAAACCTGTGTTAAAAGAAAATAAAAATCAATCAATAATTAAGTTTTATCACAAGATACTGAACTCTGAATAAAACAAAAATAGATGGAATTTTAAAAGATTTAAAGATCACTGTCAACTCAGGACAAAATTGGAGATAACTGTCCAAAAAAGTAATGTAAGAGATTACAGTCCAACAAGGCCAATCTTCTACAAAGGACAATATTATATATCACTGTCAGACAAGGACAATATTGGAGTTTACTTTCCATAAGGACCATATTGGAGGTCACTGTCAGACAAAGGCAATTTTCGAGATCATTGTCAAACAAGGACAATATTAGAGATCAATGTTCGACAAGGGCAATATTAAAGATCACTGTCCAACATGGACAATATAGAAGTTCACTGTCCGACAAGGACAATATTATAGACCACCGTCCACAAAGACAAAATTGGAAGTCCCTTTCAAACATGGGCAATATTATAGATGGCTGTTTAACAAATTCAATTTTTGACACCATTATGCAACAAGAACAGTATTAGAGACCATTGTCCACCAAGGAAAATATAACATATCACTGTCTAAGGACAGTATTGGAGGTCAATATCCAACAAGGACAATATTATAGATCACTGTCAGAATAAGGACAATATTTGAGATCATTTTAAACAAATCCAATATTGGAGGTCACTGTCCAACAAGGACAATATTATAGATCACTCTACTAACAAGGATAATATAAGAGAGCACCGTATAGGAAGGACAATATTAGAAGTATTTGTCTAAAAAGAACGGTATTAGAAGTCAATGTTCGACAAGGACAATTTTGGAGATCAAATGTCAATATCCGTGGTCAGTTTCCAACAAAGACAATATTGGAAATCACTGTCCAACAAGGACAATATTAGAGGTAACTGTCCAGCAAGGATGAAATCAAAGATCACTGTCTTACAAGGACAATTTTCAAGATCACTGTCTGACAAGGACAATCTTTGAGATCATTTTCCAACAAAGACAATATTGGAGGTCCAACAAAGGCAATACTATATATCACTGTCCATCAAGGACAATATTGGAGATCACTGTCCAACAAGGACAATATTTTAGATCACTGTCTGACAAAGACAATAACGTGGCACATTTGTCGTAAGTACATTGAAAACGAGCATGTGAGTAAGGTATGTTTTTTAATTATATATATCCAGGTTGAGATCGAACCCACGAACTCAAGCTCACCATGCCGGTACTTACACTGTAAACGTAAATAAAAAAATTGTCGATATGATTTAGTCTGTCTCTCCGAATGGAAATTATACAAAAACATGCATTGAAAATATTGTCCCCTAAAGAGCAGGGCTAATGTTAACACGCATACAATTCTTGTTAATCTATCACCTTTCGCACTTGATTTTCAGTGATAAGTTCATCACCGGTATAACGAAATGATTACAAAACCTGTATATCTAGTTACATCCCTCACGTGCAAGTCAACTTAGAAAATGAAACGAACAAGGGACTATGGTAAGTCAAATATATCCAATATGAGTTTAGAAACAGTGACTCCATACTTATCAACAATATAGTGATGACGGCCATAAAACTTTTTAAAGGCCTTGAATACGAATCAAATTCAAAATTTTAACATTTTAAAGATTGCCGGGGGATGTCCAGGAACTGTATTTTGTTGTATTGTGACCTTATTAGAACATTGATGATTGAAACCCCTCCTCAACGCCGAAATTAAAACCACTCTTCAACGCCAAAATTGAAATCCCTTTCAACGCCGAAATTGAAACCCATCTGCAACATTTTAATTGAAACCCCTCTTCATCGCAATAATTGACAGTAAAAATGTGGGTGATGAATTCAGAATTAACTTTTAAGCTTATATAATGAATCATTGTCTCTTTCTGAAAGGTAAAGAAGAAGATAAATAAGCACAGTACATTTGCATAGAAAATAAAACCAAATCCATACTGCTCTATCGAACACTATTCACGTTCATGTTGATTTTCTATAAATGTTGATATTATGATTTACTATAGGGTTTACGATATATACAAAGTTAACAATATGACGATGATGCAGATTGTATATTCCGTTGACATTTTCCTTGCGTTTATAGATCGGTAAGTTATAGCTTTCTTGATAGTTAACCTGCAGTTAAAGAAAATAAAAATCAATCTAGGCACAATCGTAAAATTTAATGACACGTTTAATTCTATGTAATGTCGTTCATAAATTTTATATTTTTTTATTAAGTGTTTTACAAAAACCTTGACATAGAAATAAACAAAATTACATTGAATTTAAGAAAAATTAGATCACTGTCCGACAGGGACAATATCAGAGATCAATGTCCGACAGAAACAATATTAGAGATCACTTTCCGAAAAGGACAATATTAGAGATCATTGTTCGACAAAGGCAATATTATAGCTCAGGACAATATGGAATCCACTTTCTATCAATGACAATTTTGGAGATCACTCTCCAAGAAAGGCAATATTATAGATCACTGTCCCGAAAAGGAGAATTAAAGATCACTGTCTGACAAAGACAATTTCCGAGATCATTATCGATCAATAACAATCTTAGAGATCACTGTCCAACAGTATTGGAGGTAACTGTCAAATAAGGATTAATTTAAATATCACGGTCCAACAAAGACAATTTTTGAGTTCACTGTCTAACAAGGACAATCTTACAGATCACTTTCTAACAAAGACAATATTAGAGATAACTGCAGCAAGGAGAAAATTAAAGATCACTTTCAAACAAGGACAATATTCGAGATCACTGCCTAACAAATACAGTATTACAGATCACTGCCAAAAAGGCAATATTTTAGATTACTGTCCAACTGGACAATGATGGAGATCACTGTCCAACAAGGACAATATGAGAGATGACTGTCCGATAAAGTAATCTTGACTTTAAAACTCTGATTTATGTTCTGTGTCTGTTTTGTTTTTACGTCCTTTAAAGATTTTTCCCATAATGACGAGGTGGTTAGCAGTTTTGGATGGTGGAGCATACCACTATACCAGGGTACCCGACTAAAACATTAACCTAAGTGCTGGATATTCGAACCATCCGGCAC
>CM056600.1:24103459-24530266 GCA_029721355.1 Tegillarca granosa
TCAATGTAAACGCATATGTCTGCCTATGACGAAATCAAAATGGAATTATCTGTTTTGGAATCTAAATTACAGAGTTGCCCTAAGGAGAATTGCGATTATTACACACAATGTTATAAATGTAGGGGGATATGTAAATATTTACAAAAATATCTGTTTAATTTTGCTATGTCATATGTGCACATATCAATTACAATATGAATCGCATTAATTGCTAAATCCCTTCAAACTTCGCTTGGTTTCAATCACTACCAAGCGCATTAATGCGTCTCGTTTCTGATGAATAACGACCAACTATTTTTAATGGCTGAATATTCATCAAACAATATGCAACCTTTATCAAACGTTGTAGTTGTATTAAATATCTTATTAAAATTGTTATTTACAAATATCTATTTATCTGTTTTAAAAACAAACACATATACATCATTATTTGGTAGTATTCCTCATTAGTAAAATATAAAACAGCGTGACATTTCAAGGATATAAACTATTTTTGATGCATAGACATAATGCTATTTAGAACGGTCAATACACTGCTTAAAAGTAAAGAAATTATATTCAACTTATCGATTATTGTAAATCTATTTTTTGTATGCAGATTAATTGTAAAACTTAACAGAGCAAAGCAAGACTTAAGCAACTACAAAATGTCGGGTAAATAAGTGATAAAATGACTTATTTAATAAAGGAGCAAGTCATTTGGTTAGTCGTTTAACTAAGTAATCTCTCTCTCTCTCTCTCTCTCTCTCTCTCTCTCTCTCTCTCTCTCTCTCAAATTAAAATGTCTTTTAACCGTTTTTAAAATTCGCTATTTGTTTTACCTAAAAACGTTTGTCTTACAATAATTTGTTTTATTACTCCTATTCCTGTTAAATACACTTTAAACATTATTATCATGCAAATACAATAATAAAATACGCAGATATAAATGAATTTATTATTGTTACTTAAACGTGTCGTTTATTTACTTATAACTTATTCGTTCTGTTATTTATATTAACTTCATAAGTTTCGCACGGCTGAACCCCGTGAATTGGACAAAAAGTCATTCAAAGCATAGGTTTTCAACCCAGTAGACATGCTTAAATCTTAGAAAACCAACCCTCCCTGTAAGGACAATTCGGTTTCAGATTTTGTTTTTTCGTTTAATTATATACTAATTTATTTTTTGTATTTTGTAGATATCTGAGAATATTAAATACTGAAGACTAAATTCTTTTTGTATAATAGATTTGCTAATGAACTCATTCATATTCACAGAGCGCTACCCATCCATGTTCGTTTGAGTGGGGCGAATTAGAACATTTAAAGATAACATAAGTTGTTTTATGACCAACATTGGACATACACATTGTTTAGTGATATAAATCATTGCTATTGTAGTGCTGTTTTATTTTGTAGATAATCATCCTTAATCAAAGATTTCACATATAAGTACGGAATTCAAGCACAATTAACCTATACACTAAAACGCACAAATTACACACGCGTAACAAATTGAAACATTAAATGAAAAACAGAGACACAGTAAGCTTAATAAACATTTATATACATTAAAAAAACGCACAACACAAAATACATTACAAAATGCTTAAAGCTAAAATAAACAGAAAGTCTAAAGACTAATTTACTTGCTTGCATTCTCTCAAATTTAAGCTAAATCTAACAGCCAACATTCATCAGGCGTCTGAAAGTCAGCACTTGTGAGCTGTGTTAGTAGGATAAAAACTGTGCTTTTTAGATAAAAAATTTGTTTTATAATTTATATTGAAAAAAATGAGCAATAATAGTAATGATACATTAGCATCCAAATAGGAAAATTGCACCAGCAAAACTGACCTTGTCGGTACATAAGTTATAGTTATGATGATACTCTTATGGAAAATGCTGGGGCTCTTATCCTAAGAACAGCAAAATCCTGATCTCTCTCTAGCAGAGAGATAGAATCACAAGCACTTGGTTTTGATGCTACAGTCCTCCAGACTAACCTGGGTCTATGCACCTTGCATAACTGGAACGCTCCGTAGATGATTGGGTTAAGCACTGACGTGGATAATCCAACAAAACTCAGACCTGTTACCAACTGTTGGCTGACTTTGTCCCAGTAACCAAACGCAATCCCCGTATATATAACATAGTATGGAAACCAGCATAGTATAAAAGCTAGAACAATAAATATTGACATTCGTAATGCTTTTCTTTTGGCTTTTCTGAGCAGATTATTTCTTACTTGGCCTCTTCCATTTATATGTTCATAAGAATTGGTTACTGATGTATTCACAGGGTCTGAAATACAAAATAGAGAAACAGATCATTCACAAACAGACTGGAAAAATATCAGCAAATTGTTGTGAAACTTGTGTCTAAGGGAATTGTTGAACGTATTGGATATGTGTAGAAAATGTAAAAAACCATATAATATCATGTTTTGGGATCATATGAAAACATACATTTGTTTACCAAAATCGACATTAACAAACCGGAAATGTATATTTTTATTGTTACAAGAAAGGGCTCAAGTCGTGACTTTCTAAATTAAAGCGGTACGCTTTTCCTATTGCGCCCAACAACCTCCTTTCAAGTTTGTAAATATAAGTATTAAATCACCGTGTTGAGAAAATCAAGCTTTTAAACTGTCACTAAATGTTGACTGTAATATTTTATACAAAGCTTAAATTTCCTTTTCAAACGTGCAGTACTGTGCCATCTTAAATGTAAGTTTTTGCTGCTTGCTAGGAAATACAAGTTTCCTTAGTTGTCGCCAAGAGCTGAGTTGAGTTGAATAGTGTTATTTTACGCCCCATGCAATTCAAGATTTTTTCCCACTTTTATCGAGGCGGTCGCAGCGATTCTGGGATGGTGAAAAAAAACCGAAGCGCCTGTAAAACCACCCACCTTTTAGCAAGCGAACTGGCACATGTTTTTTAACACTAGGATCTACCAAAGCGGGGTTTAAATTATTAAATAATTTTTTCAAAATTGCCATTTCAACCAGGAATGGTGAATAAAGTTTATATTATTAGCTAAAGTTCTGTTTTATAAAATGGTTCCAAATCTTCTTATTTCGTTACAATTCCGTGTGTTGTTGGCCATTGCCAGCAAAGTGAAACGCAACTGCTATTGTCAATTGTATAAAAATTAAAGATTCTTAGTTCTTGATATTTCTAAAAAGTCACAAAATAATTGTTCTTTTGATTACTATCATACAAATTAATAATGATTACCATGTAAATAATTTTATATTTATAAAAATAAAATCCGGCAATTTATGTTCATTTTAATAACATTAATCTCAGCAACCGCACCAAGAGAATCGTAAAATTTAATCGTTGTTTCGAAATAAATTGAAATGTTTCAATATATGCTGAAAGTAATATGCGTATATATATGAACAGCTAGTAAAACGATTTTAATTTTATAAAAACACGGCATTGATGACGTAATAAAGTGAAACCGAGAGACATTTATTTCAATCATTCAAAACCATTAGAGATTATTTAGCTTTTTTGCAGTCATACATCCATTAATGTCATGATCGCCACACCAGTTCTGCCGGAAAGTAATAAGTATTTTTTAATCACTAAAAGTTTTAATCGTCCGTTTTTAATTAGAATTGCACACTTTGTATCATATAAAAATTAAAAATACCTTTACTTTTTGCAATGTCTAGTATCGAATTTTGTAGTTATTGTCAATCATGTTCAAGGGGCTTTTTCTATGAAGTTTCTATAACGACCGGGATGGAATCGTAAGCGGGTAGAGGCTTTGAATTTGAAGACTTACCCTAAACGACCTGGCCATCTCTTTGTAACGTATCATTACCTTTACCATAGCAAAAAAGATATGAAGTTCCTCACAAATCCATACTATTTTTGTCATTATGACCATTAACAGTTCAAAGTTGGCGATTGTTATCTTGCGATTCGAATTTTATTTGTTAAAGTTTACCATTTTTTTCTTTGTGTTCTCAAATTTTTCTCTTATTTCATTTATTTTACAAATTTCATAAATCAAAAGATTTCCCATTATTTTTATGCACTTGCAAAATATTTTTCTCAAAAGTCCAACAATACAGTAAAAACAACCTTTTTATATTTACAATATTTTTTACAAACAATCTATTAAAGTTCTTTATGATTCTGTTATTTGAAATTTAAATCATACAGCTGTTTCAACTTCTCGTAAAAAGGCATTTATTTGCATTTTATTCAAGACAGCAATAACAAACAGAATTTTAATGACACGTCAGCAATTTTTTTTTTTTCACAACGAATATCATTTACCTTTGTTCAGTGTTCTAAATTTTTTTTAAACCAAAAACATTAACAGTAAACTTCGTAAAAATTGGGTCAACGACCTTTTTTTTTTTAACAAAAAAAAAAAAAAAACGGTTTCATATATTAAATGACTCTTAATTTCACTTTCTACAAATCAAATTCGAATTACATCAATAAATTATATATATGCAGTAGCTGTCAAACATTAGAACACCATATGATTATTTGCACAATACCGATTAGTCGGCTACATGAATTATATTTCGTATTGTTTCTGGTATTTCTTGACAACGACAATAGTGCCCTTGGCAGCATGGTACTATTGTTTTTCCAGACGCATAACGAGTCTGCTATTTGTAAATAACACGACATCTCATTTTATAGATATGACTACAAAGATATGATAGAGCAAGATATGAATTTTTTTTTACATAGAAAAAATTTTCTTTTTTATTTGTCAAATACTTTCTATAACCTATAGTGTCATGTGGTGTACACAAAAATTATAACTTTTCCCTCGAGACCTGCATTGCAATAGTATTGTCTTTGGAGTATAGTGCCTTTGCGTGCGACTCAGGCACTCATCGCGAAAACATAGTCAGGTATTAACATTTTTGTGCTGAAGTAGTCTGTTTAAAGACATAATCTTAGTATGACCAAAAACTTTTTTTTATTATTACACAAGTTCTCCATATAAATTTATGAGGATCTTTCTTTAACAAACAAAGTTGAAAACAGCAATTTATAATGTTAAATCATAAAAAATATGTATAATATAATGATAGACACTTTTTATAGCCATATCAGTCTTGGAAAAAAACAACCAGTCCGAAAATCCAAAAACCGTAACTTATGTAAAGTAGTGGTTTACTTTTCTAAAGTTTTCGAAACACCACAGTAGCAAATTTTGAACTGCCAAACACGGCCTGGTTTGAAATCATTTTAAACACCTGCATACACAACGATTTGTAGTGATTTCTTGTAGGGCATATGCACTCAATTTCTGAACGCTAATTTTTATCAAGTAGTAAAGTTGGTTTATAATTGAAATTTTATTAAGATAACGTTTAAAAAACTACAATAACTTCTAAAAATTATTAGAAGATAATTATTATTCCATCAGAAAATAACTTCATGCAAAGGAAATTAATGAAATTATTTCGAAAAATAAATTTAAATCGGGATCCAGTTGTTTGAAAATTAATAAGGTTGATCAATGATAATCTCGGATTGCGAAATTAAATGAAAATTAAAATTAAAAGTTACTGTTTGATGGAATTCAATTAACTTTTTGTCTTTTCAGCAAAATATCGTAAAATATCTTATAGATTACAAGAAACATTTTTGACCAGTCAATTGATTGAACTAATCAAGATTCACACAACTTAGTCCTGGCATTTTAATCTAAAATTACAAATTGCTATTTTATAAGAGAAGACACGTAGTTATAGAAATATGTTAAATGTCAAATAAAAGGGGAAAAAAAAAAGAAAAATCGTAGTCGTAGAAATAATAGTTTAAATGTCAATTAAGGGGATTTGTAAAAATGTAAAAAGCAAGAAAAAAAAAAGGAAGAAAGATAGAAAAAAGAAAAAAAAATCATGTATCACGTGTTTGAATAAAAACTATGCAGTAAATGACCATGGAGCGGTAAAGAAAGCAAAATCAAAATGAAAAACAAGTATAGTGATTTTTTCCATAATGTGTGAATGAATATACAAGTGCTAAACTTAAATATCAAGTCACGTCACACACACACACACACACACACACACACACACACACACACACGTAAATGTCATTTGTTAATTTTTTTGTTTGTTTGTTTGCTTGTTTGTTTTGTTTTGTTTTGTTTTGTTTGAATAAATAGTAAAAAAGAAAAACGTTATAAAATGTCATATTTTAATGGGGTTTTTTATTATTTTTATTTTATTTATTATTTTTTTTAATCTTTTTTTATTTAATTTTTTTTTTTTTTTTTTTTTTTTTTTTTTTTTTTTTTTTTTTTTTTTTTTTGAAAATGCTAAATAAATTTTAAAGCAAAATTATTTATTGTAATTTTAAGTTTTAAAAAAAAAAGATTTGAAGAAAAAAGACTTAAATGGAAATTTGCGTATTTTGCAAAAATAAACGACATCGAAACTTTACAAGGGTCAGTAATTCAGCGTTGTAGTAAATTTTTTTTATTCATTCGTATCGATGTGGCTTTTGTCATGTAGGTACTTGTATAACGACAATCAATGACGCCAACAACAGATTTTGCCCGATAAGAACTCAACTGTAATAACCTTTTCAGCTTCAAGCTTTGATCCATTGATTTACTTTAATAATCTTGTTTCAAACTCCTCAAGATAAGCGGATAAGATTTATATTAAAAGCTGGACTTTGTTTCTTTTCTTGTCGTTCAATTTCTCCAGGATATTTAATAAAAAGGACAAACATGTTTATTAGATCTTTATATGAAACCATAAAATTGCCAGTTCGTTTTCCAAAGGTCACTGGTTTTATTTAAAGTGCTCCATTTCCTTCACCATCCCAGAATTAAACGCCTTGATTCAGTGAAAAAGATTGAGACATAAACATAATTATTCAACTCAACTCTTTTATTATCAGCACACCTGTAGTCAGATAAAGTTTTGTTCTAAGAAGCCACTAACTTGTGACTTTCCAACATAAAATTTCCCTTTTTTACACTCTTAGATTTTAATTAACAAAAATCGTGAGTTGTCCGCCTTAATTCTAAAGATATTATTATAATGTGTTATGCGAGATATAAGCACTTTTTCGAAAATTACAAATTCGTTTTTTATGACTGGTTTATAGGAGAACCTGTTACTAGATAATTAAAGAAGTGTGTGTGTGTGTGTGTGTGTGTGTGTGTGTGTGTGTGTGTGTCTGTGTTAAGGCTTAAGAAAAGAATTGGCTTATCGCCACTTTTTTTTAATTATATCATTTTAATATCTAGTTAAAAACCCTGTTATTCTAAGTTGCTTTTAATTATGTGTTATGTTTCCATTCAAACAGGGATTTGCTGACTACCGGCTGATCTTCACATATAGCCTTTTACCTTGTACTTTAATAATGAGCCAAAAGTATAAAACACGGAGGTGTTCAGACAACGTTTAAGAATTAGAAACCTTGATTTTTGTATTACTGTAAAAAAATTATTGCTGTAAGGCGTCTAGTCTCTTGTCATAAAAGAAGTTTTGTGACTGCAAACGTTAGAGCATATGACTGACTAAATCACATCGAGAATTATAAAGGTTTTGATCGATTGTGATGAAATCGTTGATAATCGCATCAATCATTACCGCTTTCTTCTATTTTATTTGATATCTAAAAATCTAAAATGAGAAAGAGTTTAAAATACTATGTTAGATTTTAAAGAATTGTTTCAAAAAATTTTCAAATAATTGCTTTTTACTTTATATAGTTACATGATTGTATTGTTTATAACCTATCGACAAAATGTTATCGGTATTGCATCAGATTTTAACTATTAAAAATAAACTTAAAAAATCAATAATGTTTTATCGTAACTTTGAACCTTGAAGATACCATTGACAGTTTATCATAACAAAATATGCAGAAAGTCAATAAAAGCTTGTGTATATTTTCCGCATGTTAAATAATGGTTGCATAAAATGCTAGGTAAGTAAACATTTTTTTCAAAATGCAACATATTGTGTCGTCTGACTGCTTAATACTAGGGTCAAAGTGTATATTTATTTCATGATAATGTTCAGGTGTTTGCTGCATGTTTATGTGGAGATCAGTAGAAAGGGGGGTTTTAAAGTCTGTGAACTTTCTGTTACTGATATCGAGACTGTCAGTTTTAGGTCGGTGAAGAAAACAACAAGAAAACCAAATGCCACAGAAAATAACTTTTTCACGCCAAGATATCTCCACTGTGTCATTCCAAGCTAAGCAGTGGAAATCGTCCAAATTTGCTTTCATTCCAAGCCTTCTGGTCCATAAGCTTGTGCTTTAGCTAACTTACAAAAGGAGGTCGTTAAAGACTGTTGTACAAATATTTATAACTCTTATTTAAAGGGTGTTATGAGCTCTGTCTGACAATGACATAGGAGAGAAAAATAAACGCGTGTGTGTGCGTGTGTGTGTGTGTTACGTAACTTGAAATTTATGTTCAGCACTTGTATATTCATTTACACATTATGGAAAAAAAAATCACTATATGTTTTCATTTTGATTTTCCTTTCTTTACAGCTCCATGGTCACCGTATTCAAATACTTTTTTTTAAAAGATTACTCAACGTTTCCGTAGATAAAAAAGAAGACAAATAAGCGTTGCGTCATAAAAAACAAAAATTACTTGTTTATACTTTTCCTGATCACGCATTTCTTACTATTAATAATACTGAATTGCTAGCAATACGGTTTTTGCTATACAAACATGTAAAGAGGAATGTAGTATGGGATATTTAAACCCCTTATAAGATTTTTCACTGATGTTGAGACAATAATGTTTAGGTCGGTGAGGGAAATCGTAGCTCCCGAATAAAACCAATGGCAACCGGAATAATCAACGTATTCACGCTACGATGTTTCCAACTGCTGTTGTGCTGTCAAAAACGCTATAGATGTTTTACCAATGGGGAACCAACCTTGCGTGAGAGTTAGTTATTTAGCTTACCGGATGTAATTTTCTAAATGAGTAGGTGTCAGATACGTGTGACATTTTTTATGACTACAGATAAACAAACATGTACTTGGCGAGAACCAACACAACCAGAAACATGAAATAGTTATCTAAACCAAACCGAAGGGAAAACTTTTAACTGCGTTTTGTGATTTTGTTGACCTCAATCTGAATTTGGAATAAATATGTCATGACATACTATTGGTTTAAAGCTAGTGGTTTTAGCCCCAGATGGGTTTAAAATTTAAAATCTAACATTTATATTTTGAGATAATAGCATCTGGTGCTTGGCATCAACTAGTTCACCTGGTGTCAGTATAAAATGACTAGAAAAATGGTACATTTGTCTATTGCGTACTAACTCTCCTGTCATCATTAACAGAAACAACAATCTCTATGTGTTTACCGAATATCTTATGGCTTCTCCATTGTGTAATAAATTTTTATGCTAAAACTATGGACACATGTGTCTAATTGATATTGATTGGAATATTTAGTTCCTATAAATAATGTATTAAGTTGTCACGTACAAATCATATTAAATGCATTTTAAGGAAAGTGATATATAGAACTGCATCTTATAAGCATCTATCATTTTCGTGTCTTTAGTAATCCCAATTATATAACTATGGGAGAAACTGTAGACCATTTCTAATTGAGTGCCGCTATTTTTTCTCACGTATGATGCTAAAAATTAAACTTGATTCATTGTTGCATGAAATATCTATGGTAAACAGTTTAATGTGCCAATGTTATTGTACGTCAATTCAGCCAATGATAGCTAATGATAGTGTCAGATAAATGAACTAAACAGACAGAAGTTAAAATTTTACCTAAAAACAAAATAAATTCTATAATTCTAGCCAATAGAAACCCAACTTTGGTAAAAACAATTTGGTAAAAACTATTCCATCAACATTTTAAACTGATAATTCTTAAACAATCAATGTGAACGTAAAATAGAAAAAAAACTGATAACTCTTTACCAATCAAACTAAAGTTTAGATAGAAAAAAAGATACATTTTGTTCCTAACCAATAAGTTTGAAGGTTGAATAGTTTAAAAAAAAAAACTGATGATTCTAAACCAATCAATCTGACGATAAAACAGTAAAGAAAAATCTGAAAAAGGATAACCAATCAAAAGGTTCTATACCGAATAAAATGTTCTAAGAATTATTTAAGACCTACCTCCGAATTCCTTTGACTTCCTTGATATAGTACAAAATATCAATCCGTAGGCTATTATCATTATCACAAGTGGAAGCAGAAACTGTACAAGTAAACTGAATATATAGTACAGTCGTTTGTGCCATGGGTCTGGAAAGCTATTTATGCACTGGTAAAAATCTTCCTCAAAAGGTCCACGCATCACAACAAACACTAAAGCCTGAAAAAGAAAAAAATTACAATTGAAGAAAGAATATTTCATCCAAAAAACATACATATACGAAAAAAGTCGCAGCAAATCTAGAACATGTATTTTTCCGAAAGGAAAATTGTAGAACAGTTAAATAACTCATACTGGGTTTATTATATATTATAAATTATAGTTTTTATATTATACATATAACAAAAATACATAAAAATCGATGTGCCATATGTGCATACCACAAACATACATTTTTAATCTTTTTTAAATAAACATCATCAATACCTAGACTACTTTATACATTTTTGAAATATTTCATAAACTGCCGATTGCTAACGGATTCTCTGGTTGATCGGTTGTATTAATTGAAACTATCTTTGACTTTTAAGATAAGGCAAAGCTTCAAATGTTGACTTTCCGTTAACAATTTTATTACTTTTTTATATCTATATCATTTGAAGTCAAGTCACAGATGTGCATATAAACCATACTTTTATTTACTGCTAATAAAGTGCAACGCAAAACAACTTTGAAGAAAAAAAATTTAAACTTTGCAGTCTGTAGAAACGGTAATATAAATCAATTAACTGTAAAGTCTGATAGCAAAACGGAAATGAAATGCACTAAATTTAACATGACGATTTGTCTTTAAGGGTTTCATCAAAGAAAAGTAATTTTTTAAGACAAAAAAATGTATTTTTTAAATTTTTGTTTTCTGTATATTTATAAAAGTATAAAATGCAAAACATTTAGGGGGAAACTTTGGTTCAGAGATCTCGGTATTTCTGTTATGGTTTTCCCACATTTAGACTAAATCCTGCAATCTATAGATTTCTTTTATCTAATTTAATCAATTTATTTTGAATATAATAATAATAATTATTATTATTATTATTATTGTTGTTGTTGTTGTTGTTGTTGTTGTTGTTATGATGTTGATGATGATGACGATGTTGATGACGTTGTTGTTGGTTTAAGTTAATAATATATATCTCAAGCTGTACGATATTTTACATTCTATGCGCTATCGCAGTTAACCGTTAATATCTTATCGGTTTTGTGACACTTTTTTTATGAAAGCAAGTCTCTGGTGTGTCTGTACTGATAAAGAATCCCCCTTAATCAATAAAGATAAGAAAGCTTTTAGTTTTCGTTCTTAGAACAGTTTCGTGTTTGAGGAAATTGATTTATAAAAGTGAGGTGATTAATAATCAGTCGTTGCAATATATATATTTATATATCTTTTGGCATTTACTGTTGTTCTCTTGGTTAAATTGACTTTCTCAAATTGCATGTTTGTTGTAATATATATGGTGCACAAAATGGTGCATATCTTAAGGAAAAAAAGAAAATGAATTTAGGCAAGTCTTGCTTTTAAACATTTCAAGACAGTTTTAAAGAACAAGAAAAATTATCTATATACGCGTCGAAATCAACTAAAACGTAACAGAAAAGACATCGATACGCGATAAAACTTGAAAGAAATTCTTTAAGTTTAAGTATTTTATTGAAACATTTATCGAAACGGTGTCAAATCAGTATTCTCGAAAAGCAAACTGCTTCATGTTTATTAACTTATGCTAATCTGATAGTAACCAGTAGCATTAAGTATAGATTTGGGATATAAATTACTGGATTATATCTGATAGAATGAATATTATGTTGAATTAAATTTATTGTTAAAAAATTGTTGTCAATTGTCATTGCTAAAAATCTTGCGTGGATAATGCTAAGTATTCCTTGTCATTGCGAAGTCAGAACAATCCGGTAAAATGCGTTTGATAGAATATCGACAAGAGACAGATTCGGAAAACCTATTCTCCCTTTCCTTTTAAGTAAGCAAATGAGTGCATTGATTTTAACCGATCTGATTCTACAGCGCCTGACGACAATACCTTTATGCCTGCTGTATTTAGAAAATGAATAAAATTTCATATGAGTCTGCATTGAGTATAACTTATTACGTTCGTGGCTATTCCTGCGATTTTTCCATCAATCATTGATATAACAGAATACTTATGGTCTTTTAGAAGTTTGTGGAATCCAACAAAAACACAGTGGTTATATAATGCATTAGCAGCTAAATCCTTCTTGCCCCTGAAGAACGGATAAAGAGACAGAATTTATAATATAACTGTATTCAAGCCAGTGTATTGTTAAGCAAGTAAACTTTCTGTAGTTACAGCTGTAAATATGAAACAATCATTTGAAAAATGCATATTTTTTGTAGTATCCCAATCGATGACAGTAGCCGAAATTTACCTATCAACATGTTTTGACCTGTTATTATATAATGAAAGCTAGTGATTATCTTAAATGACATCAGAATCATGCTAGAAAACACATTGGATTGTTTCCAACATTTAGAATTTTGTTGAATCCAGACTGTTTCTGCTTATACGATGGAGAATCATCTATTTAATTGTGTTTTCATAAGATTGAGATTTAAACGATATTCCTCCAAATTTGATTTTAAATGTACACCTAAAAGGTTTTACCTTTTCTTTGCAGAAGATTTGATAATGTGGATAAAAATAATTAAATGCTGACTTTGATTGATTTGCAAAAATGCATATTGCAAACAAAGTTTGAAATTAGTTACATGCAAAGAAAGTATCAGTTGAAAACGTTATCAAATATGTAGACGTTCTTAATTAAAAGAATCAAGTTCTTTTTAATATGATTATATTATATAATATAACATTGAAAAATAATAGTCCTGTAAGTTTAGACCTGAAGGGCAAAAGGTCTATGATTAGCTGAATCAGAGTTATGCTTTCCTGGCCTTAAAATAGGATTATATGCTTTCCTGGCCTTGAAATAGGATTATCTATAGTTTTGTGCTAAGATAATGGAAAATGTCATTCCGTCGAATACCAATTTATATGTTGAACAAAGTAAAAATAGAAGAATGGGTCAAACATTTTAAAAGTTAATATTGGACGTCATCTGGAACAACTACTGTATCATGTGCTTTGGAGGATGTTCTTCAAGTGAAATTATATTTGCATAATTATAACTTATAATTAAACCATAAAACCGTCTGCTTATAGTCTATACTGTGCTTCTTATGTAAATAAAGTTGTAAACCAAAATTGAGAAAGGTAAAGAGAACACCTTTCATTTTCTTCATTGTAGGATTTCACGAATCGCCAGCTGAATTATGACGCTTTTACGTAACTTTGTGTTAGACAATTTGTTGTTTATTAACTATGCAAACAACAATTAGTAAAAAAAGGACAAAAAAAAAGTCAATTTAATGCCTAACTTTTCTTTAGATAAACACTGTTACAATGGATAAATGTTAACCAGTTGTGTGCCCGTGCCAAATCATCCCGACCGCTTTCGGAACAGTGGTCTTACAATTCATTAATTAACACATTCCAGAGGATTAGCTGTTTCTTTTCATTTTTCTAGTTTTAGTAATCGAATTGCTTTTGAAATGTATTACAAAAATTAATTTAAAAATAAATTGCGTGAGATTCAATTTATTAAAAAACGTCGACATAAATCACAATTCTGGTATTATGGGTTAAGGCCACGTAAGGTTCTTTCATGACCTAGATTTTACATTGATCTATGGAAACCATCACAAAGTACATTGAGCACGGAGTTTTATATTAGAGTACAACAGCTTATTTGTGTCGTGACAGGTCTCATTTGTTCATGACAAGACATGTCAACCCTACAAATAACTCTAGAGATCCTTATTTGTTTAAAATAATCTAATTCTTTACATACGAACCAGCCACTCAGATAAGAATTCAAAATAGAAACAAATTAAAGCTTTGAAGTTATTGAAAACAGCTTTCGTTTGTTTCTAATCTTCAACAATGCAATTAAGCGATCAAGTTGGTTACAAGATTAAATTAGTTGGTTCCACAGTTGTGTATTGGCGACAAAAGCATATTATATAAATCCTAAGGATTTATGAAAGAAGAGTTGAGTTGAGTTGTGATGAGTAATGGTGTTTAACGTCCCAGTCAAGAATATTTCACTTATTTCGAGACATCGCCAGCAATAGGCGAAAATGCAGAAATTTTGCCTGTGCGTTGCGCTGATGGCATTATACAGCAGGGCTCTTTATCGTGCCACACCTGCCGTGACACGAGACCTCGTTTATTTTAAGTTCCCATCCGAAAGAACCATTACGCTCATTTTGTAATGCCGAGTGCTTGGCGAAAGAACAGTCATCACCCACTTTCAAGTCTTTGGTCAGAGCCGACCGGGGTTCGAATATGAAAGAAGAAGTCCGTTTATATGTAAGATACACTTGTGTGTCCTACAATATGCCTTAGAAGAAGTCCGTTTATATGTAAGATACACTTGTGTGTCCTACAATATGCCTTGAACTATCTTACACTCGGGTCGACTCTAACGTGCGTGCTCACAGAGAACGCTACAGACAAACTTACTTTTTTTCACATTAATCTAAATCCGGATCGACCAGTCGATCTATTTCCCCCTAGTTTTTGTGCCAGGCTTGCCGGCAGAATCTCAAATAAAGTTTTATGTATGACCAGTTCGTGTTGCGAATCCAACTCTCTTAGCCACCAGTTTTGTTGCTACAAAAATGACCTTTTAAGACTTTTTTTCCTTACTTGAAACGTCAATGTGCAGTTAATATGCAACGCTATTATTAAACTGGGCGCATGTATAATATATAAATCCAATATCTTCTATGAAAGAATTTACATAAGCATCTTTATGATAATTAACTTGCCTTAAACCTATCTACTCATGGTCTATTGGGGATTCATTTTGATACATTAAATATTTCTAGTCGGATATTGCCATGAACTGGTATGTTTGTGTTTTGTTTATTCCTCCAATATCACACTATATCTTACGTTTGTGTTAAGCTGTACCAAATTGTAGATTTTTCTTTTAAAATTAGGTTATACGTTGGTGTTTCCTCCCAAATATCTTATATATGTCAAGTGACACACATATCAGTCCCACATATCAGATTTTACGCCTGTAGTCATATCCTGTACAGTGATATTTTTTCTTACGACATCGAACAAGTCGTAAAACGCGCGCTTCACATTTATTATAAGTTTTAATTATTCTCTTGAAGAAACCAAACGGTGTGTAAAAGGAATTTTGTGTCTGTAAGCTACTGATAAGAATACAGTTGTTTCACACAAATAAGCTCCCTCCGTATTCTGTTTATGAAAATAAATAACGGCTTTACACTAATCAATAGCACTTTTGATCGTTTTTGTTCCTTATCCGTAAAATCTATGTAGCAAAGGCTTTAAATTAGCGTGTTACGAAGTGGTTTGTTGAACATGTTTCACTAAAACACAATATTAGAACAACACAACCGTAAGAAAATCACATAGAGAATAAAAACTATTTCATTTAGAATGGAATAAAGCGTTAAACATTTGCTGATTAAAAAACTGTGCTTTACAAAAGTAACAAACAATAAATTGACGAACATAAACCAACAATTTTGAGATCGTTCATAATTTTAATTACAATTGACCAACAGGTATAGTAATTGTTTCAATTTAGTTCATAGTACAATTGTAGAAACTATTTCATTATAATTATATAACAAAAACTGTGTTATTGCACGATGCATTATTGTCTTTGATTTGGTTTTTTAAAATTCTTTTATTTTTATTTATATATTAAGCATATATTTTTCAAAAACAATATTTTTGGGAGGGGGTACCTATGTTTATATTTTGTCAAATTTGTTGCATAGAGATCTTGACTGCAAGTACTTTTGTCAACAACGGGATTTTTCAGTTTTTATATTTTAAAGACATTTTATGGCTTTATAAAAATGTATAAGATGAATAAATAAAATGGGGTCTACGAAAAACAATAAAAACATATCATGCGCATTTCTGCAAGCGTTTCTTGTATATCGATTACTTATCGTGACCTTTGATTTGGTTATTTTTTAAAACACAAATAACACGTAAAATTCCTTAATTGGTAAAATGTATTCATTTCGTAAAGTTAATTAAGTCCTACTTTCATCCTAAATACAAACTTTTTAGTGAAACCAATAATTGGATAAAAGAAACTGATAGCAGCGGAATTGTGAAAAAACAGAGAGATAAAGAATTAGGTTTGTCAGCGTATCACCTGATATTTGTGTTTATGTAAATGACATAAACAATTTTTGTTGAAATTTTTGCACAATTCAACGCCATCAAAGCAGTGTAAATGATCTTGGGAAAGAAGAAAAATGTCTTCCATATCGTTCTCCACAAACCTTCAGCGGTATTGATCACGTGGTACGCCTGCAAATCTTATTGGAGAGTTTGCTGCTTTAATTCATGTTTAATGTAAAAGTTAAAATGTTTCTAAAATTTATTTTTAAAAAGTAAAATATCAACATTTGTCATATTTTTTCTGAGTCTAACAGTGAGATTAATGTCGTATTGTTAAGAATTCTAACTTAAATAAATGATAACAAAAATCCTTCTGATATTTAAACCAGTGGGCTTCTTCTCGTGTTAATAGAGTAAGAAAGTACCCATATGTCATTTACAGAGTGCAGTGTTAAACAAATCGACTTTGTGGGATTCCAAGATGAATCCTTAATTGAAATGAATGTACAGCTTACTTCAACTGAAAACGTTCATTAATACCAACATTATATACTACCCTCTAATTTCTTTCTGTGGATTTCTGGCAAAAAGGTATTAACCTCTCCTACTCTACGTTCTAATTTCATTCTGCGTTGAATAAAGGTAATCGATATTAAATTTTATTAAATTCAAATCTATCCATTGATAATTGTATAAATTATTGTCATCCTATCCAAGATTCCGTGTCAGTTAGATAATGCATTTAAAGGCGATTAATGAATCTATTACCAACTTCTTTCCCAATACCTTTATGGGGCCTTCTTCTATTCTAGTCTCCTGTCATTCTCTCATTCTCCATCAGGCCATCCTTTATTGATATAATATACTTAGATTTTGCATTAATTTTGTTGTTTTGCTTTGAGTATGTCCTTTAACATTTGTAAGTAAACTAGATTTGAAACGAACAAATCTCGTGTGCATGTTGACTACTAGCTCGTTTTAAATTATTTTGTCTTTGTCTAGAAATTGGCAAGCTTTATTCTTGAATGTTGGGATCTTATTAACATTACCCTTTCAGTACAAGTATTGATAGATCCTATTAATCTTCTAACTCTACCCCGCATGAGTTTTCTCTATTTTTTATTTTCTACAGAAAAAGACTTTTTTTATAGGTGTTCAACATTTTCAAGTGCTTAGTTATTGATTTTTGTTGGCTTTCTAAATTGATTCTAATAAAGATTTTCTGTATACTCGTAACAAAACAATATATTTTTATGTTGAGAGTTTTTAAAAATCCAATCTAGTATCGGTTTCTGTGTGGATAGGGACCAATAAATGTAAAGCATATTGGATAGTGGCTATCATCAAATAGTGCCTTAATTACGTTTCAGAACACTATTTTGCAAATTTTTTTCAAATGTTTATTAAATAGTCACGATATACTTATTTATTCTTAATATGAATTTAATCCAAAAGAAATTAAAAAGCTTTCAAAACTTTTTCTGTGAAATTATATTAAGATTTTACCTTATACGATTATGGCGCTACTAGGCTTTTAACGACATTTGTGTTGTAAGTGGCTTTTCATATATGACAATTCTAGCAACCAAGACGGAAGTCGATTGCATGAACAATATGGAGTGTTATTGGTCGTTTCTTCTACCGTGACAAAGACATTGATTGTAGGAGGAGTAAGATTAATTTTGTTATTCCTACCGTGACACAAACAACGGCTGAAAAAGCATTTAGTGCCACGAGCGTCGATGAATGAATCAAAAAATTAACAATGAGCAATTCTGTAGTATGACTGTCCAAGAAACGGATTTGCTGGTGAAGTAGAGATGAATTTTGGTAATCTCTACTTTCACATGGTAATCAATCAGTCAATTGGTAAAAGTTACAGTAACAGTTTTTTTTTCTTTTTTAAAAAACCGTAAACTGTAAATTGTAATTAACCACTTGATGATTATTGCCAAAGGTCTTTAGAACATACTAAAATGTTAAAGAAACCAGAAATTATAAATAAAAACGTTTAACTTATAAAATTCTCTCATGAAAATTCCTGTCGATTGAATACAGTTTTTAATGAAAATATTTTGACTTAATAAAAAATAAATATTCATCTATTTCTCTTCTTTGACAGCATACAAACTATGTAACTAACTGGACTATGAAAAGAATTTTTAGTGTTTAAACCACCTTCGATTTTATTTGCAACCAGCTGTGACATTGTAACATGAACAATTCAAACCAGTTTATCTTTCTAAACACTGCATAAACAATCAATCATGTTTGTGAATATGAAGCATTTAAAACGATACATATTGAAACACATACTTATCATTTTTGACAACAAGTTTCTCTAGAATGGATCATCTTACAACGAAGGAATACCATGAAATTAAATGTTAGCAAAATATCTAATATTCTAAGCTCTAATGGGATTTATTTTCACAAACATCATTCCATGAACTTTTCTCTATATGATTTTTTAAATTAAAAATCAGCTAACCTTTTCTTCCAGATTCTGTTTCATTATTAGATATGGTTTTTGCTCTATACCTATTTTCTCGCTCGATATTAGATTTAAAGTCTTTTCAAAAGGTCCCTGTTGCATTTATTTTAATTGATAATGGTGTAAAATAAGAAGATTAAGAAGAATTTCGTTTAAATTTCAAAGCATACTTCGATTAGAAAGACCAATTAAAGAGGCAGAAAGCAATGTGCAGCTCAAAATTAGGCCAGAGCACTGTTCCTGACTCTTATCCGCGTTTTACTAAGTTAATGAATTTGATATCCTGCTGTTATTACTTTTGCAAGAACAAATTACATTGCATTACATAAAAATGGTTCAAAAATATTTGAGACTAAACATTGTTATGATGGTTTAAAACGGCCACTGATATCTAAACTTCCCGATTTTATATAGAAACCTTATAATCTATGGTTATTACAATTATATGTATAATATAAAACTATTTATTTATATAATAAGTAACCTATTGTTTACTGTATACTGTGGTTTTTGTGTTGACCTCTGCTATTGGAATAAACATTATCATCTGGCCATGTTGAATTACATGGTAATATATGAAAGTAAATATATGTAAATATATATTGATAATATAAATCTTATTGATAAAATGTCCTATATCGCCAATTTATCATACTCAACAGCAACATTGTAACCTTACTTTTAAACATGAGCAGTTCACAATTTACCAGCAAATTCTATAAATATTTTTCAACATCAGTAGTTAATATTAAAAATAAACATTCTACCCAACAAAACCCCCTTTTACAGTTCAGATAACCAGCAAAATTTAACGTATATTCAATGTTAAATTAACAATTACGTTTACAAACAAACAGCCAACTAAATAAAATATGGTATCAACTGTTTACATTCAGCAGATTTATTCCTGTTTAACATGTTCAGACAAATCAATCAGCAACATACTTCACAAATAACTTGTAATATTTACAGACAACATTCTAAAAATAAATATATAAACTTCCAACCACATTCACTTAATATTTTAACAACTCATATATATGGATAAACAGTTAACAAGTAGAGTTTATGTTTGAAATTAAAATTCACCAGAAAAGATTCTATGAACAGATTTTACGTCGACAATCCTTGACAATCAACGTTTATTAGCAAACGTTCGGCAATTTTAAACAAATCAGCAGTTCTCGTTTACAAACAATTCTCAACAAAAGTTATTTATTATAGACAGTTAACATTACCAAGAAAAGATTCTTAAGGTAGAATTTTACATAAGCAAGCTAAATACATCGGCAGGGCAGCAGCCTTTTAATTTGATTTAACATTGCCAGATCCCATTACCTGCAAACGCTCTAAAGATTGAATTTAACATCAGCAATTTATATTCAGTGGCATCGATCTTTTTATATACTTTAATATCACAGATCATATTACCTGCAAGCATTCTACATTAAAAATCAACAGCAACAGTTCACACGTACGAGCAAATCTTCTAAATTTAAAGTTCACATTCACAATCAAACATTCTAAAAAAATAATTTAACATTGACATTTCACATTAATATAATTTTTCATCAAAAGTTTACGTTCACAGTAAACATCTCACAGTCTAAAGTGGCAGCTCTCATATTTCAAATTTAACTTAAAAGCAACCCTTTACATTTACAAACTACATTCTTAAAATATTTTACATCGTCAGTTTCAATTAATCAGAAAAATTATACAAAAATATACTAGTTTATAATTGACATTGGCAATTTACCATAGTTACAGCAAACATTTAAGATTGGCTCAACGTATTCACTACAAAATGTTTTACAAATATATTCACAATGTAATTCACATTAACGAGCAAAACCCAACACAATCATGTAAAGTTTTACATAACAAAGCGTTTGTTGGTATCACCATTTAAAAACCACAAATTTTGATACCAACTTGGTTTTGACATTATGTACTGCTAGCAATCAAATTCCCAATACATCTCCACTATAGATATTGTTATAATACATTATTGGTGAAAAATGCTGTATATCTTATAGAGGTTATTATCAAGGCTTTGTGTGATATAGATTGCAATTTTGCTTTATTTATTTTTTTTATATAACGCCCGTTTTTATTGCTGAAAATTCATTAGAAAATGATTCCATTCACAATCAAATACTCTACCAAAACTCATTTCATTGTCTTGCTATGTCAATATACGTACTCAATCGTAATGATTTGAAGAAAAATTTTCGTCAATCGAAGCTATATTTAATGTTATTCTTAACCTTTTTTCTTCAACTGCAACATTTGATTGGTTTTCTTCTAGTAGTTGTTTTCCGGGATTATGGATTTAATTTTAACATCACTTCAGTTTTCTTAAGATTTAAACAAATTTTAACATAAGTTTTTTGTCATTTATCAAATCGACTGTGTGATAATTCTGAAAAGACACCAAAGGATACACAATTAGAAGAAAATGATTGCTACATTTGATTGTCCTAGGATTTAACTTTGTTTATAAATACAAATGCTTTCTAAGAATATATGCAACCGCTGATATGTTACTCATTAAAAACATTTTTTTCTGAAAATTAAATAATAACGTTTATCTTATTTTAAGAGTTTTTGCCTTTTCAATGGTTGTTAAATAATAAATTGTCTTCCCTTGGCATATTTATGCATCCAAATTGAATCTTTTTTCAGGATGCGATTAAATTTTAGTTTATTCAAAATCAGATGATAAAATTTAATTTTGACTGAATAGTTATATTGAAAAATGAGCGCAATGAAAATAAAAAATTTTAAAACACGATGACAATTTTAAAGATAACAGATTGCAAATGGTTGTTACAAAACGATATTACACCGTTCTGAGGCAAGACGGCAAAAAATGTTTGCCCATGTGTTTGGTGGTGTTCTAATTGGATAGATCAGCTAGCTTGATTAAAATTAATTCCACATGAAAATTGACAATGATCATCTAATATACCTAGGTATTAGGTAGATTTATTTTGATTGTATCTCAATATTCAAGCTTCTTATAACTAATTAGTTTTTTTAATACTAGAGACACAGAAAGTGTTAACTTGCGTTTTTGTGTCAATTCTCTCACTTCGGAGGCCAACGGTTTTCTGTTATTTTTATCACCAACCCTGTTTTAATTTTATTGTCAGTTTTTATCAGTATTACTCCAGTGATTGTTAAATCTGGTTATTAATCATGGTAGTCATTAAACTGTCTGCGAGATTTTTGGGATCTCTATATCATGACCTTTCAATTGGTACTTGAGTTCCTTGATCTCATTTAAGTACATAGTCGATACTAAAAAGAAATTTGGAATCATTTATTTTTATATTGTTGTCAAGTGTCTTATTATGATATTTATATATTTCATTCAAAAATCTATCAATTAAAAAACGTCACTTGATAAACATTTGTACCTATAGTTATTTTTGAAGCTATCCACTTAGTAAACATTTGTACCTATAGTTATTTTTGAAGCTATCCGCTTGGTAAACAACTGTACCTATAGTTATTTTTGAAGCTATCCATTTGATAAGCATTTGTACATGTAGTTAGTTTTGAAGCTATCCTGTGCTACTCAAACAGAAACATATTGGTTAAAGTCTAACTTACAATCCCAAAAGCAAAGGAAAAACTTGAAAACTTGTTAATTCAGTTAAAAACATAAACTACTACTGCTATCGGGTGTTTTGGAAGAGCCCAGTGCAAAAACATGTTAGAGAATAAAAGCAACATAGAATTATGAGAGGTCAAATAAATCCAGAACAAGTTACTACTTATCCAGAATACCTCAGGCATTCTTTCAGTAAATATTCAAAATTTCGAATCATTATAAATATTTTTATGCAAGTTTAAAATTCTTTTTCCCCCAAATGTCGATTTTTTAACTTTCTTTTTCCCCACATGGTTGTAAGGGGAATAATTAACATCTCTATGACCAATTTCGAATTAAAATACTTATTCAAAATTAAATTTCAGAATTTGTAAAGTTTATAGTTCCATTGCATGCATTTTAATCATTTAATGTTTATAACATTGTGCTTTTTTTAAATAAAAAGATTGTTAACTATGAATACTCATAAACTAATTAATTTAATTTGTAACAACTTGAGCGGGTGAACCTCGAAAACAAGTAAAAAACATCTTCATTTATCACGTACTGCATCATACGTAGAAATCGATCCTTAAACATTAATGAAAAAAACGATCTAGTTGTAAATGACTTAGAGATTAAGACGTGTATAATAATGTTAAACTTATCAATCTGTACTTTAAGATCCAATTAATTACATTCTAAAAATAATCAAATTCATGCTGGTAGGGAAAAGCAAATTATTTTTAGTCTAATATCTAATGCGTAATAAATATTTTGCAAAAAATTCATATAAGGTCGCTTTGACCGTGCATCAGCTTCAAACTTTATTGTTTCATCATTATTAAATTTAATTTAAATTTTTCGTAATATGTGTTCTTAAAAAAACGTTGTAACAAACCAAAAAAAGTTTACTTAAAATGTTGTTTATCATTTTATGTATTTACATAACTGCTGAAATGTCATCAAATTTTTTTATATTCTAAATAAATTTTAAATTTTACCTTTCATAATGTTTATTCAAATGCTGTATATCATTCTATTTATTTACGTAACTGCTGAAACGGCATCACTTTTTTATATTCTGAATTAATTTAGAATTTACCTTTCATAATGTTTACATAAAATGTTGTTTATCATTCTATGTATTTGCGTAACTGCTGAAATGGCATCAGAATTATTTTTATATTCTGAATTAATTTTAAAATTTATCTGCCATAAAGTTTACTTAAAATGTTGATTATTCATTTGTTATATATAAATTCATTTATTTTTGTATTACTCAATTAGCGTCGTGCGCGCGCGTGTGTGTGAGAGTGTTAAAAAAGAATCAACTCTGTTCCACTGCCTAACCACTTTTTTCAAAAGGTATCAATCAATCTGCCAGTCGTTTGCCGTTGTTCAAAATTGTAAATACGTTACCGATATGAACGGTCTAGGTAATTTACTCAACTCAGTTGTTGACAACCTAAATTTGCCGAACAGCTCAGAAAAAAATGTTTTGCCAATCTTTACTGCATTTCGACCCTGGTCATTCATTAGTGAGATTTTTTCGCTTATTTTGGACCTTTTAATTGTTTGCGTTGTGTAAATCTGCAACATTGCAGTGAGTTGGCATTATTAAAAAAAAACATTGCAAATCTTTTATTATGTGTATCAAGAGATTAATTAATTGAATCTCGACGCCTATGCAACCGTCTTCTTAAATTCTAAACCAAAAAATTAAACCTAAAATTGATTCTTTCAAACTAAGAAGATTTTCACATAGATATATCCAAGTAATATCAGTTGATCAGACAGCATCTAACGTACATTTTCATAAAATTGACGTATGTATGCGGCAGACGATAATTATACTTTCTAATTTAATAACATCGTCTAAAGTCTCTGTAATTTAAACATTGATGATATGCATTTATTTTAATTTTATGTCAAATGTCAAATTTGAAAATTAAAATTATTTAATTAACCTATTGTAATATTGTGTTGATTTGTTAAACAGTCCTCTATTGTCAAATCCATTTCTTCTGTGTTTTATTTGTGACTGTTCCAATTTGGTAGCTGAGGCACTGGTAGTTATTCAAAGGCAATTTAACCAGGAAAGAAACAACAAATAAATGTTCATTGAAACAAGAATAAGTACAATATATAGAGACTACTGATATTTACACTTGTGATTGTTCTTATGCACTAAATATATTCGTTAGTACACATTATCACCGGAATATGGCATAACGACGGCACAACGACGGTAGTTGCGGTTTATTCATGCTGCATTTTATACCTAAGACATTTAACAATTCGGATTAATATAGTTTTTACATATACAGTTGAATTCTTACACAATACAAGATAATGGTAAACCACGTGATCTTTTTTCTTTTTACCTCAAGTAAACCGCACTAATTAATGCCGTACCGAATTTACTCTTACCTTTAATTTTGATATGGAATTGATACTAAGATGATTTAAACGTTGTTGTGGGAACCTCTCGAATATGATAGAAAACACTGATGAAACCGAAATCTCAAATGCAAGATAACGGACGAGAGTAGATCACAAAAGAATCGTAAGAGCCATTAAATAAGAACTTAACGGAGACCACAGGGACATGGCTTCATCCATTCCAATTGAAAGGGGAGAGTTGGTGACCCCTTGTTTGTTGACTGCATATTTATTGACGATAATAATAATATACAGAATATCAGACGACAGACAGTTCGCATAACAGCAATTTCATATACCTATTTTAGAAGTTTGAAATAGCCCAAAAGTATACGGAGGGTGTCATCTTTTGACACGTCTGTTGTTTTATCAATTCTTACTAACATTGTGAGGCGGGACAAAGCAAAGAATCCCCAAAAGAAAGAAAAATACTAACTTTCTGTTTCCTTCAAATGGTCGTTTCTACAATTTTCAGATAGCTGACCTTGATATGTATGTTACCCACACGAGAATGTCTAACAAAGGATTGATTTGCTTCATAGCCTGATACAGGTCTTACTTGCACTATATTTACATAACATAACATCAAATCTGGCATAAAATCGTTATTATTACGTTATAGCAAAAATACATCTTAAATTTTTATGTGCCATTTGGCAACATTTCAGAAAATCATACCTCATAAGTGACACTAGGGGCCGAAAAGGTTGATGAAAAAAATAAATAAGCCAAATAGTTGTAAATTAATTAATCGAAAGTTCCAAAATTATTTGAATTCAAATCCAGCTGAGGAATGCTTTGCATGAGGGAACAAACCCTAGTATCTTAGTTTTAAATAAATTTTAAAAATTAAGATGGCTTATTAAGTAGGGAAACATAATAGAAGTCGAACTTAAACAGTGAGTCTTCCATTACTAATGGGATGTTCTAATAGCTTATCAAACTACTAATAAAGTCAGATCAACCATTATACCCTCTCGCTTTTTTATCTAATTGTAATTAAAAAAAATTGTTTAACACTAAACCTAACATATTGGTTTCACACTTCCAGAGTTGGACAAATCAAAAAATTTCAGCAAGGAAGAAAAACTAAAACCTTAAACTTTGACTGCCCAATCATAGCTGGCTCTCTACATACAAAGCTTTGTATTGCAATTCATCTGGTCTAACTTATCAAAATTGTCTCAAGTTTCAAGCATAGAAGCATATAATTTTTATTTGCTACAAGACTAGTGCCAATTGAACTCTGAACATTCCCTTTCTCCTAATTTGTGTACTTTTTGTAAAAGGTGGCATATATATTTAAAGTCTGCCTATCACTTAGTCTCTGCTAACTTGACTGGCATTTTCAATAACTAAATTCATTTCTAAAAGACAACTACTGGTGGATATTTAATATAAAATAAATTTTTAATACGGAGACCTATAAATGTCTTATACGTGTAGAACACTACCCATGTCAACTATGTTCTTTTTATAAATAGAAAGTTAATTCTACAGAGGCGGTTGATTTTATCAATATCGTTAAATTTAGAATCTTAAGTTTCAGATCTTATCCATTGTCACTTGATATATATATATATATATATATATATATATATATATATATATATATATATATATATATATATATGGTTTTCCAGGAACAAATCAGATTTTATTCATTAACAAGAATTAGGCAGTCATGATTTTAAGATATTTTAGCTGGAGAATATTTATACATGTTAAAAGTATTATTTTTAGTTAATAACGTCACGTTATTTATTTTAAATGTTATGTAATGAGACCAAAATATACACAAGACACAAGGTGATCACAAAAGCTGACAGGTCATGACCATCATAGGATAATACTTGAAAGTTATTTTCAGTCGAATGCAACTGTGTGACCTAAGGTATTTTATTTACTTATCTTTAATTTTATTTTTCATTTATTTATTTATTTATTTTATTATCACTTTTTATTTTTCAATTTTATTACAAGCTAATTTTGTAACCTTTTTAACATTGTTGTATATGTTAATAGATCGAAACATATCTCAAGAAGCAGCGGTACATTTACATTAAAAATACCATCAAGGTAAACTCTTTAGATTCCATATTTCTAAATCAAATATAGTCAACAAACTTTGACTATTTAGATTTTAATGTAAGATAATCCAATTTTTTTATTAAGAATTAATATGGTCCATTAAGACTGTGCATATTGTGCAAGGATTTCGAAGTATGAATATTTTCAATATTAAAAAATCATAAAGCTATGAATATTTATTGATGAAATCCATTGTTTAACAATTTTCCACTTAGATCTTATCAAATATATTGAGATCAGGTCCTCAACAAACACATGTTCATGAACGTAGATTATAAAGAAGTAATGAGAATTCTATTGAACAATCAGGAAAATTAAAGAGACGAAATATACAGACCGTATGTTTGACTTACACATATGTAGTTCTTTGTAAGGAAAGTGCTTTCTATATGTATACATGTATTCAGTATATATTTCGGAGCATTCTAATATACTATCACTTTATGTTAATGTTGTAATTAATGTGTGATAAAGATGTCAAAGTAGGTTTAAATATATTAAAGTGGAACAGAATGAGAAATAACCTTATTTTATTCAGTTTTTAGGGTCAGATGACGGTTTGCAATACACTTTTAGCTATCTATTTATTATAAGGCATAAAAATGCGCAATTCTATATACTGTTAATACGTTGTATTTTGTAAATCGATGTTATCTATTACAATATAATGATAAATCGATGTAAATGACATCAGAAATTCATAAAAACCGTTCTAGGAATTGAGTATATGTTTTTTTTCTTTTAAAGGCGAGCGCAATAATTAATGAAATGTCTTTTTTCGTTGAAGTTTAAGCAAGAATTTATTTTATGCACTTACAACATTTTATTTCTAATATTTTTTGCCTTTTCTGTTTCAGTTTGCTAAATCCGACAAATGCTGTTTAAGATTGGGTTTTAATGGATTTGATTAGATTGGATTAAAGATGTTTAACGCCCCATATTCAAGACACTTTTACTTATATCTAAGCGGTCTGTTCATAAGCGGTAGAGAAAACCGGAAAGCCTGAAAAAAAAACAGACGATCGGCAAGAAAACTACAAACTTTCTCAAACTAGAAATTTGCTTAGTGGGATTCAAGCCTGAACGGTGAGAGGCGCTGTAATCCGTTAGCACATGCTTTATACCACTTCGCCACCACTGTTAGGTAAGGATTTCGGGTTAGGGCACTCCATACCTAGGTGTTACGACCACTAAATAGCGAAAATCGTGACTAAAATTTCTGGCCAAACTGGCATTAATTTGCTTCTGCATCTCCTATTAATCTCTATAAATTGAGCTTATGCAATGATTCCCGAAACATCTAACTTTTTAAAAGAGAGGAAAATGAAATGGCAGTATTCCATTTTCTACATTTGTTCGCACAGTTTTTAACAAAAAAGTCCAATGTCGGCATGTTTCTGTCTCGTCGCACAGGCAGTTTTTTTCATGTGATTGTAAATGCTGATGTACAATAAATCATAAGATTTTTATCTCTACATGAGTTTTGCCTCTTTATCACAAAGAGTTATTAAAGGAGATGAATCTTATTCCATTTCTAGCAATATTAAACGTATTTTGTAAAGAGGATTTTCTTGATCTTTTATGCTAAAAGCTTGCTTTTAACCTTAATTTTTTAAAAATCCATTTTTAATGTATTTCAAAATAGTCTAAGTAGTAGCAAAAGTAAAAAAAAGATCTTATACTAGATGAATATTTCAACCTAGAGTACTTCAAGAAAATATGAAACTCAAAATCCTTTAAATTACCAAGGATCAGTCATGATTCATACGTTTTGAAATTCAACAAAAAAATGCGCCACTTAATTATTTTAAGTAAAGTTACAATTGCTTAAAACCATCTTGAATCTAAATATCACAAAAGATGTTTCATGATTATTAATTGTCGAGAAAAAATGTTTCAAAAGATTTAAGAAAAACTGTGGCATATTGACTTATGTTTGGTCATCAAGATGATTCTTGATCTAACATAAAATTGAACAGATTTAATTATGCTTAATGCTTTTTCAATGTCATATTCTTCTATTAAAGACTTTATGAAAATTTCCGTATAGTTATTATAATAAAGAATAATTCAAACGACGACATATTGGTATTCGTGTATATAAATCTATTCACTTTTTGCTATGTCATGATATTTCATTCCTTGTTTACCAGATAAATAACGATGTTTAAACTGACATGACTTGATTGTTAACAAATGTAAAACAAACAAAAAAATATTACAATTGTTCTTAAAATATGAAACCATTTAAAAATGTTTAACTTTCTTTTTATCGTCAATTTTTGTAAAAAAAAAATAAAAAAATAAAAAAAAATCAAAAAAAAAATCATCGAGGTATTTGATTTAAAATCTATAACACCATACACCTAACATCCAAAATTTGAAACCTACCTAATATTCTTAATGAGCTATGTTTTATCTTTTCATGCAAGAAAACGCCTCACGAGCCCTTTAGAAAATCCTTAATGGATATTAAAAGAAACTTCTATTTCTTTTAGGTTTTTTTCCAACGACTGTAAATTTGCCTATCCTTAAAGTGCACATTTTTCCAACCAAAATTAAAATCGATAATTGGAAAACTTAATGAGGAGGTAATAATATATAATACAAATACCAGTTAAATTTTGATGTGCCAGATGTGCACATTTCGAAAATTCATTCCTCATCAGTGACACTAAGATCGAAAAGTTTGATACATAAAAATATAAGCCAAACAGTTGAAAATAATGAATCTAAAGTTTCAAAATTATTTAAATCCAAATCCAGCTAAGGAATGCTGTGCATGAGGGGAAAAAACCTTAGTTTTTAATTAATTCCAAATTTAAGACGACTGAAAATTTTGCTAAATGGTACGATTTCTGACATATTAAGTAATTGTATAAAATCCTGTACAATAATGACCGTTATTATATGTTAGGTAGTATATCGTTGTAGAGTTATTATCCAATAAGTCGTTTTTTATTTATTAACTAAAAGTATATCAAGAAAACTGGCAAGTACTGTGAAATCATTCATTTTCGTGGTGTTCCATTTTTCGTGGTTTCATGGACATTATGACCCACGAATTGACATGTCAACGAATATATTTGCAAATATCTGAATATGGATAAATTTACCCCTCGAGGCGTGATTACAAACTCACTGCCTTCATTCATAATAACATTGATTTGGATTGCTTTAAATATACATAATTAACATAGTTTCTATTGACACAATTGCCTTTATCACCAGATTTATACTCAACCTGAAAATAAATCGCGAGGTTAACAGTGGGGAAAATGGTTCTCCAAACATCACTGGCAGTTACATTCAAAAACAAGAAGTTTACAGGTTCTTAACCCACGAATTCATCATCCCAGGAAATGGTATTTTTTCTGACATCAACGAAAATTGGAGCCCACGAATTTAAATGTATTCACAGTAATATAATTGGTAAGGGCTGTGCAAAAATACATGATTGGTATGGACCATAAAAGTAATTTAAGTGTGTGATTGCTTAAGTCGTTACACAAGTATGTGATTGACTAGTATGTGATTGACTAGTATGTGAGTGACTAAAGTATGTGATTGACTAGTCATTACAAAAGTCTGACGTTACAAAAGAATGTGATTGACTCGTCTTTACAAAAGTCTGACGTGACAAAAATATGTTATTGATCAGACTGTTACGAAAGTATGTGATTGCTTGAGTCGTTACAAAATTAAGTCATGGTTAAGTCGTTACAAATGTATGTGATTGGTTAAGTCGTTACAAAGGTATGTCATTGGTGAAGTCATTATAAAAGTATGTGATAAGTTAAGTCGTTACAAAAGTCTCTGATTGCTTGAGTCGTTACAAAAGTATGTGATTGCTTGAGTCGTTACAAAAGTCTCTGATTGCTTGAGTCGTTACAAAAGTATGTCATGGTTAAGTCGTTACAAACGTATGTGATTAGTGAAGTCGTTACAAAAGTATGTATTTGGTTAAGTCGTTACAAACGTATGAAATTGCTTAAGTCGTTACAAACGTATATGATTGGTGAAGTCGTTACAAACGTATATGATTGGTTAAGTCGTTACAGAAGTATGTGATTGGTTAAGTCGTTACAAACGTATATGATTAGTGAAGTCGTTACAAAAGTATGTGATTGGTAAAGTCGTTACAAACGTATGTGATTGGTTAAGTCGTTACAAACGTATCTGATTAGTGAGGTCGTTACAAAAGTATGTGTTTGGTTAAGTCGTTACAAACATATATGATTGGTGAAGTCGTTACAAAAGTATGTGATTGGTTAAGTCGTTACAAAAGTATGTGATTGCTTAAGTCGTTACAAACGTATATGATTAGTGAAGTCGTTACAAAAGTATGTGATTGGTTACGTCGTTACAAACGTATATGATTGGTGAAGTCGTTACAAAAGTATGTGATTGGTTAAGTCGTTACAAACGTATATGATGGGTGAAGTCGTTACAAAAGTATGTGATTGGTTAAATCGTTACAAACGTATATGATTGGTGAAGTCGTTACAAAAGTATGTGATTGGTTAAGTCGTTACAAACGTATGTGATTGGTGAAGTCGTTACAAACGTATATGATTGGTTAAGTCGTTACAAACGTATACGATTGGTGAAGTCGTTACAAAAGTATGTGATTGGTTAAGTCGTTACAAACGTATATGATTGGTGAAGTCGTTACAAACGTATATGATTGGTGAAGTCGTTACAAACGTATATGATTAGTGAAGTCGTTACAAAAGTATGTGATTGGTTAAGTCGTTACAAACGTATATGATTGGTGAAGTCGTTACAAAAGTATGTGAATGGTTAAGTCGTTACAAACGTATATGATTGGTGAAGTCGTTACAAAAGTATGTGATTAGTTAAGTCGTTACAAACGTATATGATTGGTGAAGTCGTTACAAACGTATATGATTGGTGAAGTCGTTACAATAGTATGTGATTGGTGAAGTCGTTACAAACGTATATGATTGGTGAAGTCGTTACAAACGTATATGATTGGTGAAGTCGTTACAAACGTATATGATTGGTGAAGTCGTTACAAAAGTATGTGAATGGTTAAGTCGTTACAAACGTATATGATTGGTGAAGTCGTTACAAAAGTATGTGATTAGTTAAGTCGTTACAAACGTATATGATTGGTGAAGTCGTTACAAAAGTATGTGTTTGTTTAATTCGTTACAAAAGTATGTGATTGGTTTAGTCGTTACAAACAAATATGATTGGTGAAGTCGTTACAAACGTATGTGATTGGTTAAGTCGTTACAAACGTATATGATTGGTGAAGTCGTTACAAAAGTATGTGTTTGTTTAATACGTTACAAAAGTATGTGATTGGTTTAGTCGTTACAAACAAATATGATTGGTGAAGTCGTTACAAACGTATGTGATTGGTTAAGTCGTTACAAACGTATATGATTGGTGAAGTCGTTACAAACGTATGTGATAGGTTAAGTCGTTACAAACGTATATGATTGGTGAAGTCGTTACAAACGTATGTGATAGGTTAAGTCGTTACAAACGTATATGATTGGTGAAGTCGTTACAAAAGTATGTGATTGGTTAAGTCGTTAAAAAAGTATATGATTGGTTAAGTCGTTACAAACGTATATGATTGGTTAAGTCGTTATAAACGTAAATGATTGGTAAAGTCGTTACAAAAGTATATGATTGGTTAAGTCGTTACAAACGTATATGATTGGTGAAGTCGTTACAAAAGTATGTGATTGGTTAAGTCGTTACAAACGTATATGATTGGTTAAGTCGTTACAAACTTATATGATTGGTGAAGTCGTTACAAACGTATGTGATTGGTTAAGTCGTTACAAACGTATGTGATTGGTTAAGTCGTTAAAAAAGTATATGATTGGGGAAGTCGTTACAAACTTATGTGATTGCTTTAGTCGTTACAAACGTATGTGATTGCTTGAGTCGTTACAAAATTAAGTGATTGGTTAAGTCGTTACAAAAGTATGTGATTGGTGAAGTCATTACTTAATTTAAGTGTCCTTAAGCAAGAACAAAGGTATTTAACTGCAGCACTGGATAAAAACTTTGTGTTAAAACAGGTGTTTGTCAACTGGCGTTAGTTTTGTACTAAAATATTTTGTTTTTTATATATTTTTCCACGAGGTTTTTTAATTATGTTAGGTCAACTTATTTTTCCGCTCGATAAAATAATTCGTCATTTTAATCAGCGCGAAATTTCAAATGCGCTATTTGACATACTTTATTATTTGAAGTTTTTATTTGTGATTGTAATTAAATACTGAGTATACAGTTGCTGTAGTACCAATGACAATAAAATGATTTATAATTTTAATGTATCAGTATAATAGATAATAAGAACAGCAAATGGTATATGGTATTATACATGTATATTTAGTAATACCCTGTATATTATTTTACTGTTATTAACTTTTTATGAGGGTAATACAATTATTTCTACGGCCTACGGCTTCGATGAATTTAACTTCCTGTTGGGTTGAGAAATTATTGTGTTTTATAACATGACCAGAGAAAAAAAATCAGAAAACGTTTCTTGGTTGAAGGGCTGTCTGTAGCTGCCATCAAGTCAAGAAATTTTGTTTATAAACTGTCTGTGAGTTAATTTCGATTATACATATGAAACGATCATGCTAATTGGTCGTTTATAAAACACCATCCAATGAAAGTTGAAGTTTTAAAAATGTCACCTTTATCTGTTCCACGTACAACCCACCCTATTTGAATGTTTTATTACCCTCTCGCGACTTTACACGCGGTGATTACAATGTCTTTGAGGGTGAATTCATATAGTATGCATTTCTATCATAGCCAAGTAATAGCAACCTCAGTCATTTGTAATGTAGAAGAATTACAGTCATACAATAATAATTTAATCATCTTAACCCTTTTTCTGTATCGCCGTGTCATTAATGAACGCCTTGCCCAACTATTTGAGGTATGCAACTCGCAAACATCCACAGTATAGTTCACAAAAAGATTAAATGTATTTTGCTTATAAAAAATTCTTTCTAAATTAAGTTATCATATTGTCCCCGTTAATACCAATATAATAACTATTTATTGTTTCCGTTGTTAAGCAATATTAATGTGATAATATATCATTTCCACTATAAACCAATATAGTTGGATAAAAGATAAAAACTTTTCAGGTTTAAAGTTGCATTCTGCTAAATTAATATAATATTATGTTCATGATAATAAGACTTAATACCAGTTTAGATGTAATAATAATACTTTATTAGATGATAATAGAACGTTGTTCGTTATGCCAGGTTTATGTGTTAATGTGTTGATTTTTAATAATCTGTACTTTTATTTAGTGGACAACGTACGTCGTTACGCCAGGTGTAAGCCATGTTAATTTTAATAACCTGTACTGTTATTTAGTGGACAACGTACGTCGTTATGCCAGGTGTAAGCCATGTTAATTTTTAATAACCTGTACTTTTATTTAGTGAACAACGTACGTCGTTATGCAAGGTGTAAGCCATGTTCATTTTTAATAATCTGTACTTTTATTTAGTGGACAACGTACGTCGTTATGCCAGGTGTAAGCCATGTTCATTTTTAATAATCTGTACTTTTTTTAGTGGACAACGTACGTCGTTATGCCACGTGTAAGCCATGTTAATTTTAATAACCTGTACTTTAATTTAGTGAACACCGTACGTCGTTACGCCAGGTGTAAGCCATGTTCAGTTTTAATTTTCTGCACTTATATTTAGTGACCAACATACATCGCTATGCCAGGTGTAAGCCATGTTCATTTTTAATAATCTGTACTTTTATTTAGTGGACAACTTCCGTCGTTATGCAAGGTGTAAGCCATGTTCATTTTAATAATCTGTACTTTTATTTAGTGGACAACGTACGTCGTTATGCCAGGTGTAAGCCGTGTTAATTTTTAATTTTCTGCACTTTTATTTAGTGGACAACATACATCGCTATGCCAGGTGTAAGCCGTGTTAATTTTTAATTATCTGCACTTTAATTTAGTGAACAACGTACGTCGTTACGCCAGGTGTAAGCCATGTTAATTCTAATAATCTGTACTTTTATTTAGTGAACACCGTACGTCGTTATGCCAGGTGTAAGCCATGTTCATTTTTAATAATCTGTACTTTTATTTAGTGGACAACTTACGTCGTTATGCAAGGTGTAAGCCATGTTCATTTTAATAATCTGTACTTTTATTTAGTGGACACCGTACGTCGTTATGCCAGGTGTAAACCGTGTTAATTTTTAGCAAACTGCACTTTTATTCAGTGGATACCGTGCGTGCGTGCGTGCGTGCGTGTTACATTATTTTTTTCTTGAATTTTTGTCATTATTTAGTTGTGATGGCTATTTGTCAAAACGTTTTGTTGATTTTTTTCTTTAAGTCTCTCACCCTACTGTTTCTAATTTTTCTTCTGTCTTTCGAAGCCCAAATTTTGTCCGACACTTTTCTCAGGAATGGAAAGCCATATCAACTTGAAACATTCTGCAGATAACTAGCATCATCTAACGTTGTGTTAACAGTACTTTTTCACTATTCGAAAACAAGAGCTATATTTATCAGAGTTTATTGCCCCTTTCAACTACATATTTTTATTTAACAGTTTTTCTCCCTCAAATTCGTCGTTGGGAGACTGTTTCGTCAGTTTTCCTATTTGTTTTTAATATCAACTTAAATTCTATGTCATTTTATAGTATTTCAAGAGTAGAGTCTGGTGGAATAATGTTTTAATTATTCCCTAGTAATTTCACTCATATATATATATATATATATATATATATATATATATATATATATATATATATATATATATATATGGGGTGATAAAAGAAAACGGGGAACTGAAAAAAACAAACACGTTAAAAACTCTGCAAGCCAACTGACAAGCTTCATCATACAAGGATCTGTTTCTGTTGTTGTTGTTTTTTTTTTTTTTTTTTTTTTTTTTTTTTTTTTTTTTTCTTTTTGGCAACGAAGGTCCGTTTTCAGATTTTAAACTTCATATTAGATTTACACTTTATAGTAACATGCATGCGAGTTTTAGCCTTTGTTTTTAAACTAAAATGTTATGTTTCAGGTTTGATCATTATGTTTTCATGATATTTATTTCGAATGAATTCTTTCAACGGACATCTATGTCCTGATGGTAACGGTTTTAATTTTGTTTGAAAGGGCTGCTTTCCATAGACAACGTTTAAATGTCATGTTTCCGTGGTAACAATTCATCCAACATGTAACTATAATGAGGGTACCCATAACTCAGTAAGCATTACTTTGTGTTGTCAACAAATATACCATTAAGCAAAATTTTCAGCCGTCTTAATTTTTGAATTTATTTAAAACTAAGGTTTGTTCCCTCATGCAAAGCATTCCTAATTGGATTTGGATTCATATAATTTTAGAACTTTAGATTCATTAATTTTCAACTGTTTGGCTTTTTTTAAATCTATAAAACTTTTTTCGGGCCCTAGTGTCACTGATGAGGAATGATTTTCCGAAATGTGCACATATGGCACATCAAAATTTAACAAGTATTTGTGTTATATACAAATGCTTTTTCTTCGAAAGATATTGTATTTCAAAAAAAGCATACTTTTTTCTATCCTACATTGTAAGAAATTGATGTAAACTATTACGACACTACCGATTGTACGTTTCTAGGTGCCTGGCGATGAAACTTAATTAACTTTGACCGTGCGGGGTATTAAGATCGCTTAAATAGATAAGGAAATTGACACAAACACTTATTCTTTACTGACCAATAATCAATTTTGTTAACATCAACATAGGACGTGTAACCCTAATGTCGGTAATTTATTTGGTGTGTATTTGTGTCAAATGTGTTGTTGTTCTAATGGTTTTATCTGAAAATGGAAATAACCACAACGGTAACTCAGTGGAAGAGCGTCAACCTCTAGAGAAGGAAGGTCGTGGGTTCAAACCCCGGCCATATCATACACACAAAATATTGAGATATTACATTCTTGCCTGGCGCTCGGCTTTGGAAGGATAGAGAATCGACGGGTTGCCAAGATAATGGACTTTGGGAGCAGTATGCTGCCTGCGGCATACTGACTCGGTGAGCTAGCACCTTACTAAATGTTCGCCCTAAGTACGCGCTGGTACATGGTCATAATACACACCCGCGAATCATACACATACATCAACTTGCTCTTAGATTAATCCATCGAGACTCATATCCTTGCTCTCGTCACGAATAGCTGAAAAATTCCTGATGCGGCGTTAAACAGCAAGAAATAAAACCATAAAACTACTGATCCATCCTATCGAAAATTAATAGGTTTCTATTCGTCTGCCTATTAACACTGAAACCTAAACACGGAGCATTTTCTATCACATGTTTTACAAAGATAAATCACGAATTTTTAAAACTAATAAATAAATTTGCAAATTAAATGTCATCATAAAGGCGTAATATGATTGAACAAGACGTGTATGATAACAAGCGTATGATAGAAGATGATATATAACTGCATTATTTCCTTTGTTGAGATACATAAACCATCATGATAAATTTTCTTGTATTACTAAGCTATTTTTCATTGTCATTATAAATAACGAATTATGTCATTCCAAATCCACTTAATAAACATAAATATTGTTCTGTTTTTAACCTTTTTTATCACGTTCATATTGAAAATACATTGAACTTTTTTTATTCATCTATAACTTTTAAGCGCCTCGGTGGGATGGCTTGGAGAGTGTCCGACCCAAGAGCGGGAGTTTCGAGGTTTGAACACCAACTGGGTCTTACAGAAGGCTTTTAAATTTAGGATACTGCTTTCTTGCCTGGTGCTTGGCATTAGGAAGACAAAATATGGACTAGTTCACTAGGGGGCAGGATAATGAAACTTAGTTAGTGACATACATATCTTCGTCATAATGACTTGGCGAGCTCATGGGCCTTACCGAAACATCGCACTTGGTACGCGCTAGAAGACGACAGGCAACAATACAATAAGCACATCACAAAAACCTTGCTCTTGGATAAATTTAAAAGGATCGAATAACTTTTTTCAACCGTTCGGTTCCTTTTAAACTACTGTTTAAAATATTACATTAATAAAATTAAATGCGTATTTGCGGTTTTCTTGTCAATTTATATCAGTGTTGAAGGACATCGCATTTAGTTTAGTTAAAATAATGTTCAACAATTTTGAATCAGGTGTCAAAAAACGGTTATACAATCGATTTCTCGGTGTCGTGTTTTCAAAATGCTACTTGGGAATTATTTTTCTTTACTGACTCTTTACAAATCAATTAAGGCATTTTTCTTTTTATAAACGGAAGTCAAGATTCATACTTAGTAAACATTATCACTTTATGTCGTTTTACTCGTGTGTTGTCTGTCCTACAAGAATTGTCGAACCTCATGGTAACTTTATGCGAAGATTTAACCTCATAAAAACAAAACTTTGAATGCAAGCTTCAGTTTATGTCCCTCTTGTGAATAAACTACCTTGTTCACAGAGGCAACATTGAAGTTTGTTGAGCAAATGCTTCCAACACTAACTCTGTCGAAATGTAATCATGAGAGTTATATACATGTATATTGTTTCACACACAATATGTAATGTTATAAGTGTTGAAACAAAGCCTTTTATAGTCCTTTCATCAAAACGGAAGAAAGTTCATTTAATTTACTTATGTTTCAAAAACAAATGTGTTAAAAATCAATTCACGTATTATAACGTATCTTTAAAAAATATTTATTGTTTGTTTGTTTGTGTATTTGTTTTATGTTTGTTTGTTTCTTTGTTTGTTTTTTTGTTTTGTTTTTGTTTTTGTTTTTGTTTTTTTTTTGTTTTTTTTTTTTTTTGTTTTTGTTTGTTTCTTTGTTTAAAACTTATAAACGCTGCATCGTGTTTTAATATTCGGAACACAACCACCAAAGTAAACATGTTGCAAAATAAACAAAGTGTTGTCTAGACAAAATTTATTCTACAGCATTTGTACGACATAAAACAAAACAATGAATAAAAATTGAGCATTTGAATCACAACATACCTTAAATAACCTATTTAAATCAGTAATCCAAACTCTTTCCTCGGGGGAACGAATTCAAATGTACATATATAGATTGTTTCCGACAAATCGACCGACTGTTCTTTCAACCGAGAAGTATTAACTAAGATAAACGTTTTAATAAATGAAAGTTACGTCACAATAAAAAGCCCGTCTTTTTTGATGGAATATAAAAAAAGCATATTCTTAGATGCACATGTACATGTACAAATAGCTTTGATGTCATCATTAGTGAAATGCAAAAAGTCGAACAACCATTATTATAGTTACATAATAAAGGATTTTGTAGAAAATCACAAGCAATGTCATAATTATTCATATTTAATTTCTTTTTACGTATTTCTATTATCAGATCGATTAGAAAATGCAATGGAAATAATATTTAATATTTCAAGAAAGAAACAATTAAATCTGAAGTTTGTACTCCAAGTAATGGCAGCCTAAATCAAATGTATAGCATACCACAATCACTGATTTTGACACGGATAATGTTGCATATGTTAGTTTTTGATGTTAATGATAATGTCAAAAAAGACAAATTTATTTGATGTAAATGCACAATGATGATTACAATACATTAGACTTTATCAACATGGCCAAGAAAAAAAGGTAAGAAGATTGTAGGAATTTAATGGGAGATTTTCCAGACAAATTTAAGAATTTCATTTCGTGATGTAAACTATAGTCAGTCTGTATTAGTCTGTATTAACTCTTAAATACTTGAATAATGAAATGATACAGAAGCAGCTTAAAATATAACATGCTGCTAACGTTAAGTAACAGAAAATAGAACCAGATGATAAATAAAACATATGGGTTATTTATTTCACGTTAAAAACGGTAAAAGAAAAATATAAAAGTCGCTTTAGACTCTCTCTCTCTCTCTCTCTTTCTCTCTCTCTCTCTCTCTCTCTCTCTCTCTCTCTGTAACCGCCTTTTTTATATGGTTATGCCCTTTTAATTAAAACATATGGTTTCTATATAATTCACGTTAAAGAAAACGATAAAAAGCTTTAAGACTTAAGACTGTGTGTGTGTGTGTGTGTGTGTGTGTGTGTTTCCCTTTTCATATGGTTATGCCCCTATAAATAAAACATATGGTTTCTATATATTTCACGTTAAAAAAACGATAAAAAACAAACTATAAAAGTCGCCTAAGACTCTGTGTGTGTGTGTGTGTGTGTGTGTGTGTGTGTGTGTGTGTGTGTGTGTGCGTGCGTTACCCTTTTTTTTTTGGTTATGTCCCTATAAAATAATTTAAACGCCTCATTATCAACATATCAAACAGTTAGGTTATCAGTTTTAAATACAGTTCTTCAAATTCGTTTCAATTGATTTTCGGGCCAACTGTTGCTAGAATGTCAAATATTGATTGATCACGTTTTGTGTTAAACAGTTATTTTTCTGTATGTAATTTTCTTTTTATAGTTTACGGATAAAGATAAAAAAGATGTGAATATCGTGTTATGTATGAGCAATTAGCAATAAAAACAGAATGTAAGCACAACAAACTGAAGATAATACTGCAACAAAGATTTCAGTTCCTGTGTAGATATAATGGATTTAGATAAAAACATTTAAAAGACCAATCTGTAACTATCACATCTGATAACGGTAACGATGATAGTTGGAAAGTGTAAAACAAAATCTTGCAGGTGCTCATCATTAATGAAATGAAGCATGCGAAATATATACTGAGAAAATCGTTATTTTACCAGAATACTTATTCTGATGGTAATAGATCATAAAAAGGGGTTATAGCTGAATTTGACGTTTTTGAAAATAATACATTTCAAAAGACGCGAATGGCAGTAGAGGCAATACAAACTTGAACAGTATATATATTACATTACTATACCTCACAGAAAATTCTTAAACTATTACTGGTCAATTTCTAACCACGTGGTATGAAACAATTTAAAATTTTTGAAGCAGCGGTCAACGTTGCCATGGGATATTGCAATGTTAACCGCTAGGCACGGAAACTTACGAATGTCCATCACGGAAACTACCGAGTAATCCTACTTAAGATTACGTAAGCTACTGACTAGTAACTTCTACAGCTCTTGAACAGATGCAGTTTTACGCATTTGAAACAGGCTTTGTTTAAACAAAAGGTTAAAAAAAATCGCTTTTTGTTCGGTATATAATGAAATAAATAGTGCCCTTGGTTGAGGGAAATAAGGAGGATTGTCTCCCCTTGGGAACTTTACGTTCCGAGCCGACAGGGCACTATTTATATAATAGTTATGCCACTTTACTGTTTTAAACTGAAAAACCCCGGTCGCAATTTCTTATTTTGTTCAGACAAAGTTAACATGTTTTGTATTGAACATTCTAATTCCCGTAGTACTTCTTGTCTGTATTATATGCGGAGTTATTCAGACAAGCTTCAACGAATACATAATTTCATTTTTATTCTTTTGCTCACAAAACAACTTGCAAAGCTAAGACTCTAGTCGCTAGCTATGAAATGCACCAAGGTCTACGTATACATCTCAAATAAAAAGAAAGAAAGAAAGAAAAGAAAAAAGAAAGAAAGAAAGAAAGAAAGAAAAGAAAGAAAGAAAGAAAAAACCTGAAATTTTATGCATTTTGATTAATGAATTCTAGTCCATTAAAAAATTTCAGACCATTATTGTTTTAAAATTGTTGTGTATTTATTCAGTGGATTCACTAAAGAATGACGCTGATATCTTTATATCTCTTTTATGCATACATTGAGGTATTGCCAAGAGTTCTAGTCTACAATTTAAAAAAAAAATTGCTGAGAGAATGAAGTATGAAAAAAGAGTTTCTGGAAAAATTGATTAATAGAACATTTCACAAAAATATTGATCAAAACCATTTATCATCTCCGGTGTGTGTGTGTGTGTGTGTGTGTGTGTGTGTGTGTGTGTTAATCTAATCAGTCACAATGAAGTCTTTAATGAAGCAAGAGTTTTAATTTTCTACGAGTGCTGAAACACTCCGAAATGCAGAGTTGAATTGATATTATAAATGTTAAAAAATCAATTTCACCATACTTTTATGGTTTTTATACCATCGTGTATTAAACTGTCAACAATGCAAAACTCATTGAGAAAAAAAATAAAAAAAATAAATTAATTAAAAATGCCGTGATCCTTAAAACATTCTTTAAGTAGGATGAGAAACAGTCTCGGTACCGTTATGATTTCTAAAATACAACTGGCGATAAATTATGTTTAGTATCTTGACCTATTCAATATATTTTCTTTTGTTTGCTGGTAGTCTCTTGAGCAACTGCTAAGTATGATGCATATGTATAGTTCTGAAGGAGACACGTTTATATAACCAATGTTTTATTGTATTATGTTTTTAAATGCATTTTTTTTTTTTTTGTTATACATTTATTTAAAGACAGCCAGGAAAAAATATTACTTTAACTAAATTAAAAAAAGCGGAGAAGGCGTCATTAGTTAGATTGGAAATTTCTCTTCGATGCATGGATTTCCACAAAGCAGTACAATATGTCAGGATTAAGGACTAAAAAAACCACAAAAAAACCTTCTGTCAAGTCTTACAAAAATGATAAAAAATAAAATAAAATTAGAAAATAAACAATGTATTAAAATCTTGACTATCAATCTAAAATGAATGGAAAGAAAGTAAATCAAGTTTCACGATCGTTCCTCTAGTTAGAATTTTACTTTACTTAAAGAATGAATGGCAAATTTAAAACCTAATTAATTTTGTAAATTGTTAATTAGATAGTTATAAAATTTATCTTAAAGAACTTTTCCAGCTGATAACATCAGTATTCATTTTTGTTTGGTAGGTTTGTAGTTTCAAAAGAGATTGGCAAATTTTGTCAGATTTTAGGGAAGGAAAATCTCCCATATAATTAAGGAATGATTGTGAAACTTGGGCCCGGCTTGTATACAATAGGAGTTGCTATAAGACAACACAACTCGCCTATCTCATACAATCGATATAATTGTTCAACTTCTTAAAATGAACATTTTCCATACAGACTGATGCTTTAAAGTAACATTCAGATAATTTCCAAATAATATGTTAGTGCAGTTTTAAATACTTTTTTTTTTTTTTTTTTTTTAATAACTATTGTAATAATCATATTTAAATGTAACTTGCAGGTATATTTAACATAATCTTGCTGTAGATAATTTTTTTGAAAAATTGTTAATTTTAAGTATGTTTTGAATTATGATGTTAGCGATCATTTATATGTATATGTTATTATTTATTGTATGAATTATATGTTGATAATAAGTATAAATGTATATATGTTATGTTGAATGCCAAAATAACAATAGAAAATTAATAAATAGAAAAAAAACTTGCAGGTATATTATTGCATGAAAACATTATCCAGGTAGAACAAATGGAAGGAAAAATAATCTAATTTTATCCATATTCTTGCTTAAAATTCATAAACCTATTTATAATACTTTTAGTTTATGGAAATGAACCAAATCACGCACTTGACATTAACCAGAACATGCAATAAAACAGTTTTCCTTCGACCCCCTTGTGATGCAAAATTAGATCCTGGTTCCCTATTGTGTTCACCAACATTATAAACTAATAAATGTCAATAAAGATTTGTCTTGTAAAAAATGATGAAAAAAATCAAACCCGCATCTTTAACTTGACCAGACAAAATAAAAAGAAAATTGCCCCCTCCCCTTTACATTGACTCCATATTGTTAAAAATAATTTATCCAAGTACCTAAACATAGCTTTAAACCGGTTTCTACATGTTAAGAGGATGAGGGAATTAAAATACATGTATGTCGAAAATCAAAATGTGCATATACATAGCCTAATAACCAACGCCGATGTCACGATGATGTCATAAGCTCTCCTCTTCTGTCAACGGAATGAATGGAGAAACAATCATATAACCTTCCATCATTATTGATAACATTTTTTCTTATATTTGCTATGAAATACTTGGTTAATAATGATTTGATGATTTAAAAATATGTTGAGCTGTTTTTTTGTTCATAAAATTTGTGTCTATTTCGGTGGCCGAATGGTCTAAAGTGATCGCTTGCGGATCACAGTGCCTCGTTTGAACCCCAATCAGGCAGATCCTAGTATGAGAATGTTCATCAGTTTGCTTTACGAAGGTCGGTAGTTTTCCGCGGTAATTCCAGGTTCTTCCCTTATTCGATAAATAATCGCTTCGATATAAGTGAAATATTAGCCTTGGGAGTAAAACATTATACCTCAAAAGTCAACTCTAGAAAATGGGACTATAATTAACAGTATATAGAAAAAATGCTTGTAAAAGACATGACGTCATGATGCTTTTAGTCATTTGATTTTAATTTTACTCAAATGAATCAAGAAAGTAAACAGTCTAGTAATCACAAATAACGTTATTCATTACTCGTTAAATTAAAAAAAAAAAAAAAAAAAAAAAAAAAAAAAAACTTCCCTCGAAATATTTTTCGGGCGGAACAAATTCAATCAGCCTGTTACGTTCTTATTGAATATTTATAGCCATAGTATAGACGAAATTAATCGGATAAACCGTTACAGCGCAATTATAGATAATATCATAATATATATGTATATAATCCCCGCTTTGGTCCACCAGTATTTAAGCTGATTAAATTTATTTTTTACAGACAAGAAAATTGTATAAAATCTTCTAATACCAGCTGTGGAAAAACTGATCAATATTTTATATTCTGGGTAATGATATATGATATATAAAAGACAAAAATAAGATAAAAAGATATTTTCTCAAATTGAAAAACCGTGTATAAATGAACAAAAAAACACGTAAAGTAAATGACAGGCATTTCTACTTTGAATAGTTTTTTGCTTGGTTTCAAATATCAATGTTTTTGGTGAAAAGTTTGCATATAGCTTTCTTTTACATCAGAAAAGCAACCCGACTCCAAATAAATTGTCGGGTTTTTAAAAACTACAAATCCGTTTCCAGAAAAAAAAATTGTGTATAAAGATGTAGCAAATCATGTTCATACAGGCCAGAATAAGGCAGTACAGGTTAACCTATTGAAATAAAAAAAGATTCTGGAAAATGTTGGACGGATCAGAGCCAATTTTCTATCTTTTTTGCATTTTAAAACTGTCCATTTTAAGGTTTTAACCCACGAAATACCCCTATCTTTTTTATGTAACAAAATTTAAAACGGACAAATAAAAATAAACAATCCCCTAATCCAAACCTACAAAATTTCCAAATAGAATTTAAAAATCCCCTCTGTTAAACCCACGAAATGCCAGTATCTTATTTATAAAAAGAATTAAAAGCGGGCAAATAAAAATAAACAATTCCCCTTTTTAAACCCACGAAAGGCCCCTACTTTATTTATATAACTGAATTGAATGCGGGCAAATAGAAATAAACAACCCCTATTTTAAACCCACGAAATGCCCCTACTTTATTCATATAACTGAACTGAAAGCGGGCAAATAAAAATGAAAAATTCCCCATTTTAAACCCACGAAATGCCAGTATCTTATTTACATAACAGAATTGAAAGCGGGCACGTAAAATAAACAATCCCCTATTTTTTGTTTTTAAACTTAATTACAAATATTGAAAATAAATACTAGTTAAGATTGGTACTTACCTGTGGCACACTAAATAAGGCACCTAAAAACCATGATATAATTATCATTATCCGGACCCTCTGTGGGGCTTTATTTCTACTCATAGGATCCAGTATTACACAGCACCTATCAACACTAATTACTACAGTAATAAAAGTTGATAACAATGGCCCAAATCCTTGCATAAATTTAAATATTTTACATATTGCGTCTCCAGCTAACCATTGAACCGTTGAATTCCAAATAGCCTCCCCAGCCATGCAAAATACGGACACAAATAAATCAGCTATTGCTAGGTTTACTATTAAAGTGTTAATTGTGGATTTTCTTCTTCTCATTCTGTACATTTGTATCAAAGTAGCACTATTACCAACAAAGGATATTACACAAATTGCACTTAGTATCATAACTTTTACAAGAAATGTTTCGTTAAAGGTCGGAGGAGCTTTTGGCGTACTTCCCAACATGTTTTCCGTTGTCCATGAGATATTTGAAATATCCATACTTAAATTTTGTCCTTTTAAATCCAAATTCTTATCAGAATAAGCAATATACATACTCTTCCTGTCGCTATTTCTCAACAAAGATTTCTCAAAAATCGTGTGATTGTGGTAAATTTGTGAAAAATTCATTTTAATAATGATGAAATTATTTTAACATAAACTTGTTTTATAAAAGATTCCATGACTGTGTCAAATTTCAAAAAACATAATTAACATGAATAAACTTCAAATTTTTTGTAACAAAATACAGAATATATAACTTAAATTCGACATTGATGTTCACAATTAAATGTTTCTTTCTTTTTTAAGAAAAAAATATTAAATTCATTTAAATGTCACAAGTTGTCAAAATTTCTTCAATATTAAATCGTGAAAATCCAACTTAAAAAATCTCTTTTTTAAAGAATTCTACTAAACTTGTATAATCCACTATGATATTTTTCTTTAAAAAATTATATACACACACATATATAGGTATCTAAATCAATCCATAACTCCGTATATGTTGACAAATATACAAGAACTAATAATTATAATCTTCCTCCTATACGATAGTAGAAAAACTTAAGGTGGGTTATTATTAGGCATCAAATATGAATGTCATTGCTTGTAAATGTGGTTACGTTATTGGAAGAGATCGCAAGCATCGTGTAATATACTGCTGTATGTATTGATTGGCGTGGTTTGACGGTATATATACATCATGTTAATATATACATCACTGTTAAACAAGAAAGAGAACATGAGATAAAGTCAGCATTATCCGAAATTAAAACAAAAACGTCATGCATTCGTTCACCTGCTCTTACAATTAAGCATGGTTTGTAATTATCGAAGAAAATTGGGTTGAATTGATTTGTTTGAAGCCACAATCAATAATACCCTATTAAAGCCTTGTGGCGGTCAGTTGGGGAAGAAAAAGAGAAAATTGGAGTGCCAGCCAGGAAAAAAACCGCCGACAAACAAAAACTGGTTAACATTACAAATGTCGCACAATAGGGTGAAATAAGACAATGAGGAATGTAGTAATCTTTTAACTTCCCCGCAGAGAACCACTATTGGAAAAAAAAATATTGTGTAGAAAACAGTGTCTTACAAACCAAGCCTACAATAGCTAGCGTTAACAGTGTATATTACACATCATAACACCCACGCACAGCACAGAGAGAGAGAGAGAGAGAGAGAGAGAGAGAGAGAGAGAGAGAGAGAGAGTATTCAAGTGATTGGTTAAACGACTATCTGAGGTGGTTTAACTTAATCTCAATATAAGATTTAGAGCTGAACCGTATGTTTAAATTATATAAATGTTTAATCTCGAATATTTCTGATGCACCTGATCTTAAACCTTAATTAAATGTTCTACATATGGTTTTTGTTACGTTATTGGAAAGTAAGTATAAGGAAAAAAACAGATTTAAGCAAAAGTATAACATAATAAATGCTTGATTCTATTTATTGATATGATGTAAAAAAAAAAAAAAAAAAAAAAAAAACAATAAAAAACAAGAAAAATATCGACTTATATAAAGCTTCTATAACTCTTTTTATCTATAACGCTTGTCGAAGGTTGTTGATTAATGTTGTTTTACTTAGCATCAACAATTTTTCAACTATTTGCGACGAGAGCTACATGTAGGCTGTTGATGTCTGGATTATTCTAAGAACAAGACCGTGTTTGTGTGTGATTTGCGGATGTGTATTACGACCTGCGCACACTCAGGGCTACATTTTGGTAAGGTGCTAGTTTTTCGAGTCAGTATACCACAGGCAAACATATTACTTCCCTGCTAACATGGCACCAAATGAACCAGTCAATGAATTATCTTTTTGATACCGAGCGCCATGCAGGATGCAATATCTCAAATTTTAAAGTCCTGTGTATAACCCTGCCGAGGTCCGAACACACCACCTCTCACTTACTAGGCAAACTCTCTACCATTTAGCCTTCAATTAGGCTTGTCAAATGTCGGTTTTATTCGGGAACTCCGGTTTCCACTACCATCCCAGAACCCACCGCCTCGAAATAAGTATAAGTCTCGGCGAAAAACACTATTGTCAACACAACTCTTTTAAGTAAAAGATTTTGATTATCTATGATGGACTGCTTACTTGGTTGAGCATTCACATTGAGATCGACCGATCGAGCATTCAAACTCCTGCCGGGTCATACCGATGCTAGGGTTTTTAAGGACCAAGTGTCGACTGGTTCAACCAGTGACAAGATAATGTAACATAGGGTTAGTATGCTTGTTTGTGACATACTTAATCGATGAAATGGCACTTTCACAAAAAGTCGCCATGACTGCTCACCATTACAATGCAAATTCTTGAATCACTAAATTCGCTTGCAAATCTCTCGCTTACACGGACTTTTACTTCATTAAATCCTTAGTAATTAATAATCTTGCTGTCGTCGTAAAAAGATTACTGATGCTACATTACAGCATTACAGCCAACAACAAAATACAATGGGCTGCTGTACTACTTGCTCACTAAAATGAGTAACACACACACACACACACACACACACACACACACACACACACACACATATATATATATATATAGAGAGAGAGAGAGAGAGAGAGAGAGAGAGAGAGAGAGAGAGAGAGAGAGAGAGAGAGAGAGAGAGCACACGACTTGAACCATAACTTATGGGTATATGTATTTTTAAATGTCTGCCTAAGACCGAAAGTTATAATTTTTTATTAAAAACTGAATGAGCTTTAATCCGTAATTTCAAAGCACACCGACCAGCAAGGTGAAAACACATATAATTGGTAAACGAGATATTTTTTATAAATATAGATATGACATATATAATTAATACAGACATTCTTAAACAAAATTGTATAAAAAGATTCAAATTAGAATAAATAAGATATAATCCGATGCAACTAATGCTTTGAAAAAAAACAAACTCAAACTTCCAACTGGAAATCGATAAATGATAAATAAAATGTAGTTCGTATTAATGAGAGACTTATCAAGCAAAATCTATACTTTTTTTGTTTGTGTGGCTTTTGAGAAAATGGTATTATAAGATGCGGACATTCTCTCTGTAAACAATAACACCTATTGCAGAATTCATAAATACATCGACATAGCTTGGTTTTATTTTGCAAGATTTAAAATCTTTAATTTTAAACGCATGATAATACTCTTTATTTATTTATTTATTCATTTATTTATTTATTAAGTTATTTATTTGTTATTTTTATTTTTATTTCTCTTTTCTATTTTTATTATTTTTATTTTATTTATTTTTTGCTTTTCTCTTTTTTTTATTTTTTTATTTTTGTTGTTGTTGTTGCAAATTCTCGATTATTACGTCACAAGATTTAATGTAAAATAAGTTTAAAATGTTTCACGCAATAAAAAGATTTTATTCCTTTGTGGAAAGTGCCTTGGAATCTGATAAATCTAGATTAACTTTTACGATTTCATATATCTGATTTAGAAATCGATACTGTTAATGAGGTATCCAAAAAATGACAAGATAACCTTCAAGTTGGTTTTCCGTTGACGCATCACATTTTTAATCGTTTGTGTTCATCCAAAAAATGACTTAATAAGATAAAAAAGAAATTTCAAATGAGTAAATATTACAGAAAAATATAGGTAGAACAGATCTTTGGTTTTTCATCTTTCTGTATGTTACAAATTCATCTCATCTAATTGGGAGCGGTAATTAAGCAATTAAGGCCTTGGCTGTTAAGATTAAATCGTCCCGCCGCTGCTGGTTTGAACGTGAGGAATGATATTCCTTGCCATCGGCTTTTACTGGTTGGCTCGGTAGCTTTATAATGGACTGAGTGAATGAGATCTTTACCTGTGATATTGTTAGCCAGTGTAAAAGCACTCGAATGCGCATTAACTCATGCAGATTAAAAACACTTGCACATTCACTAAAATCACGAAATACATTTACCAGAGTTAAGATTAGTCCTCGAGATCAATATAAATGGTCTCCTTAAAAGTAGCTGAAAATTGCTGATGTGACGTAAAAAAAAATTCAATCAGCCAAAAAATTATCTTATCGCAAGTTTGTAAAACATCTTAAAATAAAAATAAGTTAATAAGTAAAACCAAATAAAAAAACTGAAGGAAATTGAACAAAATCAATTATGTTATAATGCATAGGAAACGGAGATTTGAAATAATGAAAACTGGAAAACAGAAGAATGGACGATGGACGTAGAAAGCATTATGCTTGTGCTTGGCCGATAAAAAGACTAAGTATGTTAAAATTTAACATAGTTTTGGGGAATTCAAGTGAACACAGTGACAAGAAGAGATAAATACATCAGACACCTTTAATTCCGAATTTATTACGCGACATATTGTTTCAATATGATATATATTTCATCCGTAGATGTGGAAATAAGGGAACTAATTTTAGATTTGACCCCGTGACCTTGATCTTTGACTTACGATACTAATAATGTCCCTTGTTGTATAATTTAGTGGCCAAATATTTACCAAATTCATCTAAAACAGTGTGAAAGGTATGGAGTAGACACGCTAACTGGACGTATATACGGCACGACAGAACGAGACCTATATCCCCTAAATCTTAAACTTTGTTTAAAAATTGTATAAAATATAAATATAATATGTATTATAAAATTAATAAATATTTATTTGAGTTAAAGATCTTACATAAAGAGACGGTTAAAGGGAATTAAAGCCGCAGTCCATTCTTTTATTTAGTATGTGGGAGGTAGGGGTTCCAACCCCGGTCAGATCTGGCTAAGATTTGAGAATCGGTAGTGTTTGTTCTTTTGCCAAGCACTCGGTATTTAAAAATGAAACCATCCTAGAACAGACCATTCTTCTGAAGAGACCTTGATAACCGATTCCCCGTGTCACGACAGGCGTGACATGCTTAAGAACCCTCCCTGCACATTGTTCTAAGCGTATTGCAAAGGTAAAAAAAATCTGCTATTGAGCCTATAGCTGGTGACGTTTTAATATCAGCGAAATATCCTTGACTGGGACGTAAAACTCCATCAAATCAAATTACTAGTATATCATTCTTTTATTATATTACTTGTTCTCTAGATGTTATATTTTAACCAATTAAAACCACCTCGGCAGTTAAATAATATTTGATCATATTAATGCCCTTACACTTTACCAATCGGGAACACTGCAGTTAAGATGCGTAAATTAAATTAAAAACCCAAAGCCATAAAAAATGTTAACTTTTATCGAACCCCAAGGAAACAAAATCTCTTCATTAGTGGAAAACTAAAATTCCTTTAACATAAATGATTACTAATGTTATACATTATCTTATTTGATAAAGACATTTTGGAAAAGTAGATGAAAAACCCTAACAAGAAATGCATGACGGATGACCCAAAGCGTATTTTGAACTATCACAGTAGCCCGTTTGAACCTATGGCTAGATCGGACCTCGATGGTAAAGTGGTCCAAAAGCGCGACTGAGGATCACATTTACTTTCACTGCTTAGATTCGAACCCCCTGGGGCAGATTCTAGTGTGTACAAGTTTATCAGATTGCTTGCTTAAAGTATGGGTTTTTATTCGGGCACTCCGTTTTTCTCCACTATCCAAGAACTGGCCTCCGTGATACATTCAAAAGAGCATTGACTGGGGTTTAAAGCATCATTAATCCATTGTAACCAAATCCTATGGTTCACGTAAGTTTGAGATCTCTTGTGATTCTATTCTTGGAGTTAAAGTTTAGAAACAACAACGAGAAAAAATTAAAATATATTTCAAGGTTTTTAAATTATAGTTTAAACTTTCCATATTTCTATTGCTATGCATTAGAATGTGAAAACAAATTTGTATCAACATGATGTACGCGCGTTTTGGATAAGTGTTTCTTCATGCAGTCAAAGAAAAATCCCTTTTCTCCGTCTAATGGTATAAAGAATATGATTGAATCAATCACTTGTCTGCTATAATGAGCCATAAACCCGATAATTCAAATAAAATGATTTGTTTTAGAAAGGTTCAAATTCAGATATTTTTCATTTTCTTAGTGATTTCGACACATAAATATTATTTATTTTATTTTTTTTTTTTGTTATTGTTACATTGCAAAAGCAAGTCCGTCCAAAAAGTAAGAAAAAAAAGAAAAGACGACAGTTTAAAGCACTTATTATTCTTTCTAACTGCATCGCCAAAGGCGAAAGCAGGTCTAGTAATGGCTCGACTCCGTCCGTCAATCCGTCATTCCGTCTGTCCGTCCGTCACACCTCAACTGTGCATGGTTCGTGTAATCCAAAAATCCTTTAAACTTCATCCAAATTAAATAAAATTTTATCCATTTGCTTTGCACACATCAGTGTTGTGCACCTCCTATTTTGGTGACATTTGACCAAAATTTTGTTACAAAATCTGTAGTATAAGTATTTCTGACTATTCCCGGTTGAAATAAGCACAGGCACTTATTTCTTACATTATAAACTACTAAAGATATACAGTACTATTTCTTAATATCAGAAATAAGTACCTGCGGTAATAATACCCTGGCGACTCAGAAATATATATAAAAAAAAAAAAAAAAAAAAAGGATTTTTGATAAGAACTGCAGCTGTTATATTGAAAACATCATCCATTTAATTGGAAACGTAAATGAGAATTCATCCGAATACTTTTTCGATGTTGATTAGTTAACAGGAGTCTTTTCAGACGCAGAGAGAGAGAGCGAGAGAAAGAGAGAGATCCCCAGTAAATGTAATTATTTCACTATATTGAGCCGGTAGTTTTGGGATAGTTGAGAAAAACTGACTGCCCGCTGAAAACCACCGACCTTCTGCAAACAAACTGATAAATTTTCTTACTCAAACATCTGCCGAAACTTTATTTTATCCTATGACTCGAGAGGCATTGTGAATCTGAAGAACGCGCTTCTGACCACTCGGCTATCGAGACCCCTCTCAAAAATCTTTGACATCTACTTTAGGATAACGTCCATAAAAATACCGAGATTTCTGTTACTTGCTGCAATATTTTAACACCATAATGTAAAATCACAATGACTTTTCAAAACTCGTTTATATAAATGCAACTATAACGTGAAAACAGCAACTAAAAACATCAGTCAAAAAAAAACTGTTATTGATAAACAAAAAAAAAAAAAAAGCTTTTTGTGGATTTATAATGTTGGCGAGGCGTAAAAACTCATATCAACAAACGCATGGAATACAAACATCATCATAACGATGAAAAATGACTTCATTTCTGGTTTCTGATTGCGTTGGCTGATGCAAAGTACATGTTTTTCAGTTTCAAGTTTCTTTTTATAACTTTACTATGTAATTCTTTCGTTTTTTATTTATCTTAAACATTTTTGTTTTACATAATGGTACAGGGTAGATAGCTTGGCATACATATAAGAGTCTGCGACTTGGATGATATATTTTGACCAAAGCCATTTATATGTGTAATGTACTTTGATACAATTTTCCTTCATAATAGAAATGTTAGACTCGTTGTCTGTTACATCACACTCAATGATTTCGCTAATAAATCAATTATGGTTAAAGACATCAGCCACTCAAAAATTTACTGTATATTTATCGTGAGATTGCTTAATTTACCTAATCAGCTATAATGGTGGTAAGGCGTTATGATACGTGTCAAATTCCATGCTTTTTTAAGCTGAATGTTTTGATGTCGTAGTCAAAGACGTTTTTCTTTGAGCTTGAATAAACAAGTTTCATTAGTTTTGCTTGATAAGTTAAAAATGTGCTTGAATCTAGCATTTTTTTAGAAAAAAACATTTATTTAAACTTTAGATATAAAACGTACTATAATCATTGCGCATCATGATTTGTTTCGATTCACTTTCGCCTATTTTTTTTATCTCTCTTTCCTTAAAAAATGAATGAATGAATAAATAAATAAATAAATAAATAAATAAATAAATAAATAAATAAATAAATAAAATGTTATATTTCCTCACATCAATTTTTTTCTTATAAATGTTTTTTATTTCTAGAAAATTTCTAACATATGTTGCATCTGATTATTTTGAACAATCTTCCCAACTTGAAAATGTAATTGTTTTTATACTTCTCACGTATTTGTTTTTATGTTTTCACTTTTTGAATAAATATAACTTCGAAAAATTGTAACATTTTTTCAGGTTTAGGGTATTTAGATGACACGGGTCTTTCTAGCTGACATTTGTTTATGGTCAATTTGTTTTACCGTAATGATCAATAACTATGTTTGCGTTTTATCCGTTCTGAAAACTTGCTGTAACTGACGCAGATATGGAGTTTTGATGATTTTAAAGTTTTTGTCACCCTGCGACTACTTGCATTCAATAAATAAATAAATAAATAAATAAATAAATAAATAAATCAATAAATAAATAAATAAATAAATAAATAAAGGAAAATAAAAAGAAAAAAATAAGATATTTTTACACATAACACCTGTTCCTCACTAGCTTACGAACATAAACAACGTTACTTGATGCTTTGAAAAATGGTCTTTATAACGAGCCAATTCTAATACATGTACTTATTATCTGTCTAAACGTAAACAACAACAAACTTACTTATGAAAGATTGATTGATTGAATCAATAGGGTTTTATATGGCGGCACAGAAGTGACACGAAAAAAATTATACCGTATGCTCCAAAAAGCTATTTCGTGCTCACGTGAAATCTACCGCGTGCTTGCTTGGGAATCATTAATTGCTCACGGAAAGCTACCGCGTGCTCATTTAAAAGTTATTGAGTGCTCACGTGAAATCTACCGCGTGCTTACGTGGGAATCATTAATTGCTCACGGAAGGCTACCGCGTGCTCATTTAAAAGTTATTGCGTGCTCACGCGAAAGCTGCCACGTGCTTACCTGGAAATTATTAATTGCTCACGCGAAAGCTACTGCGTGTTCATTTAAAAGTTATTGCGTGCTCATGTGAAAGCTACCGCGTGTTCACGCAATAGCTACTATTTTATTACGTGAAAATCTTTTTATGCTCACGTGAAGGTTAATGAATCGAATGCACGATTTCGAAATATATATATTTATGTCTATGGTACTAACGGGGCTAGATAGGAAGTTGCCTAATGTTTTGGTCCAATATTTTTGTTAAGATTAAAAACACATTCATTTAATATTTTGAAAAGAAAAAAGAAATTTATGTAAACGAACTCAACAAAAAATAGATGGCAAACAGGAAACAATTTTTTTCTAAAGTAGAAAGTGGCTAATTAAGCAAGACAAAAACCGTAAAATCGGGAAAAATTCGGCCTGGACTCTGTCAGCCTTCCCTCTTTTAATTATCTGTAAGTCTGTAAGACAGGTTTATCAATTGTTCGCTAAAGACATTCGTACTAATCATTTCAATGTAATTAGTGCTTAAAACGTGCATGATAAACGCCTTTACACTTATATGAAAATTTTAACACATAACACCTGTACCTCGCTTGATTTAGAACATAATAAAACGGTACACGATACTTTGAAAGTTATCAAGGCGTCTCATCGCTTTGGGTTCGACCCTAGTCGACCGGACGTTAGAAAAGTTTATCTTTGTCGTCGGCCTTTACTGATTGGGTCGGTACCGGTATAATCGTACGAAAGCGTGTAAGGGCCATTTTATACACTAGAAAGAATTTACTATCTCGTTTAAACGAGATACTAACTCGTTTAAACAAGATAATTTTCTCGTTTAAACGAGAAAGTATCTTGTTTAAACGAGATAGTATCTTGTTTAAACGAGAAAGTATCTTGTTTAAACGAGATAGTTATCTCGTTTAAACGAGATAGTTATCTTGTTTAACGAGTTAGTATCTCGTTTAAACGAGATTGTAAATTTTTTTTCCAGTGTATAAAATGGCCCTTACACGCTTTCGTATAATCGACTGTAGATGTTTGAAGTTTATCTGTGACATTTCCGGCGCGTGAAGTAGCACATAAGTGCGCACTAGTACATTTCTGATATGAAACACTTGCACACTCAAGCATCACATGAATACGTTTTAACATTAATTTTCAAGATTAATAAAATAAAATGTATCGTCACAAATATCTGGAAAAAAATTCAACAAACCAAAAAATTTTAATTTCGACTGATGGTTTCCCATAGTTCTAAAATATAACAAAGAATCAGCAATTTACGTTACTTACTTTCATTAATCTTGAAGTTCTTTCGAAGGAAAGCAATCAGGCTTTTTTTTCAAGCAATCAATGAACTGTGTATTACTGAATGAATATATCTCTGTACATATCAAGTTATTTTATCAATCTTGACGTGAATATCTGAACAGAAATTAATTGTTATAGATTGGCGCCTGTTCAATTTTTGCACGATGTCTATTAAAGTCTATGACGTGTTAAAACGTATTTACTAAAACAAGTTCATTTTGAGAAACTAAATAAATTTATTTTTTCGGTTAGGTTGAGTGACACGTAATTCACAATATACATGTAATAATAATAGTAATAATAATATTAATAATGATAAAATAATAAAAATAACAACAACAATAATAATAATCATCATCATCATCATAATCATAATCATAATAATAATCATAATCATAATATACCGTATTGTTATTAATTTCAATATTTCGGTTTGTGTCGAACTATCAGAGCTAACAGAGTTTTTTTTTTTTTTTTTTTTTTTTTTTTTTTTTTTTTTTTTTTTTTCTTTACGCAGGAAACATAATTCACATTGACTGCAACTCTGTAACTTGCTATTCTATTCTCCAACATTTGAATGACTTTAATAATTATTACAGATCTTAGGTTGTACAACAAAAATATATGATTTATGTTTTACATTAAGTACTGACTTTAATTGATTTTAATATAAAACTATTGCAAAAAATAACTAAGTAATTGTATAATTCGCTTAATCAGGAGTTTAACATACAGTTACGTCATTCGTCATGTTTTCTTTTATCACCCATCAAATGGTCGATTTTTCATATTCCCGTCATTCATTATGTTTTTTGGACATTTTAATTTTTTCGACTGAAGTTTCTAATTTAAAGTTAAATTTTATATATGTTTTGAAATTTTAAACACGACTTTTTCAAATATTTCTTTTTTTGTCATTTTCAATTTAGAATTAGTTATAATATACCATGTTGATTTTATCGCAATGATTATTATTGCGTCATGATAATGTTCAGAATTTTATTATAACATGCGGTTATAGGATATATTTTCTTTTCCTTGATTTGTCTGAAATAACAAATTTTATTTTACTTAAATTTAACTTAGTAAAAAAGTTTAAACATCGTTTGCAAAATACAAAAGACAAATGCTGTAATTTTAAAAACTTTGGAAATCCCGCAATACTTAATCAGACATATCTGTCACAAATCACTTATAAATATTCAAATACACGTAGTAATAAAAGTGCAATAGATAATTTCAAAATGATTACCCATATCAGCATAATTATGCAGCTATGACCTTGACCTGTAAATCTATGACCTTGAACTATTTATCAAAAATGATCGTTAAAGATCTAATATACATGCCTATACAAAAAAGTTAAAGTTTTCGAGATAATTTACAGTTTTAGACTTCTTATGCAGTTATGATCTTGATCCTTGAACATATACCTTGAATCATACATGTATATCAAAATAATCAACATATCAAGATCTGTAATATTCTAATATATACGCCAATACAAAAAGTTAACAGTTTTCAAGATAACTAACAATTTCAGTCTTCTTATGCACTTATTATCTTGACCTTTGAATGTATGACCTTAAACCATATATAAAAGTAAGCGCCAAATCAATACCTACAATATTCTGATATACATGCCTAAACAAAAAGTTTATATTTTTTAAGATTATGAACATTTTAAGTATTTCAAAGTTAAAAATAAAATATCAGGGGCAACAACTCCTACATGGATTATCATATAGGTACGAAACTTGATACCATGTTTAATTTTGCCATGCTGAACATTTTTGGAGTGTACTATTTTTATCTACCTCTTACAGTTTTTTCAAGAAATAGCATAAAACTGCTTAAATCCCAAACTAGGTCATAACCTAAATCTTTGACTTGAACCCAAGTTACAAAAATTTGAAACCATTTTACAAAATTTAATAATTTGCACACACGCATACACTCACACACGTGCGCACATCCACACGCTGCGCTATGGTATAAGCTAACATGGTCAGGTAAGCGAAAAACAAATTTTCCTAATTTAATGATAATTAATTATTTTTATTTATTTCTTTGCCACAGTGTTTAACTGCAAAAGATATGTTAAAAAATCACCACCAGTGCTGTATTAATCTATATATATATATATATATATATATATATATATATATATATATATATATATATATATATATATTTGAAAACCAATTCTACGACATTTATAATGTCCGAAAGCTTTTATTTAAGTATTTGTTTTGTGTAATTGTCCAAATTTCCTAATCCATTTCATTCAAATTGCACGATATATTAATTACAAAAAATGCATGCAGTTACTGCCTGCCCAATAGTAATGGTGAAACTGTTGTCCGACATTATTGAAAAACCTAGTCATTTATCTAATGTGATAAAGATGCGAAGATGTATATTGAATTTTTAACACAAGAAGTTGTCAGAAGGTTATGTTAAGATCAGGTATGTCAACACTGACGACATTTTCTTAAAAATTAATGCAAATTGTTTTTACTGTCTTCAATTGACATGTTTTTGGATAATGTTCATATCTTATTAAGAACTTGAAGACCATTGCTTTGTTGGAATCCCTAAATCAATATCCATCACGACATGATAACACTTATCTGGAAAGAAGTTTCCCTAAATGATTTATCTATTACCAATAAATCAAGTTCAGGGTTAAAAGAACAAAAATGGGTTTTTTTTAAGTGTTGTGTAACGATATTTGAAAATCTTACAAATCTGAAATGATAACATTTTCACAAAATTCGGTTCGATTTGTTTTAATAAATATATAATACAAATACCAGATAAATGATTATGTTAAAGAGATAAATACTGTCTCGTAGATCCTAGCATATTGTATTTATAGACTTAGGTCGAAGCTGTGGACTATTCTACGAATCTACCTGTAATTTATCTAATAATTTCAGAACCTAATTGATATAAACTAGGTTTGTAAACAAGAGAGAGAGAGAGAGAAAGCATAGTCCAACATGTAGAGGGAAAATACAGAGCATTGACACACCCATGCACACAGAAATCAACACTCGGAAATAGAAACATAAGTTATAAGATGGAAAACATCAATAAAATGAATTTAAATACAAGACTGTATTATCATTATAATCATATATTCGGAAATAATTGAAAAGAAATTTTGTGCGAAAGGTAAATGAAACAGAAAAAGTGCAACCAACTATGAGTCATGTTGCTAACTTTTTGCATCTTTCTTGTGATAAAAGTGGCGAACACAAATTTAAAGGAATATCTTCAGCTTTCACAGATTACAACATACTTTTTCTGCATTATAATAGCTCACGTATGTAAATGAATTTGCCAGTTTTTAAAGTTTCATTGTTTTTTAATTTTGATTTGGACATGAAATTGTATATTTGTGTTTGATTTGATACACTAAAAGCGTATTAAAGTCTTTTTTTAAAAATAATATTCATGAACGCTAGAAACCATAACAATGAAATGGGGGAATAATACATACAATGATAACTAGTTTTTACTTGCCCCCACACTACCATGATATTTGATCTTAGATTTAAAGGTCACGTTCAAAACACATGTGATTATCTCTTCTTAATATGGGGCTTTAAGCGAACGAAATAGTTAGCTTCAATACTAATTTTATCCAGCTTTACTGAGATGACCTTCCACTTTCAATGTAAACACCACCAACCGAGCCTGACTATTAAGGTGATGTCAGTGAAAGAATAAAAATAAAAGCCATTTGATGAAAAATTTACAGGTATGAACCGAACAATAGTGCATTACCGTTTTTGCCGTCCATATCATTTATTGCCCGGAAATCAAATCCTAGTTAAAGTCTTTTTCTAGACTATCTATGATTAGTAAATTTGTACTTGTAGCAGGTTCGATAAATTAAACACTCAATTATGATATTTTTTTATAAATAATGATGTTGCTATTTTGTGTCATGTTTGGTGATACTGCTATTTTGTGTCATGTTTGGTGATACTGCTATTTTGTGTCACATGGTAAGTGATATTTATTTTATAAATAATGATGTTGCTATTTTGTGTCATGTTTGGTGATACTGCTATTTTGTGTCATGTGTGGTGATACTGCTATTTTGTGTCATGTTTGGTGATACTGCTATTTTGTGTCATGTGTGGTGATACTGCTATTTTGTGTCATGTTTGGTGATACTGCTATTTTGTGTCACATGGTAAGTGATATTGTCATTTTTGGATCACACAGATATTGATTATGATAAGTAAATAAAACATGATTTCCGTAAATGACACGAATACTTAGTGTCACATAGTTTAAGATATAGCCTTTTTATCCCATATAGTTTACGGTATATCCATATAGTGTACACGAAATATGATGCGATCACTTAGTCATGTGATATGGGAATTTTGTCACGTCATGAAACATGGCTATTTAGTCTCACATAATTTACAAACTATCATTTTGCTTCTCGTGTTTTTTCGGAAAAGGCATTTTTGTCACATTGTTTGTTGTATGAAAACAGTACACAATCATAGAACGACATATAAGACTGTCACAACATATTTTGTGTTATGTACACCCTTTCAAAAGTTCTTGTAGAAACAACATGAAAGGAGGTTTAATTCAATTCAAAAGAATATTACCGGACTGCTTCTTCACTTCTGAAACATAACATTTAATGAAATATTATACCTGACGTTTTTTAAATGATCTTATGTTCTTGCAATGCTTAAATATCATTATTAAGTGAGCAACTACACCCTACCGTACCATGCAATTTAAGTTCATTGTTCGCGGCGAAAACATTTCCTTTTTTCCGAAAAATGTTTTGAAAGTAATTCCATCGTGTTTTAGTACATTTAACTTTGCAAACCTTTATATAATACATTTAATCGCTGACCCGATCATAAAAAGCCGTATAATACAAAACTGAGCCAGCAATTCAGGATGTTCAAATCGTCCATAAAATTACTCTGACATCTTACATAACTAAAAGAAAAAAAACATCGGAGATTAGATGCTTCAAGGATTTGTAGTAAAAAATTTAAAACAATTATCAGAGTGGCATTCGTTAAAAACAATTACTTTAATAAGAGAGTATTTAACAGATTAGAAATGAGCTTTAAGTGTTTCTTGCAAAATGAACATGTAATCGATTTTAAGATAAGATAAGATTTAATTGGTTTAAAGATAAAATTCCTGATCGGTGAATTTTTACATGCGATAGTTAAATTAATTAAAAAAGATAATAATATGAAATCAGTAATTTGTGAACTAAACTGAAAATTTTTTTTTAAGTTCGTTGACATTAGCCATGTTATAAAACACGTACAAACAGATGTGAAGCATTGATTTGCATGTTTTTACTAAATATGTTTGTACAGTTTTACTTAAAAAGCAAATAATCTCAAATAAAATAGAAATGTGTCATTATTTTTTAAAAAGTGAATAAGATATTTCTCAGCGTTTCAGTATCCGGCACAATTAAATGAAATAAAATCATATGCAATAAAAATCTTTATTGATATTTCTAACAAACAGATGTTACTGCAATCTTGCATTGTTGTCTGTTAAAATACGAAATATGTTTTAAAAAAAAAACATTATTAATCAGCTTTTTGGTTTGTATGTTCTTAACTAAACATAAAAAAAGTATTTACAAAAGTACAAATGTAATGGTGTCAACACTAAAAAATCACTCTAGTTATTTTACAGCCGCAATAAGTAAAACGGTTTTTATTCAAAATGTACCTTCGATTCAAATATTTAACAGGGATAACTAAACAGTTCTTGAAACAAACGAATAAAAAGCTGCTGGTTGAAAATATTTCAAAACTCTAGAAATTTTATAAACGGAAGTTTATAATCTATATATTCTAAAGATAATTTTGATTACAATTAATCATGTATGTGTAAATAAATTCTGAAAAAATGTTGAAATTCTCCAAAGATAAATGAAGCCGATCTTACATTTCTTAGTTTTCATCCGGACGTTTTTAATTTACCATATATGGAAGTCATCAGTCAGAGGAATGAAATGAAATCATGTGCATAAAAGTTTTTAATAACTTTCCTTACAAACAGATGTTACTACAAAATTGTAGTCTTGCTTATTCAAACAGACTTTGTTATAACACATTATTTAAACAGCTCTATTGATCTGAATGTTCTATATAAAAAAAAAATTTAAAAGTTCACTAAAAAAAACCACTACGCCACACTCTTTGTTCAAATTAATTCTCAAAAGACCGAACAAAAATTAAAGGCAATTCTTATAGTTAAATGTTTTAATTAAAAAATACCAAAAAGAAACAAGGCCGAATGCAAAACATTTTATGTTTATTAAACAAATTAGTTCACTGTTAACTACAATTAAATGTGCGCATGAATTTATTCCACTACGAAAAAGTAGTTCCTGTTGTGGTTAAAACAGTCTTTGTGGAAATAACTCTGACTTTTAAGCCATTAAGAATGCGTAAAAATGTTAAAACTTAATTTTTTTTAAATGTGTCAACACTTTACAAATTGACTTCTGTAGTTCTAGGAGCTTTAATACCCGGAATGAGTAAGAGCGAGTGAAAACAGTTTACTTTGCAAACTGCATTTTATCAAATACTTGACAAGACTTATATTCCAGTTTTCCATTTTTTAACAAACAATATTGACTGAAGAAAAGTACAAAAATCTGACAATTTTGTTTAAAAAAAAAAAAAAAAAAAAAAAAAAAAAAAAAAAAAAACAACAACTTATTTTGTAATTAAAAAAAACTTTTGATATTATTTATTATCTATATTCTGTAATTTAGAGCGAGTGAAAACAGTATACTTTGCAAACTGCGTTTTACCAAATACTTGACAGGACTAATTTTCAAGTTTTCGATTCTTTAACAAGCAATATTGGCTGATGAAAAATCTGATAATTTTGTAAAAAAAAAAAAAAAAAAAAAAAAAAAAAAAAAAAAAAAAAAAAAAAAAAACAACTTATTTTGTAATTTAAAAAAAAACAAAAAAAAAACCTTTTGATATTATTTATTATCTATATTCTATGAATTCAAAAGTGTTTATGTTTACAACTTGCATTTTAATAACCAAATAAAGTAAAACAATCTACCAAGATAAATGACGCCGGTCTTAAATTTCTTGGTTTATTTTGAAAGTGTTTTTATCGTCCATTTCAAAATAAATACGAAATTTCATTTGTCCTAAGAATGAAATGAAAGCGTAAGCATAAATATCTTTATTTGCATTTATATCAAACAGATGTTACCTCAAAATTGTAATGTTGTTTGTTAAAAAACAAATATGCATCATGCACTGCATATTTATTATTCATTTATTTATCAAAACTCGATTGTATTTTTTTTCTTTTTGTTCAAAGCATTTTTCAACAGTGTAAAGTTCAAATCAACCTAAACAAAATATAATGTGAAACTCTAGTAAAGCTGAAACGTAGAAATATAGAATTGATGTCATTGGTTTTACGATTTTAATTTGTCATTACAACAGAACTTGAATCATGTGACCAGTTTTAATTTTTTTATTTTGCATTAAACATCATTATGAAATATGTTATTACTTTGTAATACGAGAAATCAAGCAAATGCGCAAAAATGTTGTTATAGCAATCTACTCTCAAATAATTATTTTTTTAAATTTTAATATTTAACAGTAACGGCCGGATATTCGGTTCATTATGCGCTTTATAGTTAGTGTTTCTTCTCTTGATACAAACAACTGATACTGGGAGTGGAGTAATGTTTATGCCCTAGGAACAATATTTAACCTTTTCTAAAGTATCTTATAATATGCAACAAAGATGCAACCAAATTTTCAAGACAAAATTAAACATTACCTAAAAAGGTAAATTTAGAAGACAGCAAATTCTTTTTCTACCCATTTTTTTAAAATACAGGTTTTAAGCCAAATGTATTTTGTCCCGATGTACAGGACTCCCATCCTCAAATTGTGATTGCTTTTAAAATGACCGAATGCAGAATTCATATTCATGAATATTTCTACACGAAAGAACTTTGTATATTTTTAAAATACATAAAGACAATAAAGAGCTAAATTTGGATTTATTTAGGTTATTTGTCCCAAATGCAGGTTGGGGAATTGTTTTAAGTATGACGTCACAAACATCTATCTATAAAAAAAAAATTCTGTTCGATTCATAATATTAAAACAACACAAGTTCTTTTACTTTTAAGCGTTAATTAAATGAGAATTGATTTAGTATATAAAACAGCAATATGTATATAAAAATGGTACGACCGAACATTTGTTACTAGCTTTACTCGTACATGTATATTAATGAAGTTTAAAGAAAAATGAGGAAAAAAATAACATATCTGGTTTAATCCGAACCAACAACAACGCATTACGAGAAGACAACTCTACTAATCAAGCGAATGTGTAATACATCAATCTGTTCTTCAAATAACGTGTCAAATGCACAGTCTAAAAAACAAATTTTAATTTCCCTGATGTAAAATTTCAAATGCTTTGTTGGACGTGTTATATTTGAAATTATTTTTAATTATTTAATGGTCTACATTTTGACAAAATATTATTTAAATTGACATACTACGTTAACAAATTTTATCCGAAAAAAATGAATAATAAAAACTAACTAAATTTTCTATCTGTCCATCAATAAGATGTTTACCATTTTTGAGTAGTCAGTGCCCTATCTTAATTATTATTTCCCTTCAAGAATAATAACATGTTTATTTTCATGTCAAACATTGAAAATAGGGAAAACAAGAAAACAGGTTTGTTCGTTTCTTGGTTAATACATAAACATTGCAAAATGATGCAGTGCATATTACTTTAGCGATCAGTAAAATGTGGATAGGTTTTTTGGCTGATGGTGACTGTAATTTGGAAAATAACACAACAAACTTGATAGCTTTTAAGCGTGTAAAAACAGATTAAGTCCACTGGTTATAGGAGAAATCTAGGCTCTTAGTTAAATGGTTTTAAATCAAAACCTAATTTATGAAGTTTTAATCAAGTTTCAACTATTCCCTTCATATATCTATTTTAAAGTTAAGTTTCTTTAATAACTAACTACAATATAAAGTCCAATTTTTAAAGTCAAGAGCATAATGCAGTAACGTAGAAATCAATCAGATATGAACGCAGCAGAATTCGATCTTTCTATATAAGTTGACTGGCTTTTTATATAAAAATATTCTTCGTCGCTTGAAATCACAATAAAGCTTTTTCTAAAGCAAACAGATATTTTCATTAGCAAAAGTGAATCTTTTTTACGCTATAGGTATTAGATATTTAATACATGCATCAATTCAATTTATTTGATGCGAAAGACAAAAGACAAATAGTCATGCTAATTTGATATAGACGAGAAAAAAATCACGTTGACATCATAAAACTACTGTAACTTGAGTGCTTTTACGATAACTAAGAATCTTGATATTTAATTCTTTTTGATTAAAAACATTTTCTCTGTATGATTCATATATCAGTTTTCATCTTTGGAATTATTTTAAGCTAAGAACTATTACTTTTTTATATTTCGATTGCCGAAACAAAGAATGTAGTTGTGGAAAAGGCGTGATGGTTCCAATGGGTATGGGGTAATGTAATAGATTTTTGAGTGGATGGTCCTAGTTGTCGGTCAACTTTATTCATTTATATGTTGTTTATTCACTTGTGGTGAAGGTGATTTGTTTTCAATATCGAAGACTATATTATCATCACTGAGTGGAAAAACATCTCTAATGACACCAAGGGTAATACGTGAATTCTGCTGCTAAGCTAATTTCAAAAACTTTCGCCTCATATTTTTAAAAAAAATTAATCCGCCTCAAACTTCTGATATCAAATTGTTATACCAAGGTTCGACGGTAAAAGAAACGAAATTGCAAAACCGGTGTAAAGGGAAATAATGTGGTTAATTGTTTTATTAACATACTTTTTTATAATTCTAGGTAGTTAAAAGGTCTAGTCATCGAAATATGTTGTTTCCAAAATAAAATTTTACAATGTCACAAAAATTGACCTTTTGGGGTTCAAAGATGTTTAAACAACCATTTGCACAAAGGTGCTTATGCATACGGTATTTACGCTTTTCAGTCACATAAAACATCATAAACTAGATCTTAGTACCGAATATACAGCCTTGACAAATTCGAAGCAGCTGTTTCAACCATTTATTTTCAGGATTATGACAACGCACTGACAGTATCAATGTAAAGAATAGTCTACGAGTGACATTTTTTTCTGAATTATGCAATCAGACAGATAAAACTTCCAGCATCATGTCCGAAAAAAAGTCATAATCTTTGCATCCAAACTCTAGACAGAAAGATTTTTTTGCTAACATGCATAGCCTATAGTTTAAATGAAAAAATATGTTGTCGCTTTAGTGGAAATATTTTGATTCTGGATAAGCCTATTAGAACGATAACAATAATAAAAACTATTTAAATCTATCAAATATTCTTCTAACGTTGCCATTGCTCAAGCAAAACTATTTTGCTGATTAAAGTTTTAGAAAGTTGCTGCAGCAGTAGTAAAGTGATGTTTTCACAACGTATTTTGACTATGGAGACGTTAAACAGTAGTGCTTACTCATTTTTCATACTCTTTACAGTTGCGGGTATTTTGTATGCACATTCCAAATGACAAGAAACAATATGAATTCTAATTGCAGAGAATATTGAATATAATAATTTGCTGTGTAAATACACGTGGTTTAAAGCTTGTGAATTTCAATATTTATTTTATATACATTTAACCTTCTAACGGACCTGTAACCTATTTTGAATCGTGCACGTATCGCCACATCGTACACACACACAAAGACTAAATTTCTTTATATCAAACAAGAAAAAAGAATAATTTAACAAAATTAATTTGAATAGATAACAATAAAAATCATTCATTGAAACTTCAACAATCAAACATCGCTTTTTTGTAATGGTCCATAACAATTACATTTTTTTTTATCAACATGATATGGATTTTCTTTTTGTCAATTATGTTATGTATATGTAATTAAAGAAAGTTCTTTTGGAAAAGTCAAAATTTTGTTTGAAAATGTCCAATAAAAGATCGAATGCAGAAAAGAAATTATTCGTGCAATATGAATCGTGATATGAAGATACTAAGGATTTTACACGGACATTGAAATACCTTCTGAATAATAAAAAGTTAAAGTATACAAGAATATCTCAATTACGCAAATTAAATGTAGCATAATCGGTTAAAGAAGCATTTAATAAATTTAATCCCACTTTTCCTGTTTAAGAATGGGATTAAATGAGAAAAATAAAATCCTTCCTGTCGTTTATGAATAATTAGAAGAGAAAGTTTTTGATGGATTATTTAAAGCATATTGTAAACACATCAACAAAGTTAAGTTAGATAAACAAGTAAACATGTTATTAATTCGAATAGCACAAATTTGAAAATTATGCAAAATGTGAATAATCAACTTTGTTTTCTTTCCGGAGGAATAATACTATTTAAAAAAATATTAATTTTATACTACATACATGTATTTTATTTAATCTATAGCCACAACCTTCAACAAACATTGTGGCAAATATGGATAGGGTTACGTTTTCAGTCTAATGTAATGTTACCTTTGTAACCGTTATAATCTTGTAACTTGGAAGATGTTTAAAAATTGAAAAAAAATATCTGTGTGACCGTAGTGTGACCTATGCAACCCCGTAATCTAGAAAAATTAAGCCGGTTTTGAAAACGGAAATATTTTGTAACCATGTAACTGTTTGAAAACAGTTTATAGTCATGGTTACAATTGCTGATACTGCGTTTTTTGCATGCATAATTGGTCATATATTTATCAGTCCGTAACGAAAGAACATAAACATAAACATTCACTGAGACCGCTGATAATAGGGAAAATATATTCTTTTTCTTTACAGTTTGAAATTCGAACAAGCTTACATAAATGCGTTTGTTTGGTTTTGATTTAAATTTTTCCTTCATGTTACTATTTTCAATGTCAAATCCTTTGTCAAAAATCTTATTTCAATACGACACCGAATTTTAAAATTATGAACTTTATAATGTTACGTAAAATAAATCAGTTTAAATTTGACAATGTACTTAATGCAGGCATTTTTTTTTAAAATACTCTCCTTGCGAGAGTCAAATAAATTTTGCTGTACCAGATTCCAGTTTCATAATCATTCACTCAACTAAATGTAAACTCGACTTAAATTGTGGAATATTTCAATGTCAACTTTTAAGACTATACACAGTTACAAATGATAATCTCATATTTAGTGAATGTTTGTTGAACAAGTCAGAACATTGTCTCATAAAACTTAGTTTTTTTAATTATTGATGAGAGAATAATTAAAATATTTAAGTTGGATGTAAACTCAGTTGAATGAATTATTGTAAAACTGGAGCCTGATGTTTTAACGAATTTTAACTGTATAACAAATCAAATAAAGAATGAGTTTTTAAACGATATTATATAAATATTACATTTTTGATAGGGTGACAGTCCATATTGTCACCCCGAGAAATTTCATTGTTCGCCTTGGTTGACAATGATTTTCGAGGGGTGACAATCTAAACTGTTACCCTATCATAAATGTAATATTTATTTTATTATAACGATTGTTGGCTTTTATTATACAGTGCAACCAAAGAACATAACCTGGTACATTCGTCTGTACATATGACTTTTTTCATCATGGCAACCGTTCCGTATGTGCATGATTTCTGCGCATGAGACATTTTTCATAATGTCAACCATTACTAAGTGTTGTCAGGTAATGTCACATTGTGACGTAGACTTTCTTCTTATCTTATGTTGAAATCACAGAGTGACATTATATTTACCCAAATTCTTATTAGCCAATCAAAATTCAAGAATTTCACATGAGGTATAATAATATAAAAAATCGAATCGGTAAAAGACGGGCCTTGTTGCTTTGTGTTTGATGGGATTGCATTATAATAAAGTTTGTTAAAAGCATTTAAGTAAAGCGGACTTGCCAAACAGAAAGAACTTTTCTGCATCGCAATATGGCACACAAAAATAGCATAACGTCTTAAAATATTTACTGGAAAGTAACTATCATATATTATTAGATACACGACATTGTAAACAATGAATAATTTATCTATGTAAGTCAGAACAATCACAAATTAAATATCAATAGCAACCTTTAAAATACATTTAGTTTATCCCAACGTAAACCTGTACTTTAATTCCCATCCAATAAATGACAAACTCCTTCAAAGGCAGCCAAATGGTGTTCCTATAAGGAATGAGTGACATGTTGAAACAACTTTCTATTTGTAATGCGAGCCGTTGTATTTTTGTATTGTGCTTTAGTTAAAAAGAACATATTTGTATTACTCCTGTTTGTTAGTTTCAGAACGAATATTTTTAGGCACCGAGATCGTGAATAAAGTCTTAGAAAATGTGTAAAATTAATATAATCCTTCAGGTTATAATAATCCAAATATGTCATTGATATTATTGGAGCAATATTTCTGTAAAAAAAGTCAAGTAAGCATTCACTACCTCTACTTTATTTTCAGAGGAAATTAGTTTTGCGTCAGATTAATTCAATGTTAAGTGTTCTAAATGAGAGAAACACAAAACGCGCACCAACAAAAAACAATAAATAAAGGTGTTATAAGGCCACAAAGCAAAAAAAGTTTATTATATCGACTAGTATAGACTAGTATCGCACTTTGAAGAATAAGACATCAACAAGGAAAGAACACGATCAACAAGAGTAGCAAGATTAACTCATTAGTGATCTAGAAAGAAAATTATTACGACATGAAAGACTGGTCATAGAAGAGATACCAAAGCCTCAATATATTACTCTAAATGAAGATGCATTATCTAGTTATCATGTGGGATACGATAGCCGAGTGAAGACATTGCCTGATAACCTTATATGTTTTACTGCTATCGGATCGATCCAGGTCGACAGCCAGTGAAAAAGAATTTTTTATCCCTGGTAGGTTGGCTGGGGTCCACTAAAATGGATAAAGTTTTCTGCGATGCTTGTTCGAAAAATTGCGTGTGAGTATACTTACATTATAAAAAATGTAAAAACATAAAACATAGTAAAACATTACCATCACAAATGGTTGTATTATGTAAAAGAAAAAACATGTGCAATAATGGTTATAGCAGAACGAAGTCATTTTGACCCAAACGAAAAAGTATTTTGTATTTATAGTTTTCTGAAAAATACACATCTCTTAAGACTTGGTCGGTGGAAGTTGATGATGATGGAAAAAACCTATAGAAGGAATACTTTTCCGAATGATACGTAAACAGAGTTTGTTGTTGACTCCAAATTTCCATACTTTTTCCCTTCGGGCCTGAATTTGTTTTAAAAGATTAATAACTAGCATTGGCGATAATTAACTTTTTGTTTTATTTTTGCAACAAAAAGGTATATAATATGTAAACATTTTTAAGTATGATAGAGAGTATTTATTATGTTGAAGTGTTTTAACGATAGAAGCGAATTGCTTATTAATTAACGAAATATTTAATATATATTAGTATATAGGACAATTTCATATAGACGTCTGGCAGACATGTATATAAGGTAGTTTTAAGTTATGAAATGTGATTATCAGTAGGTTTTTATATATTATCTGGATTAAATGTCATTGGTTACGCCAGGTTACATCAGGTAAATGATGATTGCTCAAAGTAGACCTTTCGTAGAGAATGGAATGAAGTAATTCGTGTACACATTCGAGCATAGGTTTTATAATTTATAGAAATAGACTCAATGTTTTAAAAAAAAATTTAAAAATGTTTCATTAAAATTGATGAATATTAAGTTCGGCTTACACGGATATATTGAAATATCACAGATACATACAAAGGCTGATCACATTAAGAAAGAGATTATACTTTGATCTTGAAATATAAATTCAATATAGCTTAGCTGAAAGTGTACCTGGTTGGAAGATAATTTCGTTTGAATTTCTGCAGAAATATAAAAGAATTTTATTATCTGTTGTCACGGAAACAATAAATCAATTTAAAAAATCCAAAATCCTAATAGACATCTCAAGTAAAATTTTAAACTTATACCATAGCAAGATAAAACTTAACCGCAGCTTTTAGTCTTATAGCATAAAATCAGATAGTTAAGTCATTAATAAAGCTTAGAATTCATCACAATTCTGAAAGTGAAATTTACATTTCCGGTCAGCTAAGTGAAATATATTCGTGAAAAGAGGCTTTGTTAATTAGTGAATAATAAGTTACTGAATACCTGAAAGCCCTGAGTAGAATATACTGACATTACAAATTACGCTTAGTTAAAGCAACATTTATCAACAAATATCTTTTTATGCCAAGTATTCGTAGCCTTTACTTGTTTGAATGACGCATCTTGTTTAATTAAATAAAGATAAAAATCACACAATAAATAAAATTAACATGGTAAACTTTAATAACTGTTTAACATATGCATATATATGCATTTTTGTACGACTTTACAATTAAATAAAGGTCATAGTTATGACCTATATTTGTTACTTTTAATTTTGCTATTTTTAAGAATAGACTATTTTTACTAATTTTAAATTGTTTTCATGACTGATTGTTTTGTTCGTCAGCATAATAAGACATCAAGCTGTGATCTTCGATTTTTGTTTGAGCTGAATCCTAAATGTTTAAAGAAAACAAAGTTTAAATATCTTAAACTGGTTCCTCCAACTTCACACATGCTTACATTTGTCGACCCAAAACGATTGAAAGACTTGTTCTGCTGACAAACAAACAAAGCAGTCAATTTAGAATTAGTAAAAATAATCTATTCATACCGTTGCATGTAATACAAAAAACACTCTCTCGTTTCAATCGGTACGCTATTTCCGGTGTCGTTATAACACAGTGAATTTTATACAAGCTAAAAGATTAGATTGGATGGTTGGTTGTAATGTTGATTAACGTCACATCAGCTATTTTTAGATGAGAGCAAGTTATTTATTGTTTTAAAATCCTTAATGATTTATTTTATAACAATTACGTTTTTGCATAAACAGCATGATTATGTATTTTAGTCTGCCTTGTACAAGCGCGCATTGAAAACGCTTATATACAATTCCTCAAGTTATATAATCCTGGCACCGGGTGAAACAGTTCTCAGTTCTCTTAATGCCAGATTCCAGGCGAAAAACTGTTTCTCCAATTTTAAGGTGTGTTTTTAATTGTATACTCCGGTTGGGTTTAAACCCACGAACTCCAGCTTTCGATGTCGCGCTCTACCACAGACTCAAAGGAGGTACTTACAATTTCAAACGTTATGAAAGTAAATTGTCTATATGATTTATACGGCCTCTCCGAATGGAAAATAATCAAATACATATATCGACAATATTGTCCCATGAAATTCAGGGCTAATGTCTAACACGCATATAATCCTTGGTTATCTATCTCCTAACGCGCTTGATTTCCAGTGATAAGTTCACCCCCGGTATGATAATAAAACACAAACGTACCAGTCCATGTCCAAAACAAAACAAAGTAAAAACTTTGTAAACTCGCAAATATAGCTATACACGTGAACTTCCATCAAGGAACTGAGACCGGGTGCTCTGAAAAGGTAGGCACCTCCTGTATATCTAGCTACATCCCTCACGTGCAAGTAAACTTAGAGAATGAAACGAACAAGGGACTATGGTAAGTCAAATATATCCAATATGAGTTTAGAAACAGTGACTCCATACTTATCAACAATATCGTGATGACGGCCATAAAACTTTTTAAAGGCCTTGAATACGAATCAAATTCAAAATTTTAACATTTAAAATATTGTCTCACGATGTCCAGGAAATGCATTCTGTTGTATTTTGACCTTATTATCAATAAAAAAAACCATTTATTTTCTAGTCTATTGACGTTTTCCTACAGCATTATTATTAAAATTAATATGCCGATCCAAAATATTTTACTGCTTTTGTCAGTGCCCGGTAAAACGTATCGAATACAAAACATTTAAAATAAACGTTCACGTATTACAGATATTGTAAAAGACCTTATTGGGACAATGATTAAAGATACATTGTCAATCAAGTTTCCGCTCCATTACCGTTCCATTTCCTACTTATAAATAAAAGAAATTATTAATATATTGATTCTTAAATATGTTATTGGGTAGATCAAACAATCTTGAGTATAATAAAATCTTTTTTTATCATCTTTATTCGAATCATTTGATAAATGATTAAATTATATCACAGCGAGTTTTGTCTGTATTCTAAGCTTGGTTCTTTAGACAAGTCCCTGGTCAACTGATGTGACGTACGTCTGTACTGTTGTACTCATGTTAATCAACATAAAACTAGCTTATACTGTAACTGTGGTTTTCAATATAACTCTTCGAATAAAAACTGCAAATATTAAAGTCGTTCCTTAAAAGAGACTAGATTTTGCACGGGCAAATGCTTTTTAACACACACACACACACACAGAGAGAGAGAGAGAGAGAGAGAGAGAGAGAGAGAGAGAGAGAGAGAGAGAGAGAGAGAGAGAGAGAGAGAGTTGGTGACGGCGAGTCCCTTTAACATTAACTTTAAGCATAGTTATTGTTTTTGTAATAAAATAATCAATAAAATCACGATTTATTGTCCCTCGTGTTTGCAGCCTCCGTTGCAACCAATTTTACAGGTCCAAAGTGTCTGTCTTCTATGTTTTTGTTTTTAAGACCCCTTAAAACGCCAAACTGAAACCATTTTCAACGCCGAAATTAAAACCACTTTTTAACGCCGAAATTGAAGCCTATCTTCAACACCAAAATTGAAACCCCTCCTCAACGCCAAAAATTAAAACGACTCTTCAACGTAGAAAATTTAAACTAATCTTCAACCCCAAAATTAAAACCCCTCTTCAACGCTAAATTAAAACCCCTCTTCAACGCAAAAAGTGAAACTTCTCTTCAACGCCAAAACTGAAACCCCTCTTCAACGCTAAAGTTAAAACCCTTCTTCAACGCAAAAATTGAAACCCTCTTGAATGCCAAAACTGAAACCTTCTTCAACGCTAAAGTTAAAACCCTTCTTCAACGCAATAATTGAAACCCTCTTAAACGCCAAAATTGAAACCCCTTCTCAACGCCAAAATTGAAACCCATCTTTAACGTCCACAATTGAAATTCCCCTTTAACTCCAAAATTAAAACTCGTCTTAAACGCCAAAAATTAAAACCTGTCTTCACCGTTAAAAATGAAACTCCTTTTTTTACTCTAAAATTCCAACCCCTTTTAACTTTAATATTGAAACATCTCTTTAAAAAATTGAAATCCCTATTAATCGCCAAAATTTTACCCTACAAATAGATGATGAATTCAGAATTAACTGTATAAGCTTATATAATGATTAATTCACTCAAATAAGGTCAAGAAGAAGATAAATAGTGCACTGTACAGTTGCATGAATGCAGTAAGTAGGAAATGAAACCAAATCCATACTGCTTTATCGAACACTATTAACGTTTCATGTTGATTTTCCATAAGATGTTGATATTGTAATTTACTACTAGGGTTTTGATAAATATGGCGATGTTATAGATTATATATTCCTTTGACATTTTCTCTGCGTTATAGAGTGATAATGTATGGCTTTCGTGATAATAAACCTGTGTTAAAAGAAAATAAAAATCAATCAATAATTAAGTTTTATCACAAGATACTGAACTCTGAATTAAACAAAAATAGATGGAATTTTAAAAGATTTAAAGATCACTGTCAACTCAGGACAAAATTGGAGATAACTGTCCAAAAAAGTAATGTAAGAGATTACAGTCCAACAAGGCCAATCTTCTACAAAGGACAATATTATATATCACTGTCAGACAAGGACAATATTGGAGTTTACTTTCCATAAGGACCATATTGGAGGTCACTGTCAGACAAAGGCAATTTTCGAGATCATTGTCAAACAAGGACAATATTAGAGATCAATGTTCGACAAGGGCAATATTAAAGATTACTGTCCAACATGGACAATATAGAAGTTCACTGTCCGACAAGGACAATATAGAACGTCACTGTCCGACAAGGACAATATTATAGACCACCGTCCACAAAGACAAAATTGGAAGTCCCTTTCAAACATGGGCAATATTATAGATGGCTGTTTAACAAATTCAATTTTTGACACCATTATGCAACAAGAACAGTATTAGAGACCATTGTCCACCTAGGAAAATATAACATATCACTGTCTAAGGACAGTATTGGAGGTCAATATCCAACAAGGACAATATTATAGATCACTGTCAGAATAAGGACAATATTTGAGATCATTTTAAACAAATCCAATATTGGAGGTCACTGTCCAACAAGGACAATATTATAGATCACTCTACTAACAAGGATAATATAAGAGAGCACCGTATAGGAAGGACAATATTAGAAGTATTTGTCTAAAAAGAACGGTATTAGAAGTCAATGTTCGACAAGGACAATTTTGGAGATCAAATGTCAATATCCGTGGTCAGTTTCCAACAAAGACAATATTGGAAATCACTGTCCAACAAGGACAATATTAGAGGTAACTGTCCAGCAAGGATAAAATCAAAGATCACTGTCTAACAAGGACTATTTTCAAGATCACTGTCTGACAATGACCATCTTTGAGATCATTTTCCAACAAAGACAATATTGGAGGTCCAACAAAGGCAATACTATATATCACTGTCCATCAAGGACAATATTGGAGATCACTGTCCGACAAGGACATTATTTTAGATCACTGTCTGACAAAGACAATAAACGTGGCACATTTGTCGTAAGTACATTGAAAACGAGCATGTGAGTAAGGTATGTTTTTTAATTATATATATCCAGGTTGAGATCGAACCCACGAACTCAAGCTCACCATGCCGGTACTTACACTGTAAACGTAAATAAAAAAAATTGTCGATATGATTTAGACTGTCTCTCCGAATGGAAATTATACAAAAACATGCATTGAAAATATTGTCCCCTAAAGAGCAGGGCTAATGTTAACACGCATACAATTCTTGTTAATCTATCACCTTTCGTACTTGATTTTCAGTGATAAGTTCATCACCGGTATAACGAAATGATTACAAAACCTGTATATCTAGTTACATCCCTCACGTGCAAGTCAACTTAGAAAATGAAACGAACAAGGGACTATGGTAAGTCAAATATATCCAATATGAGTTTAGAAACAGTGACTCCGTACTTATCAACAATATAGTGATGACGGCCATAAAACTTTTTAAAGGCCTTGAATACGAATCAAATTCAAAATTTTAACATTTTAAAGATTGCCGGGGGATGTCCAGGAACTGTATTTTGTTGTATTGTGACCTTATTAGAACATTGATGATTGAAACCCCTCCTCAACGCCGAAATTAAAACCACTCTTCAACGCCAAAATTGAAATCCCTTTCAACACCGAAATTGAAACCCATCTGCAACATTTTAATTGAAACCCCTCTTCATCGCAATAAATTGACAGTAAAAATGTGGGTGATGAATTCAGAATTAACTTTTAAGCTTATATAATGAATCATTGTCTCTTTCTGAAAGGTAAAGAAGAAGAAAAATAAAGCACAGTACATTTGCATAAATGCAGTAGGTAGAAAATAAAACCAAATCCATACTGCTCTATCGAACACTATTCACGTTTCATGTTGATTTTCCATAAAATGTTGATATTATGATTTACTACAAGGGTTACGATATATACAAAGTTAACAATATGACGATGATGCAGATTGTATATTCCGTTGACATTTTCCTTGCGTTTATAGATCGGTAAGTTATAGCTTTCTTGATAGTTAACCTGCAGTTAAAAGAAAATAAAAATCAATCTAGGCACAATCGTAAAATTTAATGACACGTTTAATTCTATGTAATGTCGTTCATAAATTTTATATTTTTTTATTAAGTTGTTTTACAAAAACCTTGACATAGAAATAAACAAAATTACATTGAATTTAAGAAAAATTAGATCACTGTCCGACAGGGACAATATCAGAGATCAATGTCCGACAGAAACAATATTAGAGATCACTTTCCGAAAAGGACAATATTAGAGATCATTGTTCGACAAAGGCAATATTATAGCTCAGGACAATATTGGAATCCACTTTCCATCAATGACAATATTGGAGATCACTCTCCAAGAAAGGCAATATTATAGATCACTGCCCGAAAAGGAGAAATTAAAGATCACTGTCTGACAAAGACAATTTCCGAGATCATTATCGATCAATAACAATCTTAGAGATCACTGTCCAACAGTATTGGAGGTAACTGTCAAATAAGGATTAATTTAAATATCACGGTCCAACAAAGACAATTTTTGAGTTCACTGTCTAACAAGGACAATCTTACAGATCACTTTCTAACAAAGACAATATTAGAGATAACTGCAGCAAGGAGAAAATTAAAGATCACTTTCAAACAAGGACAATATTCGAGATCACTGCCTAACAAATACAGTATTACAGATCACTGCCAAAAAGGCAATATTTTAGATTACTGTCCAACTGGACAATGATGGAGATCACTGTCCAACAAGGACAATATGAGAGATGACTGTCCGATAAAGTAATCTTGACTTTAAAACTCTGATTTATGTTCTGTGTCTGTTTTGTGTTTTACGTCCTTTAAAGATTTTTCCCATAATGACGAGGTGGTTAGCAGTTTTGGATGGTGGAGCATACCACTTATACCAGGGTACCCGACTAAAACATTAACCTAAGTGCTGGATATTCGAACCATCCGGCACTTTAACCAAGCTTAGGTATACTGTTGAAAAACACATTTTAACATTTTGTGAACATGCACTTTCGATCAAATATATATTCATTTTATTTTTTCATATTTATGTTTGACGTTTCGAACTAAGTAAACTAAATACGTAAGTACTAAAAACGATTTTAATGCTTTTTATTTTTTTTCTTTATGTTCTCATAAAATGAATGTGTAATATATTATCATTTTATAGTGAAAATAATACCTAAACACTTAAACTGCGTCAGAAATAAAACAATTCTATTGCGTTTAAATTTTTTTCTTTATGTTCTCAATTAATTATTTATTTCTGACGTATTTGGTTCAGAACGTTGTTAAATAAGATAAATATACATAAAACAAAAAATACCCACCCACCCACCCAACTAGTGCCGGTAATTTTATGAATAGATTATATAATTTTATCAAAAATTTACGTCAGAGATATGTAGAGAAAAATATTAATTACAAATCTCCTACGAATAATAATATTTAAATAACGGCTAACATATTAAACCCACTAACTTTTACAGATGATTCATATTTCTTCATTTTTGAAATTGAGGAACTCTGTATATGTATGATTTATTGATCTGTATGGAAAACACTAAATTGCATAATATTTGTAATATAGTGTTTGTATGAAAGATGGTATTTCTATAAAGATTATTATTATTATTATTATTATTATTCAAAAAGATTTTTTATTGTTGAAAAAATACTATTGTGAAGTTGACTTAATATTTAAACCTAATTTTTATTTTTAGAAATTTGTTAATTTAATAGTGTGTGTGTGTGTGTGTGTGTGTGTGTGTGTGTGTGTGAGAGAGAGAGAGAGAGAGAGAGAGAGAGAGAGAGAGAGAGAGAGAGAGAGAGAGGGGGGGTACATCGTAAATGTAAGATTTGTTCTATGTTCTGTTCTTTAATTTATTATCTGAAATTTGTTGAATACAGTTTTAAACAAGAACTTTACAAATGCGCTTATTCCAATAAAATCAATTGTCCAATAAAATAAAACTTAACCGGCACTTTTTATCACCAGTTCTAAAGTAGACATTTTACAAAATAGCAATATTAAATCCATTTTGTTATTTAGATGACAGTGGTCGTAATATAAATTCTTGAAAAACTGTTGCCGTAGGCCCTTACTGGTTGACTCCGATGTGACAACATTCAGCCAACCAACCAATCGAAACATTACTTATGTATCATGTTCGTTACCAGGATAGAGTTTGGTTTTTGTATGGCTTCTTTCAGATTAATGTGGCAATTTGTTAGGGGAAAAATAAAACGGCTTTTAAAACAATATGAACTATTATTTCTTTGATTAGTTTTGGCATATCGATTACAGTACAGACAACGTATAATGGGCGTCACCGTAATCTTAATCAAATTTTTAAGTCTGGAAATTCTGTGTTTACTATAAATAGAGACACGAATACCAATTTATAACACGGTATGTTTTTCTTCCTGACATTACAGTTGACAGAATCAATTAGCTTTGTCTAATGTCAAGTTATATCATCAGAAGTCTGAAAATACACCGTGACTAGCTAACCAGAACTTCATAGCATAATAAAGTACTAATTATTTATATAAACTCACAGCTAGCACAAAACTTAATGATTTGCTAAGTGTTGTCAAAGAATTGTTAACCCAAAATAGGCGTTGTGTAACAGTCAGGTGGTTAAACATATGATATCAGACAATGTGTTCAGAGAACAATACCCTCCGCAATGGTGAAAATCGTTTGGTATGTCATGTTTTTGTATTGTTTCGGGCTCTTGGTTGTATCTGCTTTTAACAAGTACATGAATATGATTTAGTTGCAAAATTCCCCTTTCTATTGTTAATATTATAAGTTATTTGGGATTTTCCCGGGGTATTCGGGTTGGCAGACCGTCCTGGGTTTCGTATTTTCCGAGGCGTAGCTATATATGCCCTCAGAATATTGCCCGCCTTTTTGTTTGCTTTCTGTTTATTTTCGATGATTTCGTCATCGGTGTGGCTCGCAAACCGTTTCACCATTTTGCAGACGACGATTCTATGAAAGTCGTTCCCTTTCAGCGGTAAATACGAAGTTATCACTCTTGGATTTTCGTATTTTATTTTCTAAACGACAGACTTTTTTAAAATTTTAATTTTAAGATATTCCGTAATTAATGAAATAAAAAAATCGTTAATTAGTTTTGTCGTTTTTATTGAAGACCAGGGTTAAAATTATACTGCAATGTCTGAAGCAGGACAAGGAAAAAGCCATTTTCAATAGGTTAGAGTCAGGCCTTCCATATTACCCGTTCATGTGGTATCGGTATCACCCGTTGAGGCGACCGTATTACCTGGGAAAATAAAATGTACAGGATGGTATGATTTCGCTTTTAACCAATCAAATTCCTAGTATTTTGCCAAAGTGGTAATAAAAAAGGCATATTCCGTATTAAGGCAAGGGGGGAATTTATAGATACTATTAAGCAAATAAATAGTTTTATTTTGATCTGTTGTTAACTAACAAGACGCCCACGGGCCGTATCGCTTTTAACTGAGGTGTTTGCAAAGTGCAAAAAACATTATATTAATTATAGAAACTTTCCAAGTTTTTTTTTAGTTTAGAACTTACACAATACTTAAAGATGCATTAAGTTTTTTAAAGGAAAATTAAAACGATACTTATCTAATTAATGATGTTCCTAATGAACAATGTTACATTTGGTTCAACGATAAAAGCTCGAATAAATACAGAAACAACAATAATTTCCAAGCGAGATGTAGCATGTGGGATCTAATATTAGAACATGCAGTATGTACTATGTATGTTAAATGGTGAACACTGTAATCCAGTATACCAATAAAAGATTTATTTATTATTATTATGGTTACGTCATGAAAAAAACAGGGTCATTTAAACACAACTTTCAAAAGGGTGAAATACGATAAATTAAACACAGAAATTCGTTGAATTTGTCTTCTGTGACTTAATAAGGGATACATAACAACATTTCAAATACATCTGGATATTAATGATTGACAAATAATGCAATTTGTCATGTTTCACCTTCGATTCATGGGTTTTTCCGTACATCCGTGTGCATGCTCACGGCTCATAATTTAATCATCTATAAACATTGACCAGCCGGTAAGAGGATTCCGTTTATTTACAGCTAAAAGGAGTGAAATTTTAGAAATGAATCTCACGGATCGTTATTAGAAGTTATCTATTTAAAAAATATAAATATATTTTCAGAAAATCAAAACAAAAGAAAAAATCAGAAAATTGAAAAACTTAATGCAGCTTTAATTTATAAGTAACTAATATGCATGTAGTACAATGAATAATTTCCAAATCATTAACCTATGCAGCTTTGTCCATTCTATTTGACTGCATTCACACAATTAGCGATTAGTGACATCTATTATTCAAGGAATGAAGTAGAAATGCAATTGAAATCTATGAAAACAGATGATATAACTATCTTTTTTATCAGAGACATCTGTGATTTAGTTACATATGCTAATTGGAATTAAACATAATTGTACTGAATTCAATATATTTCTCTCTTATATACATTGTTCTAATGGTTCAAAATACCATGCTAAACCGGTATTGCTATCCCTGTCTTCAAAAATAATCTTTTTCCATCAATTTCATGCTTTTGGAATCTTAGATAAAGAAACTTATTGTAGCGATAATTTTAAATGTCCATCATGCTAACAATATTTTTATGATTGTAAATTTAAGAAAACATTCTATTTGACTGCATTTACTGTTATTGTGAATGGGTAGGGAATAACCAATTTAACAAGAATTTTCCGCAGTTATTCAATTTGTTTTTTCCCACTCTCATTCGTAATAAGTGCTCGCTCCGTAAGCGGGAGGTCGTGGGTTCGAACCCCGACCGGGTCTGACTCAAGACTTAAAAGTGAGTAGTGGCTATTATTTCGCCAAGCACTACACATTACAAAATGATCTTTCGGATGGGAACGTAAAATAACGAGGTCCCGTGTCACGAAAGGCTTGGCATGATAAAAAAAAAACCTGCTATATAATGCCATCAGCGCAACGCACAAGCAAAATTTCTGCATTTTCGCCTATAGCTAGCGACGTCTAGATATAAGTGAAATATTCTCGACTGGGACGTTAAACATCATAACTCAACTCAACCCATTCATAATACCTATAGAATACCTTTAAAGTATGCATAAGAAATATCAATTATTGAATTAGAGATATCTGTTACTGAATGAGATATTTCTCATTGAATTAAAGATATCTCTTATTTAAGATATCGCTCATTTAATGAATAAACCTTTTTAATAACAAGAGTTGTCAGAAGACAACTTCGCTCGCTTGCACCCCCAAAAAAAAACACATAAAAATTAATCATAGTGATTGTTTGACCTTGACCATCAGCTTCTGCAGTTGCATTTCATATCAATATCAACTGTACCCAGTATGTGATAATTACTCATAACATGAAAAATTTCAACATTATAAAACTTTAACAATGTAACTGTGTGACCTTGACCTTTGACCTTCAGCCTATGCAACATTATCACACATCCTTTATGGCTTAAGATATCATTTGCACCAAGTATGTGATAATTCATTACTCATAACATGAAAAATTTCAACATTATAAAACTTTCACAATGTAGCTTTTGACCTTGACCTTCAGCCTTTGCAACATTATCACACATCCTTTATAGCTTAAGACATCTTCTGCACCAAATATGTGATAATTTATTAGTCATAACATGAATAACTTTAACATAAAACTTTTATCAATTGACACTGATGCTGTCGTTCACGCTCATGCCGGGGATATGACATAAGCCCTCTGCACTTACCTGCAAGCGAGCTAAAAATTACTATAACCGATATTACTGTATATAATATTCAGCATTTAGTTTCTCATTTAATTTTCCTGGTATATTCATCAATTAAAAAAACCACATTGATAAGTTAAGAACCTTTATCTCATATGGTGAATTGATGACTAAGTAATCTAAAGCCTTATCGATCACAACACCTGCATTGATTTGATCTAACTGGGGCATTTTCTGGTTCATAAAAGAAGTTTTCCAGTTTGCTTACAAAAAGGTCCATGATTTTCTCTGTGTACCCAGGTTTTCCTCCACCATTAAAAAATCAAACCAAAAACAATGAAAAAAGATTAACTGGAAATAAAACATGAATACTTCATTCCAATTAGCAATGATACTTAATGGAAAAACACTGGTTACTGATGCTTTGTTTCTACAATTATCAATACTTTTCCGTAAGGCAAAGTTAATAATGTCAATGATAAACTAACTTGATATGTAGGCTCAATATCAAATTTCTAATGAATTAACAAAAACTGTCATAGGAACAAAAAATATTATTCATCAAAAAAGATTTACAAAACATTTTGTCAACTAGAATAACCTATAAATCAAATGTTGATTTTGATTTAGGGGTTAATCTAGAAGGTAACCTAAAAATATCCATATATATATGTATATATATATATATATATATATATATATATATATATATATATATATATATATATATATATATATTCAATTCTCTTTTGTTTCAACTTTTTTTATTTGTCGGGTCTTTTCTGTTATTTTTATATGAAAGAATTGGCTCTGTTACCGGAACTACTTTTATGACCTATATTCTATGTCACACATATCACATATCTTTTTCTTTACCTCTTATAATCAGTTAAAATTGTAAAAGTTCTGATTATTTATTACTGTATATATTGAGTTATAAGAAATGAAATAAATTATTAATTTTTTTTTTGTGTCATGGAAAAATAAAAGCATTGGTCATTTTGCACACTACATTATATATATATATATATATATATATATATATATATATATATATATATATATATATATATATATATATATATATATATATAAGAATTAATGAAATTTGTAATCAGAACAAAGGTATTTTGTGAGGTACGACAGAAAAGACAGAAAAGGCTGAGCAATATTCCGAATGATATAAATGAATGTCAAACTAATCACAAATATCTTCCAAGTAATTGTCAAACAAGCTAACAAGCTGCATGTGGTCGTTTTGCATAGTTGTTTGACAGCATGATTAATAAGACCTGATACTAATGATTTAATAATCTTAAGTTTGGTTCCAGATATGCTAAAATAATAAGTGCTTGAATAAGGCATTTCACTTTACACACAAATAGTCCACAAAGCAGCTAAGTGATTGGGTGATGACAAGTAAGCAATGGTGGTGTTTTAGGTTTAATTTATGGTTTATTTTACTTATATTCAGCAGCAAGATCTGGAGTAGTAAAAGTAATTTTTTTTTGAATTTGAGTGTTTAATACTTTCTATTGCCAAATGTACAAAGATGAGTTAAATCTAAATTTATACAACTTTGACATGAGATAAATAAAGATTATACAACTTGGACAGGATATACTTAAGGTTAATACAACTTGAACAGGAGAAACATTAATTTTATACAACCTGGACAGGAGATACATAAAGTTTATAGAAGTGGGACAGGAGATACATAAAGTTTATATAACTTGGACAGGAGATACATAAAAGTTATAGAAGTGGGACAGGAGATACATAAAGTTTATAGAAGTGGGACAGGAGATACAAAAAGTTTATAGAAGTGGGACAGGAGATACATACAGTTTATAGCAGTCGGAAAGGAGATACATATTGTTTATAGCAGTAGGACAGGAGATACATATTGTTTATAGCAGAAGGCAGGAGATACATAAAGTTTATAGCAGTGAGACAGGAGATACATAAAGTTTATAGAAGTGGGACAGGAGATACATAAAGTTAATAGAAGTGGGACAGGAGATACATAAAGTTTATAGAAGTGGGACAGGAGATACATAAAGTTAATAGAAGTGGGACAGGAGATACATAAAGTTTATAGAAGTGGGACAGGAGATACATATAGTTTATAGCAGTGGGACAGGAGATACATAAAGTTTATAGAAGTGGGACAGGAGATACATAAAGTTTATAGAAGTGGGACAGGAGATACATAAAGTTTATGGAAGTGGGACAGGAGATACATAAAGTTTATAGAAGTGGGACAGGAGATACATAAAGTTTATAGAAGTGGGATCGGAGATACATAAAGTTTATAGCAGTGGGACAGGAGATACATAAAGTTTATAGAAGTGGGACAGGAGATACATAATGTTTATAGAAGTGGGACAGGAGATACAAAAAGTTTATAGCAGTGGGACATGAGATACATCAAGTTTATAGAAGTTGGACAGGAGATACATATAGTTTATAGCAGTTGGACAGGAGATACATAAAGTTTATAGAAGTGGGACAGGAGATACATAAAGTTAATAGAAGTGGGACAGGAGATACATAAAGTTTATAGCAATGGGACAGGAGATAAATAAAGTTTATAGAAGTGGGACAGGAGATACATAAAGTTTATATAACTTGGACAGGAGATACATAAAAGTTATAGAAGTGGGACAGGAGATACATAAAGTTTATAGAAGTGGGACAGGAGATACAAAAAGTTTATAGAAGTGGGACAGGAGATACATACAGTTTATAGCAGTGGGACAGGAGATACATATTGTTTATAGCAGTAGGACAGGAGATACATATTGTTTATAGCAGTAGGACAGGAGATACATAAAGTTTATAGAAGTGGGACAGGAGATACATAAAGTTTATAGCAGTAGGACAGGAGATACATAAAGTTTATAGAAGTGGGACAGGAGATACATAAAGTTTATAGCAGTGGGACAGGAGATACATAAAGTTTATAGAAGTGGGACAGGAGATACATAAAGTTTATAGAAGTGGGACAGGAGATACATAAAGTTTATAGAAGTGGGACAGGAGATACATAAAGCTTATACAACTTGGACAGGAGATACATAAAAGTTTATACAACTTGGACAGGAGATACATAAATTATACAAATTGGACACTTGGGAGTGGATATATGCATAAATTTGAAACAACATGGGCAGGAGATGCGTAAAATTTATACAAATGTATGTGAGATACTGGATGAAATGTACATAAAGTTTATGCAAGAGATGAATGTATGAGAGATATATGATGTCTATACAACTCGATGAAAGAAACAATAGTTTATACAACTGAATGAGAAATACAAAAGTTTATACAACTTGATGAAGAAACAAAAGTTTATACAACCGTATGAGAGATATATGAAGTCTATACCAATTGATGGAAGAAACAAAAGTTGATACAACTGAATGAGGAATAAAAATCAAAGCACAAACTGTGCTGAACGTAGGAAAGTAGTCATGAAAGCCTGGTAACTGGGTTGATATCGATACTTAGTTGAGAAGAGTAAAGTGGAGGAATGATGCTTTACATTCCTGTCAAGATTCTGTCACTTAAATGTCGTGGTGTTAATGACATGAAAAGACATAATGCTTTAAATTGCTTATATCATCATTCAAAAAAAATATGCTATTTTTCTTCTCTTATCCTCTGGAACCACTGGGGTTATGGTGACCAAGTGATCTTAAGGGCAATCTTAAAGGTCACAGTGCCTTTCAGTGCCTAGATTAAAATGCTGCTTCGGCAGATCCTAGTTTGAGAAAGTCTGTCAGTTTGTTTGGCAAATGTCAGTGGTTTTCTTGGGGCACTTTGGTATCCTCCTCCATCTAAGAACAGACTACCTGGATATGTGAAAAAAGTCTTGGCTGATGCATAAAACATCATTACTCCACTACACTCGGAAACCAATTTGCCTATTTAAATGAACTATGTTCGGATGAATCTTGCTTGATGCAGATTCCAAACTGTTATCTTTAGCAACATTCTATCAGTAACGACCATTACAAAAGGGAAAATTACTTTTGTACTTTCTGAGGACTGAATGATGCTAAAGACACCTCTGATAAGATAAAAAATAAGAAAGTACATGAGAGGACCTTGACCAATGGTCTTGAACCATATACCAAAATGATCATCATATCAATATCTATAATATTCATGTACATGCTTATTCCAAAAAGTAATAACCTTAAAGATAATTAACAATTTAAGCCTTCTTATACAGTTATGGCCTTGACCTATGAACCTATGACCTTGAATCATTTATCAAAATGACTGTTATATCAATATCTACAATATTCTAAAATACTCGGGTGAGCAAAAAACCACATAACAGTAAATATTATATAAAATGACTGAAAAAGGAAGGCATCAAAAAGTTTCCAAATAAAAACAGGAATTTCTTTTTAGTAAAACCAGTAATTCTATTGCCATGAGTCAGAAAATTAAAGTCTTATTAAGATTCAGGAAAAAATAGAAAACGAGTGAAAGATGGTCAAAAACTCGGACAGAAACAGCGACGGCAACTATAATAAGCAAAATCTAAAGACAGTAACTGTCAAGTTAATCAGAAAATTCTGATTTTGTAGCACTTGTGCCACTTGTAGCTTGCCAGATAAGTGCAAATTTTGGGCATCAAATTACGAAAATGTCTGAATTTCTCAAATTGTAAAGATGGATTTCTGTGGAAATACTACGAACTTTTTCTTCTTCTATCACTAATAATATTAAAATTCAAAAATAAAAAATAAAGACTGATTGATTTTTAACTATAATTATTGAAAGTGGAGAAGAAAAAAAAAAAAAAAAAAAAAAAAAAAAAATTGAATTTCGACAGTCTATGTCACTATTCCCAATTTTCCTGTTAATACATTTTCCCCAATTAACCCTCAGGGTCCTTACTTTGAAATTTTAATTTTTTTTTTTTTAATTTTTCTGACGGCAATTCTTTGATGATTCCGGACACGATGTAAGGTGGAGCATATGCTGCAGAGTGTTTTTAATAAAGATTGAATAGAACCAAGAGGAAACATCATTGTTTGTTGTTGTTTCGATGTGTATTGGCGCTATGGATCGTTCTGTATGTCATTACTTAAGACCGGTGCTGTACCATGCACAGGTCTATACACGTGTATTAAAGTTTTTTTTTTTTTTTTTTTTTTTTTTTTTTGTAAAAAAAAAATCATACCTGAATATAAAGTGCTTTTATTCTGTATGAAAGTTAAAGTTGATTAAAGTTAATGTCCATTGCTGAGAAAATCATGTATGACAACTCCTGTCAGTACACCATTTCAACATCAAACACATTTTTTCTGATGAAATTAGGAAGGACGTTTTTAATTGATTTCATTGGATGAGAAAAGAATGACGAATCCCTCTAGTCAAGGATTCCAGAAATGTCCTAGCCGACACATGTCGGTATTGCTGTTATGGCAAATCAGGCTTTATACAAGTGTTAGTCTAGTTACCATACACAGTTAAGTCATCTTATAACGGTGTTCCAAAATTAGAAGAATATACACAGACAAGAAGAAGTTTCCCTGAAAATATACGGAAAATAACAGAGTCCGTGACCTATTTCTGCAATATGAACTATACCCTCTATATTTTATTTATTATCTTTTTTTTAGTTCTTTAAAAAATATTTTTTTATTTTTGTTTTATAAAGATTCTCTATATATATTCATTTACAGAGTCAATGTTGTTCGTTTATTTATAAAAAAGGTACGAATGCATGCCGCTATTCGGAGTCTGACAGTTATATGCAAATTTCCAACCCTGAAAAAAGCAAATTTCTCCGCAACTCTGTTTGTGTAAGGGAAGCGGTTTTATTTATTTATTTATTATTCATTTATTTATTTTTTGTCTGTGTTACTTTCTTTTCTTCTCTAAAATGTGCTGTTCGAAATAGAAAAAAATAAAACCAGAAATGCATTTTTAACACCCAGATTGTGCTGTGCTGTACAGGTCTACTTCTTTGGAACGCAAGTATACAGTAGTGCTCAAGAAAACTGACATTTGTTTACATAGATACGATACGTTAGTTACCAACAACGACATAACTAGAAAAGTCTTCGACTTTCCTACGTAATAAAAAAGTTTATACAATTTGATGAAACAAAAGTTTATAAAACCTTATGAGAGATATATGAAGTCTATATAATTTGATGAAAGAAACAAAAGTTTATACAAATGAATGAGAAATACAAAAGTTTATAAAACCTGATGAGAAATACAAAAGTTTATACAATTTGATGGAAGAAACAAAAGTTTATACAAATGAATGAGAAATACAAAAGTTTTTACAACTTGATGAGAAATACAAAAGTTTATACAACTGTAGGAGAAATACAAACGTTTATACAACTGTAGGAGAAATACAAACGTTTATACAACTGTAGGAGAAATACAAACGTTTATACAACTGTAGGAGAGATATGAAGTCTGTACAACTTGAGGAGAGATACAAAAGTTTATACAACTGAATGAGATACATAAAGTTTATATGACTGAATGAGAGATACAAAAGCTTATTCAACCAGATGAAAAATAAATCTTGTTAAGAAAATTCGACAAAAAATGCATAAATTTATACAAATGAACAAGAGATAAATAAAATGTACATACATCTTGGATAAAAATACTGAAAGACAACAAAATGGTATTACAATGTATTTTTATTAGTACAAATAATAGTAGTTTAAACATAAACATATCACAAAGTCACTTAACCAACAAGTTACAACAGATTTCTTCAATCACTCAATTCCTCTTACTATTTCAGTGCAACTTTCAATTTCTTATAATGCTATAATACTTTAAAGTGCATAAAACTACCATTTGACTTTGAGTCATTTGAACTTTCAGTGTTCAAACTCAAATCAAAAGGCTTTGACAGCATTGTCAAGAAACACTTACCTGATTAATTATAGCTTGTTGAAATGCTCTTCTTACAAAATAAAAATCACTTTATAGTATTGTGTAAGTTGCATAAACAAAATCCATAACAAAATGAAATTGTGTAGCAAATATATTAAGGTCAACCTCCAAGTCATGAAATAGGAAAATATCACAAAAATAATAATTTTGAAAAAAAGTTATTTGAAGCAATTCTACATTTTTTTTAAACTGACACAATGTACCCAATGATTCATTTAAAGACAAGAATTCTAGAGAAGCCAAACAACACATCAGATTTTTTCTTCCATCATCAGTTTTGGAAAAGTTTTTTTGCATTCCTAGTTTTGTTAACCATGGCAACCCAAAAACATATCTTTGGCAATAACCAAATATTATAAAGTTTCATTGAAATTTGTCCAGTAGTTTCAGAGGAGAAGCCTCCATAGGTGTTAATGACAAAATACACATGCTGCCCTATGATACATGTACAAGCTCATATGACCTTTTGTAAGGTGAGCTAAAAACATTTAACAAATAATGACACTAGATATCCCAGGCACTAAAGAAATTGTAATTCTTCTTTTTGTATAAGCAGAGAAACATTAGGTATGTACTGGAAGTATGAAAATTGCCTTTTGGCTAGCTCAGAATTGCATTTGATGACACTTTCTGATAAAAACTCTATTCAAATGTTTCTCTCAGGTAATCCATCATTTAAATACTTCTACAATGTTATTGTCAAAGAACCCCTGTTATATGTTTGTTGTAAAATACTGACAATAAATTGATATTCCTCTTAATTTTGTCAGTTATCTGCTGGTGCTGAAAAACCAATCAAAATTACTGGTGTTGTTTTGCACCAATCACAACCTGTAAAATTATTGTCCAATGAAAATACAGTGTATAAAATACAAGCAGTAACTTTCAGAAAATAAAAATTTGCTGTCCTTAGCAGGTTCTACAATATCAAGCAGGGATGTATGATAAATTATCAGAGTCAATAATTTTAAATTATTCTAAATTAAACTTGAATGGTTTTTCTTTTTGTCCTATATAAAAGCTTTTAGACATAATTTTTTTATGAAAAATCAAGTGTGTGTAATTGCTGATTTCTGATTCAATGGATCTTATTGGCAGTAATTCAGGCTGAATAGATATCAATCAGATATCAGAAACTAACTGAAGCAGATCAATATCTGTATTAATATGTTTTGTTCCTGTTGTCCATTTAGGTAAATTATCCATTGAATCATAAAAGAATGCTTGCAGCCAAACAAAATCTGATAATGATTTTTTATTCCTGCTGTCAATCAAAATTATTCATCCAATCATATGAGAGTGCTGGTAGCCAAACATTTATTTTAATTTCTGCGTCAATCAAAATTATTCATCCAATCATATGAGAATGCTGGTAGCCAAACAAAAGTCTGTATCTGAATTTATTTTATTTTTGTTGTAAATAAAAAATATCCATCCAATCATGATAGAGGAAACATGATGTTGATTAAGTTCATCCAATCATGATAGAGAAAACATGATGTTGATTAAGTTCATCCAATCATGATTGAGAAAACATGATGTTGATAAAGTTCATCCAATCATGATAGAGAAAACATGATGTTGATTAAGTTCATCCAATCATGATTGAGAAAACATGATGTTGATTAAGTTCATCCAATCATGATTGAGAAAACATAAAGTGAATTAAGTTCTATATCCTACAGCTTTCATAATTTCTTTTTTATATTTATCCACCTGTGTATTAATGTCAGAATCTCCAACTTGTCCATCTTCATAACTGAAAAAAAAAATTAAATTCTAATTAAGTCAAAAAGGGTATAGGAAATATCACAATCACTTATATTTATTTACCAGTCAGCAATTAGTGAAGACGATATCTTTGTTGTGTGCTTGTAGCAATGTCGTCTGTCATGTACAGTATTTATTTTTTAAACAATGTCAGAGCTAAAGGACTCCACAATAAAAATGCTGAGTGTTCTGTGAAGAACAGCATGATTTAAAGACTAAGTCGGCTTAAACTTAATTCTTGTAGTACATGTATCACTACAACATTACCATGTATGATACTTGTTAAAGTAATGAATGAGGTGATTTCATGGTTGCATACTACTTAAATTGCATCAAATAATTGTCAGCTACATGCCTTAATCAATGGAAAATGTTTGATATGGCACCAGTCTGTCTCAAATTAACAACTATTTTAAATAAATGGATTCTGTTACATAATACATCAAAATTTGAAGTTGTTACATAACTGTATTAATCTTGAATGGACTAATGAAGTACATATATTACAATCCAGTTTTACAACCCAGTCAAGATTCTTTTACTTATCTCGAGGCTGTCAATAAACTGGCATGTTGGAGGAAACTGGATGGTCCAAAGAAACCAAAAACAGTTAGCAAGTTAACTGACACTCTATCACATTAGGATTTCTCCTGAGTGGTGTTAAAATTTGTGCTCTTGACCATTTGCTAACTGAGGCCTCTATCCAAAGTAAGGATGAATTGTTACGAAAATTTTTATTGTGTTACTGTAAGTTTCATTTTTTAAAATTTGTTTGTTTTTCAGGGCCTTAATAGCTGAGTGGTCTAAAGTACAAGATTATTTATCACAGCACCTGTCACCACCAAGGTTCACCACTACAGTAGCTCAGTTGCCATAATGCTCGCTTCACATGTGGTAGGTCAAGTGTTTGAACCCCGGCCAGGTCGTGACTGTTCTTTTGCCCAGCACTTGGCATTTAAAAATGAAAGTCACAGGTTCCTTTGGATGAGACCTTAAAAACGGATGTCTTGGAAGGTGGTTTTTTCCAACGCTATGGTTTTCTCCACCATCCCTGATTGCCTCAAAATAATTGAGAATCTAGACTGGAATGTCATACATCATAACTCCACTCCACTCCTTCTTTTTGTAATTAAAAATTACTTAACCTTGTGCCTCAATAATACTTAACCTTGTGCCTCAATAATCTCCTACATTTTCTACACAAGTTTTTGTTGGTTTATTCTTTGTAACAATAATGTATTTGAATCAAGGGATGAAATGAGGGTTCTAGATCAAGCCAGATTTCAATTTTCCAAGAACCACCTGAGTGTTTAATAAACACAGTTTCTAAAATACTTACACAAAAAAGAACCGGGTACACACATGGTCAGGATTAGGCAACACCCAGATCGTGTTATGTTTATTTAATTCTGATGATGTAATTACTGTAAAAAAAAAGTTAGTAAAAATGGAACTTGAAATAATAAAATTAATAATATAAAAACATTAATAAAAATACAATAACACTCCCAACAAGCTCAACCAAGGGCATGTCAAATATTTTTGTCATGTTTAATTCCCTCAATATAGGGTCCATCTAATAGTTCATTGATTAGTTGAATGTTGTTTTACATCACATCAGCAATTTGTCAGCTATTTGTAATGAGAAAGGCCGGGTCCGACCCAAGACTTAAAAGTGGTTAGTGACTGTTCTTTAGCCAAGCATCGGCATTACGAAATGAAGTCACAGTTCTTTCAGATGGGAACTTAAAATAAATAAGGTCCCATGTCATGGCAGGCATGGCATGATAAAGAATCTTGCTGTATAATGCCATAAGCGCAACGCACAAGCAAAATTTCTGCACTTTCGCTTATAGCTGGCGGCGTCTCGTTATAAGTGAAATATTCTTGACTTGGATGTTAAACACCATTACTTAACTCAAGTAAATACAACTGTAACAAAAACAATGACTGTATTGGTGGAAAAAAACAAAACAACTTCATTGTCAAAAGACATGGACAAATAGTTTATGGCAACAAAGTTATCATTTTTTGCTTACCTTCACACAAAGCTATACATGTGATATTGTTACTTGACAGAAACCTGGGACCAGAACGGGAACCATTACTCTGTAAAATAATAATAATAATACTACTAATAATAATAATGATTAAAATAATAATAATAATAATAATAGTAATGAAGTGATGTATTTTTCTTGTAATTGTGATCATTTTTAAAAATAAAATAATGCAATCAATTCTTCAAAGGTAATTTATATACAAACCTCCATCTTTCATCCAAGTACAGCTAAAGATTAATTTGAAATCATGAAATAACCAACCTCGTGAATTGCAAAGTATACATATCTACATGAAATTTTTTCCAAAATTATTTTCTGCCATTTTTAACATGATTCCTTATTGTGTCACAGTTTTTCTGTAACCCATTTTCAAGTAAACAGGTCTCTAGTTTGAATTACAGCAAAGCCTTCTTGTAATGCCAACATACTTATCACTACAATATTTTGGAAGTTCCAATGTCTATTCCTTTCAATTTTTTCTTTATAAATTGTAAGTTTCCTTTGAATTATTGCCAACTGTCTATGGTGCCAACAACTGGCTAAATTAAACCAATGATCTGAAGTTTTACTAAGTCCTTTATCTTTATAGTTAATTGGACACATTTAGACAATTGCCCCCTATGGGGATTGTCAGCACACCATGTAATATAAAAAAAAATAAATAAATAAATGAAAAATAATAAAATAAATAAATAAATAAATAAATGAATAAATAAATTAATTAATTAAAGAAAAAAAAAAAAAAAAAAGATAGAAAAGAAAAAAATTTCAATGAATATGAAATCACATCTGTTAACAATTTCTTAAGCATGTTTATTACATATATGTTAATATATTCAGAAAATTTTGGATGTACCATTTTCATAATGTTTTGCACAAATGCTTAATGACTAGGTGGTATTGGTTATGCAACATGTTTATCTTAAGCAAATAGTAAAATCATTAATGAACCATTTTTATTTTCAATCTTTTTAAATTGAATCTTAACAGATTTCGTTTTTGCATGTAGTGCATATATTGGATTAAAATCATCTTATAACCTAGGGAACATAACTTTTTGTGGCTGTTTAATAAACTGTCAGTTTATAATGTAATTAAAGTTGCTTCTCAAAATAAGATAGTTTAAAATAAAGACAACAAATATTAAATAACACTGAGATCATGTTCTTTATGATACAATCATGTACCATTATTACCTTTTGTTGATTTGATTTGTTCATGGGTCTATGGCTGCCGTATCCCATCCTAGAATAACCAGAGGACACACTGACTAATGGACTTAAATATATACCTTTACCATAAGCTGCACCATTTACCTGTGATAAAGAATGATTGAAAATATTTGTTTTTCATGAATTAAAGGTTTTGTTTGAAATATATTTGAAAAAATCATTTTAATTTACAAGCTTTTTACAATAAATTGTCATAATATCCTTGACACTGCTTTTAAACAATTGATGGACTTTATTTCTTTGCACTATACTTTTACAATCACGACACACCTTAAATGTATTCCATTACAGAGATAAAATTAGAATTGATGTGTTCATTTCTTTATCATTTTGATATAACTCCTGTGACAGGACTTATATTTAATCACACAAGAATTGACAGAAGGGGACAAAAAGCCAATTATTTGATCTTTCAGTTACTTTTCATAAATTAAAGATTTTATAAGCAATGTCTCTGAAATACATCTGAAAAAAATCATTTAAATATTCAAGTTTTTTGACACTAAATCGTCAAGATATATCCTTGGCACTGCTTTTAAGCAATTGATGATGTTTATTTCTTTGCACTTTACTTTTGCAATCAAACATACCTCAAATTGGGGTCAAATGTATTCCAGTAAAGAGACAAAATTAGAATAAATGTGTGAGGAAATATAAGGTGATTTAGTTCATATATTTATCTTTTTTGATATGAATACCGTGACAGTAATTATATTTAATCATACTAGAATTGTCCGAAGGGGACAAAAGGCCCAATTATTTGATCAATTAAGAGGCCATAAATCTGTAAATAGAGCTGTGAACACTTGTTGCTGTGAGCTCCTCATTATCTTGATATATGTAAAGTATTGTAAATTGGATAAATTTATTTTCGTTAGTATTGACATTTAAACATATTCACATATTTTTATTTTCTTGTTGCCAGATCATGGTCAGCGCAAATACAAGTGAAACATGTCAAACTAAATTATTCTGAAAAGTTTTATTTTCACATCCTGTTACTCTCACAAATTTATGCAAAACTAAAATGCACTTGAAAAGATTTCAATTTTTCTTATATTCATTTGATTTTTTAAAAATAGGTAACTAATCACTATCTGCGAAATTCATTTTCTAAAATATCATTCCTATTAGCTATAAATAAATGGAATCCTCTAATGTATGGGGCACATGTTTAACAACAATTAATATTAGCTTGGATTACGCACACTGATGTACAACAAATCAAATGAATCAAAAAGGAAATCCGACATAAATTGCATTAATTCTCTGTCATTGACTTTAATATCCAAACGTAAATGCAGTAATGTTATTTGTCCCTTACTAGGTCACAAATGACAAATTTAATGAAATTCTGTGCTTGATTTATTGTATTTTACCGTTCTGTATGTTGCGTTTACATGACCCTTTTTTTTTTTATGACGTAACCATGTTCTAAAATTATATTCCACATATCTACATCTCGCTTGGAAATTTCTGCTATTTCTATATTTATTTGAAATTTAATCATTGAAACAAATGTAACATTTTTCATTAGAAACAATATTAAGTACATCAACAACATTTTAATTTTTTTGTAGGAAAAACTTAATGCAGCTTGAAATTCCACCCCCCACTAATTATATATGTTTGTGTATTTAGCACCACAGATAAACTCTATTTCATGGTGGTCTCCCTCAGCATCAAATCATACACTGTTTTGGGTGCATTAACTTTTTATTTAGTGTCCAATCTAGAAAAGGCCTTTGTGTGCCATAGCTCCCAAAATAATAATTTTTCCACAAAAATACTGTCTTGGAGCACCCGGCAATCTTTTAGTCTTAGTTGAATACCCATTTAATGATTTAAAAGAGCTGGTCTGGACATGAAGTGTTTCAGGCAAATTTGTGTTAAATTTCCAAGGGTCATAACTCTGTCAAAAATCATTGAATCAGAACAGACAGATTATCTTGTTAATTATTTCATGTGGATTATTTCCATCAAGTTTCATTGAGAATTATTGAGTCATTTACAAATGAAAGAACTGATCCTTCATATGATTATTAAATTTTAAAGAGCCAATACTCTAAATAATCATTATCTGGAACAAGTTGATAATTAGCAAAATATGGCTTCATGATACTTATTACCACCAAGTTTTTGAAAATACACCATGTACAATAAGCAGTATAAAGTAAAATGATATGGAGTCGATGCATGATTAGATGAACACTTTTACTACTGCAAAGCAAATTGTTTTACTGGGGCTAAATTTTGGCAATTTTGACAAGAAAAGGTCAGTTGAAAAAGTTAGCATATTTATTTGGCAACCTTAAACACTTCGCTCATGGTTAACTAGTACACAAATATTTTTAACAATTTTAATTTTGGCAAAAAATTAATACCACCACTATAATATGCTAAAATTTGCACCACGCTAAAGGGTATTTTCCCTCATTGAAGCACTTTAGCAGAGAATAAAAAATTCATGTCTAAAACTATTTGATTTAACCCTGTACCTGGTATGTATAAAAATATTAATCTGATAATATTATAAATGATATATTATTTGCTCATGCAAATGTCGAGTCATCTTGGGACAATATTTCACAATATCAGTTCAATTACCCTTTTATTATAAAGCCAAATGAATTTCATCTGCTTCCCAATTGAATTTAATCTAAAAATACCATTTTTGTCTCAAAATACACAAATATTGCACTAGTTCGAACATATTGATATAAGAACTATATCACAACAACTTGATGTCCTCTTCAGCCATGATTCAAATGACAGTTTCATGTGACAAAGTGTGCCATATGAAAAATGGATTTGGGAGACATTGGACCGGAACAAAGTTTGTGTGCAAATATCAATATACATGTATATTGGTTGCTTACACCTTGGAATTTAGCGTTTTATTTCTATGTGAAACATATATTGCTATACATTAATAGTTAAACTCACATAATTTATTACTTTACCTGTTTATTAGTGCCAGAAGCTGAAACCAAGCCTTGTCTAATAATAGAATGCCAGTTTTCAATTCCAGAACCACTGCAAAAAAAATGTAAACTGTTAAGAACAATGTTTGATGCACAACAAATCTGCTTCATTATGCCTGATAAATTAGAATTATATCATTTACTACAAGTACTATTAAGATAGCTGTCATGTGCCAGAAGAAAAAAAATGGAACTAAATTTGGTTGCGGATTGAATTGACTGGGGACTGTCTGAAAAATGTATCATTATATATAAGGATGTAGGTACACAAAAGAAAAATTCAATTTCAAATGCCAAAATTACTTGGAATGGAAGAGGAGTTCTCGAGAGGCGTACAAAAAATATTAGCCACTAGATTGGATTGGATGGATGGGATGAATGGTGTTTTATGCCTCAGATAAAATCCTTTTACTTATATTTAGGCAATTCATTCTGGGATGGAGGAGAAAACCACACACTTTTAGCCAGCAAAGATAAAAACTTTCTACACTAGGATCTGCCAGAGTGGAAATTGAACGTAGACCAAGAAAGACGCTGTGATCCGTAAGCATGGACTTAAGACTACTTGGTCACAGAGGCTACCTGTATATTTGTCATTTGAGTGGAGTGGAATAATGGTGTTTAATGCCCCAGTCAAGAATCTTTCACTTATTTCAAGGCAATCAGTTCTGGGATGGTGGAGGAAACCGGGAGTGCCCAGAGAAAACCACCGACCTTCGGCAAGCGAACTGACAAACTTTCTCACACCTAAGATCTGTCCCGCATGGGATTTGAACCTAGGCGGTGAGAGGCACTGTGATCTGTAAGCATGCACTTTAGACCACTCGGCCACCGAGGCCTCATTTGTCATTTGAGGATTAAAGCATAAAAAAATTCATGTACATACTGAAAAGCAAATGTGCTTCCATGTTTTTCTTTAAATTCTTGGAATTTTGCTTCCTTGGCTGGGGGGCTGCTTAGCAAAAGGAACTGGTATGGTGTCCTCATAAAACTGATTTGCTGTAAAATAAATATAAAATAATTATAAGACTATATGCTAAACTATCAATCTTTCGTTCAATTGAAAGGACTTTAACAGGTAGTAATTACGGTTATCTCACAACCTAGTCCAACTGAATTGTTATAACTGACTCATACTGGAGTAATTGGTGAAATAAACCTTTCAATTAAATACATTCAAATATTTAAATAGCAATGATTATCATTGCTTGTGACCTAAAATAAGAACTGTACAAAAGAGATAAATATCCCCGACACCTCATTGGTGAGTAGACAATACTTTGTAAATAAAGTGATTCGATTACTGTATGCAATATTAACTTTTCAAGTATAAAAGTTTATTCCTTGAAATATATTGGAAAGTATAATGCAAAAAAAAAAAAAAAAAAAAAAAAAAAAAAATAAGGCAGACATTTTCTGATGACTAGGGTAATATTTATATACCGGTACCCCAAACTACACCCATGGAGTGATAAATTTACAAAAGGGTTTAAAATACCTTAAGTATTCATATTTAATTCATCTAAGAGATTGATTTCCTTTTGATGACATTTTAACATCTGTCCATTAACACATTATTCTGTCAATACATGGATTCAGAAAAAAAACAATACATTTCTTTGTTTATTGTTTGGGTAGGAGAGGTTTTTATGTATGTGTACAGTGAAAAATATTTTACCTTTTCAGGCGGAATTTTCACAATGTGTGATCTGTTACTGGATATTATCCTGAAAAATATCAATTGAATGGAAATTGATAATACAGTGAAATTACTACCACTAATACAGTGAATGCTACCAAAAGTGGTTTAAAGAGCTTACACATAAAGATTATACTGTGTCCCATTGCCTACATGGGGCAAATTTCTCTTCTATCAGTTTGGGGCCTCGGTGGCTGAATGGTCTAAAGCGTGCGCTTACGGATCACAGTGCCTCTCACCGCCTGGGTTCAAATCCCATTTTGGACACATCCTAGTGTGAGAAAGTTTGTCAGTTCGCTAGCCGGAGGTTGATGGTTTTCTCCGAGACTCCGGTTTCCTCCACCATCCCAGAACTGACCGCCTCGAAATAAGTGAAAGAATCTTGACTGGGGCGTAAAACACCATTACTCCACTCCACTTCTTCTATCAGTCTATCAGTAGTGTATACTGCTGGATACGCTGGTTTTCTCCAACTTCAAAGAATAAGTGGAATAATCTTAAATCTTAACTGGAGGGGGAGGGGGAAGGGGGGGGGGAAAGGGGGGGGGGGGGGTTAATGCCTAAATAACAAAACATTCATATTGTCAAAAAAAACAACCCCTGTTTATCAAATTTCAGTCTAACCCTGCCAAATTTTTAATCATAAAGGTGTTTTGTTAAGACAGGTGACACTTAAAGCTGCATTAAGTTTACCAAATTTCTGAATTTTTTTTGATTTTCTAAAAATATATATTTTAAAAGTAGATATCTTCTAACCACGATCCGTGACATTCATTTTCTAAAATTTCATTTCTTTTAACTGTAAATAAACGGAATCCTCTGACCGGTTGGTCAGTGTTCTACGATGGTAATTATGAGCTTGGAGCATGCGCACGGATGTACGGAAAAGCCTAGAATTGAAAGTGAAACATGACAGATTGCATTAATTGTCCTTCATTAATATCCAGATGTATTTGAAATGGTGTTATTTTTCCCTTACTAAGTCACAAATGACAAATTCAACGAGGTTCTGTGTTTAATTTATCGTATTTCAACATTTTGAAAGTTGTGTTTAAATGACCCGGGTCTTGATGACGTAACCATGTTCTAATATTAGATCTCAAATGCTGCATCTCGCTGGGTAAATACTGTAATTTCTGTATTTATTTGAGCTTTTATCGTTGAACCAAATGTAACATTGTTCATTAGGAATATCATTTATTAGATTAGCACAGTTTTATTTTTTTCTTTGGAAAACTTAATGCAGCTTTAAGTATGATAAATGCAAAAATATGATTATACAAGGTCAGTGAAATAGGGATATTTGAGTAGTTTAGGTCACATGTTACTTCTTACAGACTAGTACACTCACTATTGTTGAAGTGGATCTGTTGGTCTGCATTAGTAAGACAGGTATATCCAGAAGTTTAGGTCACAAATAATTTCTTCTTGTAAGTATAGGTTACTCACCATTGTAGTAGTGGATATGCTAGCCTATGTCCCTCATCAAGTCGTTTTTTAATCTCCGCAATCGGTAACTTTGTCATATCTCTCATTGGAATTATATTCTGTAAAATCTTTTCTACTTTCTCATAGTCCACTTTCTGTAAAAATAAAACTATCAAATAAAAAATCGAAACCTTACATATTTTCAACAGCGACGGTATGGATGTATGCTTTTGCTTTGGTAAGTTCAACAGCAAGTACATGTATCTGCACCAGCACATGGTAGCATCCCTTGTCAAAATAGTTAGATTGTTACATTTAGATTCAAAATCGCATTCCAAAGACAAAGTTTATAAGAGATATTTTGATAAATTCTGAAACCAACAAGCATTTCTATTTATAATGTAGTGCAAGTATTTGGTATCTATTTAAAAGGGAGTTAAATGGCAGTGGTTTTGTTTGCCTAAATTTACTACCGAATAAAGGTAGTTTCCCCTTGAGAAAAAAGACTAAAATTTCCCAATTTGACAACTTAAATTCCCCAAAAGGCAACAGTGACACACAATCAAATAGTTTAAGTTAAATCCAGTTGTCCAAAACTGTTCTGACAGACAAAAAATGTTAGATATTGTCACAATATAAGAGCTTTGCAATGAATTTCAAAATTCTGAGCATAATATGTGACATTGAAAGGGTCCAAATTTTCCCAATCTGAAAGGTGGAAGGTAGTTTTTAAAAACCATAGCAAAATCACTGAATGGTCAAAACTCATGTTCAGATGCTGAATTTAATTAAGCTTATTAATTTCCAATAAGTGTCTATGTCCAAATCTAAGAAAAATTATTAATAAAAAGCATCTGGATGATTAAAATGTAATAGATTCAATGTTTTTGCTTGCTTTCATTCAATGGTCACACAAAATTGTTCAGTTAGCACTTTGGAAAGCCCACACATTGTTTAAAACACCTTCTATAAATCAATATGTATCACAAGCATTCCATAGGTTTAGCAGGTAGTTGCTTGTCTCACTCAGGAATATGAAACAACTGAGAGTGCAATATTCCCCTTTTGAATTGAATGTTCAATGTCAGTCATATGCATGGTCTACCTCCAGTTAGTGTGCCGACACTCTTCATCAGGCAGCTGGGCGATGTGGAGCAAAATGAAGTAAAATACCTTGCTGAAAGTCATACCATGCAGTCTATTGGCTTAAACCAATCACCTTAGAATCACAACTAGGGGCTCCAAAAGGGCTAATTGTGTTCTATTTATTACATCAACATGCTTTATTATTTTAAAAATTTATGAAATACAGAATATACTCATCATGGTTAAATAAAGATAACTCTAGCAGACTTAACAAAGCCAATAATACCATTCAAAGAGGGATAACTAGCAAAAATAAAAAAATCAAATAACATGACCCAGGCATTTAATCTATTTCCATGGATGCTGACCTTTTGACCTTGCCTAGTTGTTCAAAAATGGCTACAATATGTCAAAATTACATCTACATTGATATTTCTTTCAGTCAGTAGCAAAAGCTCATAATTATAAAAAAAAATGACGTTAGCTATTCACCAACTGTCTTAAAAATGATTAAATTACTAGCTTTAATTGATAAATGATTATTCACACTAATTCAATCATCAACCAGAAAAATACAATTATTGATTTCCAAACACTAATAAGCATCACTTCTGTTCAATAAAAAATTACATATCTATCAACATCAAGTAAGTAGATCTGACACTGAATCTTCTCTTACATTTAAGATGAAGATAAAGTCATCAATCAATTCAAAGTGTTAGGTAGTATGACTTAATAAAGCTATCTCATCTATCAACATGATTAACATTGTTGGTTAATCAATGAATGGTGTTATCTAATATAGCAAAAACAAGAGCCACCTGAGGAAACAGTGTAGCTCACCTGTAATAAAGACATGGAATCTTATGAATGATTTACAGCATAATGAGATTGGTCTACAGAGTTTACTCTCTGACTGTCATAAATTAAAGTACAACAAATAGTTAACTTTTAAAATTTTGTAGCCAATTTTGATGTCAAAAAGCCAGTTTTAGACTCAAAAGGAGACAAAAATGTTTATATCAAAAACTGTATAGATTTCTTATGTTTTGCTTATTAGGTTATAAAAATAATTTTTAAAGCTGTTTTACTTTTTTTCATTATTTTGTAAAAAACATTTAATTTAATTTTTTTATCTACCTTATTAAAAAATTCAAACTGATGAAAATTTCAGAGCAAATAAATTAGCCAAAAAGCAGTTTTATTTGGGGGAGGGGGGGTGGGGTGGGGTGGGGCTACTAGAAATGACAAAATTAGCCAATAGCAGCCCTATCCTATGTAAATATGTCGAGAATCAGCCCTATTCTTGGTACAAATGTCATGATTATGGCATTACTCATGAGCACTGATGCTGCAGCCAGTGATGTCAAATGAAAACTGATGCTACAGTCAGTAGGACCAGGCCCAGGATCGAACTCTGACCTCCAACATCAGAAGCAAGCACTCTATTAAATGAGCTACCATAGTGGTTAATATTCAATTCATCTGTACTCATAGAACTCTGTGTATAGATTAATTGTAACAACAGACAAATAGTCTGCCTGACAAGATTTAACATTCGATTAACCACAGATATTCATTTACTGATAAGTTTTGAATCTTTAGAATGTAGATGTTAGGCATTAAAGAACAAGGCTAAATGTATCAGTCCTTTTTTAAAAGAAATATTAAATAAATCTATACCTTTGGATTAAGTGCTAACTCCCGAGAATTATCAGGATCTACCACAGTAGGATATGGATCAAAAATTACTTTTTTCCTATGAGAAGAGCATGCAGTCTTTGTCATAGCTATCAATAAGTCCACAACCTAAAATCAAAATGAGAAGAGCATGCAGTCTTTGTCATAACTATCAATAAGTCCACAACCTAAAATCAAAATGAGAATAGTATGCAGTCTTTGTCATAGCTATCAATAAGTCCACAACCTTAAATCAAAATGGTAGTATTATTGCATGTACATGTACATATACTTACAGTCTCTTCATTTTCATTTTTCTACATGTATTTTTTTTTTATCTAAATTGAGAATATTAAAGTAAATTTAAAGAAGTTTAAAAATTAAATGTAAAAAATTATGTATGGAGTAAATTAATTCTTTAAAATAAAAGTTTATCAAATAACAATTTAATTAATTTAATTAATTGATTGGATTTTGTTTTTTGTCACATAAGCAATTTGTTAGCTATTTGAGATGAAACCATTTTTTTTTATTTATCTCAAAGATCAATCTTTACACAATTTTGTGTGGTGTATGAATGTGCAAGCGTTTCTGATCTGCATTGTACTAGAGTACACTTATTATGACCTTAGAGTGCTAGTATATTTGCCTGCAATGCTGCAGATAAACATTTAAAACCACTCTCGTCAATTATACAAGTACTCATACTAAGCCAACCGGTAAAGCCTTTAGTAAGGAAACTTTTTTTCACTTTTGGTCGACCAGGGGTCCAACCCTCGGTAGTGAGATGCCTCTAGTTTGAAGGCTAATTTAATGCCTTAACTTCTTGGCCATTGAAATCCCAGTTAAGTTATCCAATGTAAAACAATTCATTACCTCTGCTCCTGTTGCTATGTCTTCTGCAGCATCACTCATTACACCCAGTGTTTGGAAAGCAAATACACACAACTCTCGTGAACAAACAGCAGGCTGAAGCAACAAATATACATGTGTAATATTCACTAAAAGTACTATATGACCAGAATTGTCCATTATTTCTCAATAAAACAAAAAATAACTGAAGACATAAATGTCATTACTGACAATGCAATATTATCATAACAAGAATTCCATGGATTTAAATGTCTTGCCTGGTTAATTTTTGATCGAGTAGAAAATACATTATTTTTACATAAACTTTCACATTTTGACATGCCGTCTACGATGACACTGGAAAAGTAACACCTACATTTCAACACTTGCCTTATGGCAATGCCAGGTTTGACAATAATATCATTAATTACATGTATGTAGCCCAGTTTCTTTACAAAAACTGATTTTTTAAAAAAAATATTATAAGGAATAACTGTTAAGTTCCTTAACTTGCATATCCTTTTGAACACTATGTACAACTAATTTTATTTTAAAAGTTTTTTCCCCCTAATTTCCATATTCAGAGTCCAAATAAAATGGCAAAGCCACTATTTATGAGATCTGTTTTGATACTCATAACTTTATGCATAAATTCTTATTACCTTCAACATTGCGCCATTTTGAAAGACATGCGGATCATCACAGACAACACAATACTCATTTAAAGTTGGAATTCTCTGTAGGACATAGCGATAAATCTACAATAGTTGAAATGATTAGCTCTAACACTACATTTTTAAGAACAAATGAGAAAAAACTGCACTATAAGCATTCAAATATTTTACTGATGAACTACATATTTTTAGCACAGCAATAAAAGTACAAACCAACAGGGGTAGTTCAGCACAGTAAAATAATAATTACTTGCAGTTATAATGCACTCAATATCCTTGATGCTGAATTTAATGCCAACCTATTTTAAGTCCCCAAATACCTTTTTTCTCTTTATTTTTTTATAAGTCTTCCACAATTAATTATCAAATCTATTTGTAAAGCAAAAATCTGACACAGCAAATGTTTGCAATGAATCAAGGTTTATCTGTGTACTGATGATTGATTGAAATGGATACTTTGAATTAGTGTACGATTACTATATCAATTCATGCGGTAAAAATTTGTAACTATTTCAGCACTCTGAATTCAAGTAATTTTTGTGTTTTGTTGACTGTTAGACACACCAGAACAATGACATTATTGTGCCTTTAAATACCAAGTATGCTGTCTGGAAGCATTCTGGATATACATGTATATTAAACAAAAAGTAGCATTTTCATGTTTTTACAATAAAAACACAATGGATTGTGAAAACATGGAAGTGCTAGTGAGTACGTAATGTTTTATTTTAAATCTGACCATATTAAACTTTTCATTTAGTATATTTTCTATGCATAAAGATCACCATTAATCATATACATGTATATAACGATCATAAAGGGATAAAAAATATGTGTTATGTGTGCTAGAACCATACTTATACATGTATATAGTGCTAGAGTTTACCTATACAGGTGTTTATGGCTCATAAATTTGCAAAAATTTAAACTTTCAAATGTCTTCTTAATTCTCAAACACTTGAAAATGAAATAATTTAAAACTGAAAACTCACAAGGATTATGGTAATTGCCTATGACAAGGAAAAGTTATTTTTTTAATATGGTTGGTCAGAGTCAAATTAATAATGGCTTGGTTATGAAGACAAAATGCCTTAACCACTTGAAAACTCCAAACTCAGGATTTGTGTCCTGACAAAAAATTCAATAAAGTACTTCAACTTAAAACAAATCAAAACCTAACACAAACCATTTTACAAAGTTTATTTGGAAACAAGAGGCCCAAAAGGGCCTGTGGAGCTCAACTGAAGAAAATGGTTGTGGTGCCTCCATTTATATAAACTTGGTACAGGGACTTGAGCTGATGTTAAATACTAAATATAACAGCTGTAGGCCTTAGAAGATTTTTAAATTTCACTTCCCATATAAGTATATGTAGATATATGGGCCACTGGGTGGGACCAAAAATGGCCCGGGGGCCTTTATTTGTACAAACCTGGTAAAGGGACTTGAACTGATGTTAAATGCCAAATATGAAAGCTTTGGTCCTTACAGTTTCAGAGAAGAAGATTTTTAAATTTGATTTCCAATATATGCATATGCAGTTGAGCTAAAAACCTGTTTTAACTAAAATACTGTGTTTGGGAAGAATAATGTTGTTGCAACAAAACTTCTATTTGTATTTTTTTTTTTAAATTAATCATAGTTCTTACTTGTACAAGAAAGCCATTTTCCAAACTTGGAATTTGTTTGGCATTTTTACCAAACCAAGTCGTAGATGGTTTTAACATTAAATCAGCTCCTTCACCACCTTTGGACGATGAAGCTGTTGATCCCATTGCTGAATGTAATGCACTATTTTGTCTATGAAAATTTTTCTTCAATCTTTTCATTAGTGGGGGATGAGATGACTGTCTTGCTACTCCACGTGAATGTTTCTTTCCACTTCCTGTTCCACCATCTTTTAAGGATTCAATGGTGATTTTATTTGGAGATTCAACTCTTCATATAAAAACAGAAAATACATTAAATACAAGAACACTCTCTTACAGATAAATTATATTTGATTAGGAAAAAATTATAAGTCTAGCTAGTGATTTTATGGATGCAAGAACAATGCATCTCTGACACAATTTTAATATTTAGACTTTATAAAGTTTACCATCTTGATTGGATTTATTGTATTTTACATCCAAGTCAAAATCCCCTCACTTATATCAAGGTGGGCAGTTCTTGCATAGGAGAGGAAACTGGAATGCACAACTTACTGACTGACCACCTCAATATAATTATGTGAAATATTCTTGATGGACATAAGGCACAATGACTACACTCCATTCCACTCATTTCAATTATAAAAGAGTCTTTGAAAGCTAGGGAAACCATTAAATATCTAGCTGTTTATTGTTAAAGGTGAAGCTAGAAAGCATACCTTGAGTTTTCACTAAGGAAAGAGAAAATACAAATGCAAATACTGTTTCCTAAGTTGAACTGTAGAGAAGAGACTGAAGTAATAGTGTTTTATCTACCAGTCAAGATTCTTTCAGCAATATAAAAGTGATAACTTCTGGGGTTCTGGAGGAAACCAGAGTACCTGGGGAATATAACTAACCTTCAGCAAGAAAACCAAAAAAATTACTGGTGATCTTGCACGAGAATCTTGTTGAGTGGAAAAAGAACCTATCAGGTAAAAGTAATATAATCCATCAGCTGTTACTTTAGACTTCCCAGTCACCAAGATATCAATTTGTAACTGGAAATTAACTATTACAAGCTTGTTTTAAGAAATTAAAAAAATAAAATCAAGTATCAACAAATCTATCTGGGCCCAGATGATCAAAGTTCAAAGTTCAAAGGTTAAAGATAATTTGTAATGTTATTGAAATAAAAGGTATTTAATAAAGGCATAAAGTGTAGACTTAAAAAGTTACTGTAGATTATGATAATGGAATGCAAAAACTTTCTTTTAAAGATTAATTTTGATTAGTATTGTGACAGTTTTATAACACAAGATGGAATTTCCACTAACCTACTTGATAAGATAGTAGATTAATGGACAATTGGGACCTCGTTTTCTGATGACTTACCCATCAGCATTACAAAGTATATCTGCTATAGCTTTCTCAACATCACCTCGGCTAAATATTAGTGCATTTCTAGATTGTTCCGCAGAAAAACCCATTTCCATGAGTCTGGCCATATCACAGTCTTCAATCTGAATAGGGTTAACAAGCTCATCAATGCTAAAAGAATAATTTCTTTTTATTACAAGAAATATTCATAATGTTGAATCTGAAAAAATTATACTGACACATACAGGTACAGGGGAAACCATTACACATGCATTTGTTCCTTTGCCAAAACCTCAAAATAACATAACTTTTATGGAGAATTTCTGAATTGATTACTTTTCAACATGTTTTACAAGTTTTCATGATAACCAAATCTTGTTCTCATACAGTTATTTCTAAGCAGGTATTTCATTCATCACTCAATGAATCTAGATAAAAACCTCATTCCAATTTCAATGTTGTTAGGATTGCAAAAATTCCACTGCATTTAAATAACTTTAAATCCTTTCTCAATCAAAACCGTTTTTCTCAGTCATGTGTATTTTCAAGTTAAATGACTTAGGCACTTACAGGTAGTTATTATTAAAGTTTAAAGTTTGCTGCACATCAAGTTATCTCTAAAATTGCATTAATGTGTAGTACATTACCTTTCAGTTGTGTCTTGGGAGGTTTAGTACATTACCTTTCAGTAGTGTCTTTGGAAGGTTTAGTACATAACCTTTCAGTAGTGTCTTTGGAAGGATTAGTACATTACCTTTTAGTAGTGTCTTTTGAAGGTTTAGTACATTACCTTTTAGTAGTGTCTTTTGAAGGTTTAGTACATTAACTTTCAGTAGTGTCTTTGGAAGGTTAAGTACATTACCTTTCAGTAGTGTTTTTCGAAGGTTTAGTACATTACCTTTCAGTTGTGTCTTTGGGAGGTTTAGTACATTACCTTTCAGTAGTGTCTTTGGAAGGTTTAGTACATAACCTTTCAGTAGTGTCTTTGGAAGGATTAGTACATTACCTTTTAGTAGTGTCTTTGGAAGGTTTAGTACATTACCTTTCAGTTGTGTCTTTGGGAGGTTTAGTACATTACCTTTCAGTAATGTCTTTGGAAGGTTTAGTACATAACCTTTCAGTAGTGTCTTTGGAAGGATTAGTACATTACCTTTTAGTAGTGTCTTTTGAAGGTTTAGTACATTACCTATCAGTAGTGTCTTTGGAAGGTTTAGTACATAACCTTTCAGTAGTGTCTTTGGAAGGATTAGTACATTACCTTTTAGTAGTGTCTTTTGAAGGTTTAGTACATTACCTTTCAGTAGTGTTTTTGGAAGGTTTAGTACATTACCTTTCAGTTGTGTCTTTGGGAGGTTTAGTACATTACCTTTCAGTAGTGTCTTTGGAAGGTTTAGTACATAACCTTTCAGTAGTGTCTTTGGAAGGATTAGTACATTACCTTTTAGTAGTGTCTTTTGAAGGTTTAGTACATTACCTTTCAGTAGTGTCTTTGGAAGGTTTAGTACATTACCTTTCAGTAGTATCTTTGGAAGGTTTAGTACATTTTGTATATTACCTTTCAGTAGTCAGTAGTATCTTTGGAAGGTTCAGTACATTACCTTTTAGTAGTGTCTTTGGAAGGTTTAGTACATTACCTTTCAGTAGTGTCTTTGGAAGGTTTAGTACATTACCTTTCAGTAGTGTCTTTGGAAGGTTTAGTACATAACCTTTCAGTAGTGTCTTTGGAAGGTTTAGTACATAACCTTTCAGTAGTGTCTTTAGAAGGTTTAGTGCATTACCTTTCAGTAGTGTCTTTGGGAGGTTTAGTACATCACCTTTCAGTAGTATCTTTGGAGGTTTAGTACAATAAACCTTTCAGTAGTATCTTTTTGAAAGGTTTAGTACATTACCTTTCAGTAGTGTCTTTGGAAGATTTGGTACATAAACTTTCAGTATTGTCTTTGGAAGGTTTAGTATATAACCTTTCTGTAGTGTCTTTGGAAGGTTTAGTACAAAACCTTTCAGTAGTGTCTTTGGAAGGTTTAGTACATTACCTTTCAGTAGTGTCTTTAGAAGGTTTAGTACATTACCTTTCAGTAATGTCTTTGGGAGGTTTAGTACATTACCTTTACTAGTGTCTTTGGAAGGTTTAGTACATTACCTTTCAGTAGTATCTTTGGAAATTTAGTACATTACCTTTCAGTTGTGTCTTTAGAAGGTTTAGAACATTAACTTTCAGTAGTGTCTTTGGAAGGTTAAGTACATTACCTTACAGTAGTGTCTTTGGAAGGTTTAGTACATTACCTTTCAGTAGTGTCTTTGGAAGGTTTAGAACATTACCTTTCAGTAGTGTCTTTGGAAGGTTTAGTACATAACTTTTCAGTTGTGTCTTTGGAAGGTTTAGTACATTACCTTTCAGTAGTGTCTTTGGACGGTTTAGAACATTACCTTTCAGTAGTATCTTTGGAAGGTTTAGTGCATTACCTTTCTGCAGTGTTTTTAGAGGGTTTAGTACATTACCTTTCTGTAGTGTCTTTGGAAGGTTTAGTACATAACCTTTCAGTAGTGTTTTTGAAGGTTTAGTACATTACCTTTCAGTAGTGTCTTTAGAAGGTTTAGAACATTACCTTTCAGTAATGTCTTTGGAAGGATTAGTACATTACCTTTTAGTAGTCTATTTTGAAGGTTTAGTACATTACATTTCAGTAGTGTCTTTGGAAGGTTTAGTACATTACCTTTCAGTAGTGTCTTTGGAAGGTTTAGTACATTACCTTTCAGTAGTGTCTTTGGAAGGTTTAGTACATAACCTTTCAGTAGTGTCTTTGGAAGGTTTAGTACATTACCTTTCAGTAGTGTCTTTGGAAGGTTTAGAACATTAACTTTCAGTAGTGTCTTTGGAAGGTTTAGTACATTACCTTTCAGTAGTGTCTTTGGAAGGTTTAGTACATTACCTATCAGTAGTGTCTTTGGAAGGTTTAGTACATTACATTTCAGTAGTGTCTTTGGAAGGTTTAGTACATTACATTTCAGTAGTGTCTTTCGAAGGTTTAGTACATTACCTTTCAGTAGTGTCTTTGGAAGGTTTAGTACATAACCTTTCAGTAGTGTCTTTGGAAGGTTTAGTACATTACATTTCAGTAGTGTCTTTGGAAGGTTTAGTACATTACCTTTTAGTAGTGTCTTTGGAAGGTTTAGTACATTACCTTTCAGTAGTGTCTTTGGAAGGTTTAGTACATTACCTTTCAGTAGTCTCTTTTGAAGGTTTAGTACATTACATTTCAGTAGTGTCTTTGGAAGGTTTAGTACATTACCTTTCAGTAGTGTCTTTGGAAGGTTTAGTACATTACCTTTCAGTAGTGTCTTTGGAAGGTTTAGTACATAACCTTTCAGTAGTGTCTTTGGAAGGTTTAGTACATTACCTTTCAGTAGTGTCTTTGGAAGGTTTAGAACATTAACTTTCAGTAGTGTCTTTGGAAGGTTTAGAACATTAACTTTCAGTAGTGTCTTTGGAAGGTTTAGTACATTACCTTTCAGTAGTGTCTTTGGAAGGTTTAGTACATTACCTTTTAGTAGTCTCTTTTGAAGGTTTAGTACATTACATTTCAGTAGTGTCTTTGGAAGGTTTAGTACATTACCTTTCAGTAGTGTCTTTGGAAGGTTTAGTACATAACCTTTCAGTAGTGTCTTTGGAAGGTTTAGTACATTACCTTACAGTAGTGTCTTTGGAAGGTTTAGTACATTACCTTTCAGTAGTGTCTTTGGAAGGTTTAGTACATTACCTTTCAGTAGTGTCTTTGGAAGGTTTAGTACATAACCTTTCAGTAGTGTCTTTGGAAGGTTTAGTACATTACCTTTCAGTAGTGTCTTTGGAAGGTTTAGAACATTAACTTTCAGTAGTGTCTTTGGAAGGTTTAGTACATTACCTTTCAGTAGTGTCTTTAGAAGGTTTAATACATTACCTTTCTGTAGTTTCTTTGGAAGGTTTAGTAAATTACCTTTCAGTAGTGTCTTTGGAAGGTTTAGTACATTAACTTTCAGTAGTGTCTTTGGAAGGTTTAGTACATTACCTTTCAGTAGTGTCTTTGGAAGGTTTAGTACATTACCTTTCAGTAGTGTCTTTGGGAGGTTTAGTTTGAACGACTGACATTAAATGATCATGACTCAGAGTTGGCCATTGATGTGATAAATGTGTTTCCAATATTCTACAACAGATAAAACAAATTTGATGTAAATTTATGTTGTTATGTTCTTGCTGTTGATATCCTATCTTTGTTCCCTAGAAGACTACAATTTTAGCTAAAAATCACAGTGCATCTCACTGTAAGGATTTGTGCTCAGTCCTGCAAATCCCAGTTAAAGAAGGTTTGTCAGTTCTCGTGCAGATGGTCAAAGTAGTCTGGTTTCCTCCAACTCCCTAGAACTGACCATCTCAATATACATGTAAGTGACTGGGTCATTAAACACAAACTCTAACCAACATGAACATATTCAAAAATTAAAGATAATAATACATGTATAAGCCTACATTACATATTGACTAACTGTACAATTCTAGTTCATTAAACAGAACATTTTAATTTAATCATAAATTGTAGATTTTGCATTTCATTTCTCAGATTTCAGGTAGCAAATTTGTTTTAAATCATTTATTCAATAATTCCAAATCTGTATAAACTTTTAAAGCCAAATATTTGTTTAAACTAAATCAATAAATTTTCAAAGTTGTCAACATAGCTTTACCACACATATAGTCCAAGAAAAAAGGCATTTATTGTATGTAAAATTTTCTCTGTTTTTCATTAAATAATTATGAACCTTGAAAAATATAAAAATGTTCCACAATACTTTATCACTTACTTTCTCAATTGACTTCCTACCCCTAATTTTTCCTTCTTTGAGGGTTGAAATACTTCTACTTTAGGGGGTTCTGCAATAAGATACATGTAGGTAAACATTAAGCTTCAGAATGACAAAAAACAGTAAAACTCATATAGACCAAACTCCTAGATTGAAAATAACTATGTTCAGCATATTTAAGAGTTTGTTTGTTATTCTGGGTATAAAGTTTAAAAGAACTCTTATCACAAGTATGTGAACAAGTAGTCTACTAGCTTATGTGTTTTGTTTGATTTCAGTTTTTTTTTTTTTTAAATTACAGATTTCCCTATAATTTGATGTCAGAGCTTTCAATGATTCATTATTTAATGACATCATTTGAAATGTTGTATGTGAACAAGTAGTCTACTAGCTTATGTGTTTTGTTTGATTTCAGTTTTTTTTTTTTAAATTACAGATTTCCCTATAATTTGATGTCAGAGCTTTCAATGATTCATTATTTAATGACATCATTTGAAATGTTGTAAAATCAAATCTTTTGTTTTTGTACCAGAAAACTGACTGAACAGAGGGTTCCGATCACATGACAAGACCAACTGATCATATACCCTTTAGCGCTCTCATGTAATTAATACTTTATGATTACTATACTCAGAAATTGCTCAAGAGGTCTAGAGCAAGGGCTTAAGAATCACAGTGCCTCTCACTACCAAGGTTCAAATCCTGCTTAGGCAGATCACAGTGTAAGAAAGTGTAAATGGTTTCCATATCATTACCTGAATCATTTTAGTGCTCACAGATCATAAGTTACACCAGTGAATCATATTACATACACTTACTTGGAGGATCCAAGTATGATGTCATGGACAGATGAAGTCTTATAATTAATGGTTCATCTTTGTTTAGACCCCAGGCTTCTAAAACTTCTTCCTTTAATAGTAAACATTATATATATATATTAGAACTTCGATAACTCGAAGTGCTCGGACTTCGCTGGGGACTTCGAGTTATCGGGGTGTTCGAGTTATCGAAGTTGAAGGATGATGTCCAAGGATGGTGTCACCTTAATATATGTTTTCCACTACAAAATCTTGATGTTTTAAACAGTTACCTGTACTTGAATGTGAAAAAAAAGTAAAAAGATAATTTCTAAAGAAAATACAATAAATAATTTATTAAAGAATTGATATTGACGGTAAAAGCGTGCGAAACGTATTATTTTATTATAAAATCACGATACATGTATATACGAACAACGAAATCAGAAATCAGATATATGTACATGTTTATCAAAATGCTTATTTTTTACATTCGTTAGAAAATACGAACAGAAACTTAATGAAATTATAAAGCAGTGCATTAAGTAATTCAAGATTTTAATGAGGTCGTGAGTACAATGGGGTTAGTCGTTTTAATTAAGCTTGGAGAACTTGGCTTCTTTTATTACAGTAGAGGATTAGCATACCTGTTAGGCTTAATTGTCCGTGACGGTACTGGATATTAATCCGTTAATTGATACTAATTAATACGGTAGATAACAAGAACTACTCGGTTATTTTCTCTACTATAACGGTAGCCAAATTACCGATATGTGATTTCTTTGATCGTTTTATTTATCAAGCCATTGATCATACACCGTTAGAAAAAATTCGAGTTTTTGAAGTTAATTTTAATAGATTTTTAAACTACAGACCAAATTTTTACTTCGAGTTATCAGGGGTATTTGAATTATAGAAGTTTGAGTTATCGAAGTTCTCCTAATATAGTTTATATAGAAAACCGGTCGGGACAAAATAAAGACTTCGAGTTATCCGTGGTATTCGAGATATCGAAGTTTGAGTTATCGAAGTTCTACTGTATATATATATATATATATATATATATATATATATATATATATATATATATATATATATATATATATATAAAATCAAAAGATCAGTTTGTTACAAGTTACATACTTAACTGGTAGCATGTAAATTCTTATAGCATAGCTTAAGAATGTAAGGGGAATAACTCCAAGACAAATGAAAATACAAATGCAAACTTACATCTTCCTGTTAACAGATACATTAACAGTTTTTGAGAAGTGGGGGATAGTAAGTTATATTATCTTATATTAGATTTCGGGATAAAAAAGAAAAACTCTTAAAAAAAACTGATCTGTTTACATGTATGTTCAGCAACAAAAAATATGACTTAATATCCAAACAATTCTATGACCAAGATCAAAAAGTTAACTTTGTAGAAGTAGCAGATAAGCAGAGGGAAAGAGGGATGTTTGTACAACACAAATGCTACACACTGTCACTCTTCAGGTGAAGACAAATTAATAAGAAAAGTAATAATTAAATATTTGTGTATACTTACTGCTAGACAAGCTCGAAGGTGGACATTTAGTTCAATGTCTATTTCATCTATTGAATCTAATAACCTGGAAATATAAAGATAGACAAAGGATCTCATAAGAATTAATGCCCACTGTGTCAGTTGTATGTAAAATCAGTTTCAAGATATGAGATTTTCATGATAACCATTCAGTGATGCAGTGACCTAAAATTTACCACATCTTATCTGTCCTCTCCTTGAGCCAAGTGACACGTGATACATCTGTAGAATGTTGCCAACTTCACTCTGTTGGTTGCCTTGTTATACAATTTTGTTTGAGATTTTGTTTAAAATTTAACTATTAATGAACAAGAGAAGAAAAGGTTTAGCATGTTAAAAACTGTTTTGCCAACATGCAGCTTTGTCAGAGATTCAATATCATTTACATGTTTATATGCAAAATATTCACATGAGAGAGAGAGAGAGAGAGAGAGAGAGAGAGAGAGAGAGAGAGAGAGAGAGAGAGATAGACCTATCTGTAAGAAACTGCCTTGTTACCATACAGTTTAGTCAGAAAACTTGCAAATTATCCATATGAGAGAGAGAGAGAGAGAGAGAGAGAGAGAGAGAGAGAAAGAAAGAGAGAGAGAGGGGTAGGTTTACCTGTAAGAAACTGCCTTGTCACCATACAGTTCTGTCAGAGATTCCATATCATTAACTAGCAAACTATTAATAGATACATCCGTCTCCATATCATCCTTTAATAAAGAAATTACAATTCTAATTTAATAGTTTGTTTTGTATTTATTAAGATATAACTTATGGGATTTTCCTGCAGGAATTTGACAAGTATATAACTTTTTTATGTCAAAATTTGAATAAACTTATGTTTTTCAGTTTTCAGGTCATTTCCTTGTACAAAGTCTTGAAAGACCATTATCACATGTTAATACATATATATATTTATACAAGTTGCACTCTTACATCCAACAAGCAATTTATAAAAGGATTTCTGACAATTTTCCCATAGGACAATTACAAACATACAAAGTCCAAAGTATGGTAAGAAACTCTCAGACATGCTATGAAATAGTATGGTACAAAATAAATAAACAAAACAGCAATTCAAGATAGCTGAAAATACAGAAGAAGGTGGGTTTTTTTTTTTTTTTTTTTTTTTTTTGATAAGAGGGTTTTTATATCACCATAATGGCACTGGTCCTATTCTGGCAAGTAAAAATAGAAATTTCAGATTCAGATAAAGTACACTTTTTACATATTTATAGCATACCTCATTGTTATAATAGTCATCCATATCTTCATCATCTGAGCCAAGATTTGATATACAGTCTGCGTAACTTGACCCTGCAGATTCCATACTGATTGACCTTTGTGCCAAAATAACAGAATTCTGGGATTGCTGTTCCGGCTCGGAGTCTGACAATATACATCCTGTTTCTATAAAACAATAATCCAAAGGTTTTACATTTAAATATTTACATGTGAACTTTTTTGTTTGGTTTTAAAACACCTTGTGAGACCAAATGTATTTATATGAGTTATGATCACCATTGATAAGATGACTTATCATTTTTTTGCTCATGTGAATACATGTGACATCGTTTATTAGCTGATTCAGTGACTGAATATACATGCACTTGTTGCAAACTGTAGTGTTTTAAATTTCTTTTAGACTTAAAAACTGAACATAGCATGTGTTATGCAGTTTGCTTTTTTTGACTATAGCCAGTTGAGCTAAAAATTTTGGATCCACATCAATATACTGGTACCATTACTATATTGCCTTTATATAAAGTTCATTTAGAATTCTTATGTTCAATTACAGGTTTCTAGTTTGTCTCTGAAAAAGCTCTAGCTCTCAAAAAGAAAAGTTTAAAAAAAAAATAAATAAATATGAAATAACCAATAAATGAAAATGAGTTTGATCAATCTTTTTTTTTTTATCTATTACTTTCTCTTATTTTTGCAAAATTGAAACTTCTAGTTTAATGGACCATTTTAGAACATATTAAGAAGTTTTTGCCTAAATCACTATTATGACAAAAGCTCTCAAGTCTTCTGTAGTTCATACAAAAAGAGATAATAAAAAACATCCTTCACTTACCTTGAAGAATCTGTGTCATTATTTTTGGTAGTGGTATGCTAAGTACTTCTGATTTTGAAGGTTCGTCATATCTTGATAAAAAGGAATTTTCTGGAAAAAAAATAAACATTGAAAACTGAATGACATTTAAATATCCTATAAGTAATGAGTTTTTCCAAATTTCTACCCAATGCATTAACACAATTATCATAACTAGTAATCCTTGATAAAGTAGGGAGTTTAGGACCACTAACAAATATTTTTTTATTTATTTATTTATTTATTTATTTATTTATTATTAATTAATTATTTATTTATTTATTTATTTATTTATTTATTTATTTATTTATTTATTTATTTAAACTTTTTCTGTAATGGTAAAATAGTGTCCTCTCACTTAAAAATTACTTAGGCTATACACAAGACATGTACAAATATCTACTATATCCCGATTTCATTGGTGAGTCATCTGCAATCAACATGATCCACCTGGATTGAAGGATTACACTGTAAAGATTCTGTATCGTGGCTAGAAAGTAAGCCAAGGTGACAACTTCATGAAACTTCATGATATCACATTATGTTAGGGTGTTTGTCAAAAACTAACATGGTTTCTACTGGCTATGGAGAAAACTTCCTTCACCTTTTCCTAGTTAACACTATCCTTACTAAAGAAAACATCAAAATGTCCTGTTCTAGGTCCAATATGATAATGAAAAGATCATACAAATGTTATAAAGTGTAATGTGTTACAATATTAAACCTCACGGACTAATTGATTATGGCAAGACCCTGAGCAATGTATTGTTGCCAAATTTCAGAAACTTAATACATATGAATCTAGAATACAAAAAAATTACAGAGCTTTTCAATTAGGAAATCTTTGCAAACTGATACTTTGTTTCATATCCGTAGCACAAACTGAGCTCACCAATGTACCAGGTAAACATACTGATATCATTTGTATGAGAAAATGTTGGGGAATGTTTAATTTAAAACTCACATTTACAAGATTACAGGTATTTCATTTTATTTGATTTAACATCTAAAGAAAACAATTGTTCAGCAATTGATCATTGTTAATTAAAACTGATAAACATTTGTATGAGCTGATTTGGAAATTGTAAAATTTAAAAATCATGTTTACAAGATTACTGATATTTTGATTTATGTGATTTCATATCCAACTAGAATGTATACTTGCAAGCAAGTATATGTCTGTGTATTAGCTCGCTCATTCTATCTCTCTAAGTGATAGCTGCTACCATTTGCACCTCTAAGTTGGTGCTCCAAATAGTGGAGGAAATTTTAAGAAAGAAAAAAAGACCTCTCTGGAATTCCTTGGTTTTAACTGGATTTCGCTGGAGTCCTTCAGAATTCCAACGGTGAGGAAGGGAACTTCCCATGGCCAATCCCTACCAGTTGACAAAATTTTTATTTGATCAGATAAACAATAAAGGAAGATATGCCTTTGAAAAAAAAAGTCAGAAACCAACGAGAATAATAATAATAATAATAAAGATGATGAGTAACAACAAAATGTCTGCTGATACGCAGACATTATCAAATTAAATAATTATTGAGCTCAAATATCAGAATAAGTATTGGTAAAGCCTATTGCCATGAACAAATTACAGCACTGTAGCTATAAATTCCTGCAACTTCAGGCATGTCTTGATGTAAGTGAATTAATCTTGCTTTAAATTAAAACCTTGTTTATTTATACGAACTCAGTAAACACTTACCAGGATAATCGTCTGATACACAAATGGAAAATCTGCCGTCTTTATCCAACAGACTAAAGGTCACATAATTATCATTCAGTTCTAAATCTGAAAAAAGGAAACCATTTGTTAATACATGTTGAATCTATTAAATTAAACATAAAACCAGAGGCTCAGAAGGCTGAGCCTGTATGGCTCACCTGGGCCAGGTAATCTTAGTAGAAGATGTTTAAATCATTCCTGTAACGTTTGGTTTAATTTAAACCAGTAGCTTCAGAGGAGATAGTCAAAATATGCTTATCCCATAGGGTCCAATGTTAAACAATATCCTATGCTGGTGTCCAAGTTTTTTTTGGCAAATTCAAAAGAACTTTTCGGCAATCTATGGAAAGCACCTTCCATACATCATTCCTGTAAAGTTTGGTTAAATTGGCTTCAGTAGTTTCAAAGGAGATAGCCAATATATGCTTCTCATAGGGTCCAATGTTAAACTATGTCCTGCACTGGTGGCCATGTTTTTTTTTTTTTTTTTTTTTTTTTTTTTTTGGGCATATCCGGAAAATTTTGACTATCCTGGTAAACATACATCCATACATCATTCCTGCAAAGTTTGGTTCAATTTGTTTCAGTAGCTTCAGAGGAGATAGCCAATATATGCTTTTCCCATAGGGTCCAATGTTACACTATGTCCTGTGCTGGTGGCCATGTTTTTTGGCAGATCTGGAAAATTTCGGCTATCTTAGTAAAGGACCATCCATACATCATTCCTGCTAAGTTTGATTCAATTTGCTTAAGTAGCTTCAGAGGAGATGGCCAATATATGCTTTTCCCATAGGGTCCAATGTTAAAATATGTCCTGCGCTGGCAGCCATGTTTTTTGGTGGATGCTGAAAATTTCAGCAATCTTAGTAAAGGACCATCCATACATCATTCCTGCAAAGTTTGATTCAATTTGCTTCAGTAGTTTCAGAGGAGATAGCAAATATATGCTTTTCCCAAAGGGTCCAATGTTAAAACATGTCCTGCACTGGCAGCCATGTTTTTTAATAAATCCGTGAAATTTCAGTAATCTTAGTAAAGGACCATCCATACATCATTCCTGTAAAGTTTGATTCAATTGGCTTCAGTAGTTTCGGAGAAAATAGCCAATATATGCTTTTTCCCATAGGGTCCAATGTTAAACTATGTCCTGTGCTGGCAGCCATGTTTTTTGGTGGATGCTGGAAATTTCAGCAATCTTAGTAAAGGACCATCCATACATCATTCCTGTAAAGTTTGATTCAATTGGCTTCAGTAGTTCAGAGGAGATGGCCAATATATGCTTTCCCCATGGACTCCAATGTTAAATTATGTCCTGTGCTGGCAGCCATGTTTTTTGGTGGATTCGGAAAATTTCGGCAATCTTAGTAAAGGACCATCCATACATCATTCCTGCAAAGTTTGATTCAATTTGCTTCAGTAGTTTCAGAGCAGAGGAGATAGCAAATATATGCTTTTCCCATAGGGTCCAATGTTAAAACATGTCCTGCGCTGGCAGCCATGTTTTTTGGTGGATGCTGGAAATTTCAGCAATCTTAGTAAAAGACCATCCATACATCATTCCTGTAAAGTTTGATTCAATTTGCTTAATTAGCTTCAGAGGAGATGGCCAATACATGCTTTTCCCATAGGGTCCAATGTTAAAATATGTCCTGCGCTGGCAGCCATGTTTTTTAATGAATCTGAGAAATTTCAATAATCTTAGTAAAGGACCATCCATACATCATTCCTGCAAAGTTTGATTCAATTTGCTTCAGTAGTTTCAGAGGAGATAGCAAATATATGCTTTCCCAATATGGTCTAATGTGAAACTATGTCCTGTGCTTGCAGCCATGTTTTTTGGTGGATGCTGGAAATTTCGGCAATCTTAGTAAAGGACCATCCATACATCATTCCTGCAAAGTTTGATTCAATTTGCTTCAGTAGTTTCAGAGGACATAGCCAATATATGCTTTTTCCCATAGGGTCCAATGTTAAACTATGTCCTGCGCTGGCAGCCATGATTTTTGGTGGATCCAGGAAATTTAGGCAAACTTAGTAAAGGACCATCCATACATCATTCCTGTAAAGATTGCTTCAAATGGGTTCAGTGGTTTCAGAGGAGATAGTCAAAATGTGAAAAGTTTACGGATGGACGATGGACGATGGATGACGGACAACAGACGATGAATTACGACAGACGCCATTTGATAGCAAAAGCTCACCATGGCCTTCGGCCAGGTAAGCTAAAAAGTTCCAACAAAATCCCTGATACCAGTAAGATATACACATGACATGTACAAATATCTATATTTATGTACCAGGTTTCATTGGTGAAGTGAGTCGTCTACAATCAAAATGATCAACCTGGAAACAAACAATAATTTACAGAATTACAACATGCTCATTTACCCCATGGTAAAGGTGTTTTACGCCCAAGTCAAAAATCTTTCACTTATTTCGAGGTGGTCAGTTCTGGGATGGTGGGGGAAACCCGAGTACCTGGAGAAAACCACACACCTTCAGCAAGCGAACTGATAAACTTTCTCAAACTAGGGTCTGTCCCGAGTGGAATTGGAACACAGGCGGTGAGAGGCACTTTGATCCATAGGCGCGGGCTTTAGACCACTCGGCCACCAAAGCCCCCTTCAATTTGAGGATGCCATCATTACATCAACGTAAGGCAATTAATAAATAACAGATTAAAATCTGAAATTCACCTATTTTTAACCATTCAATGATTGCTTATACATACATACAACCAATCAAAAAATAAATCAATGCTTGCTTATATATTACCACTCAAAAGATAAATTACACCTGGAAAGTTACAGTCATGTGAAGGCAATTTATATTTCGGTATAGTGGTTATAATTTTAGCTTGCCTTTATTAGCAATATGTAGATAATTTTACATTAGCGGTTATGTAATACCGAATTCATTTTTTTAAAAGCATAATAAATTTAATAGTACATGTATGCAACTTGAATGTTAGATTTTTTATTTGTTTAATACAAGAAAATCCCTTTTACGTAATGGAAAGTTTGATCATCGCAATACTAAAATGGACAAATTGTCGGAAATACCTATATGTGTACCATCATACCCCACAAGAGATGACATAATTTCATAATTTGCAACACAGTGATTTATAACACAAGTTGTCTAGAAGATCAGAGTGATATTACCTGCACACTAGTGTTAATACATGTATATTGTAATTTGTTATTACATGGCTTTGTTAACTGGATTTTGATATAGATTTAACAATAAAAGAGCTTACATCATATCCTTATTAATAAGTTTCAGATCCAGTATTAGTATTGTATCGTGTGTTAATTAGGTGTTTTGATAGAGAAATATTGATGGATTACATTGCGCAGAGGAGTTAAACTCATGAAATAAAACCTGTAAAATTAACCTATGTAACCAATGTACTTATTTAATTCCAAAGTCTATATATTGTAATACTACAAAAAAAAAAAAAAAAAAAAAAAAAAAAAAAAAAAAAAAAAAAAAAAAAAAAAAAAACAAAAAAAAAAAAAAAAAAACAAAAAAAAGTACACAACAAAAAAAAAAAAACACCATTAAAAAGTACTCATATTGTTAAGGATGTATTTTCTGCATTAATGTTTTAAGTCCATAAAAATTGTTCAATAAAAATTCAATTTTTACTCTCATTCACTTAGGCATTCACATAAGAAAAAAATAATATGTATGATGGTAATTTTTATCAATTAAGATACGTGGAAAATACTGATGCAAAGTTAAACATTACAATCAACTAATCTACCCTCCTGACACGAAACACTTTGTGGTTATAGTATATAGAAATGCAGCAAGTTTCATTATTGCATAAAACCGCCCGTCTTAAGAAATTAGTTAACTTTAAGATTTTACTTTTTTAATGACCCTCTATAATATAAGTCTCCATGATAGGGCTTCTGATGAGGATTTTTAGGGTGGGTCAAGTGGACCCACCATGACTGAAATAAGTGGGTCCAAGAACTTTACCTAAGAGTCCAACAAGCAACGTCTGAACCTCATCTATTTTTTTTTTTATTCATTTGCTGTTTGCTTACTAAATGCATGTCTTTTTGTATATACATGCAATATACTTGATTTTAAATTAGGAAATTAAGCTAAATTTCTTAAGCATGTTTTTTTATGTAGATTCTAAATGCAAAAGTTGTTATTTTAACTGATTGCAAAACTGTTACTGATTAAAAGCAATTTTTTGTGAAAAATGTCACATTTCTTTAAGCTCTGAACCATCGAACTCATTAAGTCATGACTGCTAAAATGTTTTTTTTCTGAATTTGATTTTTAGACGGTGTTTTGTTTGCATAGACATAACTAATACTACTTTCACTTTCATTTTGACTTTCACCTACATGTTTATGCCTAAACCAAAAGATAATATCTATCATCTCCCATAACTTGCACAACTAAAGTAAATATTAATCATATAAATCAGAAGCCATTTACTCATTTATAAAAAAATTATAATTAAATTACTGGAATGTTTACATAATTATCAATGAAAACAAACATGGTGATCCATCCAAATTTTGTCACAAACAGATGATCAGTTTTTTTCAGAGATGTTCTTTGGATAAAAAGCAGTATTTTTTTATCTTGACAACACTACTAAAAAATTTTAATTTTTTTTTTTTAAGTTGTCTGGTTAAATTATAATCTGGCATGAAAAACCTGTGCCAGTTTGCAGTGATCTAAAAATAGGATGGTGTAAACAAAATCGTTATTTTAAAGCTGTTATAAAGAAAAGTACTTCTCACATCCTAACCAATAACTTATATTTTTTTTAAATTATCTGTGTACAAAGTAATCAATCATTTTGCTACCTGTTACAACTGGAGACATAATTTTAAGACAGACACGTAAACACCTCTCAAGGTGTGATGATAAACAAATTACAGGTGATTAAAATTATGCATCCTACTTATTAGTGTTTCTTTTTCCTATCTAATCCAGTTAATTGTTCCTGACCAAACTTGACCACCAAATAAAAAATATTTTTTTAAAACATGAAAATGATCTAAATTTCCATGCATCTGGATATCTTTTCTGTGTCCTGTCTGATTTTTACGTATCCAGGACACACAGACATGCCTTATAGAGAGCCTTGCTCTACATTTTCTCTTATTAAAGACCAATCCTTAAGGGCCAAAAATGAACCTTGAACCCATCTATTAAGACCAATAGTTTAATCATATTTCTATTACATTTATAATTTTTAGAAAATTGTACAAAATTTATACTAAGCAATTTTTATACTCTTATGTTATCTGATATAGAAATCATTGATCAATATGGTAACTTAGTAAACCAAGTTTTAAATCTACTGTTGTAAGGAATAGTTTAAGCAATATAAAAAACAATAATCTTGTGTCAATGATTGAAGTGATAAGATATAAAAAATGTACCCCTTGCTATTGATTATGTAATATTTAAAGTATTTTTAAATAATGACAAATTAGTACTCTAAAAAACAAAGATATAAGTACATGTATACAAGGGTATATATGGGTAAATTATTAAAACCAAAAGAATTTCAATTAATTAAAATAAAGCACTTTTATTTATATTCATTCTGATAATCATTTACAAATATACTGCATTGTATTAATTTTTTTTCAAATATACAACAAATCAGTAGTATTTACAAGTTTGGAGGTACAAGTACTAAACATTGTTCACCCTATGTACATGAATAGTAATATTTTACTTGTATGTGTATGGAGGTGACCTCTATTATATTCACCTGTCTATTAAAACCATCACACAAATAACATCTTACAAGGTAAACAGATGGATTTCTCCTACTTGTTAAATTAACCTGATACTAATGGTCTCAATATGGGCCTAAAAAAAAATAACTTTGTTTGCTGTTGACCACCGACCCACTTGAAATGCCCCTACCCAAAAAATTTTATTGCCCTCTACTACAATCTTTTTTGTTTTACTTCTTGTACAACATTAGAAACAGTATTAAATGGCAATATCCCTGGCGAAGGAAACAACCTGTGAGCAGGTTTATATGATAGTAAGGAAATTCAGCTGCGTTTCTCCATGGGAGAAAACACAAGGAGGAACAAAGAAGACTTTAGTTAGCAAAAAAATTGTTAATGTTTTTAAGAGACATATGGAACCAATTTAAACTTTATAAAAGTGTAAAAGATGAAGTTTTCAAAAAATAAAATAATTTTTTTACTACCTGCCTACCCACATGTGGATAGCATGGGTCGGCAAACAGCAAACAAAGAATTTTTTTAAGGTAAGGCCTTGGTGGTCTACTGCTAGAGCAACCCGTGAATTAGACAAAAGTCTTCAGAGCTTAAAGTTGCGATAAATTAGGCGCCATGGCAACCAAATTTTTCCAATGGCGACAAAATTTTACTGATAAATCGCCATTTCTTTCTTGAGGAGAAGGCCATGATCTTTTTGAAAATTCCCAAAAACCTATGGGGCAGTGCAGTGGCCAGGGAGATGATCTTTCTTGTCTTCGGGTATTTTTCACAAACCTGTAATTGGCCAACTGTTTTTATCACAGAGTTCTGTTGTTAGTAAAAAGTCTTCTCTAAATTTTTGATGCCTTGCAGACATTTTCGATCCTTAAATTTAACTATGTAACCCGTTTGCAACATTCGACTTTCGGTTTGAAGTCATGTTGTGCAACTTTGTTTACTTCCTGGATTAAAATTTTCGCGCCGGCGCATGGTAACTTGAAACGTACCCTAGTTATACGGTACCCACTTAAAAAGATCTGACACTGGTCGACATAGAATTATCTTTTAAGGCAGTTTTGAAATAGTAGATTTATCCATCGATATTTAAATTTGACACAAAAAAAAATAAAAATTAAATAAATAAATAAATAAAAAATTTAAAAAAAATAAAAAAAAATATATAAAGTAATTAATGGACTTCTGATATCACTAATATTATTTAGTGATATCATTAATTCGATTGAGTGATATCGATAAATCGTATAGCTCAATAAAATCTCCCTTAAATTTTACTGCGCACCTTGTAATGTTGTATCAACGTTTTATTTAATATTTTGTTGTTATTTGGGTGCGTTTTATGTAGTCATCCACTTTTTAAAGAAAGGTCTTTTGATTTAAACACAAAATTATGAGTGTAATCGATCGATATAGATAGATATATATATATATATATATATATATATATATATATATATATATATATGATTTGGCTATATAAAAATATGTATTTTATAAAAATGTCTATTAAAAAAAAAGAATGCACCCAATCGGTTTTATTACATTTTTGTTGTGAATATCTGACTGTGTCAAATATCTCTCAATTTTATTATTTGGTTTTTAGATTGCTGAGGTACTGACTTTTAAGGGGAAAATCCTTATTCTTGTATCTTGTCAATGAATTAGTGATACCATTAATTCTATTTTTATATCACTAATTCGAATTAGTGATTTCAAAATAGAATTAGTGAATTAACGAATTACTGAATAAATAGTAAAACGGCACCTCATACGTTTACATATATGCATTTTCAAGATCTTGACAAAGAGGAAAGCGGCAACCTATCATTTTGAATCCAAAATCTATCTATATCTATCAACTAGTCATGGACAAATAGGACAAAAAATAACATATCCAAATATCAAACGTCTGATATAGAAAATCACAGAATATTTTGACACAGCATTTTATTTCACACATAAATGACAATGAATTAAACATATAATTAGATTCTACTTCACCACAAATCTTCAACTTCTGTGGCGGGAAATGCTACATAATCTTATTTGGTATTGTGCGATCTTAAAAAAGATCTTAGATAAGGAACCAGCTTTAATGCAGTTAAGCACTATAAGAAAATAGTAGTAGTAGTAGTAGTAGTAATAATAATGATGATAATAATAATAATAATAATAATAATAATAATAATAATAATAATAATAATAATCGTCGTCTTCGTCGTCGTCATCATCATCATCATCATCATCAACATTTATCCGAACTTGGAAAAGTGCTTGAAGTACTGTATAATGAAACATTCTTAAAATTTTATTGGTAGTTCAGGGATTTACATAACTTGTGGATTTTTGGAGTCCTTGGGACTCCCTAATTTGAATTCAAGGAGTCCATTTAAAATTTTGGCAGTCCCCTAAAAAAATTTGTGAAATTCAAGTTTTTTGCAAGACTTACAGTTAAGTGGTGTATGTGTTAGTTCACAGTATAATTGAAATTGATTAAATCATATAAAATAAAAACCATAAAATTGAATATCAATTTTGTTTTGTTTTATTATTTAGATAACCAATCAAACAGAAATTGTCACATTCAAGGAACTTAAATTTTAATTCCCAGAAAATTTTACAATTAAGTACATGTAATTTGTAAACCTTGTAAACACAGTCATCAGAATCTTTTGACGCGAAGGGGTTTTCCAAACTTTTAGCACTTGTCTGGCTCGTTAACATCAAGCCACGTGTAACGGGTCAACCATTCTTGTTTAAAACTTCTTGATATTTTACTAATATAAGTACTTGAAGCACTTTGTTGTTCTTTGGTAGAAGTGGCCTCTACTTCCTCGTCAGCAGTTTTACTTTTGGTTACTTTTGTTCTACTGACAAATTATCTATGGTAACATGTAAACAAATCAAAGTAAAATGAGGTCAATTCAACTGTATAACCCCCCCTATAGGCGGTATTGACTGGAGTTCGGAACTTTTCTCATTTTTTCAGTATTAAGTGAGTGATCGCCAATTGGAATTTATTTACGTCGGCATTATTAGATTAGGTCATAGATATTCTAAAGATTACCGCGAACACTGAGAAAAGTGCTTTTAACTGAATCAGAATGGAACGAGTTGCGTCCCTAGGGACGCATATTAAAACTTTTCAGGAGTCCTTTATACTTTTTTTGCGTCATATACGCAGGATTTCTGCGTCCCGTAAATCCCTGGTAGTTTTCCAATAATGGGTATATTTTTTAGGGTATTTTGAGCAAAGGTACGTTGACTGACATAAATTGGAACTATTTCCGTTTCACAGTTGCTGCTGTGACTGGAAGTTGGGCTGCTGTGTTTACAAGTTTGCACAGCCAGACCCGAGGTAATGCTAACTTATAATTATTTCTTACGTCTTATTTGACTTTAAAAGCTCATTATATTCTTACTTTAATACTCAAATATCAATGATTTTTCACTTTATTTTGACTAAATGACGAGTCGGGTGGCGCATAATTTTGCATTCATTTCAAAGTGTGGTATAACTTCCAATACATTTGCCATGTAACGATTTACAACAAAGATTCAAATGAATGCAGGGTAAAAAATAATGGGAGTAGTTAGCGTTTAACCTAAAGAAATATATTTATTCAGACATAAGTAACAAAAAGATGCTATAATAGAGATAATAAAATATATTTGTTTGTGATAACAAAATGTACACACATAATTTAGTAGTTTAAGAAAAGTATGATAGTTTAAAATTATAGACATGCACATATTATATGATTTTTTAGGGCATATACACCCTAAGTTAACACTCTGTGTCATACACCATTTGAGAATATACTAGTGTTCAGAAGTCCAGAAATATAAGTAAGCAAAATTGAGGTCTGTACTGCACACAGGGAATTTAGTAAAGACGAAATTCTTATTTAAGGTGAAGCAACGAAACATTTGATAAAATTTTTTATAAAAGATTGCTTAATTTATGGTATTTTTCACAGAAAATCTTTATAAACCAGTTAGCAGCCAATAGCAGGAAAAAACTACTTTGAACTATTAACACATCGGCTATGGCATGGATAAAGACATTGGCATTTTCTTTTCATTTATCTTGTTTACATCTTTGTCATTTATATTTAAATTTTTTTTTTCAGGATTTATCAGACATTTCATTCAAAAGTCTGATTACATCTACCAAAAATGGATGAAAAACATCCTAAGAAGGATAAAAAGAATTCAGATGAGAAAAAGAACTTGGATGATAAAAAGAACTCAGATGAAAAAGGAAATGACAATTGCCATGGGGCTAAAAATCTGTCAGTAAATAAATCAAGTGGAAGTGCCAATAAACCAAGTGGTAGTGTTAAAAATTCTCAAGGAGCAACAAAGCAGCAAAAACAGCATCATCAACAACATCAACAGCAACAAAATCAACAGCCACAACAAAATGTGCTCCTTCCAGCTGCAGAAGCTATATCTGTAGAAGAAACAGCATCACCATCTTTATCACCAGTTTTGCCATCCCTATCACTAGAGTCTGCCAGTTTACCTGTGCCAATTCCTAACAATCCAATTCAGACTGAAGGTCATGCTCATAACCAGCAATGTAATTTAATTGCTATGTCATCATCATCACAATCACCATCACCAACATCATCTGCAATGTCGCTTTCTTTGATGACAGCCATGATGTCTTGTAATTCAAATAATTTGCCAAGTCTTGAAACCAATAATAGGCCAGTTACTAGTGCTTCTTCGTATTTAGGTCACGGAAATGCCCCTTATAATTGGCAGAGTAGTAAGACTACCATAAAAGATAGACTTGCTTATTTGTATAACACAGAAATTATGTCTGATATTCATTTTACTGTTGGAACACAACCCAATCAGCAGAAGATACCAGCTCACAAGTTTGTTTTATGTGTGGGAAGTGCCGTTTTCGATGCTCAGTTTAATGGACCAATGGCAACATCAGAAGATGTGATTGAAATCCCTGATGTGGAACCAGCAGCTTTTTTAGCTTTGCTCAGGTTTTTATACTCTGATGAAGTACAAATTTGTTCTGATACAGTTATGACAACTCTGTATGCTGCAAAGAAATATGCTGTTCCAGCATTAGAAAAGGCCTGTGTAGAATTTCTGAAGCGCAACTTAAGTAGTGATAATGCATTTATGTTGTTAACCCAAGCTCGTTTATTTGACGAACCACAACTCGCAGCACTTTGTTTAGAGACAATAGACAAAAACACCTCAGAGGCTTTAAATGCTGATGGGTTTACTGACATTGATCTTGATACACTTTGTGTGGTTCTTGAACGAGATACACTGGGGATCAGGGAATGTAAATTGTTTGCTGCAGTGTGTCGGTGGTGTGAAGCAGAATGTACACGGAAAAACTTACCACCAACACCTGAGAATAAAAGGCAAGCACTTGGAAGAGCCTTAAACTTGATTCGGTTTCCCTTAATGACTGTTGAGGAATTTGCTCAAGGAGCAGCTCAAAGTGGTTTACTAGAGGATCGCACTTTAGTTCAGCTTTTTCTCTACTTCACTGTAAATCCAAAGCCACATATTGAATTTCTTGATGTACCCAGGTGTTGCTTAACTGGTAAAGAGCAAGTTGTATCTCGTTTCTGTCAAATTGAAAGTCGCTGGGGGTACAGTGGCACAAGTGATAGAATCAGGTAGGCAAAACAAGGAAACAGTAAGCTAAAGAGACATAGGTTTTTTGGCATGATAAATTAAAAATTACCAGTGCATTAAATTTCTGGTACAAAAAAGAAAACATTATCAGGGATTTACGGGACGCAGAAATCCTGCGTATATGACGCAAAAAAAGTATAAAGGACTCCTGAAAAGTTTTAATATGCGTCCCTAGGGACGCAACTCGTTCCATTCTGATTCAGTTAAAAGCACTTTTCTCAGTGTTCGCGGTAATCTTTAGAATATCTATGACCTAATCTAATAATGCCGACGTAAATAAATTCCAATTGGCGATCACTCACTTAATACTGAAAAAATGAGAAAAGTTCCGAACTCCAGTCAATACCGCCTATAGGGGGGGTTATACAGTTGAATTGACCTCATTTTACTTTGATTTGTTTACATGTTACCATAGATAATTTGTCAGTAGAACAAAAGTAACCAAAAGTAAAACTGCTGACGAGGAAGTAGAGGCCACTTCTACCAAAGAACAACAAAGTGCTTCAAGTACTTATATTAGTAAAATATCAAGAAGTTTTAAACAAGAATGGTTGACCCGTTACACGTGGCTTGATGTTAACGAGCCAGACAAGTGCTAAAAGTTTGGAAAACCCCTTCGCGTCAAAAGATTCTGATGACTGTGTTTACAAGGTTTACAAATTACATGTACTTAATTGTAAAATTTTCTGGGAATTAAAATTTAAGTTCCTTGAATGTGACAATTTTTGTTTGATTGGTTATCTAAATAATAAAACAAAACAAAATTGATATTCAATTTTATGGTTTTTATTTTATATGATTTAATCAATTTCAATTATACTGTGAACTAACACATACACCACTTAACTGTAAGTCTTGCAAAAAACTTGAATTTCACAAATTTTTTTAGGGGACTGCCAAAATTTTAAATGGACTCCTTGAATTCAAATTAGGGAGTCCCAAGGACTCCAAAAATCCACAAGTTATGTAAATCCCTGCATTATTGTTTAATTCCCCCACCACTTTTTATTTATATATTCAAAACTGCAGAAGTGGACAAAACATTGTCTGTAACTAATGGTACACCATTTATTTATATTGTTGGTCCATTATTGAACTACAGTTATTACCCTTGGACTCTAGCTAATGATACTTGAACTTGGTTGACCCCAAGTTAGAAAATTTTTCATAGCCATAGGCCTTTGCTGGTTGGCTTGGTACCAGTATAATGAACTAAGTGGTCTGTGTTGTGTTGCAATATTGTGGGCCAGTATACATGCACTCCAAAGGTTGCTGTAATTGTACACTAGTACAATGCAGAGCCACACTCTTGTGTCACGTGTGCCTGTGTAAAGGTTAATTCTTTTAGATAAATAGAAAACTGTCTTGTCAAGAATAGTTGAAAATTGCTGATGTGACATAAAACAACATCCAACCAACCAACCAACTAATGATGCTTTATTTAATTGTGCTATTGTTCCATAATTGAACTTATAACTTTTCCTACTGTGGACTGAAACAAATGAGGATTTATTTTTGTTGCAAGTCCAATATTGCATAGTTTAAATAAACCATCAGATTGTATCTGTAGAAAAAATGCAATATATATTTTTATGTTAGAGTAAAATGATGTATTTATTTTTCAGATTCATGGTAAACAGAAGAATATTTGTGGTAGGATTTGGGCTTTATGGTAGTATACATGGACCACATGAGTTTGCTGTGAACATTCAGGTAAGTTTATTGATAAAGGGGTAGGTTCAGGGTCTGTCACAGGTCAGATTTTGGCAAAGTACAATTTACATCATGTTAATTGATATACACCCCATATGAGTTTGCTGTGATTATTCTGGTAAGTTTATAAAAGGGTGGCTTCAAGGTCTGCTTCAGGTCTCATTTGGACTTTGTAGTGTTATGTACAATGTATACAAGGTATACATCCCACATAAGTTTGCTGTAATTTTTTGGGAAGTTAATAAGTTGGTGGCTTCCAGGTCTGCTACATATAGGACATATAGGTCTGCTACAGATCAGATTTGGACTTTGTGATGTTATGAACAATGTATTCAAGGTATACATTCCACATGAGTTTGATGTAAACATTCAGGTTAATCAATTAGAGGGTGGCTTCAGGGTCTGTTACAAGTCGGATTTGGGCTTATTTGTAGTAGAGAAAATAAAGTGTACTAAGTTATTGAAGCTAGTTAACCTTAATCCACATTCAGTTTCACATTGATTTGTTGAATATAAACTTTAAAAAATTTATCATGAAATAGATTTAGTTGTCTAAAATCTTGAAATGTTATATAAAACTCTATGATATGAAGCACATCATTGTGACCTGAATTTGTGAAAAATTTTTTAGCATCTTCTTGTCGTGAACTTGAAGATGCTTAAAAAACTTGAAAACCTGAAAGATTGACACATCATATATATATATATAACATCAGTGATAAGAGTTTTACATTGTTTGCAGAATTGAAATTGTTTTTAGTTAATTTTCATGGAGCATAAGCTTAGTGTCAATGCCATGTTTGTAGATTCTAGTTATCTCATTTTTTGAATAGTAGTTATGGACAGCTTCATGTTAGGAGTTACCTTTCTTTGATACTGTAAAGTTTATTCAGTAACTGTATTCCAATTTTGTATTGTGTTAAAATGATATACATGTATGTTGGATTGCATTTTTAGTTGAGCAACAGTACCACATTGACCCATTTGAAACCAACACAGTCGAGATTTATTCAAATTTTGGGCCCACAAGCCTCTTGTTCATATTTACACGATATACAAGTCTTTTATCTTTTTCTTTTAGATAATCCATTCAGATTCTAGTAAGATTATGGGACAGAATGATACTAGCTTTCAGTGTGACGGTACAAATTCTACATTTCGTGTTATGTTCAAAGAACCTGTGGAAATTTTACCAAATACTAGCTATACAGCATGTGCTACATTGAAGGTAACCAACCACACAATCTAGATGCCACATTAGTGGTTAGGAAGATTTTTTTTTTTTTTTTTTTGGAACTAAAAGTCATCAAGGTGACTGCTTTAAATCTAGTCCACTGCACATTGGAAAGAATTTTTTTGATGTGGAATATATACTTTAAATTACTCCTTATTTACATGTATTTTAAAGATTTTATGCTGCAGTAGGAATAAGCACAATTTTGTCCTATCAGTAGGGTCAGAGCATGAAATGTGCAGCATTAAAATTATCTCTAAATTATCTTGAATTGAAATAGTGGTTTGTCTGACATCCTCATAATCATAGATTATGGCACTTTGCAAATAACCTAAAACATAGATCAAAGCAGAGCATATTAGAAACACAACTCCAGACTTCACATGGGTCTTTCTGATGCCCTGTGTCGCCGCAGGAGTGGCACGTTAAAGAACCTTCCCTGCACATTGCCCTAAGCCCACTGCAAAGGTAAAAATTTCTGCCTATAGCTGGTGACGTCTCAGTATAAGTGAAATATTCTTGACTGGGACTGTAGCTAAAACAAAAACAAAACAAAACAAAAAAAAAGGCATCAGGTTTTCTTTGCCATCCCATGACTTACACTCTTATAATAAGTGAAAGAATCTTGAAGGAGACTAAACACTCAAATGCAGTACTTCATTTTAGTCTCTAAAATCTATCACACATATTATGGCAAGGTATAATGGTAATTCCTTTTAATCTGTCCCATACCTGACAACAAGAGTATTATGATCATCCTTTGAATCTGCCACATGTATGTCTTCATATGTGCTCTTTTCTTTTTTTTTTTTTTTTTTTTTTTTTTTTTTTTTTTTTTTTTTTTTTTTTTTTGAAGAGATTTTTTTCAACCAGTTTCAATGTGCTTATAATGCTGATAAGGTTTATATTTTTATATTTTCTAGGGTCCTGATTCATATTATGGATCAAAGGGATTGCGTAAAGTTACCCATGAATCATTGTCCAGCGGAAAAGTAACTTTCCAGTTTACTTATGCTGCAGGGAATAACAATGGCACTTCTGTTGAAGATGGACAGATCCCGGAGATCATTTTCTACACCTAAGTCTTTGAATTAAGACTTGATGTCATAAATAATAATCATATACTCCCCTCGACAAATGCTGGACTGATACTGAAATATCTTTGTCATAACATCTTAACGATTTTTGTCTGAAAATATGGATGATAGATACTCCTGTATTTGGCAGTAAAGTCATATGATATAAAAATTACCAATTTCAAACTTTCTGTGGCATTAAAGTTATCTAAACCATGAAATTACCAATTTCATTTCGGTTGCAGTAAAGTCTTGTGATATATAAAATTACCCATTACAAACTATCGGTGACATATAAGTCATGTGATCTATGAAATTACCCATTTCATACTTCTAGTGGCAGTAAAGTCATGTGTCATATAAAATTACCCATTGCAAATTTTTGGTGGCATTAAAGTCATGTGAACTATGAAATTACGCATTTCAAACTTTTGAATTACCCATTTCAAACTTTCGGTGGCAGTACAGTCATGTGATATATTAAATTAACCTCATTTTAAACTGTTAATGTACCGAAGATTCTTGCTTTCTTTCTAAGTTTCATATTACATTACACGTGTTGAAGGGGCCTTAATGGCTTGAGTGGTCTAATTTGAACACTAATGCATAAAGATGGAGCTTAAAGTTCATCTTTTTGCTTACATGTAGGTTTTCAATGCCACAAAGGCAGATTCTAGTGTAAAAAAAATTTGTCAGTTCACTTCCTGTACATTGGTAATTTTCTCTTGGCACTCTGGTTTCCTCCACCATCCATAAACTGACAGCTTTGATATAAATAAAAAAAAAATTGACTGGTGTGTGATACACCATTAATCCTATCCAATTGTGTTATTTTACGCTAATCAATGACAATAAAATTTCATTTTCATTCCAGCTGATCTGAATAGCGTTAGCTATTAATGTGAGCCTAGATAAAATAAAAGTAATGTGATATAAATAGATTATTTATAAATGGCATATTTACCCATCATTTATGTTGTAAACTACCAAATAATAACCTCCCCTTATAGATACAATGTTATACATTACACATGCATGTATACTGAATAACCAGAAGATATGCTGGTTAGGAAAATTTTCACAATTTGGATGCCTTCAGGTTTTTCCTAAGGTAGAAAATACAATCTTTATAGTTTGATATTTTTGTTTGCAAATGATAGTCAGTGGGAAGATTTATTGGTCACAAGTATTTCCAGTTATATAGTAACACAAGTGCATATATATTTTACTGCCTAATTTATTCTGATCATCTAAGAACCATTGTGTTGTAAGTGTTAATAAATATGCTCGTACACAAGTATACATGAATTATAATTTATCATTTTTTCTTGCATTTCAGTTTTTGTAATTTTTGTTTACAGTTTGTTTTAAAGAGTATATGAGAATATTTATACAATATATGTTATGAGCATTATTTTTCCTCAATTTTTATCAAATTGATTTCATGATAAAAGTGCACTGGATATAAAAAATTGTATTTGGTTTCAAAGGTCACATATTTCCTTTGCTCAATTTATATTCATTATTTTCCCTTACTGATCAGAGTTGACTAAATGACTCAGACAATCACTTGTTTTACAAGCTGACTAATTGGTCACATTTAATTATTTTTAGCTGAAGTAGGCACAGGGTGCTCATTCTGAGCTAATGTGATTGATCTTTGCCTTCATTAGCTGTTCATCAACATTTTTATGCAACCACAAAATATGATGGAGGAAGCATATGGTCTTTGGTCTGCTGGTCTGTCTGTCACACAATAACTAAATCTGCTTTAAAATCTATTGATATTGAAAGACAAAAGGTAAAGGAAGATCCTATAAAATGGAATTATAATTTCTTCACAATAACTATAAAGTTTCCTTTCAAAGTAATTATTTTCTTATACCTAGTACAGGTTTGTTGTCATCACCGATAGTGAATCATAAAAAGAAGCCTCTTGATTTTTGTAGTCAAAGGTCAGTGTCACTTACTATATAAACCAATAGATTGAGCACAATATCTAAATTTTTCTGCTTTGATGGAATTTCTTCAAACTTTATACACTGATAGATATTTTCTATATTAAGTGCCTCAAGGATCACGGGTCACAGTTGCAGGCCACTGTTACTAAAATTAAATTAAAAGGTTTATGCACCAAAAAAACTAGTTTGGTTCAATGAAATTTTATCAATTTTAATACACTTGAAGTAAATCATTTTAAAGAATATATAAATAAATAAATAACAAGAAGGTAGATTGCCTCAATTTAAAGGGCCCCACTATTTCCATAAAATGATGTTAATATTTATGACTTAAAAATAATAAACAGTTGCTTTTGAATTCATAAATCTATTGGAGACTATATTAGTAACAGCCTATATTATTTATACCAATATGGAAGATAATATACCTGGCCCCAGTTTACCAGTCGTTCCTTAACTAAGAATTTCCTTAACATAAATTTAGTAAATTTCAGCAATTTCTTTTGGGGTTATGATTAAACATTTTTCACAAAACCAAATTTGGATGTTATGAGCTTGAAGTGATCTACAGAATGACATCTAAAATTTCTGTAGATCTTAATTATTATGACTTCTAATTTGCCAGATTTAAAGAAAGAAAAATCATAGTTAAGATATGATTGTGAAACTGGGGCCAGCATCATTACAGCTCTATTCTTATGATAAAGACCAAATAACAAACATATATTGGTATTTACTGTATATATTTATGGTACTGTAAATGGAGGATTTTCAGATATTTATTTATGGTAATGTAAATGGGTAAAATTTCAGATATTTATTTATGGAACTAAAATTGGGAAATTTTTCAGATATTTATTCATGCAACTATAAATGGGGGAATTTTTCAGATATTTATTCACGGTACTGTAAATGGGAAAATTTTTCAGATATTTATTCATGGAACTATAAATTGGGAAATTTTTCAGATATTCACTTATGATACTGTAAATTGGAAAATTTTTCAGATATTCTTTTATGGTACTGTAAATTGGAAAATTTTTCAGATATTTATTTTCTTGTTTATTTGTTAGAGAAACAAGACATGAAAATAAAACTGAAGTGAATATTTTTTTTTATATAATTCACTAGCATTTGCACTGACAATTTTAAAAAAAGTACAAGTATGTAAATACTAGTACCTTTATGATTCTCACAAAAATAAACTGACATGGAAACTGAGTGCAAATATTTATTCCCTGTTGATATAAATATTAATGTATAGTTATAAATTTATTTATTTTGTTTTGTTTTGTTCATTGGAGAACCATTGTTATTACATATATAATTTGCATTTATTTATTATTTTCTTGCACTGTCTAGTGATTAATTTTTATTACACTCTGTATGTACCTATATATATATCTACAAAATTCTACATATATATATATATATATATATATATATATATATATATATATATATTATAAGGGCCTTATTTGGCCCTATTAAGTCAACTGTATCAAAACTTGTCAAAAAGTAATAAACAGTATCCATTTTTGTTAAAAAAAAAAAACATTTTCAGAATAGATTTCATGGTAATAAAGAGGATTAAAAATAAAAAACATTTTATTGAGTTTTTAACTTCCCTGAGCACAAAGTGATCAGGCCCCAGTTTCACAATCATTCACTCAATTGAGTGTACACTCAACTCAAATTTGGGAATATTTCAATGTCAACTTTTAAGACATTACACAGTTAAAAATGAATATCTTATGTTATATCTTAATTAGTTAGTGTAGTTTTGTTGAACAAAACAAAATATTGTTTCATAAAACTTAAAATTTTCAAAATATTGATGAACAAAAAATGGCAATATTTGAGTTGGGTGTACACTCAATTGAGTGGATGATTGTGAAACTGGGGCCAGGTAAGCTGTTGTTATCAGGCTTCATCCATCTTTTCCTACATAATCTGTGATTTGTCATTATGTAATTGTTATCATTGTAGCATCTACAATTTGTCTTCAACAAACTTGCCTAAAGAGATCTCTGGACAAAACCTAGACCAGTTCTTCTCATGATATACCTGTAGTTAATTTTGGGTCAATAAGTAGGTCACTGTAAAAAATAAAAATACTTTGTTAACACACTAAAAGCCACAATTTTAGTCTCATTTTTCCAACATTTATTTGTTTTAGCTTGTTTCCATCAAATTAACCTATATTTATATTCATGACTTGAGTCTGTCTAAGTGTACAAAGATGTTGTGCTTATTAAAAAATAAATAATAAAGGTCAAACAATTTAGAACTCTTTCTAAAGATTACATTAATTTATCCAAATGCATTTTAGCCTCAGGTAAGTATCTAGTGCATTTATGACCCTCTGGTTTAGGGCATAGGCCAAAGAGAGAAGTTTAAATAGCAGTGCCTTAAGTACCAGTCAAGATTTTTACCATTACAATCAGGCTGCTAGTTCATTGCTGGTAGAGAAAAGAAGTAACTCCAGGTAAAAATGCAGATTTATGGCAAGCTAACTGACAAAATGTTTCAAACTAGGCTTAACCAGATGATGGGATTCAGATCCAAGGAAGGACACTGTGATCTAACATTAACTCTATGGCAGCTTCTCAAAAATCACTTTGCAACTGCCTTGGTGTGTCATTGATAAAGTGTCCATCTTGAGAGTGGAAGTTGTGAGTTTGAACCCAATCCAGGAGATACATAAGCTTTTAATATTTCAGATATTACTTCTTTGCCTGTTTCTTGGCATGTGTTCTAGTGCACAGCAGTGCAACCAATAGAGCACAAAAATGCATTCTTTTGATTGAAATAGGTTACTTGCAAATATGAAATACCAATTAAACAACCTTTATTTATATCCCAGATATTGCATACTTGAAACAACAAATTACATGACCTTGATTCAAGATTAAGGTGAACAAATCGCCATACTGGTATCTTATTTTTATTTATATTTCTAGTTGTATTACATGTTTCACTTAAGTATTACCTACAGTTACAGAATAGGTTGCAATGACTAGAAAGTTATTTCTGATGTTGTGGTTAAATAATTTTCTACTGAAAGAGTAAGGCTATTACGTCTACTACTATAAATTTGGTACATGTTTATGTAAAAACTTCACAATAGCTATTCATGGTTCAGTGTTTTTTATTTACAATTAAAAAATTATATCCACTCAAGTAGCAAAGTAGGTTGCAGTGACCTATTTTTCTACTTATATATAACCTTTTAAGAATTATACATACTGTATGTACCAGGTATCATTCATATATGTAAGCCAATTCAATTTAAATATTAGATTCTCATCCAGGTAGGAAAAAAAATTTTGGGGCGGTTGGGAGGGTTTTATTTATTTTTTTTTTTTTCATAAGAAAACTAGCACTCTCACATGGTTGAAATCTACATCGGTAATAGGGCACTTTTTGTCTATATCACTGCTTAGTAAATTATTGTACATCTCCACTAATTGTTGAGTGTTTGCTATATTTGCACTGTACCATGCCCGTAATTCCTTCGGACCACTGGCGAGATGCAAAAGCTCTAGGGGAGAGCTTGAAACCCTTTAACTTTCTGAAACGCCATGGACTCGACACAACTCCTTAGCAGACTTTGAATGGGATGGGAAACAAAAATAATATGACTTGGGGCAGCACATTTTTGCTTGGGTGGGCAGGGATGAGAATCTACCAGTTAAGTTGAATTGGCCTTACATATATGAATGATACCTGGTATACAGTATGTATAATTCTTAAAAAGTCATATAGAAGTAGAAAAATAGGTCACTGCAACCTACTTTGCTACTTGAGTGGTTTTATATCATTAACTTATAATTTAACAATCATATTAAACATTTAAGAGTGGAATACTATAAATCAGGAAATTAATGCGTCATGAAATTAATGCGAATTGCCGATTTTGAAGGAAAATGCGTATTGAAATTAATGCGATTTTTTTATTTCAATTTTTTAAATTTTTGCCATCTTTTGTCTTACAATTATAAACATTAAATTATGGATTCAGAAATTAATATATTATGTCTTCCTAAATACATAAACATGTTATAAACAAACTTTCGGTAGACATTATTAAAATAAACAGCAATGTGTGCCGATGACCCATTTTTTAAATTAACCAGGGTGGTAAAGGATTATCAGATCAAAAAACCGTGTGTTTTTTGTTGTTTTTTTTTTTTTTAAACAAACAAACATACTGAAATATAACACTTGGAGTTTGTATTAAAATCAAGCATTCAAAATTAGAATTTGTTGGCATGTGTACAACTGATCTTCATCTTCAACTCACGAGTTTTGAATGGCGGATTACTTACAATCACAATTCTTTCAATTTGATGTTCCAGTCAAGGTTCAAAATGATGTATCAGTCATGATTTCACTCGTAGCAGAATTTCCAGTAGGAAAGAAACAGCAAAAAATTACCACTAAATGAGATGTGCTCTCATAAATCAGTTACGATAACAACTTCCGGTTAAGGGGGGGGGGGGGGGGTAACTCAATTTACAACAAATATACAGAATACAGAAATTGGGAAAAAAATGGGACAAGAAATTAATGCGATTAAACAGGCCTCGCATTTTTCACTTTAATTTCTTGCTCATATTAATTTCCTGATTTACAGTATATGTACATAGTTGGAAAGGTCATATAAAGAATAGAAAAATATGTCAATGTTTCTTGAATATGAAGAAAATATATGTGAAATTATTAAAACGGTTCTGGTCCAAATTACATTTGAGCAATGTATTTGAGAGAAAACTAATAGACTAAATAACTAAAGATAATATTAGGATGCTTGCAAGATTTAATCGTTTGAAAAATTTAAAAATGCAAACTAACACAAGGAACCAGGATCTAGATTACCAGTTATTAGTACTTTCAGTACTTTGATTCCAATATCCCCTTACATACGATTGTGCATGCGTTAAGCTTGGTCGTATATAAACTTCCGGATTTCCTTAACCTGTAATTTCCTAGTTCTAGACAAGGTAATTTTGCAGTTTGTGTAGAGACTCAGCCATATTATAGTTATCTTTAACTGTTTTTGTTAAATCGATGTATTACTGTTTGCGATTCCAGTAAAGAAGACTAGTGGTAAGTACGTAAAGGTCAGTTTTCCTGTGAATGTGACTTGTCTACCCACAGGGGCTTGTATCAACTTATTATTGTCTTATAATTATTATTTTTAAAAAACCAAAAATTCTACCCTCTAGTTTACTGTAACTAGAGGGTCGGATTTTTGATTTTTTTTTTTAAATAATAATTATAAGTTGATACAAGCCCCTGTAGTCTACCGTCAGTTTGTGACTTTTAACACCTGGATGGATATGACACTGTCTGATTTAAATCGTAACAACGTGCTGTTACTATAACATTTTCAGTTTACGACAGTCAGTGACATGCATACGACAGTCAGTGACATGCATATTGCAGTGTTTCTGTGTGGTTGATGTGGATTTCTAATAAAAGTTTATTTCCTTGCCAATGATTTTGCAAGTTTGTCACAAGAATAATTTATTTTTATTATCACTTTACCCACAATCTCTTAACTTTCTCTTTAAAGCTGCAATAAGTTTTGCTAGGAAAAAATTAAAATAGTGCTGATCAAATTAATGATGTTCCTAACGAACAATGTTACATTTGGTTCAGCAATAAAAGCTTGGATGTATTCAGAAACAACAATAATTTCCCAGCGAGATGTATGCATACCATGTGGAATCTAATTTTAAAAAATGGTTATTCTTAAAAAAAGAGGTCATTTAAACATAACTTACAAATTGGTAAAATACAATAAATTAAACATGGAACTTCATTGAATTTGTCATTTGGGATACATAACACCATTGTGAATACATTTGGATATCAATGACGGACAATCTTCTAACCACGATCTGTGACATTCATTTTCTAAAATTTCATTTCTTTTAGCTGTAAATAAACAGAATGCTCTGATCAGTTGGTCAGTGTTTTACGATGGTAATTATGAGCTTGGAGCATGCACACGGATGTATGGAAAAACCCTAGAATCGAAGGTGAAACAAGACAGATTGCATTAATTGTCCTTCATTAATATCTAGATGTATTTGAAATGGTGTTATGTATCCCTTACTAAGTCACAAATGACAATTTCAACGAAGTTCTGTGTTTAATTTATCATATTTCACCGTTTTGAAAGTTGTGTTTAAATGACCCGGGTTTTGATGATGTAACCATGTTCTAATATTAGATCCCAAATGCTGCATTTGGCTGGGTTATGGAATTCGCCAGTGTACTACGTGATCAATACCTCTAAACGTTTGTGCGGAATGAAATGGATAACGTCTACTTCAAATATTCCCGAAAAAACGTCGTTATTACGGGAAAACGTAACTTTATGCAATTCCGTTGTCAACAGAAATAATTGTCCCGCACAAACGCTATGTGGTATCACGTGATACACTGGCAAATTCCATTACTGTAATTTCTGTATTTATTTGAGCTTTTATTGTTGAACCAAATGTAACATTGTTCATTAGGAACATCATTAATTAGATTAGCACCGTTTTAATTTTTTCTTTGGAAAACTTAATGCAGCTTTAGGACATTGTTATAAGAAATAACCCATCAAATGACACATTATAGACAAAATAAAATGACATTTATAAACTTAAATTTTATACATGATATATTTACTAAAGGTTCAATACAACTAAAACTTTAAAAGAAGACCTGCATGCACTCCTTGATTTTGACTTTTTATTTATTTATTTATTTATTTATTTTTTTTGTACTTATTTATACACCATGAAGACTTAAGTTGCCACTGTTTAAGGGTCTACATTTTCTGTATAGACCTGAGACACACAGACACATTTGTATCAATCTATGATCTTTGTAATGTTCTATTCCAACAAGTACCAAAGTTCCTTCAGTAATATTTATTGATAAAGAGATGTAAAGTCCATGTTGTATGGTTACTTGAACAAATTAAACATAGTTTTGTGTCGGCCTGCAGGCAATATTGTTTACTTATTTGACATTTATGATATTTTAAACAACTATTTTGTTTGACCTTTGTTTGTCAGTCTGGTAGCTGTATTACTATTAATTGTAAACTATCATATTATATAAGTGTCAGTCTATGACCGCTGTCTATTTTATCTACTGCCAAAGTGCATCTTATCTAATAAATGTATGAAGAAATATCTTAATTTTTTAAATTCTTATTATTGTTATTATTATTAATATTATTGTTTTTTATTTTTTTTGTTTGTTTTTTATTTATTTTTTTTTTTTTTAATTTTTTATTTATTTATATTTTTTTTTGGGGGGGGGGGGAAGGGGGGGTTTCTTAATCATTAATTGTTAATTAATTATTTTTTGATATTATAATACTTTCTTTCATACTATATGACTGAAATAGTGTAGTGAACTTTGAATCCAAATAAATTTTGTAGCTACTAGTATTAGTTTCATAATCAAGTATGGAGATTGTGAATTAACCATGACTATGGCATATGTAACTGTTATTTTTAAGATTAATGGGGATTTACTCAAATATTCTTTCAGACTTTTTTATGGTTAGAGGTCATGGATCTCTTAGTATTTTTATAACATAATTTGTATTGTATGAATTACCATGGGTATTTTAATTTCATACATAATGACATTGGATTTTGTTTTTCATTGCAATAAAATAAGTTTTTCTGTTTATTTAGAATTCATCATGATACGTCATGACATCATTCATTATAAACTGACAATTATAAAACACTTTGTAAACTGACAATGATAAAACACTTTGGACGTACAATATGTACTGTTGTGTCTTAAGATGACATATGTTGGATTAGAGTTTAAAGTTCCAAATTCACTTAGTTGAACCCCCGGATTTTTCTAACCTAAAATTAAGACCATACCGTACTTCAAATTCAAATAACCAGAGGTTTTCAGCTTTTTTTTTACCAAGGATAATCCATTAAACTTTTCTGGAACCAATTTATTTGGCTGCTGCGCTGAGTGGAATTCTAAGCTTTTTAAAATCACAATATTTGCTTATGGACATACAGTAGAACTTTGATAACTCGAAGTGCCCGGGACTTCACTGGGGACTTCGAGTTATCAGGGTGTTCGAGTTATCGAAGTTGAAGGATGATGTCCAAGAATGGTGTCACCTTAATACTAGTATGTGTTTTCCACTACAGAAATCTCAATGTTTTAAACAGTTACCTCTACTCGAATGTAAAAAAAGTAAAAGATACTTTTTTAAAGAAAATATAATAAGGAATATATTAAATAATTGATATTGACAGTAAAAGCGTGCAAAAACATGTTATTTTATTTTAAAATCACAATATATAAGAACAACGAAATCGGAAATCAGATATATGTACATGTGTATAAAAATGCTTATTTTTTACATTCGTTAGAAAATACTAACAGAAAGTTAATGAAATTATAAAGCAGTGCAATAAGTCATTTAAGATTTTAATGCAGTCGTGAGTACAACGGGGTTAGTCGTTTTTATTAAGCTTGGAGAACTCAAATCAAAAGTTATCGACGGCGGCATATTATTCGGCTTCTTTTATTAGAGTAGAGGATTAGCTTACCTGTTAGGTTTAATTGTCCGTGACGGTACTGAATATTAATCCGTTAATTGATACTAATTAATCCGTAGATAACAAGAACTACTCGGTTCATTTCTCTACTATAACGGTAGCTACCGATATGTGATTTCTCTGATCGTTTTATTAAATGGTCCATTGATCATACATTGTTAGTAAAAATTCGAGTTTTTGAGGTTAATTTTAATAAATTTTTAAGCTACAGACCAAATTTTTACTTCGAGTTATCGGGGGTATTCGAATTATAGAAGTTTGAGTTATCGAAGTTTTCCTAATAAAGTTTATATAGAAAACCAGTCGGGACAAAATAAAGACTTCGAGTTATCCGTGGTATTCGAGATATCGAAGTTTGAGTTATCGAAGTTCTACTGTACCTACCACACAACAAACTGTAACTTAAACCATTGACTCTTGAATTTTCATTCTGTAACCTAACCAAGTGGAATAAAATAGTGGTGTTTTAAGGCCGAGTCAAGATTTTTTAACTTATATCTAAATGGTAAGCTCTGGAATGGTTGAGGAAACTGGAGTGACTGAATAAAACCATCAGCCTTAATTCAGCAAGTGATTTGAAAAACTCCCGGATCTGCCCTAGCAGGATATGAACTTAGGAAGCGAAAGACACTGATCCATTAGCACACACAGTTTTTTTTTACATACCTAGGTACATGCACTTGCATTAAAAATTTTACATACTAGTAGATATTTTTTTAATTACAATTGTGCATGTCTTACATAAAAAATTAACACTTGTACTGAATGTACTCAGGATGGGTATAAACAAAGTGCACAAACATGTTTATTTGCACAATAAAACATTGTATTTATAACATGACTAAAATGAGTCACTGTGACTGCAATATAGGTTACACTTAGTAACAATGTATTGTGTATGCTGGTGTATTGTGACAGTGCAACAACTTTGATTTGACTCATTTGACTATGACCTTTACTGTGAATTTTAAACTGACGTGAAAATTAAAAACTATCAAAAAATATATCATTAATTATGTGTATAAATTATATAATTTTGGGGTTTCATATATATATGGTTTAAACAATGAAAAAGAATTTTTCTGAAATCATAGAAAAAATTTATATTTCACTTTACCTGCAGTTTACATAAATTTGTCATATGTTATAAGAACAGGATATGAATAAGTTTCATGATCTAAGTATGTTAAATATAGAAACAAAATTTATTCAGGGTATTTTTAAAAAGTATTTTCATTTTGTATAAGATCATACCTATAATTTTAATGAATGTTACTTTTGAATACATTTTTGGTAAGATGCTAGTGTAGTACAGTGTTATTGGTGTATCTTACAGGTAGTACTTAATAAATGACTCTGACAAAACGTAGTATTTTTCCGTAAGTACTTCAAATCTCATTTGTGAATTTTAAAAAAAATTCTGTCAAACACTGCTTTTTGACTTACAATAAAAATTGAAATGTTTAGAAATTGATTAATTAATAGATAAATTGAGTACAATTTAAGAAAAAAATTAGTTTCATTTTGATTACAAAATTTGAGAATATATATGAAATATTTATAAAGGGAAATCAGATAAAATTTGGAAATTTTTTGGGCTTCTTCAATATTTGTAACACATGTAATACTCACTGCACACACAGTCTTTTTACATTAACAGTGAGAAAAGAAGTATCTTACATATTTTTTTCAATTGTACATGTATTGTTGACATTTGTTTATAAACTTATAAGTCAGTTGACATGTTGATAAAAGTCGCATTAAAGAGCTTCACCATGATTTTGGATTTTGTCAAGAATGATCTACATTAGTACAGAGAATTTATAATGTAAAAATTAAAACAATATTATTATTCATGTTATATACAGTGCTTGGCCATATATATAATCATGGCAAATAGAAAATGGCTGATGCCATGACATTTCCTTGCCAATTTTTAACAAGTGTTCTCTCATAGCATGTGGTTCTGTTTCGGTAAAAAAAAATTTCTTTGTCTGTTAAGACTGGGATTTTGTTTCATTTAAGTTATTTGGTGAAATTTAAAAGGTTTTACTGTGTGCTGTTAGGTCATCTGTGCCCTTTATTTTTTCAGCATGTGCGGAATAGTTATGACCTTTTTGTATTCCTCATTGTTGCTGGTAGGTCTAATGTTTATTTATGCTGTAAGGCATGTGTATTTTTTTTTTTTAATTTAATTCCATGTGCTCATGATGGTCCACTAAGTATTTATATTAATGCTGCTTAGCAGTTGAACAGATTGTTATGGCCTGTTTGTGTTTTTCTTTATTTCTGTATGTATCCTGGTGGACAGGGCAATTACACTGTTTAACATGTGTAGAATGTTATTGCTTGTTTGTAATTCTCCCTGTGTTTACTGTTTGATTTGACAATTGCATTGTTTGGCCTGTTTGCTGGTTGACTGTACTTTAAGTTCTGCTGTTTTGCATCTGCAGAATGGCATGACCTAATTAAATGTGTTTAATTGCTGGCTGTCATTAGCATGCAGGCATGATTATGCTTGTTGATTACATTTATATTATTTGTTAATATTTGTAACTTGTGTGATGTCATTAGGTTGTCTAGTCTCTATGACTGAGGTAGTGATCGAGTGCTATTGACTGTAAGATTAACCAGATTATGATATTATAGTCAGCTTTGTTATGCCTATTAAATTGTTAGGCTATTAAAAGTTATCCAAAAATATATATACATGTATATATTATTAACATTTTTAAATTATATCAGTATCTGGAAGTGAATGCTTAAAAAATGATTCATTATTGCAGGATGATGGCAACTAAACTTGACAAGGCCAAGAAAAAGGGCCGTTCTTCAGAATGGACCAAAACAGGAAGCTTCATGCACAAACCAGATAAGGGCTGGATACATCCAGATGGACAGTTACAACCAGATGCTGGTATATGTTACGGAGTCAGGGTAAGAACAAAATACAATCAAGTCTGTCTTTAAAAATAACCTTTGTATATTCAAAGTCTGTCAAGAAAAGTGATAAATCTGGTTTCAATCTTAAAGCTACTAGACTGTCTCTTTTGCTGGAAAGACAGTCCCTTATTTATGCAAATAAAAAAAATCTACCAAATTTTTGTTATTTAACAAACTTTTTTAAAATACAAAACTTTAAATTTTAAACTCTTGAATGTAAATCATTCTACATTAATTTTGATTTAAAAATTTTAAAACTACGTTGAAATAAGAAGGTCACAAAATCTGGTTTTGGCTCTTTATTACTATTAACACAATTTTTTTCCCATCTCCTCCCCCCCCCCCCCCCCCCCCCCCCCCCCATCCCCCCATCTTTATGAATTCCTATATAAGACCAGACTAAAAATACAGAAAATAAGAAAAAAAACATATAGGAGATGTTGAATTTCTTCATAATGTTAAAGTGAACTTTGTAACTGTCAATAGCCTAAAGTGTTCAGTCATAATTTTCACATCATCTCTCATGGGCTAGGTTTAAACCACATTCAAAACAAACTATATATAGTATAAGAAAGTCATCAATTTGCTTGTTCAAGGTCAGGTTATCTCTTTAGTTGCTCTGGTGTGCTCCACAATCTCAGAAGGTAGGTTGTCAAAATTTTCACGGTATAATCAATCATTTAATGTATCATTGGCAGCATTTTTCTTGACATCAAAATGTTGTGCAGTAAATATATTCATTTTTCATAATCTGTGTACAGAATCAAAGATTTTTAATTACAGACCATGTTCATGTACAATGTACACTGTTGTAAATTTTTATTAGGGACTTTGATGGCTTCTCACCTCCTTGGTATCAGTTCCATTTAAAGAGAATTCTAGTGTAAGAATTATAAATAGTCAGTTTGCTAAATCGGCTAAGGGTGTTAATTTCTTTATCTTGTTACTCCCGTTTCCTCAGCCATCTTAGCATTAGTCAATTTGCTTGCTAAGTGATAATGGAGGAAACTAGAGTACCGAGAATGATCCACGGATCTTTGGTAAGTGAATTGACAAACTTTTCCATATAAGGTTTTGCCTGAGTAGGATTTGCTTCAGGGTTGGTAGAGGTATTGAGATTCTTACGCTAGCTCTTTAGACCACATAGCCACAGTGATTTTCTCTGTCAAGACAGAACAGGTAGGACAGATACTGTAAAAGTGGAAATATTCATTCAATTGTGTGATGTTCACAGACATCATAAATCACAAAAATAATTGAACATCAATATGTTCTGCTTTATATCATGATAAGGCTGCTTGTTTGTTACGAACATGGAGATGCTCAAATTTAACCAGCAAATATTTTCTTTTAAATATAATGTACTAGTTTATTTGGTATTAACATTATGAGAGTTGACCCTTTTTAAACGTACTTCCTATTTTAGTTTAAATTGTAATAACTCTCATTGAAGTGGTTGCAAATTACTACCTTGTTATATCAAATGTTCACATCCGCTTGTGTCGATTTACAGCAAGGCTTTTGATTTAAAAAAAAAATAATACATGGGACACAAGCTCAGAACCTTGAAAAATAATTAACAACCTGCAGAAATTATCGAAAAAATATATAACAATACTTTATGATCAAATCTATAAGATTTTACCTCTTTGCAAGATCTGTTTTGTGGCATTTTCCTTTAATAATCATGAATTTGGTAAAACCAACTTCATACCAGCTGGTTTAGCTCTGGCTCCAAGTATTTTCTTACAAGCAATGTAGCCAGATGCTTGTTTTTCTCACTAGTTTGTATTTTATGCTGGTTAAATTCTTTCATTCATGTTTTTTATTACACGTATCTGTCATAAGTTATTGTGTCACAAATCTTTCAAATAAAATTCGGATTGGTGAAGCCAATAACTAAAGGTTCAACTTTTTGCAAAATCATTGACATTATAAATAAATGTCACTAAAATGTTTTTAAAAACAAAAAATTAGCACTGACATTTTTTTAACAGTGGAAAAAAGATCAATACATTCGTATTTTATTATGAATAGAAAATATCCATGAAAGTTAAGGTCTTAGACTTTGAGGTTAGACAAGTGATATTGATATTTTGAATTGGACATCAGTTTATTACTATTTTAACTCATGAATATTATTCCTTACCCATTTAACCAGGGTTGACTAAAACTGTGAAATTAAAAGTCTTAAACAAAAGCATATCATAATTATGAATCCACCATGATTGATTCATTAAACATTTGACTTGTTACTTCTCTTTTACACTTTTACATACTTCAAATGTTCATTCAGATGTTCCTCATGTTATCATCAATATTTACCATATAATCATTGATGTACATTCTTTATTACAAATCTCATGGTTATGAACTTATTTGATATTAAAAAAACATAAAAATTGATAACGAAATCTACATACGATACTTCATGTTATATTGATATACCATAAATGTGTACATATAAACAGAGATTCTACCAGTTAAGAGGCACTCGGGGAAAATTGATTTGTGTATTATCAAGTATTTTACTTATCTCTTCAACTTTAAGTTAACATGCCCAAGTGAGCAAAAAGGCCAAATTACATGTTGGTGTGTTTATCTATAGGTATAACCTTTATCATTATATGCCTGGTATTGCCATTATAAAATAGATTTCTGCAGATGTGAGTAAGAACTGATATGTAGAATGTTATGATCAGCTGCAGTATCTGTTAGTCATACACCAAAGTATTTGTTACAATACACCAATCCCATGTATCTTCATATTGAACAAAAAATAAACTTAAAATAAATATGTACAAGTTATCACTGCATTGAATAATTATTTCAAAAATTAGAATTTATGATAATTGAAAACGGTAATAAATATAATAATAATACTGTAATAATAATAATAATAATAATAATGGTAATTAATATAATAATAATAATAATAATAATATAATAATAATAGCGGTAATTAATATAATAATAATACATTTTGTAATTATAATAATAATAATAATAATAATAGCGGTAATTAATATAATGATAATAGTAATAGTAATATTAATATTATGATAATAATAATAATAATATAGTGAAACATGATTGATTGAAATTCTGAGTAAATTGAATACCTGTCCAATTTACAATAACTTAACAGGAAAACAGAAAGTTCAAAAACTAGACTAGCTGTCTTGCTGGTATTGTTTTTAAATACCAAATTCTAAAATAAAATATGACTTGTGACTTTCTTTTTATGTATTACTAAGAGGAGCTCAAACCATGTATAATAAATTGATAATACACAGGATTTTTGTAGTTTGACATATTAATTCTCATTTACAAAGATGTTATTATTCAAAAGATGTATTCTCAGTTGGTAAAACAGCTTACTGTTGTGTCACAAACCACCCATTTACAAATTTATAATTTTGAGATTTATGATTTTAAATGGATTGGAGCAATGGTGTTTTATATCCCAGTCAGGATTCTTTCAGTTGTATCAAGGTGGTCAATTCTAGGATGGTGGGGAAAACCAGAGTGCCGAGAGAAAAGTACAACCTTTAGCAGATGAACTGATAAACTTAGAAGCTACTTTGGACACACCAGGATCTGCCTAAGCAGGATTCAAATTTAAGAAATGTGCACTTTTAACCATTGGGCCACCAGAGCCCTGTGACTTACCATTTGGATAAATTTTAAAGTGCACTTGACTTAATTAGTTTTGCCTCATGCACCATTAGTTTGTGTCATCTGAGCTACCCATACATACTGCTTTAAAAATAGCTTTAATAGAATAAAAACACACTGACCAAAACCAATAAGTTTCTTCATTTCATAAAATTTTTTCAAATTTTGAATATCTTTTTGTAGTATATAGGATGTTTAGAAGTAAAAGAATCTATGAGAGAATTAGATTTTGATACAAGAACAGCTTTAGCTAGGTAAGTATATATATATATATATATATATATATATATATATATATATATATATATATATATATATATATATATATATATATATATATATATATATTGTATTATGTTTACTATTGAATATTTAAGTGATTTTGAATACTGGGTATTTGATGATTTTTAACACATCAAAATTCTTCTGTAGTTCGTTTAACCAATGTGATCAGATAACTCATATAAAAAGCCTAATGTTAAAATAAATGAATTTATTTTTAATGCATTGGAAACATTAACAGATGAATTCAAAGTTACATAAAACATTCATTATCAAATTTTTATGAAACAAAATGCAACAAAAATGACTAAATTAGTTGTTTTCCTCTTAATTCATTTTAAATGCAATAATACTAGAATATGAAGTTCAATTGATAATTTATTATGATCTCAAGATAGATTTTTGTTAAGACAATGAATTTCTGTTATATATTTCAGAGAAGCTATTGGGCGTGTATGTGAGGCAGCAGGTTTAAAAACAGCTGGGAAGAAGAAAAAGGTATGATTTAGCTCTAGATTAGTAAAGAAATAAAACGTCAATGTCTTTTTCATCAATATAGCTAAAGTCATATTTAGTAGAGAAATATGCAGTGTAAAAGAGTGGAAAATACCAGTTTATGTAACACACCCACACTGCAAAAAATCAGCTGTTTTAAATACTATTTAAAAAGCCTATACATACCAAACATGAAAGAATAATTTGTTTTTTTTGAAGTCATAAAAAGAATGGAATTTCCTTATCTTTTCAATGATAAATAATTTTTTTAAAAAATCATATTTCATGAAAAATAAATTTAATGTAAACAGGATTAATCAATGAAGTGTTAAATATCATATGAGATAAAAAAAAAACTTTAAATGTTTATGTATTATGTATTTTAGGTTGATAAAAAACTAGGAAAAATGCTTGGTGATAGACCTATATTACAGTATGCTGGTTCAAATGTTAATTTGACAATCACAATTGATAGTTTGAACTTAATGATAATGGAATCAGGGGAGGTAAGTCTTATAGGTATTTATAACTTCTGCCAAAAGGGGATGTGTGTTGAAGGACAAGGTCACCAATAATGTAATGGTATTTAAAAATTTATGCTGCCATTGCTAAGTTGAAGGAATTTCATAAAAAAAAAAGAGTCAAATTTTTCTTCATGATCTATTTATATCAGATGACCCTGAGGCCTTATCAGAAAGGTCAAGGAAAGGAAGAGTTATTTATATTACTATTGTCTGTTTAAGAAAATTTTAGTTATCATGTATATTTTATATATTTATATATCATTGGAACTAATTAAATTAATTTTCTCAAATACAATATACAATAATATGATTGCTTGGTGTTTATTAATTACTAAAACGAAGAAAATATCAGGTAAACAGCAAAAAATTTGCAGGTGCTATAACCATTAATTTACAACATATTATAATATTTATTGTTTGTACAATCCATGAAAATTGTGTCCAACTATTTGAAGTGTATGAATTCACAGTTCATTGAAGCCTGTGAAAAACAAATCTTAAAAGAATAAAAAAAAACCTCTTGATTAGCTTAGCTATTGGATTAGCACATAGCATAAATATTTTTGATAAACTTACTGAATACCTGAAAAAAATCTTCAGAATTAATCTCATTTTTTTAACTTTACAAGTTGTACTATATTTTTTTTCTCATATATTTTAGATAATTGCAAATCATCAAATGCCTGGAATATCATTTGCTTCCGGAGGGGATGCTGTAAGTATATGTTTGATTTTAAACATAAACGCGCACAGGAGACATGTACATTTCCAAATTTAACAATAGCAAAGGTCAATATAAAATTATGCTTTTGATTTTCATCAAGTTTTGTTTATCATTCATACAAAATCGACTATTATAGATCAAACTTATAACATATAAAACTTAAATATATTTTACTGTTTTTGAAATATACATGTATTATATGTAAAAATTGATATTTATTTATTTATGGTTTTTTTTTTCAGGAAACATTGGATTTTGTTGCCTATGTTGCAAAGGATGCAATTAATGGTCGTGCGTGTCATATTTTAGAGTGTGGTGGTGGACTGTCTGAAGATGTTATCACTACGATAGGACAGGCTTTCGAACTGAGATTTAAGGAATACCTCAAGAACCAACCAAAGGCTGTGACTATACCAGATAGGTAAAATAAGAGAGAAAAATAAAGGATTTAAAAAAATGAGTTAAGAATTATGTACCACAGAAAAATATTGACTTAAACCATTATCATCTCTAGTTTGATTGGAAATGTTTATCTGGTTAGTCATGAAATAAACTACCTAATCAGTATGTAATCAGAAGTTATATGTGACCTTCATGTACAACTGTAAATGAAAAAGGTTGTAAATGGATTACCAGATACTTTTCGGAAACCATCTGGCTAAATATAAATGTTTCCATCACTTTGACCTGGGACTCATAGTGGTGTAGATTTTCATTCTTTTAAATGAGATGTAAAAGTTTGAACCTTTAAGCCAAGATGTCCTACAACTGGGTTTAACTTTGGCCAGCTTCCTTGCAAGGTGCAAGATCACCAAGTCACAGACAAACATACCACTTCCGTAGTTCATTATCTACCACTCTCTTCTCTAATTGACATATTTATGACCCGGCTGGAGTACAAACCCATGGCCTCCAACTCTCAAGGTGAACTCTCTACCACCGAGCCACCAAGGTGGTCTTGTGATGTTGATACAGCACCTGCGCCCTTATTGTACTACTATACAGTAATAATGATCACATATTATGGTGTAACAATTCTTAACAGGCAATAAAAATAGATTGTGAAAGAATCATCTAACTAAGTAATGTATTTACATATGATATATTAAAGTCACTTTGGTCACATTCAAGAACAAACCATATTAGAAATATTGAAAGCAAAATCAAATCCCCCAATTTACATGCATTGTATAATATGTCAGAGACTATACAATTGTAAATTGTCCCAAATAGATTGTCCATTAAGTAGAGTATTAACATATAATATTCAGCCTCAGTACATGTAATCTCTGTCATTTGCATGTAGATTATATCCAATTTTACCCAAGATTGAGCCAGAGGAACATTATAGTCAAATGAAGCATGATGAGTTCATTGTAAGTAGTAGAAGCTAGAAGTCTCCTTTTTTTAACACTAGCATTTTTACCCTATCCAAAATATAATGAATCAAACATCACCAAGGTGGAAATCCTAGATTACATGACTTTGATCAAAATGAATTGTTCTAGTCAAGTTTACAGTGAAACAGAAACTTCACTTACTTGGAATGCATGGCACTTGATTTTGATTTCAAGTTATTCAGAAATTTTAAGTTTCATACTCTTATTTACACCAACTAAAATGATTGGGACTAAAATGATTGGGATTTACACTTGATTTTGAGTTAACTGTGATATTCTAGAAAACTTTGAGTTATTTGTAGCTATATTGTAGCTACATGTATGTTTGTAGTTACATGTATATTGTAAATTGTCCTAAACAGTTTCCATGCATTGAAAGAACCACCGTTTGTCTGATTGATCTTACACCCAATCAACTTATTCCTTGTGATGAGACACTGCATGAGGTTGCAAATCAGATTACTAGGTCAAAGGTCAAGGTAACAGTTACTATAAGAAGAAATTAAGTTTAACTTTATTGTAACCTGTTTTTACTTTGCTGTTTTGTAAAAAAATTTGACCTGATTAAAGCATCAAAATTTAGACTTTATGTCTGATGAAACCAGTAATTTTTCTATCTATAAATGTTGAAAGTTTTTGGTGAAGGCTGTTCAGTAGATTAGACTTGCAGGCTACAAATATTATGCTGTTCTTCTTAGAGCTATTTGTTGGCTTAGTACAAATATTGGTCCAATATTTTGTGTATGTAATTCCACACTGGTTATTGAAAATTGAATGAAATGTTAATGGAATAATTCTCTCTACAGGACGGAAAACACGGTACTCGAGGGTGATGCCTGGGGAGAGGATGAAGGAGATTACTACAATGATCGACCTGGCGCACGGCCTCCATCCCCCGAACAAAAATCTGCCTTCCATCTTGCCTCACAATACGCTTCTCCCAAGTCAAACCTTCCCGTAAGTTACCTCTTAGTCCAGTACTTGTTCATTTCAACTCTTTCATTCCTAACATTTATAAAAAGAATATCTCAAGGAAGAAGTTCAAATTAATCAAAAGTACACATGAAAAGCATACATCAACAATCCATGCTCTTTTTATTTATGTTAATACTGTATAAGGAATATGAGGAATATACTAGTTTTTGTAAAATTATTTGTATGAACAATGTGCTGAGCTTTATTGTCATTGGTGTTAGCTTTCGCATGACTGTTGTAGTACAGTATTAAACTTTTTGATCAAATTTTTTGTTAATATATTTTTTGCTTTTTTGAACCAAGTTGCTCCTTTGGCAGTTTTTGATAATTTATACAAGTTATGTTTATAACTTCAGCTTTAAGTTTATATCTGAAATTGTAACCTAAATTATTTTTTTTGAAAAATTATCCCTTCTTTAAATGATTTTTCATGAAGATTTGATTTTTGGTTTATGATTATACAAACAAGGTTTGAAAGAGTTGATAATTTCTTTGGTTAAAAGTATACATACATTTAGCACTTTCATTTATTTTCCACAATCATCCACATATATATTATCTTTTAGTATTTGAAAATAACATGTAGTCTAGATTACTTTTTTTTTCATTTATTTCATATGTAATTATCTATGAAATTCAAGTTGAATTTTATATAGAATTTGTATTGTGTACTTTTTGGTTAGATATTCTGTAAAAGGTGGGCCAAGTTTTTTAAGTTTTCACTTGCTTTAAAAGAAAAACTTCTTGTCAGTTTTATAACTAAATATTTAAAAAGAATAAAGATGTGTGTTTGTTCCATCAATGCAGAACAGCCCTCATTCTGCTACATCCTTATTTACAAGCTAATCAAGTCCTGATTTTAGAAAATTAATTTATAAAGGCATTCACCCATGATTTAGCTAAATATAACAACACCAGATTTCTTATTTATCCAGTCTAGCAGATCTCCAACTTTTTAAGTTGCTAGGCATAAATTTTCACTTTTCTTTGACAGCCCGTCTACTGTTCATGAATAGCCTTGTATTTACAGAAAATTTTTGTGTATTATTTTTGGCTTTTCTATTTTATGTTAATTTGCATACTTACAGAAAAAATATCTGTAGAAAGAAATTTATTAAACAACCAATATACAGAATTTATTCTATCTAAAATCTGGCATGTGTTTCCAAGAAAATTTAAAAAGATTGATGCTTTTTTTAAAACATGACCTGCTAATTACAGATAAGCTTTTATACAATGTATGACACACTTAATTACTATAGAGATTGATAAATCTAAATGTAAATTATACCATATATATATATATATATATATATATATATATATATATATATATATATATATATATATATATATATAGTTATTTAAAGATGACAATTATCAATAAACAGAAAGTGTGTTTTTATGTTTTTAGGTGAGCGATGGTGTGTATTCATCTGTAAAAGAGCCAAAACCTTTATTATATGACACACCTAAAGAACAACCATTGATAGATTTTGGTTCCGAGTCAAATGTTTATGATAACAAAGGTAATGGTTCATTGAACAAATTATTTTCAAGTGAATTTAGAATGTAGAAATTGGATAAAGGCATGGTAAGGCATGTGTACAATACTTGTCACATCTGTTGTCAAAAATGTCTACCTGGAATTAAAAAGAAGATTGAAATTAGGGAATGAACAATAATGTTGAGTGTTTAAGTGGTGCAGTGGATAGCTTTTCCACTTGTATGTAATATGTATCACAGTTGTAAAATTTCTTTAATGCTTAATAAAAGAAAATAATATTGAAAAATCACAAAATGTTAATATTACCATTGTCAAGGAATTAAAATTAAAGTGCTATAAGGCCAAATCATCTTAATTGGTAGATTCTCATCCCGCCCGTCCAACTGAAAATGTGCCACCTCAAGTCATTTTATTTTTGTTTCCCATCCTGGGCATATTCAAAGTCTTTTCCGATGTTATGTCAATTCCTTGGAGTTTCCAAAAAAAGTTTTAAGCACTCTCGTAAAAAAGGGTGAGGTTGAAATCGAAAATTTTTATGGATAGAGCATATTTTTCCTAATTTTGTGTCATGCAAGAATTATGAGCATGGTACAGGGCAAATATAGTAGACACTCAACAGTTAGTGGAGGTGTACAACAATTTATTAAGCGGCAATATATAGACAAGAAAGATCCCTATTGCTGATGCAGATGTCAACCATGTGAGAATGCAAGTTTTCATTTAAAAATAAAAAATAAAAAACCCTCCCACCCTCTCCCAAATTTTTGTCCAACCTGGATAAGAATCTACTATTTAAATTGAATTGGCCTTATTTCCATTGCCATCCAAAGTAAGTTATTCATAATGTACTAGCACACATTATTCAGTTTGCTTTGCTTGACATTGGAAGAAATGGTACTGTAAATGTCATTTCTGGACTTGCATAGTTCAATGGTTAAATATTTATTGCTTTCAGTGGAAAGAGACATTGCAAATGGTGCAAATAATGAGTTTGAAGGAAATGTTTATGACAATAAAGAGAATACAGATGTTTCAAATACTAATGGAAGCCTAGATCCATTTGATATGAGTAAGTAGCATTATTTTAATTCTTAACACAAGAAATTGGAATATTCTGAGTCATTTTAATATCAGTTAAGTCCTATTTGTTTGAGTATCAATGTTCCTTTTTTAAGCTTACACAGGGCGACTTTTTGGTAAAGTGCTAGCTCACATAGTCTACTCCCCCATCCATTATTCTGACACTGGGTGAACCAGCCAATACTCTGTCTTCCTAATCCCAAACACTATGTGAGGAAGCAATATCCCAAATTCCAAAGTTGTATGTATGACCTGGCTGGGATTAAGACCCAAGACCTCCTGCTCCCAAGTCTGACACCTGAAGTTTTAAATTGAATTCAATATACAAATTGAATGTACTATTTTGTTTACAAGATTTTTAAAAACCCATAATTTTAGATAGCAGGCCCCAGTTTCACAATTATTCCTTAACTAAGATTTTCCTTAACTTTAATCTAGCAAATTTGAAATCTTGTCATTTGGTTAAAAGTTTAGATATTGAGGAATTCTAGATATCATTTCAAAGATCACTTCAAACTTGTCAAACCTGTATTAAGTTTTATGAAAAATGTTTATTTTTAATTCAAAGAGAGATTGCCAAAATTTACCAAATTTAAGTTAAGGAAAATCTTAGTTAAGAAATGATTGTGAAACTGGGGCCAGGAGTTAAAAATTGGCTTTTTAAAAGACCCAAATAAGTAATAATGAAACAAGAGGGGAAAATATTACTGAAAATGAGCCAAACAAAAATTAGTTTTAAATTCCTTATGGCCATGCCAGTCAGTAATATTTGCCTGCCACAAGAATGAAACACTGAATATTTGTTGTCATTAAGATATTGTATTACTATTGTTCACAAAAGTAGTATTTTCAGTGAAGTATGGGGACCTTAGATTTAATTCTGCAGCTTAAGACACAGAAATAGGTTGTTGAAATAACCTGTCTCAGACAAAATATTGTCTGGTCTAAACAACATTTTCAGTACTGAAGATTTTTGGTTTAAGCAGTTTGCTGTAAAAGTTATATGGTATGGTCTTCCACATTTTGTATACTGCAGCTTTACTGCTAAGTTCATGTCATTACGTACATGTGTTTCATGTGATAAAAAATTAAAATTCGTGGATAATTTTAAATGATGTTCTAGTGTTAATAATATTTGAGGAAAAAGTGTTCTGTTTAAAAAGACTCATATTCAATACATGTAATTTTTAGAAACATTTTCAAAATGCATTATAAATACTTTTTTCATATGCATGATTGTGTTATGGTGGATATCTTTGAAATCAAATTCCATTGTACTTTATCTACAGAACCGTTCAGCTCAGATCTTCCAGAAAGAGAAAAAAGAGAAAGTACAAGAAATTTTCCAGAGCCAGATCTTCCTCAGACTGGTGGTAACATAGCTCCAATGTTTGAAACCTGGTATCATGGGGCATTACCAAGAAAACAAGTAAGTTTGATTTAATTCACCTCTTTCCTTGTTTTGTCTTGTATAGCTGTTTCCATCATTAACTTGTTTTGTGTTGAACTTCTTGATCATGTCAAGTACAAAAAAGTCCAATGTCTGTGCTTGATTGTAATTTACATTCTTTCTGTGCTTTTGAAAAAATCAGTAAGATGAAAATAAAAGCTTTTACTTAGAGAGTGCATAAGACCTTTATTTTTACTTTAAATTTCTTGGTGTTTTGAAGTTGAAAAAACCTTTGAGACCAAAAAATAAATTTGAACTTTGAACATTCTTGGTATTTGAAAAAGCAGTGTCCAAGTTTTTGAAGTTTTATGTATTGCTAGAAATGATGGGTTATATGAATTATGGCAAATTATTTTATTTTCATTTACAGTTTTAAAATTTTTACTAACAAAATGGAGATATTTGCATCTTAATCAGTTTATGATTGAATGACATTGTTTCTTTACTTACAACTGCCAAGTAAATTCTTTGTATATTTTATTTAATAGAGGGGAGTGGAGTAATGAGGATTAATGCCAGTCAAGATTCTTTCACTAATATCAAGGCAGTTCTGTGACGGTCCAAAGTACCCTGAGAAAACTGACAACCTTCAGCAAGCAAAATTTCTCAAAAGGATTTGCCAGAGCAGGATTTGAACCTAGAGGGTGAGAGACATTGTGATCCATAAGCACTCAGTTTGGACCACTTGGCCATCAAGGCCTAGATCTTTTTATGCAAATTATAGTACACATAATTTATTCATTTTGATTATCTCAGGCTGAAAATTTATTGAAAGAAGATGGGGATTTCTTAGTGAGACAGAGCTCTAATGACCTAGGTCAGTTTGTACTCAGTGGCAGACAACATGGAGTAGTTAAACATTTATTACTGGTGGATCCAGATGGTGTGGTAAATATGAATAAAAAACTTATTTAAATCTACTTAACTTTCAAACTTGAGCTCAGCTTTGTATACTGTAAATCAGGAAATCTTTGTGTGAATTTGCAAGCAAAACAAGACACAAATTTAAAGTAAATCTTTTGGGAATTTTTGATTTTGGTATATTTTACCTGTATTTGCCCTAATCATCAACTGACAATACAATGTAAATAAAATATGCAAATATCTTTAAATGATGATGCTTGCAAAAATTAACTGACACATAATTTTTCCTGTTATACAGAACATGTTCATGTGCTATACTGATATACTAGTGACAGTTTCATTTTACATGTAGAATGTTTTTGATCATGAACTTAAACCATAAAAGAACAACAGTAAATTGTTTATGCTAGATTACCCAGCCTGCACATAAATAATTGATGGGCTTAATTAAATCTGCTTAAATTCCTTCTGTTAAATAATAAGGCTTAAATAAAGCATCATTAAAGCAGTTACCAAATTGATGTACATGTATTTACATGTACAATGCATGTACAAGTAAGAACTCTCTTTGTAATTATGAAGTTTAGGGTTTGATTTTCAACCAGGTCAGACTTGGCCAAAAGTTAAAACAGTTTTTATAATAATGATCATTCAGCAATAAAACTTGCAACTGCTGTATAATTTGCTGTAAACATAAAATGTGTTTTGTCTGCATCAGATGTGTTCCATAAGATGAAACTGGTCATATCCAGAGATTTATAAGACCTTCTCATGCACTGTTGTAGCAGTCAGACTTCATTAAAAAGTTGTTTACATCTTCCACCAGGTACTTGTCAATCTTTTGCATCACCATTCTTCTTTCAGAGTGTCTCTATAACAACTGAAAGAAAATAACTATTCTTTATGAAGCAAAGTGACTATTCTTTTTATCAATATTGTGTTTATTATTTTATACAGTTAACACTATTTTTATTGATTTTGTAGGTTAGAACTAAAGACCATACATTTGACAGCGTTCCTCATTTAATTCACTATCACAGAACAAAAAACTTGCCAATCATCTCACAAGAAAGTGAACTTCGCCTTATTCGACCAATCAGCAACACCTACACAAATTGCTAGCCATTTCCAATACATATTTTGATTGGCTTGTGTTACAAAACCCTGAAAAGCTGGCAAGAAGGTGTGAATGCCTACCGTCATTGGTGGAAGAAAGAAAAGAAAAAAGGAGTGAAATCTACTAACAAGAACGATAATTGTCAAGTGGAATGGTGTACTAGAAAGATGTCTTACTTTAGTGGGAATGTATGTGGAATTATATATAAGTTTTATGGTGTCCATTGTATTGTATTGTTTGTGAATTAAGTTTTTATATACATCATTGATGATTGATCATAAATATGTGCCAAAGTTGTCCTACAAATCGTTTGTGTCATGTTATTGGGAAGTGATAAACTTGCTTTTTCTTTTAACCTTATGAAACAAATATAGCTCAATGATTAAGTTTTCTAAAATTATAGTGTACTCTTACAGAAGTTTGCTACAATTTTTGTTAATTTATAAGAAGACATACAAAAATGCATGAATATCTTCATGCCTCTGCACAACACACATACACACAAGTATATGCCTTTGATTTACATATACATGTACATGTGTGACATGATGGTGACTTCTGTTGTGTGTCCATCTAGCCAACTTGTCTGCTTCTTTTTGTCACACGTACATGTAGTTTTTTCATGTATTGCTGGTAAGTGTATTTTTTCAAAATGTTAGAAACTAAATTTTAATTTTCAAGGAATTTGTCTTAGTTGTTATGGTAACATGGATACAAAGTAAATAGAACTTAATATCTATATTTCTATAATATTAAGTTAATAAATCCCATACATTTTCCATTTTTCCATACTATATTAATTAAGCTAATCAAGTTGTAACAAATGGCCATTTATGTGCAATTTTTTAGATATTTTTCATCAAATGTAATGAATAAGGGTATGAAATTATATGTAGAATCTTGAACTAGAAATCCTGAAAATCATTTAAACTAAATCATTTACAATGAGCACTGATTCAGCCTTATGAAACTGGTAATTACCCAAATTCAGTTTAGCCCATGAATGTCAACATTTAGGGTAAATAATCTAATATTTTTTGTAGCTAAAGTTGTAGTAGTTATTTTGTATGCAACAATGATTAAAATCAAGAGAAATTTTACAAACATAGTAATAAAGTAATATTATATAATTTTATCAGTGAAACGGAATAATAATACACTTTTGGCCAAGTTTCTTTGGCTTGCAATGATCAATTCAAGCATTATGTATGATCATACAGTCTATAATGAACAAAATCTTTATTTTTAACCAGGGTGTGATAAGTCTTCTCAAGATTAATCACTTGTAAATTTCTATAGAAGTTAAATGTATGTTTCATTACAGTAGTTATATTACATGTTTGTTGTTAGAAATAAGCTCTCTTTTTGTCCAGCATAATAGCAAAAAAAATATCAGGGTATTCTTTTTCCTCTTGTATTGAGTTTAGTTGTAGCGAAAGAGTCAAAGGGTTTGATTTTTTTAAGGAAGACGCTATCATATAGACAAAACCAAATAATTTTATGATTGAAATTAATTATGTAACAAATAGCTGCTAAATTTTGATGTGCCATATGTGCACATTTTGGAAAATCATTCTTCATCAGTTACACTAGTGGCCGAAAAGTTTGATAGATAAGAAACATAAGCCAAACAGTTGAAAAATAATGAATCTAAAGTTCCAAAATTATATGAATCGATTCCAGCTAAGGAATGCTTTGCATGAGGGAACAGACCTAAGTTTCAAATAAATTTCAAAAATTAAGATGGCTGAAAATTTTGCTAAATGGTATATTAACTTAGAAATTATTATAAAAGTTACCATTTGTATATAAAAAAAAGGACTTGAATTTATTTATGGAAATATAAATAATATTAATGTTTCATGAATATTTTTTGGTAAATGTTCATATATACTAAGACATGGTCATAAGTAAATGTTCAATTTCAGAGTAATACATGATCTGTACTTCTTAACATTTTTGTGTAGAGCATTTTCTTAATATACAGTTCCATATTCAATGAAAAAAACCAGTTTAGAACAAAATATTATGGGCCTTCAAAAAACTGTGCTTGTGAGACCCCATTGATGTGGGGATTTTTATGCTTATTAAATTCAGTACTGTTAATTATCTTTACTTGTTCTTAATACTGGTAATTCAGATAAACTTACATCTTCAACAAGAACACATTGTTTACTTCAATTTTTTCCACATTGGCAACTCTTCAACAAGTAATGTTACACTAAAGTTGTACCTGCTTTAAAGGCAAAATAAGGGTAACTTAGTTGTAAGGTGCTGAGAAGAATTGACACATTTCTTATTAAGTTGTAAAACATGTATTTAAATTTGCTTATTAAAGATGGGTTCAAAATTAACACCAGTCTCTAGGTCCACAGAAACAAATATCTTTTCAGTGTGACCTGTTTAGGCATTTGCCCATCTTCATATACAAAAAGTTCATTGAACTATATTTTTTAGATGCAAAAAAAATGATATATGAAATCAGTTAGTATTTCTGCCAAAGTTTCAATACAAAATTAAAGAGTTCATTTTGTAGCAGGTTGCCTTGTGTTGCTTCATTTAACAGTTAATATGTATTGTTTTAATCTCAGCCGTCCGTTTTTAGTTGTCATGAAGCAAGGCTGGGGTATCGTAAATTTTTTTTGTAAGTTTTATAACTCCATGTAACATGTGCAAGTTAAGCCACCTTATGATGACTAATGAATTTATGGTGAGAGATTTATTTTATTGGCTTTTTTTTTCATTTTTGTCAAGCCTGGCATTTCCATAAGGCGAGACTTGGGCGTAACTTTTCTGGTGTTGTCGTTGGCTGTGACGGTGTATCAAAATGTGAAAGTTTATGTTAAAGTATTGTATTATATACTCAATCAAAAACTAACCAGGTGAGACATTTAAATCTGTGGAATTCTTGTTAATATTAATGTATATGTAATTCTCATTAGGTAATACTAGTCAGATTTTGTCTTTGGTGAATGGTTGGGAAGGTGTTAATAATGTGCATGTATATAAATTATCCCTATATTATTGTACATACAGTCGTTATGTGTAATATAAGTGTTTTATTGAGTAAATTTTACTGTGATATCATAGAACAAATAATGATTGCTAGAACAATTAACATTGCTTAGCTATATATATATATATATATATATATATATATATATATATATATATATATATATATATGTATATTAATAGCCATTTTAACCAGTAGATGTATTATTATTGTTATTGTTCATTATTTATATAAAATCAATTTTTTTTTATTATTTTAAACATATTGTTATCAGGTCTAAACCTCTTGTGATCAGGTACCTTATTTTATAGTTAGTTCTTCATAATTCTGTTAGAAAAAAATTCATATTGTTAAAATTGCCATCAAAAAGAAATTTTGAAATTATAAAAAACTAATTACGGTCAGTTGTACAATCAAGGTTGTGATGTATTTTATTAGTTTAAGAACTAAAACTTGTTCATTGCATAGTTAGATGTCATTGATCATGGGTCCTATCATAACTTTTTCAAGTTATTTTACGGTGATTTAGTGTTAATGCTTAGTTACTGTATATCAACTTCTTTATTTTTGAACACTGTGGCTGTATGTATGATCATACAGATTGAATAAAAAGAACATTTGCAGAAAAATAAAAATAATTGTGACCAGTACAAGCTGTGGTTTCAATTGTGCAATGTACTCAACCAGCAACTTCATGTAGATGGTTGTTACTAAAAAAGACTATAGAGTATTATAATTTTCCTCGCACATTTTGTAGATTGCTTTGTTTGTTCTGGAATTTAAGTTTACAGCCAAATACAAAAAATGTACATGTAACCTGGTCATGCTGGTACATGTATATAAATAGCTATTTCTTGCAATATGAGCTTATTTTAATGTGCAATTAACAACACTGTAACCATAGTCTTCCTTTTATGAGGCTTTTTTTCTGAAAAGAGATCACCATCTTATAAGAAACAATTTTACAAGTAATTTACAAAGCAGTTTCCTGAATACATTAGATAATAGATTTAATCTGATTGCACTTGCTAAATTAATAGCTAAAACACTCATAGACTCCGAGTTAAATTTACCGGTAATGTTTAATGCACTTTTAAACATTTTTTCAAGTTTTAGTCGTAATTTACAACAGCTGTCTTTCAAGATTTTATTTCTCCTGCAGAATGAGATGCTGCAAAAGATGTAGACCAATGTTCATTTTGTCTTCCTGTGATTTTTATGTAGTGTCGAAATTAAACATTCCCATTTACTCCCGTTTTTAAGTTAAAGCAATTATTTGTATGGTTTTTCTCAATTGCCTGTTTAAGTTTCATGGCTCTGATATGAGCATCAGCATTGGACTTCAATGGCAAAAACCTTTGATGATGAATATTTATTTTGTGAACACATTTATGAAATTTAATTGGTGAAGAAATGTTTTTGAACAAAGTTTTTTTGATTGACTAGATATGCGAGTGTCTGACTTTTCATTTTTAATGTACATACAGCCAAATTATGAATGAAGACAATTATATTGTCTAACAGGCCAAGGAAATTTTTACCACTGCAGTAGCTCAATTGATAGAGTGCTTGCTCCGAAAGTGGGAGGTCGTGGATTCAAACCCCGACCGGATTCAACCCCCGACCGGGTTTGACCCAAGACTTAAAAGTTAGTAGTGAATGTTCTTTCGCCAAGCACTTGGCATTATGGAATGAAAGTCATGGTTCTTTCGGATGGGAACTTAAAATAAATGAGGTCCTCAACCGTCCAGTGTCACAGTAGGCATGGCACAATAAAAAAACCCTGCTGTTTATGGATTATCAGTACTAAAATGATATGTTTAACAGAAACTCACTTGAATGAATTAAAGAGGGTATGTTTAAAAATATCTAAGGTAGCCAGTGAATAATTGTTCCTTTTAGTAATACTTTTAACATTTCTCTGTTTTTTTAATCATCTGTTAAAAATTGTAGTCAATGCTCTTGTTCAATTTCTAACATTTGTATCTTTTTTATTGTTATATGTTTATGCTTATAGATAATTTATTATAATGATAGTCTGGTGATTATCAATAGATGTGATAAAAAATGATGGAATTATTGTGTTTGAACTCTTGGGCTGAAATTGATAGACTGTTTTGAATGTAATTTTCTAAACAAGAACTGAAAACAAAACATGTTATGAAATGTTCCCCAATAACATAGGCCATACCCACTAACAACATTACAACAATTAAGGGAACAGAGGTTATGTTCATTTAACCTGGATAAGTTTCATAAGTTAAGTCTAAATAAACATTTGGGAAATCCAAATGTTATTGTACCTCTCATCACATTGTGAGCCAGTATGTCGCTGTCCAGTCTTAAAGTGTTTGTTGAAACTTTTTGATGGAGTAGATTGTTTATGTTCCTTGTCAGACTAGATGTGTAGATCAGGTGTATTGTGTTTCTGATAGCTCAATGCTTGTATCAGAAAAAAAAATCAAGAAACTTATTGAACAAATCATTTCAGCCTTAGTGAACATGTGACTGTTTACTGTAAGTGTTTTTAATTTAGTGTGTATGAATTTTAGCAAGAAAAAGTTTAAGTAGTAATTGAATTCACATATGATTTAGAGCAAAGGAACCGCCACTGAACTGTATACTTTATCTTAATTTTGGTCGCAGAGCATTTCATTTAAAATCTATCCTCATTTAAATTGATACTTGGGATCCTTTTCTCCATTTCTCTCTTTCTTCCCACACAGGAATTTTCCATTTTGTTATATTTGTCACTTTCCTTGCCAAAGATTTTTTTTCCGCACTGACCACCTAGATATATGTGAAATTATAAAAAAAAAAACATTCCAGCATAGCAATCAATTTGTTTGATACAATAAAATTGATACACGTCTAAATTAAGCACACAACAGTATTTCAGATTTAATTTTCCATAGTTATTGCTTTAATTAGTGCCTTCATAATATTTACATGTGTTAATGTGTTAATTATCATTTGTATTATATCTCAACAGTTTGCTTCCAATATTATAGTGGGTCTATTTATACCATACTCTCTGTAAATTAAATGTTAAGAGGTTGTAAAATTATAGGGATAAGATTGGATTTATACAAAGCTATTACTCAAATATAACTTAGAAGAACCCAGTGTTGTATTAAGCAGAAACCATGCCAGTTGTAGCCTTTTTAATGGCATGTATCATATTTTTGGGATTTGAATTTTTTGATAACTGATACATTGGTACTAGAATTAAATCTATCGACAAGAATTTGTTGCAGATAGATGAAATTGGTCTAAACTTTGCTGAACACACTAACCTTGACATAAAATGTCTTTTGGGGCCTTGATGACCAAATCGTGTACAGCTTTGTGAAACACAAAACAACATTTGCATTTTTTCTTGCCAAAGGTCATTTATTTTCTCTAGACACTATGGTTTAATCAATCATCTCAGAGACACCTCAATATATATTTATATATCAAAGAATCATGACTGGATGTAAATTACTGTTACCATTCTATTCTGAAACTTTTACTGAAACAAAAGACATTTATTTATTTTTCTCAAAAGTTGAACCCTTACAATGACTATGTGAACCAGGCAAGACATACAGTAAATGTGAAATCTGAAAACCTTAAGTTAAAACTTGATGTATTCAAAAATTCTGTCGAGCATACTTTGTCAAAATAGTCATGTTGATGACCAGTGCTTCTGTTTGTTACTTAAATTGGTATTATTAAAACCATCAGCTTGAACCCATTGTTTTTTCAGGACAAATTTTAACATTTTAGAAACATTTGATATACTTGTTTCAACAAAAAAATATCTGGTTATGTTTTGCTTTTATTTTAATATGTATAGAAATTGCAAATTAATATATTTTGTTTTATTTTATATAAATTATATACATACATATATATATATATTTATCTTTTTTTAGTTCAGACTGTGTACATTGTTATACTTTTTTCATTAATTATAATTATAATTACTATAAAAAGATGCATGCGTCTTTATTGCCACTTATGGTCAATGGGAAATATGTTCCATTTCAAACTGAATAAAATATTGAATATTATGTTTGTTCATTCACTTTTTTAATTGCAATGAAACATTGATGGCCGATCGATTGAATGCATGTATTTTAGTTTTCACTAATATGATCATGGACCGGAATCAAATATTTACTGATATTGGAAAAGGTAAGAGAGATATTTTTAAAGACAAGGTATTTTTTTCACAGTTAATACAGTATTGTACACCTGTTCCCACCATGGTTACTTTATGTATTGAAGCAAGCTGCTTACAAAAAAATTGTTTAATTGGGGATATTCCAAGAGTTGACTTATCAAGGCCCTCAAAACGTTTTATGGCCGTTATTATAATATAATTGTTGGTAATCAAACATAAAAATACCAGTCCTTGTCCAAATCACAATCCCAAAAACACAGCAAAAACTCTGGAAACTGGCTTATTGATAAGTATGATGTCTCTGCATCCAAAATTATTTTGGATATATTTGACGTCTCATAGTTCCATGTTAATTCTTTCTCCAGTTCTATATCACACGTGGCTAGCTAGACAGGAGGCACTTTACCTTTCGGAGCACATGAATTGGATAACAAGATCAGCTTAATATAGAATTCTGATTTTTCTACCAGTTTGTAAATGAAGTATTTGAAGACATGATTTTATTTGTCGCCAACAAGACCACTCAAACATGCAAGCGAGAAGTGTCTATACCATAATTATTTTTTTAATTATTCTTGTTTTAGATATTCATCCTAAAATAATCAATATTAACGAGAGTAAACACTTCAGATTTCAAGTTTCCGTTCTTTCTAATATTACCCTTAACAATTCATAACTTTAAAAGTAAATATAAAACAAAAATATCTGTTAATTTTCGATGTGCCATACGTGCACATTCCGGAAATTCATACCTCATCAGTGACACTGAAAGGTTTCATAGATAAAAACATAGTTAGAAATTGTGAAATAAAACAATTCAACGTTCGAAAATTATATGAATCCAAGTCCAGCCACGGACTGCTTTGTATGAGGGAACAGATTTTGGTTTTAAAAATATTTCAAAAATGAAGACGACTGATTATTTTGCTACAAGGTGTACATTTGCTGTAAACACAAAGTACTGACTTATGAGTTAGGATACACTCGGGAAGTTTTACTCAATCAGCAGCGGTGTCTTGCAAAAATAAAAGAGATGGATTGGATTTCCAATTATTAACTTAAAAAATCTATGTTCTTACCCAGATTATACCTTTATTACATCATTGAAACGTAATTTTGTAAATTTTTAACAGAGTATTGTTTTCTTTAAATATCAAACACATTTACAAAATAAGTGATAAAATGTTATATGACAACCTACTAATGTTTAAAGCATTACGGTATCAAAATATCCTTTCAAGGGTAACTCAACGCCAAACTATCTCTTTAAAGGACACCTCCTAGGGAAATGGCAAAATAAATGCCAAGGATCATCTGGATAATATCGATAGTAGAACAGGCCCCTGGATCACATACAACACTGAAGAAGAAACCTGATTCCAAAATGTAAGTTTAAACTTAAAGCTGCAGTAATAAGTTTTTCAATTTTCTGATGATGATTTTTAAAAAAGATAACGTCTAATCACATTCCGTAAGATTCATTTTCTAAAATTTTATTTCTACTAGCTGTAAATAAACGGAACCTTGTAACGGTTTGGTCACGTGTCTAACGATAATTATTTTTAGCTTGAAACATGCGCACTGATGCACAGAGACTCAAATGAATCAAGGAAAAAACCTGACAAATTGCATTAATTGTTCATCATCAATATCCAAATGTATTCGGCAATGGTGTTATTTATCCCTTACAAAGTCACAAATAACAAATTTAAATGTAATGAAACTCTTGGTTTAATTGATCGTATTTCACTATTTTGTAAGTTGTGTTTACACGGTCCGGTTTTTTATGCCGTAACTATGTTCTAAAATAAGACCCCACAGGTCAACATCTCGCTGGGAAATTATTGCAATTTCTATGTTTATTCGAGATTTTATCGTTGAACCAAAGTAACATTTTTATACTAATCCAATTCAGTTTTTTTTGCTTACGTCTGTCGTTAAAACCGCCAGACATTTGGTGAAATATACAAGCTTTCAACTGGAACTCTTACCTTGTTGAGGGTACAAAAGTACTTGTTGTCATGGTAGCCAATAGGATAGACGAAGTACTAAGTCAATCTGTCTGTATTCTTTCTTTTTACGAGAAGCCGTTTCCAACTGACCATTTTGTCTACCGTGTTTGTTTGTTTTTTTTTAAATTATAAGTTGTTATCTTGAACTTATGACACTAAACGTAAGGGATTCTGCCTTGATCCTTTTTCATCTACGATTCAAGAAATATATGTTTCATCTGGGCAATAACGACTTATATTTAATATTCCTGGCATTGTTTCATTATTGTTGATGTATATTTTAATTAAATAACACAAGTTATATTATGATATCCATTTTAATTTTTATTACATTTTCATTAAATATGAACTACAAACTACATTTATTCTTTTCCTACAACAATATTTACTATTTATATATTTCTTATAAAAGATCTAATTGATAAAAATAGATATTATCCATAAAATAGAACAATTAAGTTTTCATTCAAATCGATAATTTTCTCCATGGGAAAACAATTTGAGCACAAAATCTTTCTTTGGTTTTTTTGTCCGTCTTTGATGTTTGTTTAAAAAGGTTTTTGTAAACATTTGTTTATCTACAAATGCGGTTATTCGTTGAAAAATACACATGTTTATACAAAACAATGTAGGAATGGTACAAATTACACAAACAGCTACCTTTAACAATATTATATGACTTATGCTGTGATGAAATGTAAAAATTAGGACTCTCTTGATGGAAGATAAACAAAATGTAAAACTACATGTTATTCACTAGTAATTAAGGTGAACAGAAGTTTTTTACGCACTTAGATGTTTATACACATTCTTACGTAAATTCGAGAATTTACAGGTAAAGTTTCAATAGTGTAATACCGGTTCAAATCATTGCGCTTAATTGTAAGTACAATTGAAAGTGCACGCACCAAATCTTTCCGTAAACTCGCGTCACTTGGAGTCTCATCTCAAACCATTACAACAAATATCTTGTCAATTCTATCCACACAATTAAATCTAAATCTTTAAGAATGATACATAAAACTGTTTCTTTTCGTTATCAAGTTCATGAATATAGTCAATACTGAAAAAACATAGCATTTTTTTCATTTGTATTCGAAATTCAGTAAATCGCCAGGCATATAGAAAAGAATTGAACAAACTTTTCAATAGTATTAAACTTTTAGCAATTTTGTCTATAATTTGTAAACTCGTCTGGTCCTGCTGTACCAGTGCCAGTATGCAATACACCACATAAGGCATATAGATAAGGGGATAAATAGCTGTAATGAAACAAATCTTAGCAGCCGAACGCGAGTACAAATTTGATTTTTGAACAATAACAGGTTTAGGCTGTACCATATTCTTTTGACGAATGATTAAGAAAATTTTGAAGTTGGTTAAAACAATAATACTCAACAAAATTACTACCATAATCACTCGAAAAATTCTGCCATATAATGTAATATCTTCTTCAATACAGATATTTTCCTCTTGGTAAACCATAAAATATGATATAATAGCACCAGATATCCATAATGCCGCAACGCATAACGGAAGTACAATCTTTTTGTCAGTGAGGTAAAAATGGTACGAAGATCCGATTTTGATACAAAGGTATCGGTCTACAGAAATACCACACGCAGTAAGAAGTGATACTTTAATTAACAGCGTGAGTAAGTAGCGTAACAGACGACAATGTAAAGGATAAATAATTACATTTAAAACGGAAAATGTTCCTATCAGTAAATCGGTCAACGACAAATTAAATGTAAATGTTTTTATTTGAAGTGCCATTTTCTTACAATGTAGCAAAGCGAACAGTCCAAACAGATTACAGATGATAGTTGGGACTCCAAATACCACTTGGAATAGAGTAGACTTGTTTTCTTGACATCAGATACGCTTGAATTTGCTAATATCAATTTCCTTTGTTTTTAAATTTGACAATACTGGTAAATATTGATATCAGTCTAACATTGATTATAAGGCTAATTATGGCTTAATCAGCTTTCCCTAAAACATATTTTTAAAAGAGATTAACATTATTGTTTATCATTTTAGACGACAAAACATAAATATTTTTAAACCCCTTCCCCAAAACATTTATAAAAGGGCGCTATATAATTAATTCAACTTTAAGATAATTTTATTCAACTATGCTTATGCTTGTGTCAGCATTTCGAATAAAATACGCTGGATTTGGATTTAGATAATTTTGGAACTTTGGATTCATTAATTTCCAAAATATACCATTTAGCAAAATTTTCAGCTGCTTAAATTGTAAAATTTGTTTAAAACTAAGGTTTGTTACCTTACGCAAAGTATTTCTTAGCTGGATTTGGATTTATATAATTTTGGAAATTTGGATTCGTTAATTTCCAACTGTTTGGCTTTTGTTTTTTTATTTTCTAACTTTTCGGTCTTAGTGTCACTGATAAGGAATGAATTTCCGAAAGGTGCACATCTGGCACATCAAAATTCAACTGGTATTTGTGTTATATATAAGACTTGCTGATGAATGTATTACTTTACACGTACATTGTAGAGCAAAGGGGAACTGACAGTCCAAACCAATGATTTCAATTCAGAAAAACAATTGTGTTTACTTAATAATTTAAAGACTGAATTAATAATTAAATAAATAATGAATATGAGACAATACTAGTAAATATTTTATCAGTTGTTCAGGCAAACTAACTCATTTTTATTGCTGAACAATCAAACCCACAATAATGTTTTTCTCAGTTACAAATTGGCGATAATTTGTGTCTATCGAAAGCAAACCTAATATTCTCAATGTTTCAAATTGTTTCTATTTTACTTAAAGCTCATTCTTGAATTAATTAATTGCATCTTTAAAAATTTAAAGTAGATAAAAATACATAACAAAAAATCACTTTTCGTTGACTAAAGCAATTCTTGAATACGACAATGTCTAAAGAGGTGATATTATGCTATATCATATTAATTTCAGCCCGTACCTCACTTCTCTTCAAAATATGGTAGGGAATCATGTAGTGACAGATAAAAATACCAAATACACTATACTTATTTTTAGATGTTGATGATTATGACGCATGATTAACTATTAATTTAGGATATTCATAACTCAGTATGTAGTTGTTTGTGCTGTCAAGAAACGTACCTTGTGGCAAAATTATCAGGCGCCTTAATATTTGTAATTTATTTAAAACTAAGGTTTATTCCCTCATACAAAAAATTCCTTAGCTGGAATTAGATTCATATACTTTTGGAACTTTGGATTCATTAATTTTTTAAATATTTTAATTATCTTTTTATCAACTTTTTCGGCCCCTAGCGACACTGATTAGGAATGATTTTTTGAAATGTGCACATATAGCACATCATAATTACACCGATATTGTGAAATATTTAGAACCATTACAAAATTTTAAAACACATTCATACAATACAAAGACATCTGCAGAGAAAAGTCGTCCATTATTACTGTAATTATTCGATTAAATTTTACCCTAAAAATCCAGAAGAAATACGACATGTAATAGGTTCAGATTATACTTGAAAAAAGTATAAATAGTTTTAAATTATACTTCAATAGAAGAAAGTTAAATGTCTTCGATATTACTGATAAAAGTAGTCGCATGGTAGAGATTTTTCGCACGCCAAAGGATGAATTGCATATTTGTAAAAGGTCTTTTTTCAGGAAATACCCTTTTTGGAACCACCAAACACTTCTTATTCGATTGTTCAAATTTATCTGTCAAAAACCTGAACTTTGAAATTCCCTTACCTAACAACATATAAATTTAAACAATTTTGAGCGGAAAATTAAAAATATCTTACTCTAAAAATACAAAAGTTAAAAAATTTTTAACTGGTACTTACAGCTTCATATAATTCAGCTTCTATAACCAACCTTTTTTAAAAAAAAGAAAAGTGTCACGATAAATTAACATTTTTTCCAGAAATTCTTTTTGATAACTCAAAAACATAGTCTATTCAACTTTATCATCTTCCTTATAAAATTCAGGCTTTCCTAACATACTAACGTGCTTTTCATTTTAATTACTGAACCTTGTTTGTTATACTTGTAATTCTATTATTCTTTCGGAGATGGTGACGGGTGTAGCTAGCTAAAGAGGAGGTGCTTACCCTTCCGGAGCACCCGGCCTCACTTCCTTGATGGAAGTTCACGTGTATTACCTATTTTGCCAGTTTGCAAAGTTTTTACTTTGTTTTTGGGATTGTGATATGGACAAGGACTGGTATGTTTGTTTTATTTTAATTATATATAATAGCATATATCTGTTCATTTCGAATCCATTCATGTGTATGTTATCTTGTCTTCCAAGATTAATTAAATACTTTTAAGCCGAGGCTTTGATTTTTTTGTAAAATAAAACCAAATAGCGAATCTTTAACATGATAATGAAATATATAGGCAATTTAATTAAGTAAGTTTAACCAATTTACTCTTCAAATAATACTATTTGGCATTCATCTGAATTCTTTAAATTTGTGCTATTCATTTTACACGCAATATTGTCTAGGTTAACACAAAATATTATTTACTATTTACATATGCATGTGGACTTCTATATATCAATTTTAAATTTGATTAATATGTTATTCTAGTAAGCCTTGTATTAAAAGTTAAGTCGATGTCCTTTTTTCAGTCCCACTATCCCTATTTACAGCCATGTACCCGAGGACTGGTGAGTGACATGTCACAGGAAAAAGTACATTCTCTTTTGATAGAGGATCTTGCACTTCAAAAACCTTTTATATCGTTGGGTACTTTGACTTTTTGCAGTTGATAAAAGACACACAAGGCGCATCTTGTCGAATGTTAATTTTAACCTCCTACCTACTTTCTATAGAGATTTGTTACCATGGATAAAACCTCTATAAACAAACTAAGCATCCGATTCACTCCCGCTAAAGAAACCAAAGACTGCTCTATCAGCTAAAAAGGTTATTTTCTTGGTTTTTTGAGATGCTGATGATGTTATGATAGTAAACAATTCACAAAAGAGATCAACATTGGTGCATTCTATGCATCAATTTTTAGGCAGTTACGGAATTATATTTCAGTCCCTAACCGGGAAAAACTAAGTAAAGGTTTGTTGTGGCACCTGAACAATATCTCTTTCATAGATTTGTCATTGCAATTCTGCCATTAAGGATTTTGATTTTAATTTAATTAGCCATCTGCCTTAATTGCCTGATCTCGTTGGAAAGGACAATTATACTATTACAAGTTTTTTTAACTTATCACTGATCCCATTGCATTGTGTTAAACAATTGCATTTATAATATGTTTAATGCGCCTTTAAAAAAAAAAAAAAAAAAAAAAAAAAAAAAAAAAAAAAAAAAAAAAAAAAAAACAATTTTCCATCATACAGAGTCATAATCCTTCCTGTTCATAGGTCTTGTAAAGATATTATTATAGGCCTCTTTCAATAACTATCTGTGTTGGTAAAACCATGGAAAAGAATGAAATGCTAGTAATTATTAATATTCAATGCAGTTTCCGGAGTATGGGGAGTATTTCAGATAACATTTCATTTTTCACCTGGAATCATTAATTAAAAAACGTCTTTGTCAATAAAAAAAACATGCTGTATATTATTCTTCGACTTTACCAGAGGTCATACTCCTGCGATTATAAAGAATTTTCTTTAAAATCGACAATTCCAAGTTCGATTAGGGTCCACATTCTCTAATGTATTCTAACAATAGATGGGTGTCCCTTCTCCTGCGTATGGTATATGTTTCACAGTCAATACGTTATAGTATAGCTTGTTCTCACTACCGGGTAATTTCTACAACGAAGCAAACTGCAAACATTTAAACTGCTGACTCAAAAATATTGCAAGCCTAGGCTAATCAAGGCCCTCAAAGTTTTATGGCCGTCATCACAATATTGATAAGTCACTGTATCCAAACTTATAATGGATATATTTTACTTACCATAGTTCCTTGTTCCTGACATTCTCAAAATTGAGTTATAATGAGCTAAATATTAGATCACCCTTTTATTCGTGAAATTTTGGAACTACACACATAAATCGCATTTTAACAAAATTATTAATTATTGCCTAGCCATGATAGTATAAAAGGTAACGCGAAAGCTGATTTAGCTGCTAAAGCAGCATTACCTTTTCCGATTACTTACCGTTTAATTCCTCATACCGATTATAACCATCGATATATAATCAAATAAATGATCAATTATTAAATCATTGGAACAATCAGCCGGAACATAATAAGTTACACTCAGTAAAGCGTTGTCTAGGCTTTTCCATATAAATAATTTGCCTCAATACAGCAGGCGTGAAGGTATTTGTCCTAACACACTGTAGAATCGTTACTGGTTATTTTACCCAATATAGTTATTGTAAACAATTTTTTCATGGAAAATGATTTTTATCAATAATACTTATCAATTATACGAAAATTACGATGATATTTACTGACATGTATATCTTTAAAAAAAATAGCCGGATGATGGTTATCGCCCTTAACATGACGTCATTAGACGTTTCTTTAATACATGTATATCATCTTATTTCTAAAAATAATTAAATATGATTGGCTGGGGTGTTTGAGGTTAAAAAAAACCTTTTCACTGTGTTCTACACGAGGTGCATAAAATTTACACAGGGTGTATAGAAAAACATGGTGGATGACTTCTATTTACTATTCCCTTTATCAACCAAAATATTCAATAATACTATGCACTATTTATGTAAAAGATAAACAGATATAAATATCCACAGAATCGACAAGGGGAAATAATTTAGGAGTTTCCAGTCAAGATGTGTCGTCGTCTGGAGTGACATCATGAAACGCATTGCTTTGCAGTCAGAGAAATCCTCTTAAAAGGAGAAAACTGGTACCAATTTTAATCAATAGAAAGAAATGGGGATAAATTAGTAACATTGCTTTTAAGCAAGGTGCATAGGAATTTCCATGTATATATCTAACGAAAATACATGTTAAAATTTGATGTGCTATATGTGTTCATTTCGGAAAATTCTTTCTCATTAGTGACATTAGAGGCCGAATCGGTTGATAGATTAAAAAACATAGGCCAAACAGTTGAAAATCATTATATCCGAAATTCCAAAATTATATGATTCCAAATCCACATAAGAAATACTTTCCATGAGGAAACAAACCTGTCAAATTTGACAAATATTAAACACAAATTCATTCCATTATCTAAAAGGCACTTGTATTTGATTGCAACGCTGTGAATTTTCTCATAAAATTGACATGATAGGTCGTTTTCTAATAAAACAAAAAAATTTAAACTTGCAAATGGTCAAATTTGACGAACATTAAACACATATTTATCTATACCTGGGATCATTTGATTATCCAAAAGAACCTTGGAAAATATATTTTAATCCGATTTAAAATAGATAAATTTTGTTCTCAATAAAATGAGCGACATTTAATTTAAAACGTTTAAAATGTCGCTGATTTAATTAAAACAATCTATTTCTACAATTAGATTCTAGCATTTCTATAAATCGGAATGTTAAATAAATGAAATAATTTACAGAATAATTAGCAGATATCACAAGCATAAATATTTTGCTATGTTTTTCAGATTTCGTTATCTCCAAAAAATTATGGTGATAAATATTGTAATCCAGGTTTAAAGTTTGAAATTTCATGAAAATAATTTTAAATGTGAAAATAAGTCGATAAACGTTACCTGTAGAAAAAGCTGTTGGTCTCTGCCACCTTATAAACAAAGTTAATTATTAATGACCATCGAGTTAAATATGGCTGATGAAAATGATTGCATTCTTTTATCATCTATCTGTATTGGCGGTATTATTTGAAAAAAAAAGAGAATAATTTGTTATGTTACCTTACATTTTAATTGGTTCCATCAGTCTTTGAGACAAAATCAGTTCCAATTAACAAGAAATTCAGAAATATATTAACCTATCAAGATCATCTGATTATCAGATTAAATACAAGTAGTTGTCCACATATAACACGCATTGATCTCTATTCATCCTACACTTCATAATGATATGAGAAATAATTTGATAACTTAAATACCTTTACTGTAAATGAAGAAACAATATAAAAATGTTCATTAATCTTTGTAAGTTACAATTAAGTTTTAAGAACATACATTCGCGCATACGCACGTATGATCGAATGGTAAATTAATAATTTTTTTTCATAAGCATCAATAGCAAGTGTATAATGATTTCTCTCAATCTATTTTGTGCAAACCAAACGCCAGAAAAAATATAACGAGAAAGTCAGTCTGTAATATGTGGACAAACTCAATGTCTGACATGGCAGCTCTGCTTGTGCAACGAAGAATATTGGATCCAGGGAATCATTTTTCAACGTTGAATATTGAGACAAAAAGTGTTGAATTTAGGTCTAATCCGTTAAAAATTGAGTCTTGTCGTGAAATTTTGATCAGTAAACCGGTTCTAATTTTAACAATATAAAAACACATATTGATGGATTGATATTAGCAACTACATTTGTATGATTTATTCAATGATTTTTTTCAGTAAATTCATATTGATCCTTTAGATAAACGATCTGTATAATAACCATTTATATCTTTAATTCCAGGTTCTTATAGTCCTTACAAAAACATGAAACCTTTTAAAGATGAAGGTCTCGAAATATTCGAAGAACCCTTAAAATATGTAAATACTTTATTCATAGCAAAATTTTCGAGTTTTACCGCATGTCTAATTTATAATTAGTATGCATTGCTAAACGATATTTAATTTGGTTCAGAAATACATGTATTTATTAAATTCTTGATAGCGAACAATCTCTGTAACAGGGTGAAATGAGCTATATATAGAAAACCTTTTTATGGGCCTGAACAGTTATGATTTCACGGGCGTGATATTAAGCATGCGTTGTTAAGAATATTGAGAAGTTATTGCTAGAAGTTACTCATTCGAGCCATTGCTTCTGAACTTGTCAGTTTATTTTATTTCAGCTTTACTGTTCTTTTTAATATGAGCGATTAGGTCTAGACGTAAATCTTTAAGTCGTCGTAGAGAGAAACGCACAAGTCAACATAGACATAAGTCACATGAAAATTATATAATTTCAGCTTTTGATGAATTCAAATCCTAGTTAGATAATAAGCTTGTTAATTTTAAGAGAACTTGCTTATGAATCTTATGATAAAACAGAAAATGCTTTGAAAAACTAAACACTGAAAATTCAAATTTTAAATTTGCTGGAAATAAAATTCAATTTGACTTTAATGAAGAAATTTTGAATCAGATACCTAAATTAAGAGAGCTTCCAAATCTAACGAAAAAGATAAAAATTTTGAAATTTGCGAAGTTATCCGAAAGAAACTTAATAAAAGAAATAAATGTATTAAGTCATCAGATAAATCTCCATGCAGGGTGGGACACCGTGAAAGAGTACCTATCAGACGAGTTGGCATCGGATACAGACGATGAAAAGAAAATCCGGTCCGCAGAGATTAGAGCTATGCGTAAGAGGAGGCAGAATACTAGTAAGAGAGATGCTAGGAAAGACAAGTCTAGAAAGGTTGTATCCAGACAGCCGTCAGCGACTGCTCCTAATCTTGAGCGGTTGTCTGACTCTAATTTTCGTTCCTTTCGTTCATACAGGTCAGTCCCAAATCCTAAAGACTACTGTTTCGCCTGTAGCAGACAGGGTCATTGGAAAAAAAACTGTCCCTACACAAACTAAGGAACCCAGACCAGAACAGATTCAACATCAACTCAAAGAAATTAAAGATAAGTATCAAAATGAATTTTTATCTCATTGTGTTTTGACCAATTTGAGTACGAAAATCAAGATGAGAAAAATAGTGTGAAAACAGATTAAAATCCAATTTTAAATTTTGAAAAAAAATTGGAGCCCGTGATTTTGTTTTAGAAGTGATCAAAAATGGGTATTCCATTCCGTTTATATCAACACCACCTTCTTCTTTTAGTAAAAACAATAAATCAGCAAACGAAAATGAGAAATTTGTAACTGGCGCCATAAAGGATTTAGTGGACAGTGGTTGTATAACTTGTGTTTCTTAAATTCCTTTTGTAGTAAATCCCCTAAGTGTTTCTACACAACAATCTGGTAAGAAAAGGCTTATTTTGGACCTTAGAGAAGTAAACAAACATATTTGGAAAGACAGATTCAAGTTTGAAGACTGGAGATTGGATTTTGATTATTTTGAAAAGAACAATTTTATATTTAAATTTGATTTGAAATTGGGTTATCATCACTTCGACATAGCTATTGAATTTCAAAAAAATTTAGGTTTTTGTTGGTAAGAAAATTTTTATGTTTTCTCAGTTTTACCATTTGGTCTTTCGTCAGCTTCTTTTTTTTTTGTTACTAAATGTTTAAGACCCTTAGTGAAATATTGGAGATCTGCAGGAATAAATATAGTGTTATATTTAGATGATGGATGGTGTATAAATGGTGATTATAATTCTTGTTTAAATGGCGTCAAATTAGTTAAGGAAACTTTGATAAAAGCTGGTTTTCTTATAAACGAGGAAAAATCTGTCTGGAAGCCATGTACTTGTTTAACATGATGAGGAATCATTTGGGATTCGAATTCTTTTGAAATTAAAATTCCCGAAAGTAGATTAGCAGATTTGGTAACATCTATTAAAAATGTGTATTCTGATCTTCCTCGTACTACAGCTCGTACCATCGCAAAAGTCACCGGTAGGATTATATCTATGTCGCCAATTCTTGGAAATGTTACCCGTATTATGACTAGATATATGCATATGTTTATTAATGCAAGAAAATCCTGGGATTCACGTATGCACTTAACAGATCAAAACGTAATATCAGAATTAAATCTTTGGTTTCATTCGGTTCAAAATTTGAATCTAAGAAAACTTTCCCTATAAGTTGTTCTATCTGTTGTCATGTATTCAGATGCTAGTGACTTCGCATGTGGTTCTATTAGTTTTTAGGGAAGTGTATTTCATAAAATGTGGTCACTTAATGAGATAGATATGAGTTCCACTTGGAGAGAACTTAAATCTATAGAGCTGACTTCAGATTGTTTCAAAGAGAAATTATACGGTAAGACGGTTACATGGTACACTGATAATCAAAACTGCGTTTTAATTATAAATTCTAGTAGTATGAAATTACATTTGCACAAACTAGCCATTTCTATATCAAATCTTTGTTTAATAAATTTGATCAACATAAATATTCAATGGATTCCACGAAATAAAAACGTTGAGGCTGATATGATTAATAAAATATTCGATTACGATGATTGGGGTGTTTCTTGTGAATTTCTTAATTACGTCGACACCTTGTTTGGTCCTCACACATGTGATAGATTCGCAAATACTGAAAAATTCAAAGTTAAGAAGTTTAACTCTTGATTTTATACACAAAACACTTCAGGTGTGGATGCGTTTGCTCTGAATTGGAAAGACGATAATAACTGGCTGGTTCCTCCTCTAAACTTAGTCACTCGCTGTATTAAACACTGTGTTGCTTGTCAGGCTCTTGCCACACTTGTGGTACCTAGGTGGCCATCTGCTGCATTTTGGCCGATGATTTTTGACTGCGATTCGGAATACAAGCGATATGTATCTGATGTGTTAGAGTTTAAAAATGGTAGAGATATTTTTATTCATGGATCAAATAAGTCATCTTTATTTGGTTCAGATAGATTTATTGGGAGTGTATTAGTAGTGCGTTTAAATGCAACTTTAATTTGAGAAATATTGATGTGGATCCACATGGATCTTTTTAGGTTGAATTTATGATCCAGTCCACTGGGACATTTGGATATTCAGAGGTGAATCCTTTCAGAGGAAGTCCACTTGGACGTGTATTGTATGGCACATGCCCACTGCATTTAATTGGCCCATTTGGGCGTTTGGGTTCACTTGGACCTTTGTTTGTAATGTCCACTGGGGCGACTTTTATTAAACACTTCAACGGTAGGTGTGTATACATTAAATATTTAATTTTTTTTGGTATACATTTTGCAGATTTAATGAAAAATGCAAGTTGGAATTCCTTTACATCGTTTTCTGATGAAAGACTTAAATCACTACAATATAAGATTCCAAAATCTGTTTTAGCAGCTAAATCTGAAAATACTTTAAAAGTGTATAAATCCCCGCTTAATTTGTGGTGCAAAGGGTGTTTGTAATATGATGAAATACAGATTATTCCTACCAAAGATTACCATCTTTGTTTATATTTAATTCCGTTAATACAAGTTGCTTATAGTATATCCAAGATAGAACAGATGGTGAATACACTTGTATGGGCACATGAAATATTAAATTTGAGACATCCATGGGATTCATTTAAGGTAAAAAGTATCTTGGAAGGAGCTAGAAAAACTTGTGTGAAAAAGAACATGAAAAAAGATCCGATTAAACCTGAAATATTGAAAAATATGGTTGTGAATTTTGGTAAAAATAATCTCTCTGATAAGCTTATTGTATCAATGTGTTTGATAGGTTATGCTAGTTTTTTACGATTCTCCGAAATTGTTAACATTAAGGCATGTAATATTGAAGTAAAAAGTCTATGTATTTCTATTTTCATAGTTAAAGCAAGACGGACAAATATAGAGACGGAAATTGGGTGATTATTTCAAAATCTAATAATATAACTTACCAAGTTAATTTTCTTTTAGATTATCTTAAGTGTGCCGAAATTAAAATCGGAGATGACTGTTTTATATTTAGAAACGTTACTTATAAGAAACTTGGTGTTTATAAACTTCGAAAATCAGGTAATTTGTCTTATACCAGAGCCAGAGAACTTTTTTGAAAAAACTTAAAAAGCTTGGTTTAGGTAAGGGTAGATTTGGTTTACATTCTTTAAGATCGGGTGGTGCCACATCAGCTGCAAATTCAGGTGTCACTGATAGACTTTCTAAGAAGCACAGGCGTTGGAAAACTGATAAAGTTAAAGACTCGTATGTGAAAGAAGATTTGTTGGCTAAAATGTCCGTTTCTCAGAATTTAGGAATATAAGGTAAAAAACGACATGTTTTTCCCGTTCCCTGTTTTCCGATATGGCATAAATAGCAAGTGGCATCACCCAAGATATGAGTGTTTGTTGTTATTTTATAAATGTTTTATGTTCGTTTGAGTAAAACGAATTAAAACATAAATGTATTTATAAAAGTTCTTGATAGCGAACTATCTCTGTAATAGGGTAAAATGAGCTATATATAGAAAACCTGTTTATGGGCGTGAGCAGTTATGATTTCACGGGCGTGATATTACGCATGCGTTGTTAAGAATATCGAGAAGTTATTGCTAGAAGTTATTCATTCGAGCCATTGCTTCTGAACGTGTTAGTTTATTAAAAAATCAGATATAACATCTCTATATGTTTTTATTTTCATTTTTGTTTTAGATATCATTGTTTGCCTGGAAATGTATGTTGCCCGGATGTGTATTGACAGTGAAAAATTAAGAAGTGTATTGACGGTGTAAATTATGAGATTTGCTATTGACGTTTTGAAATTTGAAACTTATTGTAAAGCTCAGATGATGGCATATGAGCGTTTGTTGTTATTTTATAAATGCTTTATGTTCGTTTGAGTAAAAAGAATTAGAACATAAGCTTGTATATATTTGCTAGCCAAAGGCTAACAATATTCCGGGGTTTTAATATTGCTAATATTCGTAATTTCATCATTTAAAAATATGTTAGAAGTTAGAGGAATAATAAATATATATTTTCCATAGTATACTTAGGTTATGTACAATGATAGTAATTACGTGAATATCCATTAAGAAAGCCGGGTCTAAAAACTATCATTATTAATAACAACTGAAAGTGATCTTTGCATGATTTTCACTGCCTAGTCACAAAACAGAAAAGTGACACTTGCTAGCTACTTAGTTTAGCAGAAAACTGTATTGGTTTTTTTTTTTTTTTTTTTTTGGGGGGGGGGGGTGGTTGGTAGGATAGGGTGACGGTGTCTTTCGGGTTTTTTTTTAAAAAGAGATTTCTTTAGTACCCTCCAAAGTAACAAAGATCCTTTTTTTAAGATTATGCAAGTACGTAAAATTGGCTTGTGCATCAGAAGTGTTCAATTACCCTTTTGTTTGTGTCGTAATTGATAACCAAAATTGTAGTTGATCTGAAATATAACTTGCAGACGAAATTTCAGAATTGTTATAGATTCTGTTGAAGGATATGCTAGGCGTTAGACTAAAAAGAAAATGTGGAGCTTGATACCTTATCCAACTAGACAAAAAACAGCTAGGTTCTTTATTAAAACATAGATTTCCAAGGATTATGAGTATTAAAAACCTTATTCAGTAGTCAGGGGTCCTGACATTTCTGCAATCCTTATAGACATACATTAACAAAGATGTAAAAAAGCTTTCAACATCTTTGTTGTGTATGTCTGTGTGTGTATCGTCTGTATCTACGTTAAATGTCATTTTTAACAAGCTTTAGGAGTTCTTGCCTCTTTCGGCATCAATCAAAACATAAAGAACTTGACCCTGCTTAATTGTAGTAGTTCCAACTTTTTACAAACATCCATATAAGGAAAGCTATATAGCAGGTTAGTTCAATGTACTACTATATAGTTATCTGTAATTCTTATACAAAGAATGAGTTTCAAAAAGCCGAGCGATCCGCCTACAGGAGAAATGCCAAGAAACAAGGTTATACCTTTGGGAGACCTCTATATTCCAAACATCGACTCGAGGCAAAATGCAAATTAATTTTAGCATAACGTGTCCTATATAAGAATAACGTAATAAAGACATCTCAAAATTGTTTCTAGGACAAAAAACTTAAATGAAAATGTATCATTGGTCGTTTTCTCACTATAATTACCCGTGATTGTAAAGAGCAAAATTCACAATACATGTTTTTTGCCTGTGAACTAATGCAGCGCATACATTGCAATGATAATAGCTCCGTGTTTTACATGCTTTATAATGTTGCTTTGTATACTTTAAACTTGTATAGGAAACGCATGCTTATTGACCAAAGATTTGACGATAGATCATATCGATGTGAGATACGACATGTATTGGAACTAGTTTCAAATGATGTGTTCGAATGAGCAGTGCGTGATTTAATTGGGTTATTTGTTGAAGAAGCAAATACACTGCGTTTAAATGAGAAAAAGTATTGTAAAAGTAAACAAAATACTATAAAATGTATTAAAGCTGCATTAAGTTTTTCAATTTTCTGAATTTTTTTTTGAAAATATATTTTTTAAAAATAAATATCCTCTAACCACGATCCGTGACATTCGTTTTCCAAAATTTCATTTCTTTTAGCTGTAAAAAAAACGGAATCATCTGACCGGTTGGTCAATGTTTAACGATGGCTAATTATTACCTGGAGCATGCGCACGGATGTACGGAAAAACCCATAAATCGAAGGTGAAACATGACAAATTGCATTAATTGTCCCTAGTTAATATCCAGATGTATTTGAAATGGTGTTGTGTATCCCTTACTAAGTCATAAATGACAAATTCAACTAAGTTCTGTGTTTATATTATCGAATTTCACCGTTTTGAAAGTTGCGTTTAAATGACCCGGGTTTTGACGACGTAACCATGTTCTAATATTAGATCCCAAATGCTGCATCTCGCTAGGTAATTACTGTAATTTCTGTATTTATTCGAGCTTTTATCGTTGAACCAAAAGTAACATTGTTCATTAGGAACGTCATTAATTAGATTAGCACCATTTTAATTTTTTCTTTGGAAAACTTAATGCAGCTTTAAAACAAATAAAAACCGGACGCAAGATTCAAACCAAGGACGTTGAGGTTATCATTTCCTATGCCTCACCACACAGCCAGCGTAGATGATAATATTATGGAAATCGCATGCTAGCTAAAATAAAGTATGTATGTTATGGAACGCCGTAATCGCACTTATTCGTTAAAGTAAATTAACGGGCATTAAAGTACTTTAACGGAATAAAAGTGACTTTGGCGCACATTAACGAAATTGAACTATCGGAATTTCTACTTAACGATCGTTAAAGTACATTATCGGTCGTTAAAGTACTTTAACGAATAAAAGTGACTTTTGCGCACATTAACGAAATCAATTAACGGAATTTCCTCTTAACGCTTAACGCGATAAACCGATAATGAAAAAGAAAACAACCAATCAAAGGCCTTGTTACATAACAGTATTCATCTCGAAAAAAACAAGATTTCATCAATCTTCAATCTATAGTATTCTATACCGTATTTATAACATGTTAAGAAATTGTAAAGTACATAGCTGTAACTCTTGCTAAAAAATAATTATTACATATTCAGGTAAAATATTATTGTATGGTAAATGATAATAAAGAAGTTGGAAAAATACAATTATCAGTATGTTTTTTTACTGCTTGATGTCACGTTAAAATATTTAACAGGTCTTAGATGCTTGATTTAATTTATATTATCATTTCATCAATTTTACTTACATCATTAATAATAGGTGTGGAATTTTTTATCTACCACCTTAGTTTGAATCCTGTTGAAACAGATCCTTGGGTGTAAGTTGTCCGTTTACTTGCTTTATAATGGTCAGTGATATTTTAAAGATACTCTTGTTTCCAATTTGTAAGAAAAGCTAATAAGCAAAATTATCCTAACCTGGACAAAAAACTACATTACATTTTTAAACACTGTATTTGATGAGTAATCTATTATGAACACAATGTTCCTTTCTAAACGGAAATATCATGAAATATCATAAGCATGGAATCTATAAAGAAAAAAGTCATTGTTTAAAAAAATGTAAAGTTTAGTAATACTATGGTCATATATAAATAAAAATGCACTTTTCAAGTGTCTGGAAAGATATGGTGTGGTTGCGGTGGGAAATTTGGTGCATCGTTTGATAAGAAAATCCAATGTATTTGAGAGAGAGAGAGAGAGAGAGAAAGAGAGAGAGAGAGAGAGAGAGAGAGAGAGAGAGAGAGACAGAGAGAGAGAGAGAGAGAGAGGGTAATGTTAATTTATGAAAGGTTAACCCTTTCATTAAGCAGATGTATTTAGTAGATGTCGTTGTGTATTCGGTAATACTGAATTAAATAGACGTATCATCGGGCTATATAAATGGAACCCTCTTTATAACTACCATGTTTGTCCCCAAATAATTTTGTCTTTAGAAAGAAATTGCGATTGTAAAGAAATAATGACATAAATAATGATCCACCCGAAACATCCAGGCGCTTCTACTATATGTACTAAGTATAGGAATATTTTGACCAATTTTAACAAATAAAAAATATTGAAAAGTTTATTTACAATATTGATTTTTAAAATTATAGTAAAGTTTATATATACATTCTAAATTTGAAATGTTTCTGAAACTTGAATTATCTAATGCATGAATGGACATACACATCCAAGTGATCTCTTCACAGTAAATTTAAAATATTCTGAATTGGATGTTCTAAACTCTAGAATAAGAATATTCTTGACAGATTCATAGTTATTAAAACAATTTGGAATTTGGAATTGCAATTAATCAGTCACTATTAAACTATATAGACATTTAAAAATAACACCAGTTTTGATTTTGTTTAATGATCATCCCATCGTTATACAATTCATTAACAGATTGATTAATTAGCTACTAATCTCTTAATATGTAGTACACACAAGTGTCACTCATGGTTCATTGATCCATCATCCTCAGGTAATTCAAACTTTAGTTAAACTACTAGAAACACTGATTTCACAGGTGTGACTTTTGTCACACATGACTGAAATAGCTAAAAGATTAAATTGATGTTTTGTTAACTCTTGAGTTAGAACTTAAAATTTTGTTACCATTTATTAAGTTTAGAACATGAAATCACAGACTCCGAATGGAATTATACTTTAAGAGAAAATCGTATGTGTTTTTTATGTAATAAAGAATTGTGAGATGAATTTCATTATATTATGGTATGTTTAAATTTTATAACCGATAGAAGATATATTTGCATCAAATGTTTACTTATGGGCCTAATATTTTAAATTTCAAACATTATTTTCTTTTAAAAACAAATTAACAATTATAAACCTATGTAAGTTCATTAATATTATTAAGAGAATCTTCTCTCCTGGTTAACACTGCTACAGTACATATTGTATTTGAATGTTGATATATTGTATGTTCTCTGTATTGTATATACAATGTGAGAATAAAGAAATTTGAATTTGAATTTGAATTCATTGTAAAGAAATTTTTACAATGTAAAATGCACATTTGTTCCCCAAATTCACTGAAAATGTTGTAAAGAAGGTCGTTATAAAGAGGGTTCTCTGTATACACTTACAATAAGTTTAAGTAGGTCTGTAACAAAAACGCTAACATACGCGATAGAACCTGTTTTTCATTTATGATATGTTAAAAACACCATACAAAATTAAAAAGCAATCAAATAAATATTAGAAATTTCCCCAAAATGAACTATTTGAGAACAAATCGAAAGTAGTATCGAAGGCCATTTGTAATTTATTCTAACAGCCAATGAAAAGTTACCGTCGTACAACACTGACCAACCGGTCAGAGGATTCCGTTTATTTACAGCTAAAGGAAATGAAATTTTAGAAAACGAATGTCACGGATCGTGGTTAGAAGATATCTATTTTAAAAAAAAATATATTTTTAGAAAATCAAAAAAAATTCAGAAAATTGAAAAACTTAATGCAGCTTTAAGGGGTTATGTGTTTTATCTTTATCCCCAAATTTCAATGCCAGCGCATCCCAGTAGTATATTGTGGACGAAATCTTCCGTCTTGGGTGCGCAGTGCGCCAATCCAAAATGGCGGCGAGGTCACGAAGACGTGGGAGGCACCTGTCATCTTGATGGATGAAACACGCACCTGTCATCTTGATGGATGAGGCGCGCACCTGCCATATTGATGGATAAGGAAGGGGATTCCCCTAACGTTTCCCTAGCGTTACCTATACATAAATACATTTCTATTAAGACAAAACGTACAAATATTTACTTTCAAAATTCGATATTTTTGTACATAATCCATACAGCCCACAGATTACATTGTGTCCCCGGCACACACCACCTCACCAGTTATCTCATATATCACCCCCCCCCCTATACACACACACCGCCGCCGCCGCTACAGCAGCCGCTCCTTGCCCTTGGGAGGAGTGAGGGTGAGGAGGAGAAGGATCATCCTCCCCGGGGGAGGAGTGAGGGTGAGGAGGAGGAGGAATGAGGAGGAGGAGGAGGATAATAGAAACGTTTAATAGAAACATCGCATTAAACGAAGGGTCATATCAGAATAAGCTAACCATGACTTTCACGCCCTGTACAGTTAAAATTTTTATATTTTGTATTGTATGTGATGTTTGAAATAATGATTGGATGTGGGGGTGAAAAAATCTACAGGTGTATGGCTGAGAAATCAGTTATGGTGGGTTCGATTCCCACAGATTTTCCCCATACGATCTTTGTTTCAGAAAAAAATTATAACGTGACGGTTGTTTTGTAATATATCATTTTATTATTAATATATATATCAACCTCCTCTTCACTCCTCCTTCTCCTCCTCCTACTCACTCCTCCTCCTCCTCGTCCTCACTCCTCCTCCTCCTCACCCTCACTCCTCCCCAGGGCAAGGAACGGCTGCTGTAGCGGCGGCGGCGGTGTGTGTGTATAGGGGGGGGGGGGTGGTATATGAGATAACTGGTGAGGTAGTGTGTGCCGGGGACACAATGTAATCTGTGGGCTGTATGGATTATGTACAAAAGTATCGAATTTTGAAAGTAAATATTTGTACGTTTTGTCTTAATAGAAATGTATTTATGTATAGGTAACGCTAGGGAAACGTTAGGGGAATCCCCTTCCTTATCCATCAATATGGCAGGTGCGCGCCTCATCCATCAAGATGACAGGTGCGTGTTTCATCCATTAAGATGACAGGTGCTTCCCACGTCTTCGTGACCTCGCCGCCATTTTGGATTGGCGCACCGCGCACCCAAGACGGAAGATTTCGTCCACACTATACTACTATCGTGCCACGCCTACCGTGACACGTGACCTCGTTCATTTGAAGTTCCCATCCGAAAGAACCCTGACTTTCATTTCGTAATGCCGAGTGCTTGGCGAAAGAACAGTCACTACCCACTTTTAAATCTTGTGTCAGACCCGGTCGGAGTTCAAACCCACGACCTTCCACTTATTGAACGAGTACTCTACCAACTGAGCTACCGCGGTGGTTGAAAGAAGAAGAATTAGAACTGTAGAAACACACACACACACGCGCGCGCGCATCTTAAAAATGCAAAAGTTTTTTGGGTTTTTTTTACAAACATCGATAGAAAAAAATTGTATTTAATAGTTAAAGAAATATTTAGTTTTCCTATAACTATTTTTGGTGTAATTGGAAAACTTTATCAAGTTTGCATCTAAATTTTGTACTTAATTTAAACATTTTTAAATTAAATTGTTATAAAAAAAAATACTTACTTTTTCTGAAGGTTTTCGTATTTCGCTGTGACTTATCTCAACACCGATAAATTATTAATATGATTATGATATATTCATATATCTATAAAACGTTTGATTGGGTATTGATTCCAAAATAGCATAGTGCTAATATTTCAATCAGCAAGATTCTTTTATATATGCCGTAGACGTTAATTGACTGGAGTCACGTTTATAATTATTTCCCTGATTAATGTGGAGTCTATAAAACGGAAAAATGGTAGTCACTATTAACCGTTAATTACACGAATAGTACAAAAGAGAAAGTTGTGATTTTGCTTTTGACAGTTTTAATATTTAGTAATTGGAAAACTGCGTAGACACAATATCGTAGCTCTACGTTTGAGGCAACCGAGAACTTTGCCTCGGTAAAAAAAAAAAAAAAAAAAAAAAAAAAAAAAAAAAACATCAATACTTACTGTCTACCTGCTGGTAAAATCATGAAAGGTTTTATTAGAAATGATCATCCAGTCAGTAATGACAAAAGTCTAAAAGTTGAACAACAACCATGTACAGATTATACACATTTATAATAAGAAATTATAACCTGAAACGGTTTCGGGATACACTATTTAAAACTATTTCTTTTTTCAAAAAACCAAAGGGAGCATGCCCCCGGAACGCCAGTGCAGGCGAATCGCCATGTAGCGTTTCGGACTGATCCCTTCGACAGAAAAAACTACCTCGGTTAAAAAAAATTAGGATCTAGCTACGGTAATGGTAGATGTATGATTATTTTTTTCATGCGGGAGTTTGAGATGGCATGGGTTTTAGCTGTGACATTTAAAACTTTTAAATATGTGTATCATTTATTTCATTTTTGAGAAACAAGAAATATATTGCAACTGATGCGTATCAATCAAACATAGCTTTCGAACCAAATAACACACACACACACGCACACGTATATATATATATATATATATATATATATATATATATATATATATATATATATATATATATATATATAATAGAATTGTGTGGAATCATATACACATGTGTAAATAAATAAAAAAAATAAATAAATAATTATCATAAAATAACATATGTCTGAAATAAAATGGTCGAATTAGAATGATGCAGATTATATATATTTATATAAAAAAAAAAAAACCATCGCATACTTACTAATTAAAAAATGTAAAGTATAAAAGATTTTTGAAAAACTAGCGTAGTAGAACTAAAAGAAAATGGAGTCAGGTGATAGTGCTGAACGCCAAAGTCATTATTTTTCACTTACATCAAGGCGAGTAGTTCTGGGATGGTGGAGGCAACCGGAGAGCCTAAGAAAAGGAAAATAAAAAAGGAAGAAAAAACACACACACACACACACCACACACACACACACACACACACACACACACACACTGTTTACAGGCAGATTGACAAATTCTTACACTAGGATCTGCCCCGATTGGATTCAAACCTATGTGGTGAAAGGCACTTTAACCGGAAGCGCGCGCTTTAGACCACTCGACCAATGAAGCGTCAGAAAAGGTGACATTTGTTTAATTTAATACCAAGACGCCACATCAAATCGTTTTGATGTTGCTAACTTAATGTCGGTAACTTAAAACGCTGTAATCAGTTTAGGAATAATAAGAAGAAATAAGCGTTGTAAGTAATACTCTTACTAGCGTTCGCGTCAAAGAAAACGATGTGTGTGTTAATTTTGTTTAATTAAGATACTGCTAAAGCTACTGGTCAAGATGATATTAGTTTTTTTCAATCTCAAACATGCAGCAACTGAACACAATTATCAAATCTCCAATACTTCTTACAGCTAAATATTAGCAGATGTTTACCTATATTATAAAAAGACCATTTTCTGGTCATGAATTATGAAAAGGGATTTCAGGTCTGACTTTTTCCGATGGGTGGGAGGTGGGGGGGGGGGGGTGAGGTCGAGTTCGAAATTGTTGACAAGCTAATTTTTTAAGTTTCTTTAAATGTTTCGATAGCACAAAGATTTGATTCAACAACACCAGTTCCAATAATGTTGGGTCAGTCACTGCAAAAATGTCCACTTAATACAAACATCTAAAAATTGGACAACAAACAAAATTAAAACCGAGTACACGCATTTATAATGAGAAATCATTGACTGAAAATGTTCTCAGGATGCGCTATTGTAAGCTTCTTTTTTTTTTAATTTTCCGGGAGCCCCCTAACAGGCGGTCTAGTTTTGAACCCTATAAAAAATCTGCCTCGGTAAAATTTTGGGTCTAGCTACGGTAATGGTTATAATACTGTGGCAATATGTACAACGATGAGGTTTCATTTTGCATTACAGATATGATTGCGAATAGAAGTAAGCCTGACTTATAAATGTTGTTAAATGACTTTGCTAATTAGTCAAATGAGTGTTAATTATGACTATCCAGTACTAAGACATGTTCTGTGGATAATATTTTTATTAAACACTACATCAACACATCATTCTCTCTTATTTTGACACTGGTAGTAGCCCCCCCCCCTCCTCCTCTAGTCCAACATGTTTTCGTGAAAGTTACTCCCTTGTTAATTATTAAGACCGATTAAACAAAAAATAAATAACGTTTATTGTGAATGTGTTTAATTATAGGTATTTTGTGACCGTTAATGAAACCTACGTGACAAATTTATAAATTTTATCATTGTATGTACCTGTGTAATGTACTGTTATAGATGTGTATTGATGATGTAATATTTCTGCCAATTCTTTGGTGAGCAATCGGACATTTTTCTATCTAAATACATTGAATTTTTTTCAGGATCTTTTTGCCAATCTTTTTTTAAAGTCTTTTTTAAAAAGTTAATCAATGCATTAACAACTGTAATCTTTGACTGGCAAATACATGTAAAACATGTTTACAAAAACAAGTTATTATTTTAAGGTAAAAAGTTAATTAATAAATAATACAAAACATGTATCAGGCAGAATGGGTTCCATATGTGACCAGGTTTCTCAGTCAATAGAGCATTCCGCTAGTATGGGAAAGGTCACAGATTCGAATCCATAGTTGTTCTTTGCAATTATATACTTTTCTTTTACACATAGATTCTAACTCAACCCTGGGGAGTGGCCAACAAACAGGCCTGTCTAAGGGTGAAATCAAGTGATTTAAATTTAGGGTAGTTTATTTGAAAAAAAGAGTGACAAATATGATGGACTGGACTGTGATATCATTGACTGCGGCATATTGACTTGTGAGCACAAGCCAAGAACAATAAAGTCACCCAAATTGCACGAAGTATAAGGCAGACCACACAACACACTTGCATATCTCAGGCATACTTGAACTTTTTCTTAGATTAATCTGTAGAGATTAATAAATTTGCAAATAGCTGAAAAAAATGCTGATGTGACGAAAAACAAAGATTAACTAACTACCACCAACCTATTTATGGGTACCTTATCTCTTTAAGCATAGTTGAGTTAACATTAAAATCTCCTTTTCTTTGCGGGGGGGGGGGGGGGGGGGGGGCTCGATGGCCTAGTGGTATAAAGCGCATGTTTACGGATCACAGTGCCTCTCACTGCCTGGGTTCGAATCCCACTCGGGACATATCCTAGTGTGAGAAAGTTTGTCAGCTGGCTTGCCAAAGATCGGTGGTTTTCTCCGGGCACTCCTGTTTCCTCCACCATCCAAGAACTAACACCCTTGAAATAAGTGAAAGAATCTTGACTGGGGTGTAAGACTCCATCACTCCACTCCACTCCTCTCCTTTTCTTTTGGGAACATTTATTACACTCATTTTGAATGAATGGATAAAAATTTAAACCCTATTAAAGTGGCAATCGTAGATCGTACCCCTCCAGATCGGGACGTAAAAGGTTCAAACCCTGACCGGAACACACATAGTACTTTCAAATTTAAGATTCTGCATTTTTGTCTGGCATTCAGCATTAAGGAGACAGAGTATTGACTGGTAACTTGGTGCCAAAATGATGTGACTGGTGGAGTAATATGCTTGTCTGTGGCAGTACTGACATGCGAGCTAGCACCTAAACAAAAAGTTGCCAGATTGTGCAAAGAACAAGGCAGACTATACTACACATATGCTAATATCATGCATATATTAACTTTTTCTTAGATTAATTCTTAGAGATTATCAAATTTACTCTCATCGAGAATAGCTAAAAAATGCTGATGTGATGTAAAACAACCAAACTATTTGATATGTACCTAACCTTTACGCATGGTCCTGTAAACTGCTTTCTAAAAAGTATTATCTCAATTTCTTTAGGAACCACATATCATCCATATAGAATGGATGGACAAAAAAAATTAAACCATATTAAAGTGGTGATTAACTTAATTCAAAAGTTGTAACTGAAGAAACCACACTTCTTAATATAATCAGGTGTAAATTCATAAACCTTGTAGCTGTAAAATAAGAAGTCTGATTTGTTATTTTTTTGCATCATTTCACTTGCAGTGTGGACAAAAAGACATAAAATTTGCAACTAACCATTCAGAGCTTTCTATTATTACCAGAAAATGATAGATTCTACGCAGACAAAGGCCTGAAATTTTTGTTTCAGTAATTGGGAGCCATGCATTATGACCTGTATATAAGAAATTTCCTCAAGGTCATTGTCAGCATTTTATCCCCCCCCCCTCCAACTAAACAATTAAGATTTCCTTCTTTGGCTAATACAATGATCTCAGCAATTTATATGATTTTTGAATTAAGAAATGTTGTATTTTTAAACACATACATTGTACATGTATTTCATAGTATATACATGTAATTTAATTAAAGAACACCCAAGAAGCCTTTGTATCTGATTTAAGTTTTTAAATTTGAGTGCCCTTAATTTATCATAGTCCTTGTAACCACCTACATTTGAATTGTACTTGGACAGATTCAGGTGTGAAAAAGTTGTCAGTTTATGGAAGGTAAGAGGCTTTCTGTGCTTACTTCCATATTCTTTACCATCACAAAGCCTAATTTCTCAAAAAAAAAAAAAAAAAAAAAAAAAAAAAAAAAAAAAAAAAAATTATAAAACAAGAGGCTATGGGCCTTAATGCTCACCTGAAGATATGTCCAATATTGTTTGCAAAGTGCAATAGACAATATATTAAGTATAGAAACTTGAAAAGTTTTCTTAAGTTAAGAACTCCCACAAAACTTGATCAGAAATATATCCACTCACATTTCATTTATAAGTAGCTTATATAATATGCATGAAGTAACTGTAGTGCAGTGAATAATTTCCAAATCATTAATTAATTTAAGTATGCAGCTATGTCCTTTGAACATATATGACCTTGAACCATATATGATTGTCATGTAAATACCTACAATATTCTAATATACATGCCTATGCATGAAATTAATAGCTTTCAAGATAATTAATAATTTTAGTATTCCAATGTTAATATGATCTTGACCTTTGAACATATAACCTTGAAGCATATATCAAAATGATTGCCATGTCAATACCTACAATATTCTATTATACCTGCTTATACAAAAAGTTATTAGTTTTCAAGATAATTAGCAATTTAAGTCTTCTTTTTGCAGCTGTGACCTTGACCTTTCAACATATGACCTTAAACATATATCAAAATGATCGTCATGTCAATACCTACAATATTCTTATATATTAGTATATGCCTATACAAAAAGTTAATAGTTTTCAAGATTATAAGCAATTTAAGTCTTCTTCCGCACGACGGACGAAGTTGGATAGCAATAGCTCATCTGAGCTTTCATCTCAGGTGAGCTAATAAAAATAAATAAATCAATCAATCAATAAAAATACTAGTAATTATAATAATAAATAAAAATATATAAATAAATACAATGTACATGTAAATAAATAAATAAATAAATAAAAAATAAATAAAAATTCTTATGGAATTTTCTTTTTTAAATTTATTTTATTGATCAGAATTTGACAGTTTTTGGTCCAGTTTTCTTTTTTATCACAGGTTTTACTTTGCATAATGATAACTCAGCATCTGCACTTTGTGTGTTGTCTAAAACATGTAATGTAGCACTGGAAACTCCTAGAAGCAGAAACATGGTCATAGGTTAATAATGTAGGATAGAAATACCAGGAAAAAGCTATCTGCAATAAGTCAAAAATTACTATTGAATCATTAATATTCTTTGAGTTAAAATTTTGTGGTTTTGCAATTTTTTAAAAAAATCTGTTGGAACAATTTTTTTTTTAAAATTGAGTTTTGCAAAAATAAATCCTATATGGGGCCTTGGTAACTAAAAAATATTTGCGATTTTACAGTAACTAGCTATATATACATTATTTACGTTTTTTCAGAAGAAAGGTTCACTTTTAGATTAAGAATTGACTTGTGTTTTCATTTTTTTGATGGGCCTCGGTCACCGAGTGGTCTAAAGTGTGCGCTTATGGATCACAGTGCCTCTCACCGTCTGGGTTCGAATGCCACTTGGGACAGATCCTAGTGTGACAAAGTTTGTCAGTTCACTTGCCGAAGGTCGATGGTTTTCTCCGGGCACTCTGGTTTCCTCCACTTTCAAGAACTGACCGCCTCAAAATAAGTGAAAGAATCTTGACTGGGGCGTAAAACACCATTACTCCACTTCACTCCACTGCCTTTTTTGTGATTCTATAGGCACAACCATATATACATGTACCGTGAACCAAGTTTTATTCACTTTTAAGATTCTTAATTCAAAACATTTTTGTGGCCAATTCATAATTTTTTTTATAAAAAAACAATTCATAGATTAAAGATCTTAGAAGATTTTAATAAAGTAAAACCTGAGTATAAAGACCACCTGGGGGAATGAGAAAAAGTGGACATATAGACAGGTAGACTTTATATAGGGGGGTCATTATATACAAATGTAGTAGAATCCATTGGGGATACTTGAGATTGGTTGCAACAGACCTGATGGACTTTATATAGAGATGGACTCTATAGCAGGTAATGCTGCATTACATTATATTTTGCCTCCAACCATTCTATAGGAAGACCTTGATCATAAAAAGTATTTTATTCAAAGAGAAATAACTCTTAAAGTAATCATGTTACTAGTCTTAGTTTCCCTTTGACACTAACACACATTGTGCCTTGCAGTTGTGTTTAGGTGCAGAACAATTTTCTATTTAAAAACCTTGGATTTTTTCTATTCCAATTGGTGTCAGAAGGAGCAGTGTCTTGCTTCGCTTCAGATTGTAAACATTGGTAGAAATGTATCAAAATTACTAAATTTGATCGATAAGTGAACGATTTCCCTTCCAAAATATTTATATATTACAGGATGACATCACTGTTGACTTGAAAATTCTGATCAATCTCTTCTTCCATTTTCAAAACAAGAATACATGGCCTCGCAAAACTCTAACATTCATATATCTTGGGGGGCAAATCATTCAACTATCAAACAGACAAATTTGAAATCTTAAAAACTTTGATAATTTTTAAATATTCAGGAATTTGAGATGTCATTTTGGAGATCATTTCCAGTTTATAACTTTGTATTAAGTTTTGTCAAAAACATTTATCAGTAGTTCCAAAAAACGTTTGCCAAAATTTGCTTCATTTAAGTTAATGAAAATCTTAGTTAAGGAATGATTGTGAAACTGAATCCAGAGCCTAGTTTCACAATTATTTCTTTTAAGAGTTTCCGAAGCTTAAATCTAGCTAATTTTGTCAATTTCCTTTAGAGTTGCAAATCGATCTTTTTTGATAAAACAAAATAAAGATGTTACAAGCTTGAAGTGGTCTTTAAAATGACACCTTTAATCCCATATTATCCAATCAATTAACAAAATTATCGAAAATTTAAATTTACCAGATTTAGGTAAAGCAAAATCTTAGTTAAGGAATAATTCTGAAACTAGGCTCTAGCTCCAGGCACCGGTTTCACAATCGTTCCTTAACTAAGATTTTCCTTAACTTAAATCTGGCAAATTTGAAATCTTAGTAATTTTGTTAATTGTTGAGATTTTAAGTAACTTAAGGTGTCATTTTGAAGATCACCTCAAGCTTGTAACATCTGCATTTAGATTTATCACAAATGTTTATTTGTAACTCAGAAAGATACTGCTAAAATTTGCCAAATTTAAGTTAAGGAAAATCTTAGTTAAGGAATGATTGTGATCCGGGGCCAGTTTCACAACCATTACCCTAACTAGGATTTTCCTTAGTTGCCTGTTCCCACATACCTTGTTTAGACAGGTGCTCAGGACAATCTCTTTTATAATGTTCCACAGAACCACACATGTTGCAACAACCACCTACAAACATATACATGCATATTTAAAACATTAAATTTTACTTGCTTAAACAAAGAGAAAAAAATAATAATAATAACAATGTGCATTTGTTTGTTTTTTCTAAAATTTCATGTTTTTATTTTCTCAGTTATCTTCTTTCACTTCATTTAAAATTTTAAAAAATAAGGAAGACATATATATATATATATATACTGTAAACCGTGAAAATTTAGAGGCAGTTTTATTTTTGCCCAATTAGCGGAAGAATTCAACGAAACGGGTCTGTGATAATGTTAAATTGCTATTATTTTTTAATATTATGCCTATTCCCTGTCATATAATCATATTAACGATCAAAGAAGAAATGTTTTTTTTTAATTACGTTTAACCAGTGAGAAGCTATATTCTAATATAAAGCGGTTTAAAGTATATACATATAAATATATATATATATATATTTATTTATTTATATATTTATATATATATATATTTTTTTTTTCTATAGAGATAACTTCAATTTACAGGTCAGTCCTCAGTCAAATTTTACTGCAATCTTTTGTTCAGTTGAATCTGGACACTTTAAAGGTCTTTTAAAGGTTCAAAAAGACCCCAAAAAAAAATAAATAAATAAAATAATACATGTAATAAATAAATAAATAAATAAGAAGTAAAAAAAAATAATAAAAATATGAGATACTAGCAATACACCACAGAAAAGTAGTAAAAAGACATCTTAATGTTCTACTGCACATTCTGAGGAGTCAAGAAGTGTAAAATTTTGTATTGGAGTTTAACACCCCAGTCAATATTACAGTATTTCAAAAATAATGAGGCAGTCACTATATGATGGGCAGAAAACCACCAATCTTATTCAGCAAGTAAACTGAGAAACTTTCTCATGCAATGATCTTCATGGGATTTCAACCCAAGCAGTAAGAATCACTGATCTATATATAAGCCACACACACTTTAGATGACTCAGTCACTTAGGTCTTGTACATTTTTAAAATAAATGTAAAATATGTAAATCATTCCCAAAACGTGCAGTACAGAACAAGTCTGAAAAATGATCATACCATATTAGGAAAGACACATAATTATTTCTGCTAATGGACATAACTTCTAAGTCCAGCATTATTAGTTTACATTCTGGCTTTTTCATATTCAGTACAAGAAAACCCTGTATGTAATGACCACCAAGAGACCTAAAACATACATGGACTTTATAGACAGTTGGTCTTTATATAAAAGGGTCTTTTTTGTTAAAATATGACGCAAATGGATTTTCAACTGCCTATCTTGACAAGCAACTGGGCTTTCCATGGTGGAAGTGATTATAGCCGATTATACTCCATTTAATATGCATTTAAAAAAAAATTGTTAATAAATTGGTGTTTCTGTTGAAACTGAAATTTGAGATTCTGTGTGTCAGTACCTGCTACATGTATAAATACCTATGACGCATTCTGAAATTCAGGACTGGTGTGATCTCTATAGAGAGAGCTTAACTGCTTTAGCAACTTTATAGACTATGTAAAATGAGTAAAAATATTAGCCTTAATTACCATTTGGATATAATCCTCGTGGATTATCCTGACAACTGCTAGACAAATGTCCTGTCTCTCCACAAATGAAACATTTTGCATATGGAAACTCTCCTTCAAAAATAACAAAAAAAGTAAATGTAATGTCAATAAACAAGAAAATGTAACAAAAAAGTTTTTTATTAAAAGATGAAATAAAATCTAGAGTGGAGCAATGCAGTTTTATGCCACAATCAAGATTCTTTCACACAAATGTATATTAAGGCAGTCAATTCTGAGATTGTGGAAAAAACTGGAGTGCCAGGAGAAAACCAAATACCTTCAGCAAGCAAAATGGCACGATTAACATCTGCTGGAAAAGGATTTGAACCTAGGCGATTAGGCATTGTGATCCAGAAGCTAACACTTTACACCACTCAGCCCTTGAGGACCCTGATTGAAAAAAAAAGTTAGAGCTGTCATACCAACAGTACAACTGTAGCCAGGTTTGACATCTAGTCCATGTCATGAACTCATCTGCCCAATCTATGAACAACTGGCCTCATATACATGTATGAGTTAATCAATATACATGTTGTATATAAGAATGTACCAATGTATAAAGCTAGTGATAATAAGGACAAACACCAACATCTTCAGATATGTAAGCTACCACATCTAATTTTAAATCAACACCGCCAACTGCATACAGGATTCTAACATGGCATACTTCAGAGCATACAGAAAACTAAATACAACATGTAATGATAAAGACAATTTTATAAATGATAAGCTTTATGCAAGATATTATTCTTTATTTAATCAATAAGCTTTTTGCAAGCTTACATACATACAACACACACACACACACACACACACACACACACACACACACACACACACACACACACACACACATCTCTGTCAGAAATAAATAAAGAGCTAAAAAACTTAAGACAAAGGGTTTTTTTAAAATGAGATTTAGGTGCTACCCTAAATCTTGAAGAATATTGTTGAAAATAATGAAGTTTCTGGTTTGTGTAAGTAAATCCTGGATTTATTCAGTCAACTGTATATAAAATTTATATTTTAGAAACTATCTCAGCATTAAGACAATAAATTTACCTGGGGGCAGCTTTAGTCGGCACTGTATTGAGGTGTGTTCTGTAGATCCACATTTAAAACAAATCCCTGTCCCCTGATCAACGTCTTTTTTAACTTCTGGACAATCTGATATCCGATGACCTGGTTTACGACAGTTGTAACACACCTGTTAATAAATTTAACAAGATTCTTGTTAGTATGTCAAAGATCTTTCACTCCTTTGAAGGGACTTGGAAGGAGACTTTTGAAATGGGGTAAGGGTGTTGTTCTATTATTTCAGCATAATAGAAAACAACATAATAATTACTGTATAGCAAGTTATTTTAGCAGGGTCCAAATTGTGGCATATTTTGGCAGTATATATCGTCAAAATAAAAATCATGGAAATACAGTAAAACTTCTAACAGCCTCCACCTGTCTATAGCAATCGGTCTCAAGTATCGTCAATGTGGTTTTACTATATAACTACCCTCTATATAGCATCCACCTGTCTAATGCATTTAATGTTCACCAGGAAACCTGCAAATGATTATTTTCATGAGTGAATTTGTTCCAAATGGTTTGTTTGTTGGTTAAATGTTGTTTTACATTGCATCAGCAATTTTTCGTGATTTGCAGAGAGACATACAATTTTTTTCATATTTATCTCAAGGTTTAATCTTAACACAAGTTCATGTGGTGTGGGAGTTTGTTTCTGTTCTGTCTTAACTAGTATGTGAGAGTGTTAGTACATATGCCCCTAATGTCAAATAAACACAGCTGACTACTCAGTCTAATACTGACATACTGTAACCAGGTCACCTAGTAAAGATGACAATGAAAAACTTTTGTTCAAATTAACTGAAACCACTGATGTTTTCTACTTGTTTCATTATTTCATCAATCACTAGGAATTTCATTTTATCTGAAACATTTTCATATAGAAACAAGGTAAACTCACCTAGGCAAAAATGCAATGCAATGTTTAACTCTACATTGCCTATAAACTGGGGACAGTCTTTAACTAACTTCAACTTTAACGAAAAAACTTTTTAAATAATTATAAAACCAACCAGCTAAGCCCACTTATTAAAATGTACATTAAACTGGATCCGACAACAAATTTCTGAGAACTGCTTACCTTTTCATCAGCCCTCTTTTCTATTCTTTTCTGTCTCCTGTCTTCACTCCTCTGAGCTTTTTGAACAACTGATAGAAATTTTTCTTTCTCTTCCTTGCTTTTAAATTGTTCTAGTTCTGAAGAATACTGATTGAGAACTGAAAACTTCTTAAATTCTTTTTTCTTGCTATTGTCTGATTTTCTTTTTTCTTTCTGTTTATGTTTTACTTTTTCTTGTGTGTTATTTCTATTACACTGATTCTTATCATTCTTCTGTTTTTGCATTTCATCCCATGATGATGCCTCTAGGGGAACTTTAGGATTCCCAGCACCTTTTCTGGCATATCTGGTCATAATTTGATTTTTTAAACCTGTAAAAGATAAAAATAAAAAATATATACATAGTAGAATTTTATAAGAACAAAGTCTTTTAAAACAAAATCAGGCTTATAAAGGAATCATGAAATTACCCCTAGCAAGGAATGAAAGTGCATTTTGCAATGCTTATACAGAATAACGGCTATAAAGAAGTAAATATGCTTGTCCCTTGCCATTTTGTCATAAATAGTATATATGTTTCCCTAGATATAAATTATATGAGTACAAATACAATAAATTTTATTGCCAGATTACACATGCCAACAATCAACATAATGAAAGGATAAATCAATTTACAATCAACTTTTACAAATATCTGTACCAAAAATTAGACACAGTTGAAATAATAATATGGGAAAGAAAAGTAGAGAGGAGTGTGGTGTAGGAGTTTTACGTCCCTGTCAACTTCAGGGGTTGTGGAAGAAACTGGAGTGCCCAGAGAAAACTTTTCACCCTTTGGTAAGCAAACTATGGTCATTCTCACACTGAGAAGCTAATGTGATACTTATGTAGGTGCTTTAGATCACTTAAATTTAACGAGATAATGATAACAAAATTACATCTTGATCTCAAAAAAACTTGTTAGTACTGTGGCATCTGAAAGACCAATGTCCACCATAAAAATACTTCATATACTGATGCTATGAATAGACTTGGCTAAATCTTGAATATGCTAGTGGTTCTTAATACTTGAGGTAACTGTGACCTTGAATGAGGGTCAAGGTCAACCAGTTTCATACCCTGATACTATATTTGAAGTTGCAAGCTTCTAGGTTTCTCAATTCATGACAAGATGTCTTAAAGTTTAAGCTACTTCAGGTCACTTGAACTTGAATAATGATCAACATAAAAAGGATTTCATAAACTTGGTAATTTAATGCCCTGATAACAAAGATGATTTTTTAAAATGTGTATAGGCTTACGACAAGGAGTGGATTAAAGATACTGATACTTCTGATCAAGTTGACCTTGAATAGAGGTCAAGGTCATCCAGTTCTGCAAACTTGAAAGAGTTCATTTATATTTGTGCTTGATGTGATGAAACTGTATAAATTCATTAAAAAAAATAAAATAAAAAAAATAAATTCTTTCATTTTTCATGATTTTACCACTGATAGAGTAATCAATGTGGATCCAATAGGACTTAATATAATTAGTAAATAATATGGCACACAGTAAAGTTTGACCCCAGTTGTCATTTCAATCTGTACAAGACTGTGCAACTGGAAGAGCAACAGTACTAGAAACAGAAGCCAATGTTAAACAAGAGCACCGCCGAGCGTAGCATTATACGCCCAAGTTATATTGATTGAGTAGTACTATTTACTAGTGTGGCGACACCTTTAGGGGTTTCGCGGGAAAGAATGGAACAATCTAGAGGATTTCTATCAGTAGAGCTCATCCACAGAACTTGCCACTCAAAAGTTTGACACAGAGCTAACGGATAAGTGCCAAACCTACCAATAATTTGGTAAAGAATTGGTTACTTTAATATGGGTACGAATTCAAAACGGTACGTTAAATTGTTTTGGATGATAGCGCCGACTTTAAACAGTTATTGTGGATTTTATGTAAAAGATAGAAAAAATATAAAAATACCGTCTTTTTCGTCAGATCTTAAACATTTTTCGGTCAATGGACGACTTTTTCGTACAATGAACTGTTATTGAACAGGAGTGCGTTAAACGTAATTGTTTTTTGGAAAAATTCATTTTTTGCATGTTTGACCCCAAAATTAAGTATGATACCGATTTTTCCCAAAAATTTCACCAAGTTAGATAGCTAGATCGCATTAGACTCTATAACCTCAGAAATTTTTAGCAAAATCTATCGAGGAGTTTTCAAGGTCCCCAAGATGCAAATATATGCTGCTAAAAAGGAGAAAGTTGTCGCCTTTATCATTTCACATCCAGAGGATGTTCCGAATGAATTCGTCACTAATCCTCTAGATTGTTCCATTCTTTACTGAGAAGTATAAGTACAACTAGGATATATGTATGTAAAAATATATTGCTAAATGGATAGTGGTAGACTGCTATATAATTCATATTCATTTCCAGGAAGGAAGAAGTTTAAAATATAATGTTAGGTCATGGCAGTGTTTTCATGTGTTAAGCATTGCATGCAGGAAGATTTTAGGAAACAAATACATTTTTTGTCTGAAATGTTTTGAGAACCTTTTTTTTAACCAACCTGAAATAATTTATATCTATAAAGCTTAATTATAATTTGAACTGTTGTCGTTATCTGTGCAGTATGATAAAAAGGTGTTTTAAGTTAAAAAAGGGGCATAACTCCTCCAAAAATAATCTGAAAAGTTGTAATTCGAACTTGCACCAGATAATAACATCGTAAATGTGTATACCAAATTTCATTTGAATCCATAAATAGTTGTAGGCTCTGATGATCGGAAACCACATGGTCATACAAACAAAAATTTCTAAGTTAAAAAAGGGGCATAACTCCTCCAAAAATAATCCGAAAAAGTTGTAATTCGAACTTGCACAAGGTATTACCATGGTAAAGCTGTATACCAAATTTCATTTGAATCCATAAATGTTTGTGGTCTCTATTGAACGGAATACAAATTGTTAACAGACGCCCGCCCGCCTGCCCGCCCACCCGCCCGCCCGCCCGGACGGACAGCACCGTAACGTAATACGTCCCGTCATATGACGGGCGTATAAAAAGTGCCAATGCAAGCTTAAAGCCCACAATGGCATCGTTAATATGGATGAATATATATACAACACTTTTTTCAAGCCAAAAAAAAAAAGAAAAATTTAATATTTAGAATTAATCGTTTAAATATTGTATTATTTATGAATTCTATAATCTCTTCTTCTTCTTTTTTTTTTTTTTTTAAAAAGAAAAAGTTAATTACAGTCAATCTTCCGATACCTGTTATAATGCCTGTTATGGTCACGACGAGATAAGTTAATTACTGCATTGGCAGTAAAAATAATTGAAAATGAAACAATTTATTTTCAAAGTATGTTATCCATTAAGAATTAAATACACTATTTAATATATCATATAAAACAAACATATTACCTATATCACATAAAACAAGGGATGATTTGGTAAGTAAAAGCTAATGCAGTCCAATCCAGTGATTACAGGGACTGTACATTCAGTGATATCTAAAACTGAAGTTGAAAACCTCAAGAAAATTTTACATTGTGCTGGATTTTCTAGCAGTTTCAAACATAAGTGTTGAAGTCTGATCGCCAAAGATACAGCCAACCTTGGATAAACCGCGACCTAAAGAGACTCTCCAGATGAAAACAAAGATGTTATAACAGATATATGAAGACTCACAAGACAAAGGACCATGAAGCATACAAAAACCTAAAGAACAAGATGCATGCTGAGTAATGAGTATGACAGCGACATTGTGATGGACGAAAACAGCAAACCAAAGCGACCCTGGAGCTTCATTAAAAGTAAAAGAACAGGCGCTTGCAGCGTTTCCCCTTTAAAGCGTATTAGTATAGTGTACAGTGATGCCAAGACTAAAGCAGACATCCTCAACAACCAGTTTACATCCGTCTTTACGTCTGAGGATCCAGAGTCGCCACTACCAGACCTGGGAGAGAGTCCATTCACAACAGTGACAGACATTACCGTACATCAATCGGAAGTACTGAAATTGCTGCAACAGCTCAACCCACACAAAGCCACTGGTCCTGACGAAGTATCATCCAAACTTCTCAAAGAAACAGCCAACCAGATAGCTCCGGCTATGACACTATTATTCCAAGCCTCATTAGATCAAGGCAAGGTACTTGAGGAGTGGAAATCTGCAAACATCACACCCCTGTTCAAAAAAGGAGACTGAAATCTTCCAGCCAATTACCGACCAGTGTCCTTGACATCTGTGTGCAGTAAAATCCTGGAGCATGTTGTCCACAGCCATATAATGAGCCACATGGACCACCATAATATCCTCACAGACTCCCAACATGGGTTCAGGAAGCAGCATTCCACAGAAACACAACTGATCCTCACTAATGAAACCTAGCTAGGAGATGTGGGCGAACAGATGGACTATATTCTGGTAGACTTTTCGAAAGCTTTCGACAAGGTCCCACACAATAGGCTGCTGCTGAAACTCCACCACTATGGTATTAGGAACAACCTCCTGGACTGGATCAAGAGCTTTCTTGTTGGAAGAACACAGTAAGTTGTCCTGGATGGTCAATCTTTCACTGCCACAACAGTTTCATCAGGAGTACCACAGGGAACAGTCCTAGGCCCACTCATGTTCTTGCTCTACATAAATGACCTACCATCATCAGTTTCGTCCACAGCAAGATTATTCGCAGACGATTGTATCCTCTACCGGAAAGTCAAGACCCCAGGAGATCAGTCAATTCTGCAACATGACCTGGACAGACTACAACAGTGGGAAGATAGATGGCTCATGAGCTTCAATTCGGACAATTGTGATGTACTTCGCATGACAAGGAAAAGATCACCCCTTGCAGCCAACTATAGAATTCATGGCCAGATACTTAACATCACAGATTTTGCAAAGTACCTCGGACAGAATATTCATAAGACTCTTAGTTAGAATGGCCACATTGACAAGATTACCAAAAAGGCAAATTCCACCCTGGCCTTTTTGAGGAGGAACATCAGTAGCTGCCCAACCAACATCAAGGCACAGTGCTATGCTACTCTAGTCAGACCATCAGTTGAGTATGCATCCAGTGTATGGAGTCCGAGCAGTAAAGACAGCATAAACAAGATCGAAGCTGTTCAGAGACGAGCTGCAAGATTTGCCATTGGAGACTACAGATATACTAGCAATGTAACATCTATGCTTCAACAACTCGAATGGCAATCATTACATACCAGACGCAAGACAGCTCAGGTGACCATGATGTTTAGAATAATCCATGGCCTAGTAGACATCCCAGCTGCCCAGTACCTTCAACAAACATCACTCCGGACAAGAGGCCACACATCTAGGTTCCTGATCCCACACACTCGGACCACAGTCTACCGTACAGCCTTCTTCCCACAGGCAATTAGACTATGGAACCAACTACCAGCCTTTGTCGTAGACGCAGATACCCTAGATAGCTTTAACCTACAGCTATCTAGGGCCACACAGCACTAGGTGGAGAGAGAAGTTTTTATCCTGTTTTTAACCTGCCCTTGTATATAGTCAGCCACCTCCTCACCAGTGCGATAATACTTAAGTGGTTTTTGCACTGTATATGGGAGAAGAAGAAGAAGTCCAAGTCTTGTAATTTACGGCAATTCCCTTATTGGTAATCCAACAGCAATTGGCGTTTAAATAGATAACACAGTCACTGAATGGTTACTCAAGACAAATAAGTTTGATTTGTGTGAAAATTGACAGAAGGAAAGGTCATGTTACATAGTTATCCATCTTAGAGTGCAGGGGGATATGATATTTTTCATATCTTGAATTCAAATTATGTTCTTAAATTCTCTGACAGCTATGCCAAAATAATAACTACCCCCACCCCACCCCCCCCCCCCTACACCTTTTTTTCCCCTTTGTTTCTTTCGAAGTGTAGATTTTATTATCATTCACACTTACAGCAATCGAAGTTCGTTACCTATATTAGTTTGTCGATAAATGTCTGGATCTAGTATATCATCAACTAATGCCTTTAACATGCAAAATTGTCGCTGTACAAGAGGTTGTAGTGTTGTGTGTTCAAATGGATAAGGGATTTCCCCTTCTAAAATTATTTATCTATAGCTTGTTTCAGAAAAGTATTCACTCGGATCGGCATCGGAAATCCCTCCGTTGTGTTGAACACCAGATAAAATCTTCTACAGATTTTGCAATAATCAGCGACAGTGATTTTTATTTTTATGTGTCGCTGCAATTACGTTTTATTCGCAAATGATTAAAGCTGCATTAAGTTTTTCAATTTTCTGATTTTTTTTTTTTTTTTTTGATTTTCTAAACATATATATTTTTTTAAAATAGATATCCTCTAACAATGATCCGTGAGATTCATTTTCTAAAATTTCATTTCTTTTAGCTGTAAATAAACTGAATCCTCTCACCGGTTGGTCAATGTTTAATGATGATTATTATGAGCTTGGAGCATGCGCACGGATGTACGGAAAAACCCATTAATCGAAGGTGAAACATGACAAATTGCATTAAGTGTCCTTAATTAATATCCAGATGTATTTGAAATGGTGTTATGTATCCCTTACTAAGTCACAAATGACAAATTAAACGAAGTTCTGTGTTTAATTTATCGTATTTCACCGTTTTGAAAGTTGTGTTTAAATGACCCGGGTTTTGATGACGTAACCATGTTCTAATATTAGATCCCAAATGCTGCATCTCGCTGGATAATTACTGGAATTTCTGCATTCATTCGAGCTTTTATCATTGAACCAAATGTAACATTGTTCATTAGGAGCATCATTAATTAGATTAGCACCATTTTAATTTTTTCTTAGGAAAACTTAATGCAGCTTTAAAATGTTTTGTTTTGAAATGAACATTAAAAAACTGGACCCAAGCACAAGAACAAATTCTTTTCAAGAATAATCATGCAAGTTGGTGAAATTACTTTTAAACCCTGCCATATTGTCTACTTACAGTTTACAGCAGTCAGTCTTCAATATGCTTACTAGCATACATAAAGAAACTTGAACATCAGTTCTCAGAAACAAACTATAGTGCAGATTCCTCCAAACTGCAATGGCTTCAATAGTTTTTTTTTCTGAAGAACCATTAGAGACTGGAATATATACTTTACCAACATACATTTTTTTATTGCAAATATCCTGTAGAACCTTCAGTTTTATCAAAGTAGTTAATTATGTTGTTGCCTCGGTAACTACACCTTTTTTCAGTTGGAGGAAGGTTTGAGATGCACTTGAATCTTTAACTTTTACAGATCTTTCATGATACCGTCTATACCGCTTTATCACATTTATCCACGCACTTCGTATTTAAAAAAAATCTTCATTTTTTAAACATATTGAAAATAAAACTGTCCCATAAGCAAATTATATCAGCAGGATATGAAAGTTTTTGTCTAACACAGTCAATGGTAACCACTATCAAGGTTCTAGTAACAAATATGCACTCCTTGTCATAAGCCTGAACCAGCATGATATGATATGATATGATATGATATGATATGATATGGTATGGTATGGTATGGTATGGTATGATATGATATGATATGATATGATATGATATGATATGATATGATATGATATGATATGATATGATATGATAAATCAAACATACCAGTCCTTGTCCATATCACAATCCCAAAAACAAAGTAAAAACTTTGCAAACTGGCAAAATATGTTATACACGTGAACTTCCATCAAGGAAGTGAGGCCGGGTGCTCCGGAAGGGTAAGCACCTCCTGTCTAGCTAGCTACACCCGTCGCGTGCAAGTCAATTTTGAGAATGAAAGTAACAAAGAACTATGGTAAATCAAATATATCCAGTATAAGTTGGGATGCAGTGACTACATACTTATCAACAATATTGTGATGACGGCCATAAAACTTTTGAAGGGCCCTGATTAGCCTAGGCTTGCAATATCCTTGTGTCAACAATTTAATTGTAAGTAATTTGCTTCGTTGCAGAAAGTTCCCATAGTTGGAACAAGCTCTACCGTACCGTATTAACAGTGAAACATATACACCATACGCAGGAGAAGCAGGGATATTACTGCAAAGAAACGGAAAGTTGACAAGTTGTCATAATTGAGGTATAAGTACAAATATGAAGCAGAACATGGAGAATCTGTCGTGTCTTTTATTTCAAGCTCACATGGATAGATGACATTCACATATTCTCCAAATTTGTGATTATTTAGAGAAAGAACGTCATCTATATATCTGTATGTGTAGTTGAATGATTTAGCGACAGCTTTTTCTCCAGATTTGACAAGGTTCTGTAAAAATTCTGATTCATATGAATAAAGAAACAAATCAGCAGTTTGTGCCCATTGGTATACCGATTGTTTGTTGAAACATAATATTGCCAAACACAACAAATATGTTGTCTATCAGAAACTCTAACAGTTTGTTGATTGTATCTTCAGTATATTTTTGTTTGCAGTCTGTACGGTGTTTTACAAAATAAACAGAATCCCTGTTGAACACTAGATATTTATATCTTGGTTTACCGTTTTTGTAAAAGAATGAAAAGTGAATGATTTGTTTTAGACGTTCTTTCAATTTAGCATGAGGGATAGTGGTGTAAAGGGTAGAAAAATCAAAAGTTTTTTATACTTGTTACCGAATATAGAGTATTAGAAACAAAATGGTCAAGTAGTTCTTTAGAATTTTTGAGAATCCACATTTGGTTGATGCCAGGTGTAGAATAGACTTTATCTGAATAAGTCTGAAGGCCATCTTTGACGACTGTCAAAATTTGTGTTAGAATTACTGATAATGATTTAGTAGTACATTTAGAGGAACCTGCTATATATCATTACTTGCATGGATTTTTGTGAAGTTTTGGAATCCAATACAAGGCAGGTCGAGTTCTTCCTGTTTTAAATTGATACCAAAAAACTCAGGCAAGGACTCCCCTATGATTGGAAAGAACTTCATCTTTGGTAAAATTAGTTTTGGTATAAGGAAGATTCTCCGATATACTTTCTAAACCAAGCTCCTTAATAAGACATTCAACAGAGAATTTCTTACAAACGAAAATAATGTTATTAGAAGCTTTATCAGTCGGGACAACAACATACCTGTTATGTATGTCAGTAAGGATTGCAGAAACCTTTGGGTCCCTGAGCACTAAAGAAGGTTTAGTACCCATAGACCCTTTAAGTTTTTCAATATGATATGATATGATATGATATGACATGATATGATATGACATGATATGACATGACATGACATGACATGACATGACATGGTATGATATGATATGATATGATATGATATGATATGAAATGATATGATATGATATGGTATGATATGATATAGTAATATAATATAATATAATATAATATAATATAACATAACATAACATAACATAACATAACATAACATATCATAACATAACATAACATAACATAACATAACATAACATAACATAACATAACATAACATAACATAATATAATATAATATAATATAATATAATAACAACACAACACAACAAAACATAATATGATAATGTAAAAATAGACATTTATAGACAGGTTCTTGTTTGTGACATCGAAATGACACGTAACTAATAAGTCAAAAGACACGTAACCATAGCAACGAAGTTTGACTATGGCTTTTCAAATCCTGTACTATAAAGAAACAGTACCTCTTTATAAAGACTATCAGGCTAGTTATCACATGAGTTTTTTAATTGGTGTAATAATTGTAATAATTTTCTGTCAAGTTTAATCATTTGAAAAGCATATATTTGTAATCCTGAGGAGTTGTCCTATCTCTTGTATTGCCATTGGCTATAAATTTTCTTAAAACTTATCCCCAGGAGTTAATAAAATTCTACCTCGTAATTAGGTTATGATAATTTAGTATAAACAGCAACATTTAACAAGTACAGTTTTTAATGCCCCGGTTAAGATTTTTTCACTTACTTCAGAGGTCAGTTCTTTTTAAAATTGTGGAGGAAACCGGAGAACCTGTAAAAACCTTCAACGTTTTGCAAGCAAATTGATAAAAAAAAAAACTTTCTGACACTGGGATCTGACTGGAGCAGAAACTGAATTTAGGCGTTGTGTTATGATACGATGACATAACTGAACGAGCACTTGGAATCACCTGGCCATAGATGCCTACATTTACAGTTTAAAATACTAGTATTTAGAAGCACAAATACAGCCCCTAGTTCATGAGAAAAACTGAATAATAAATAAATAAATAAATAAATAAATAAAAAAGGTTTAAAATGCATAATTAAATCTTTTACACATAATACAAGGTCCAGCGAAAAAAATAGGTTAGATGTAGTGTATTTGATACAGACTATAAGCAGATATAAGGAAACACCGGAAAACAAATTTCGTTTGATCACATGACCAGAGATGGCGGACAGCGATGAAAGCAGCCCACCCTCATCTCCCGACGTTTCTGATGGTTCTTCCATAGGTCCTAGAGTAGTGACCATTTCCAAAACAGATACAGGATTTGGATTTAATGTTCGTGGTCAAGTTAGTGAAGGTGGTGTTTTGAAGTCAATTAATGGCGTTTTATACGCACCGTTGCAACATGTCAGTGCAGTCTTGGATGGAGGGGCAGCTCAGAGAGCCGGGATAAGGAAAGGAGACAGAATTTTAGAAGTGTAAGTAATGTTTTGGGATAAAAAATATTATGATAATGACAGGTGTCGAATCGGGTATAATCAGCTTCTTGACTACGAATGACGATGTTATCCTCTTCGGGCTATCTAAAATCTATTCTGATACGGGTAGAAATTGGGTCACATTGACCTAATTTTTATATTTTTATTTCATATGCTCTAATCAGTCTATTAAAATGGCATATTAATTAAGCTTTGTAAATATTTTTTATAATAAGGTTAATTTGCAGTTGCAGAAAATCTTTTTTTATTCATTTTTATGGAAATTAAGTCCAAATATTTAAGAGTAATGACTGATTCTTTACATATGTCTTTGAGTTGAATTTTGGTTAAAAATTCTGTTTTTGATATAATTTTCCTTTATATATCCTGCTATACGCTAAAAATGTTTTGAGTAGGTGTTGATTGTTGCAAATGACAGCATCTTTCATTAATTGTAATAGTCATGAAAGATGACAAAATTTACATTCACTTTAGGGGAGGAAGAGGTACAATGAATAGAATCAGGCCTTCACAAACGCTGATTTTTAGCAAAAAACTTAAAAAATGCTGATTGGAAAATATCCGAATGGGCTTTTCTCCCCATAATAGTAAGACAAAATCTGATTAAAAATTGTTTATTGCCGGGGGTGTTGATGTACCCTTTGCCTACCACCGCTTGACCTTACCAGCATTTGTGGAGCCCTGAACAGAATACTGAAATGTCTGGTTGAGTTAAGTAGTATTAGTTTGATACTGTTTACTGGTACTCAATCTTTTGCTCATCTGATTACATGTTAAGTTGATTTGTTCAAATGCTCTGTTGTCCTGGTACCAACCTTCAATAAATTTTGCATCAGCTGGGGCTGGTTGACCTTGACTGACATGCAAAGTCACAGTGACCTAAAGTAGTAAAATTATTTTAAACTTCTTGTCTTGAATAGAAAGGTCTAGAAACTAAACTTTATTTAGCATCAGGACTGAGAAAGTTCTACTATCTTTCCAAAGCTGGTTGACCTTGACCCAAATTTGAGGTCACAACCACATAAAGAAGTAAACTATTAAAACCATTTTCTTGTCAGAAACCAAAATGTCTAGAAGCTCAAAACTTTGCATACATCGTCTCCACATAAGGCTCTAAATAGTTTTTGAAGCTGGTTGGTTTTGTTTAGAAATTTATTTTAATTCTGATTTATGCAAATGTCCCTAAGTTAGCAGTTTAAGGCACAGTGGCCTCCTGTCTATTTTGTGGTGAATGTTTTTATTTTATTAGTTTATTTGCAAATCAATTTAGGCCAACTACATGTAGATGCGCAAAACCATTTAGACCTCCAACTGCATTCATCTACATATATATAACTCTTTTATTATCACTTCATATCATGGAAAGCACTGTCATTTTGTCAATATTTGTTATCCGTTTTTAATCATGTCCTTAAAATTTTGATAGATTTGCTTTACTTTTAATGAAAATCTACAAGAGTCCCTAGTCAGAAGTGCACTTAAAATGTCTGGGATCATCATCATATAAGAAAAATGGGCATGAATGTGTAATTTATGAAAATTTGCAAACTGAAAAATACAATGTTCCCGACCTATACTCTCTCAGCTAAATGAATCTACCTGGAAAATTACAAAATGACATTATACATTTGTATTAAACGGTAAGTTGAAAAAAAAAAGATTACTGATTGTCATATTCAAGATGAAAAGCGTTTTTTACATTTTGTTCATTCACATTTGTCACAGTGACAATTGCAGTAATGATGTCTGAGGTGTTCATGTATACCTTGTTAATTTCAATATGTACTATTTGTTACTATCAACAGTGTGTGAAGATTTGTAAAATTATCACTGGTTGGAATTTATTATACAAGTTTTTATTACAAGATGATTAGGTAGTTACAAGTTCCTGTATCTAGTAGATGAAAATGCTTTTGTAATGTTTTGAAATAGAATATGGTAGTTCAAATCTTTGTAAAATTCATAAAACATACTTGCCCGATTGAATTAAGGAAAAACTTCAACTGTGTTGTCATTTTATTAGGTTAGTATTTAAGGAAATTCTTCTTTATAAAATATACTTATCTGATTAAATTTTTAAAAAAAAAAATCCAACTGTGACTGTGTTGTTGTGTAATTATTGCTGGCTATTAAGTGAAAGTCTTATGGCAGACAAATAGAGAAAAATTTTTGACAATCAAATAAATCAACCAGACAGAAACAATTTTAAGGCCAAGCCAAGTACCTGAATTATTATTAAATACGTTTTTGTCAATCTCAGAATAAAATTTTACAGGTATATATACTTGTTTTTTTCCCAATTTTGTGCACTGAGATTGATATTTCCTTTTTTTTAACTAAAGAGAAACCATTTTAAAAAAGTACCCAACAAAAATGTACCTTTCTTAGGCAAACAACTTGGAGAGACTATTAGTCAGCAAAGTTCATGGTTTTATTAGTTCAAAATTTTGAACAGGCAATTAATAAGAAATTGAATATTAAATTTTAAGTTAAATATAAAATCATTCTGAAGGAAGTCTGCAACACTTGTCATGTGTGATTTATCTCTACTGAGAACATTAACATGTACCTGCAGCACTTGTCATGTGTGATTTATCTCTACTGAGAACATTAACATGTACCTGCAGCACTTGCCATGAGTGATTTATCTCTAATGAGAACATTAACATGTACATGTAGAACTTGTCATGTGTGATTTATCTCTACTGAGAACATTTACATGTACCTGCAGAACTTGTCATGTGTGATTTATCTCTACTGAGAACATTAACATGTACCTGCAGAACTTGTCATGTGTGATTTTTCTCTACTGAGAACATTAACATGTACCTGCAGAACTTGTCATGTGTGATTTATCTCTACTGAGAACATTAACATGTACCTGCAGCACTTGCCATGAGTGATTTATCTCTAATGAGAACATTAATATGTACCCGCAGAACTTGTTTGTCTTTACTGAGAACATTAACGTGTACCTGCAGAACTTGTCATTTGTGATTTATCTCTACTGAGAACATTGCCATGTACCTGTAGAACTTGTCATTTGTGATTAATCTCTACTGAGAACATTGGCATGTACCTGTAGAACTTGTCATGTGTGATTTATCTCTACTGAGAACATTAACATGTACCTGCAGAACTTGTCATGTGTGATTTATCACTACTGAGAACATTAACATGTACATGCAGAACTTGTCATTTGTGATTTATCTCTACTGAGAACATTGACATGTACCTGTAGAACTTGTCATGTGTGATTTATCTCTACTGAGAACATTGACATGTATCTGTAGAACTTGTCATGTGTGATTTATCTCTACTGAGAACATTAACATGTACCTGCAGAACTTGTCATGTGTGATTTATCACTACTGAGAACATTATCATGTACATGCAGAACTTGTCATGTGTGATTTATCTCTACTTAGAACATTAACATGTACATGCAGAACTTGTCATGTGTGATTTATCTCTACTGAGAACATTGACATGTACCTGCAGAACTTGTCATGTGTGATTTATCTCTACTGAGAACATTGACATGTACCTGCAGAACTTGTCATGTGTGATTATCTCTACTGAGAACATTGACATGTACCTGCAGAACTTGTCATGTGTGATTTATCTCTACTGAGAACATTTACATGTACCTGTAGAACTTGTCATGTGAGATTTATCTCTAATGAGAACATAACATGTACCTGCAGAACTTGTCATGTGTGATTTATCTCTACTGAGAACATTAACATGTACCTGCAGAACTTGTCATGTGTTCGATTTATCTCTACTGAGAACATTAACATGTATCTGCAGAACTTGTCATGTGTGATTTATCTCTACTTAGAACATTAGCATGTACCTGCAGAACTTTTCATGTGTTCGATTTTTCTCTACTGAGAACGTTTACATGTACCTGCAGAACTTGTGTGATTTATCTCTACTGAGAACATTTACATTTACCTGCAGAACTGTGAACATTTACATGTACCTGTAGAACTTGTCCTGTTTGATTTTTCTCTGTTGAGAACATTAATAATCTCAACCAGCATTCAACAGTATTGTATTCTGATAGTTCCAGGAAGTTTCAACAAAATCTTGTTTAGATTATACAGTAGTCTGACAGTTTGATATGTATGTTATTGAGAGTTAGAAAAAATAACAGGCATACAATAATGAAAATCTAATTTGTCTGTTTATCATTTCAAACAATTAAGTTCTTAATGATGTAATTTCATATGACAACTTTGCTTAACAAAATTCCATTATAGAAAACTGTGACCTTTAATGCATTACATGTGTTATATCATTGGGAAAGTAAAAGTTAATACATGTACCACATTGAACCTAGGACATATAGATTTATATTCTGCCAATGATTGCAACTAAAGTGTAGGCAGCGACATTCCCTTTTAAATGTCGCTGGTGTAGGCAATGCTATTATTTTCTTAGATTAAAAACTAAGGTGATCATAATGGTGGCTTGGAAGTAACCTGATAAAATTTATTCTCATATGATCTTATTACTAGAATAAGCTATCAGGTAATAATTGGTAACGGAAGAAGGGATCAGGTGCTACTCTGTTGAACCCTACTTTTATCTCCCTTGAATCCAAGGGCCTCATTGGCTGAGTAGTCTAAAACACTTACAGACCACAGTGCCTCTTGGAGCCTAGATTTGAATCCTGTTCTGGCAGTTCCTAGTGTGAGAAAGTTTGTCAGTTCCTTTGCTGAAGGTTGTGGTTTTCTTTGGGTACTCTAGGTTCCTTCAACATCCCACAACTGATCACCTCAGAAATGAAAAAAAAATCTTGACTTGGGCATTAATGCCATTACTCCTTGCCTGAAATCTGTGGTCTGGAGTCAGACCTTGTCTTGGGTGGAAACTGTCATCTAATAAACAACATTATTCTTACTCAGCTTTGGACCACTACGGTAGCTCAGTTGGTTTAGTGTTCGCTTCATATGTGGAAGGTTGAGGGTTCAAACCCTGGCCAGGTCTGACTTGAAAATTGGAAGTGACTGTTCTTTTGCTAAGCACTCGGCAGTTAGAAAAAGAAAGGTTCACAAGGTTCTTCAAATGAGACCTTAAAAACTATTACCCTACCTCTGACTAAATTCTATGATAGTGATTGGCTAAATTGAATCACATGACCAACCCAGTATCATTCTGTACATAGCCACACATGCAAAAATACTGGGTCAGCAAGGCTGATACCGGGTGGGTTAGAGTTACGTCCCCTGTGGCTAACGTAAACGTCAACAAAAATGGCCTAGTTTTAACTCTTTGTATACATCACAAGTACGTCATTTTACAAATTTCTACTGTGTAGGGTCGGTTCAACACACTTAAAGGACAGTTCAAAAATTTATTTATTTATTTATTTATTTATTTATTTATTTTGAAGTTCAAATGTTATGTTATTAAATAACATGTATAAAACTTTATTAAGTCATATTCCTTGTTGTAATATTTTATTGCAGTCGGATATTTTTTTAAAAAATTTCTTTCATCAGCATTATTTCTATTTTTTAAAAAATAGATCTAGCATTGGGTCATCGGTAGGGAAAAAAAGTTACATGGTTTGTAAGTGTCCGGTACAGAATGATACAGGGTCACTAAAAAAGATATCTTTTCTACTGACCCTGTATCATTCCGTACCGGACACTTACAAACCATGTAACTTATAATACCCTAGAACCCTCCCTGCACATTGCCCTAAGCGCACTGCAAAGGTAAATTTCTGCCACTTCACCTGTAGCTGGTGATGTCTCAATATAATTGAAATATTCTTGACTGAGATGTAAAAACCAATTACATTAATCAATCAATCTCACTCTTTTTTGGACAACACTCCAGTATATATATCCAAATTCTATTTTAAAATTTTTATTTCCTTTTTTCCCACAGAAATGGTGTTAATGTAGAGGGTGCCACACATAAACAGGTTGTTGATCTTATTAAATCAGGTGGAGATGACCTAACACTCACAGGTAAGTACAAATTATAAAAATATTGACTTGGGGCTTCCATTTGGCCCATGACTTTTTTGAAATGAAGAACTCCAGGTTACCCTCTGACATCTCCAGTTTACCATCTAACATTTGTAGTTTACCATTTGACTTCTACAGTTTCCCATTTGACATCTCCAGTTTCCCGTTTGACATCTCCAGTTTACCATTTGACATCTCCAGTTTACCATCTGACATCTCCAGTTTACCATTTGATATCTCTAGTTTACCATTTGACTTCTCTAATTTACCATTCCACATTTGTAGTTTACCATTTGACATCTCTAGTTTACCATTTGACATCTCTAATTTACAATTCGACATTTGTAGTTTACCATTTGACATCTCTAGTTTACCATTTGACATCTCTAATTTACCATTCGACATTTGAAGTTTACCATTTGACATTTCTTAAGTTTATCATTTATCATCTCTAGTTTACCATTTGACGTCTCCAGTTTACCATCTGATGTTTTAAGTTTACCATTTGACATCTCAAGTTTATCATCTGATGTCTTTAGTTTACCATATGGCATCCCCAGTTTACCATTTGACGTCTTCAGTTTACCATTTGATATCTCTAGTTTACCATTTGACATCTTCAGTTTACCATTTGATATCTAGTTTACCATTGGACATCTCCAGTTTACCATTTGTCATCTCTAGTTTACCATTTGATATCTCTAGTTTACCGTTTGGCATCTCTTGTTTACCTTTTGGCACATTATATTATTTGTGTAGTTCTACTGAATTCATTAGATATAAAAATTTGCAAAAGTTGGTTTTCTTGTTAAAATGTTAAAAATGTTATTTCAGGATTTGTGGCATATACTTGTTTCCTTCTAGGGTTTCTAGTACAAGGTGTTAGTCACATGGCTCAATGGCTCAGTAGTCTCAAGAGTTGAACTATATATATATATATATACAAAGTTTATACATACATGCAACTGCTTCTTTCTGAAACTCGGGAATTATTCAATTTCCAAGAGTTGAAAAATAGTTTCAAATAGAAGTTCTAAGGAAATTTTTACTTTTTGAAATAAATATTCAAATACATGTAACAGAATTCTTGTTCATTTAAGCAGCAGAACCAGACCTTCTAAAATCTGTTGGAAGATCATAAAAACTTATTAAATTTTGGTTCTCAACAACTTGATACAATTTTTAAAAATTGACAGGAACCAAAGTCACCTTTAGGGACCAAAATCACCATTAGGGACAAAAATCACCATTAGGGACCAAAATCACCATTAGGGACAAAAATCACCATGAGGGACCAAAATCACCATTAGGGACCAAAATCACCATTAGGGACCAAAATCACTATTAGGGACCAAAATCACCATTAATCCATTCCACTCAAAGTTTCAGTATTATGAGCAATATTGGGGTTGTTATAAAATTTAATAAATATTTATATAGTATATAAGTATACTGGTATACTGCTCATCCAGAGCTCTTTCTTATCACCAGTCAATGAATTATTTTATTTACTTGATTCACGGGAACATGAAGCGCATTTTATTATAAATATTTTTCAATTCAAACCCCAAAACAAAAAAATTCTGATGAAGAACCCATCTCTCCGTCTGTTGAAACACATAATCCTGTGAAAAATTATACAAAACCGTCTGACTCCGAATCTGATGTGAAACATATCTGGTTGAATGATGATCGTTTTTTAAGTCTTGGTTGTCATTTGATAACAAAACTGGTTTTATGACATGTAAATTTTGCATTTAGATGGGCAAGGTAAACAGTTTTACTTCTGGATCATGCACTAACTATCGTACTTCAACACTTATACAACACCAATCATCTTCAGATCATAAAAAATCATTTGTTGACATTGATTTGCAAACTAGACTCTACTTTTGAACAGAAAGTTCAAACTTTGTACGACAAGGCAAAAAAAAAAAAAAATTTATAATTTGTGCTTTGCGATCTGTTTATTGGTTATCAAAGGAAAAAGTGCCTACATTAAAAAGTAATTCTTTACTAGAATTGAAAGCACTCCAGGGTTGTACAGATCTAGGATTTGCACTCTGGTTGAAATGCTACTTATGATTTGACCCCATTTAGAAATCATGTCCCACTCCCATCAGTTCTAGATTGAACACTTCTGGCAGCATAGATATATCCCACACAAACAATGGCCAGTAAGATTAACTTTCTCATATTTGCGAAAAAGGATTTTCAGACTGGCGACATGTACATTGTTGCAGAAGAATAGAAGATGGGTTGGGGAAACCAAAAAAGATTCCAGGGCTAGCCCTGTATATATACATGTATATATTTAACATCTGACCGTTATTTCTCAAAGATCAGTAATACAAAGTATCCTTAATTCAATCCAATCATGTACATGACACTGATGAGGTTTAACTTCATTACAGTAATATTGTGTCTGAAAATAACTGCTAGTAATTCATCCCATGAGGTGAATTCATGTTTGAAAATAATTCTGTCTGTGCCCATGGCAGTAATGACATCAATAGCACTTATTTGGTTAGTTAAGTTTTATTATTATTTACTCATTGTTAGGTTATTGTGAAGTTAATAAATCATGTTTTTTTTTTTTTTTCATCGTAGGTGGTAATAAAAAAGACAATACTGAAAAAATTGAATAATACACAAATGTTTTTGATTCAGTTTTTAAGGATTGTTTTTTGGTTCCAAATTGCCCCACACTAAAAAAAAAAAAGTTAATAAAATAAAAACACAAAGCGATAGTTTTGTACAATATTTGCAATAAATGTTTTTATGTATAAGCATTAACAGTCGTAATTGTGGTCACTGCAGAGTTATTTATCTCCAATATGGCAATTAGAATTGATACTGCTAGCTAACCTTCATAAGCAAGTTTGCTTACTGGTATTAATTTATTTTACCATAATAGTTATTTTGGATATTGCTTTATATTAATTACACTATAAGTGGGAGGTCATGGGTTCAAACCCCAACCTGAACCAAGACTTGTAGTAGTGACTTTTCAAGCACTTAGCATTACAAAATGAAATTCATGGTTTTTTAGATGGGAACTTAAAATAAATGAGGCCCATGTCACTGTAGGTGTGGCACAATAAAGAACCCTGCTGAATAATGCCATCAGCACAATGCACAAGCAAAATTTCTGCACTTTGGCCTATAACTGGTGACATCTCAATGCAAGAAAAATATTCTTGACTTGGATGTTAAACACCATTACTCAACTCAACTTCATGTATGTATGCTCCAAGCTGATAATTAACATATTACTGAGTTGGCCTAAGCTTTAAGGATTTCCATTCATTATGGGCTAATATGTGTGAATTTCAAAAAATGAATCACAAAGATTGTAATAACAACCAATTTATATTGGTTAAAAAAATATATTTTAGAAAATAATTCTTTTTTTTTTTCAATAATGGGTAAACTTAATGTAGCTTGAAAGTGGTTATCAGAGTTGTTAATTCAATGTGAGCAAAATGCCCCAGGATGTATAAAATTTTTTGAGGGATAATTTTCAGAATCAATTTGATAGTAATGTCTGTTTTTAAAGAACTCAGTTCATAATCACCACAGATTTTTATGTGATCAAGAAATTTTATGTACAGGTCTGTAAAAGTGGGTTGTATTTTGAGGGAAAATTTTCAGAATTTTCAGATTTTTATGTTATCGAGAATGTTATCACATCAAAATAGAATCACATACCGGTATGCTGTCTTTGTGTGCATTTAGTCTTGTTTTAATCAAAATTTGACATCTAATGAATGTCTGTTTTTAAAAAACTTAGTTCATAATCACTGGAGATTTTTATGTTATCGAGAATCTTATCACATCAGAATAGAATCACATACCGGTATGCTGTCTTTGCATGCATTTAGTCTTGTTTTTATCAAATTTTGACATCTAATGAAGTACTGAACATTCACTTGTTTTCCTAGTGTTTCTATAAACATGATTTGTATGAAATATTTCAAAGAAAAATAATCCATTTTTCAGTTTTAGTTTTCCATAGTTGCATGCAATATTGAATATCTCCATGGCAACATATGAATATGATATTTTCAAGGAATTTTTACAGAATATAATCTGAGATTTTAGATTTTCCTTATAATGATTCTTTGGGTGATGATTTAATGTTTTTCCTAAAAAATGAAGCCTTACATATATCGTTATGGCAACCCTGTCACTCTTTACAGAAATGTGGTATTATCCGAAAAGATATTTACATGAAGCACGTCAATGTTTACATAGGTGTTTATGATTGGTTAATATCAGGGATAGAAGTTGATTAAATAGGGGTTTGCAACTAGAAAAATCCAACATTGTCTACTAGTGAGAATCTAGAAAAAAAAGGGAATTGAGTCATATTGAGAAATTGAAAAAATTCAAAGATAAATTCAATATACATTTATATCTTATTAGAATAAATTAAACCGAGTGGTGGCTCCATTCTACCACATGTATTGTAAGGAAAATTTTGCCATTATAAACTTGATTTTTGAAGCAATGGCCAAGTGGTTAATTCCCTCAAAGTTCAAGGTGTCTCTGGTTGTCTGGATGAGACCTTAAAAACCAATGCCCCGTTTCACAGCAGGCTTGGCACATTAAAAGAACCCTCCCTGCACATGTCCCTAAGCCCGCTGCAAAGGTAAAAATTTCTGCCACTTTACCTTTAGCTGGTGATCTCTTGACATAAATGAAATATTCTTCACTGGGAAGTAAAACCTCATTGAATCAATCAATCAATCAATCCAAGGTATCTCATCACTGTGGATTCTATGGATTCCACTCTAGTCTGAAATTCATCTGACCCTATGTCTGGTAGCTGTGAGTAGGGTCAAAATAATTTCAAACGGGGTGCTGCCTCATTTCTCTAAAAATGCTAGTGGGACCATAAAAAAATTACTTATTTCAATTGATAGTTGATTAATTTGTCTTCCAAAATATTTTGAAGCAAAGGTTTGTGAGGTCAAATGGTCTTGATTTGAAAATTGAAAAAGAGATTGGTAAACATCAACACCAAAGAATTGAATCCAAACTCAATTAAATGGCAATAATATCTCGAAAGACATAGATAATTTGGAAGACAAATCATTTACCTATTGACAGAGTTACTTACTTTTTTACAGTTCTACTGATATAGTCAGTCAGAAGCAAAATGAAGCGGCACCCCTTCTGATGCCAGTCATTATAGAAAAATCCCAGTTTTTTATATACAAATTGTTCTGATCTTGACAAAGCTGCCCAGGCATTAAGTTTGATAGTTTTAAAGGAAATTCAGACCGTTTTCACTTCAGTTGAGAAAGAGTTTTTTTTTCCTTTTTGTATGCCTTTACACAGGGTCTTGTTACCAGTAAAATGGACTGGGTTGTGGTCTACTGTAAAGGTCACCTATAAGTGTGCACTAGGGCAAATCAGAAAAAGAAATTCTTGCAAATACTCTCACATCACGTGAACATGTGTTTATATCATTCCTTGATATTAATACCAAAACTTGTCTAGTTGCAAGTAGCTTAAAAATTGCTGATGTGATATAAATAAGCATTCAACCAATATGGCTATCTTAGTTCCCTTGCAATTGAAATTATGTACAATAACTTTCATGTAGTGAATTGGAGTAATAGTATTTTACACTCCAGTCAGGGTTCTTTCACTAATAGTTGTTATTGTCAGTTCAAAGGATAGTGAAATAGGAGATTTCAGACCTTCAGAAAACCATTTCTGACCACTCTTCTGCACTAAATTCTGCCTACATGTGAGTTAAAAGAATTTCCAAGGTGAATAAATCACATAAAAAATGTACTTTCTTATATCCTTATAGATAATCATTGTCATGGGAGTTGTTTAGTATTTTAAATTGACATATCCCCTCTCTTCACCTAATTCCTCTTGGTCAGATTTTGGGTTTGAGAAAATTTGTCTTATTACACTTCTTAAAGGTCAGTGGTTTCTATAGGTACTCTGTTTTCCTCCACCATCCCAGAACTGAAGGTAAGACTTCCTTTTGTACCCCCACCCCACCCCATCCATTAAATTCTATGAAAAAGTTTTGAAAATTCAATTTTCACAGATATGTTCAAAGTGGTATGACTTGATCATTTATAGGATATTTCATTTGAAATTAAAATTTAAGTGGAGGGTACAAATTAAGAAAGTCCTTCCAGCTGAATTAATGCTTCAGTTCAAAATGAAAAAATCCTGACCAGAGCATCAAACATTGTTTACCCTGTTTACTCAGTCACATGATATTAGTTTCTCTGCTGAATTTTAAAATTGAAGAAGGAAGAATTTGATATGGTTTTTTTTTATTTATTTACTCATTTGTTTATCATTTTTCACGTGAGTTTGCAGGTATTTTATTTCATATGACATTAAGTTTTATATTCTAAATAAGGAAATTGTCATTGCAGTCACATGATTTTACTGATTTGTTTATTTGTAACTTAAAGCATGACATTTAGATATTGGTGATATACATGTATATTTGCCTAAATTTACTATATAAAATATGTAGTTTTCCCTTTGGAAAAAATGACTAGAATTTCCTCATTTGTCATCTTAAATACTAGTAACCAAAAATAATAGTGATACAAGTCTTAGAGCAAAACTTTATTTAACAAAAATTTAATAAAACGTCCAATTTTGTCTCAAAAATTGAAGAAAAAAAAAAGAAAAGAAAAAAATCAGATATTGTTAAAGTTCTTAAAACATGTTTGCAGTGAGGATCCTATCTATTGCAAACATAATATACCGGTAGTTTGATATTTATTCAAGAATAATTTTCTGTAAAAAGGTTAATTTTTTTTAATGTAAAGGGCAAAATATTGTGATTAAAAATGTAACAAAATCACTTCATTGACTTTTGATTCAATTGAAAAAAATTCTTCCATATGAAATGGGTAAATTATATATATATATACACTCACTATTTACTGTAAATTGTTTAAGGAGTGTATAATAATGTTCAAAAGGGGTTCCATTTTGAAACCATTTTGTGTAAACAACGCTTTTTATGATTTTTTTGGATTGACTGGCTTACAGTATTTTAATACCTGAACTCAGTGACCCATATTGGGCAATTAAGCTCTTTACTAATATTACATAAACAGACTGGTCAATCTGAATGGTCAGTCTGTTGAAATTACATGTATTATTGTCTATGATGTAATGTCCACTTGTGTGTTAAATCCACCATATCAGTGTTAAGTTGTCATAAAATAGAAATTTTTTATAGACATCTTAATTGAACATATATTTTACATAGAAAATATATCCCAGTACCAGTGTTGGCCATTAGTCTGAAAATTTAGAATTTTGAGATGAAAAAAAGTTGAAAAAAAAATGAAGATGACCAGCATGTTTTATATAAAGTAGTTTGTGAGAAATTTTGGAGTACCCTTATATAGACGTTTTATTAGACTAGTGTGAAAAAAAAATCAGTGAAAATGAATGTGAAATTGAAGAAATTGAATGTCCCAGACATACTTAGATTCAAGCGGAGTTTTTCCGCTAGCAATGGAAGAATACTTTATTCTAAAAATTGTAGTCAGATTAACGAAACTCAGGAAAATAGCGTAAAAGGAGAAACGGAACATAAATGTGGTAATTAAATTATTAAATCTTATTTCTAAATATTTTTGACTTACGGTATCATTGGCTTAATTGATTAGAAATATAGTTGACATTGAAATGACCAATGATATTTTTAATTTCTTTTTTCACTTTTTTTTCTTCTATAGTTATTTCAGTACCAGAACAAGTTGCAGAACGATTAGAACCAAGTGATGACTCGTCAGGTCCTTCATATATAGATTATTCAGAGAGAAGATCCTTACCGATATCTATCCCCGATTACCAAACTGTTGAACAGAATGGTGAAAAATTTGTTGTAAGTAATCTTTATGTATCATTTAATGTTCAGTAAATCCAGAAATCCAGAAAAAAAATCTATATATAATCTATATATGATACACTCAAATTGGATTGATTTTAAATTTTGTTGGTTTTAAAATTTTTTAAAGGGCCAAGAACTATAAGGGTAAATTACTAAATAGTTTAGGGGTTTTTGTTCTCTAAACAGTTGTAATCCAGGGCAAACTGGGCTTCCATGGCCAAGTAGTATTATGTGTAAAATTATGGATCACAGTAGGTTGGAATATCACTCGGGTAGATCCTAGTGTGAGAAATTTGTCAAAATGCATGCTGAAGGTCAGCCGGTTTTCTCTCCGGTTTCCTCCATTGACCATGAACTACCTGCCTTGATAAAAGTCAAATAATCTTAACTAGGGTATAAAATACCATCAATCTTGTTCGATTCAATCCAGTCCAATTTAAATCAGGCGAAAGCTTCACCATTATTCTTTTACTTTTCTTCTTTTATTATCCTTTTTCCTTTTCCTAACTTAATGGCAAATCTGTTTCCATAAATTCAAAATTACTAGTAGCCAAATTTAAAAAAATTGTGAAAATATAGTCTTTTTTAATTTAAAAGTATTTTCCCCCAAATTTGCTAAAATATGTTACTTTTTGAAAGAATTTCTCAGAAATTAGTAGCCAGTGGCGATTTTGGCTACCAAGAATGGAAACATCGCAAATGTGAAAAAAGATAGGTTTTCAAAATATTATGAAGCCATTTTGTATATCATCACTTGAGGCTTTTGACATCTGGAATTGGTTAAAAGACTTTGTATTTAAAGTTCCATTACAGAATTTGTTAAATTTAAGGGAGAAAAAAAACTTTTTCTAAGGAATGATATTGTAAACAGAGACAGGGATTAGATTAAAAATGATCAAATTATAGATTTTTTTTTTTGTAATCACCAAAAATTTACAGTATGATTGAAATGTTATTTGATTAATATTATTTTTTTTTCAAAAATATTCCTAAAAAATGAATGTATATATGAAATGTTATTTGTTCAGTATTTGATTTTTAAAAAAAAAAAAAAAATTGCTAAAGATTAACAGTACATATGGAATTGTATTTGATCCAATATGACCATGGTAAAAGATAAAACAATTGATTGTAGTGCAAATATATGACATTATTGATGACAGCAACATAGATAACCACTTGACTGAAATATCATCAGTCATTTATTTGATTAATTCATGTAAAATACTAAAAATCCTGACTTTATATTGCAAGTGTGGCAAAAATATTTATTTTAACTCGGAAAATGTAGTATGATAATTCTTTTTAGAACGTTGTAAATATGTTGAAGAAAATTAACACAAAGATATCTACCATACTTAAAAGATATGACATCATAATCAACATATAACTTAGAAACAATAAACAACAAATTAAGTCATTGTCCCAAAAGGACAAAAAAATTTGCTCTAACTCCATTTTAGGATTTTTTGGTTTTACCATGTTTAAAACATTTATCTGAAATTAAACACACACACACACACACACACACACACACACACACACACACACACACACATTTATGTGTGTAGAATATAAGAATATTAGTGTTAGTGTTTCATTATAATCACTTCATTAGGTTGGGGATTAATGTTGATAATTACCATGTACATGGCTTAATGGAGTAAAGCTGGCTGTAATTACAAAAAACCCATAAATACTGCAATTAAGAACTTCCACGTTAATTACCATATTGTTTGTAATAACAATTCATTCACAAATTGCTATGTGATGACAGAGTGGTTGACCTTTTTTAGCCATCAGTTCATTCTCTATTTTGTGGACTTCACTCTGATCAGCATTAAGTGAGAATGTGTTGTCACTCTGATCAGCATTAAGTGAGAACGTGTTGTCACTCTGATCAGCATTACAGTTTTATCTTGATGTCTCAATGCTGGTACAATAGACTTCATTTTGAGTGGTCTGGTTTCATAAATCTGTATAATGCTAATTCATTATTTAAACTTGTGTTGAAAGTAACAGTGTAAGAGATTAATAGGGAAAAAATCTAAAGATCTTTTTTTTTTTTTTTTTTTTTGGTGAATTGCTATAATTGTAATAGCCGTAATCTGCTAAATAAATACAGTAAGCCAGCATTTTAAGACCTCCTCCTCTTCTTTCTTCTTCTTCTTCTTCTTCTTCTTTCTTTCTTCTTTTTTTCTTCTTCTTTTTCTTCTTCTTTCTTCTTCTTTTTCTTCTTCTTCTTCTTCTTCTTCTTCTTCTTCTTCTTCTTCTTCTTCTTCAGGATCCTTAATAGAATACCCAATATTCTTCCATTTAATGCCTTAACATTTTCTCTGTTTGTATTTCTATATTTATAAGATAAACAGCAGTATTATCTCATTGGCACTTGAGAACCTTATTGGCTGGGTGGTCTTTAACTTGTTAGAAAGTTTTGTCAGTTTACTGGCCAATTTAGGTTGGTAGTTATCTCCAGACTCTCTGATTTCCTCCACCATCATAAAACTGACCACAAAAAGTGAAAGATATTAACAACTCTCTCTGACCTTAAAGATACTTGCTTTATACTTTTGGTAATAACAAAAAATAAATTGTGATTTAAAAAAAAATAATAATAATAATATAAAAGTTCTAAAACATAACCACATAAAATACCCCAGATTTCCTGATTATTGTGTGAATGTATTATGTAGGCCCAAAAATGCACAAACTAAAAAGCAAAGCAATTCCAGAATCAGAGAGAATGCAATATGCTTCTCTATCTTCTTTGTTTAGGGCCTTTGTGACAAAATGGTCTATTATCTTATTTATCTCCCCTGACTTCATCGGTTCAATCCTACTAGGGCAAATGTTCAATTGTAAGAATTTGTAAGTTTGTCAGTTCAATAATGACTTGCAGAAATTGATGGTTTTCTTCAGCACTTTAAAATCTGAAAACTGAGTCTACTTATTTTATTATGTGTAAAAGATTTTTGACTGGGAAATAAAACACCATTACTTTTACTCTCAAGCTTCTTTAAGCTGTCGGTTTTAACAGTATGTCACACTGAAATTGTCTAGGTTACAGACTTCATGTGATTTAATCCAAATTGTAAAAGGAAAAAATTGTGAAAAAAAATAAAACGATACTTTCCTGAATTTGTAATTTAAGATTAGGACTTGGAAGTAAATGTATAAAATTTATTGATTAAAACAGAAAGTGAAGGAGAGATAGGACACTTGGGGCTTAATCTCCGAGAAGATTAAATCTTGTATGTCGGAAATATACAAATTTATATGTTTATAGGGAAAAGGTTCCTGAAAGCTGGTAAAATAAATTCCTTATAAAACTGTCATGAGTGTTTAGTCCATTTATCCTAATTTTGGATGAAAAGAAATTAAAATATAAATAAAGAAGATGTTGTTGTAATGTTGTTTAATGTCGCATCAGCAATTTTACAGCTATATTCATGACCAGTGCAAGGTTATTAATTTCCATGATATAATCTAAGAAACAAGTTTGTGTATGCATGTATTGTGCGAGTTAGTATTATGGCCTGCAATATATATATACTAGTATACACTCTTTTGTAAGGTGCTAGCTCGCCGAGTATATCTGCCACAGACAAGCATAAACTCCCCCATGCAGTCACATTATTATGGCACCAGGTGAAACAGTTGATACTTTATCCTCTTAATTCTGAGCACCAGACGAGGAAGCAATATCTCTTATATCTCTTAAAGTCTTATGTATGACCAGGACCTAGATTTGAACCCACAACCTCCTGCTTTAGAGACAGATGCTCTTCCATTGAAACAGAGAGGTGGTCCAAATGAAGATTTAGTAGGGAAATATAAAAACAGGAAAATGCCATAAAGTAAAACCTGTTTTATTGGCCCTGTCATTTTTAAATGGCTCTTTTATAAAGTTGAAATATTCTTCAATGAAATGGTAGGGCCTTGGTGGCGAAGTGGTCTAAAGGGTGTGCTTACAGATCAGAGTGCCTCCCACCGCCTGGGTTTGAATCCCACTCAGGACAGATCCTTGTGTGAGAAAGTTTGTCATCTCACTTGCCGAAGGTCAGTGGTTTTCTTTGGGCACTCCAGTTTCCTCCACCATCCCAGAACTGACCACCTTGAAATAAGTGAAAGAATCTTGACTGGGGCGTAAAACACCATTACTCCACTCCACTCCACTCTTCAATGAAATGAAAACCCTATATCAATAATTCTTAAGTTCATTGTTCTAGGTAAATGTTAATTGTTTCTTGCCATAAAATTGTTATCCAAAGTTATTAATAAATCTTCTGACAAATAGTTTAAAAGATGCATGTTGTCAGTTATATATTCAAATTTTGATTGGATTAGAAAATCCCTCCTTCATTTTCATTATCTGTTTTATTATTTGTCATGTATAATATTTGTCATTTGATAACTTAAGTTTTTTTCTTTTTTTTAGCTCACCTAGCCTATAGTTATATATTGATATGATGTTCATTTTGATATATGTTTCAAGGTCATATGTTCAAAGGTCAAGGACATAGCTGCATAAGTATAGTTAAATGGTTAATTATTTGGAAATTATTTATTGTACTATAGAACTTTACTATATGCTAATACACATATCTAATTTTTTTAGTCACATTTCATTTAGAAGAAGCTTATATGCTTCTCATAAATGAAATATGACTAGATATTTTTGGCATTGTTGCAGTTCTAAACTTTAGAAAACTTGGAAAGTTTCTGTATTAATATATTGTCTATTGCACTTTGCAAACAATTTTGGAAATATCACCAGGTGAACATTAAGGCCCATGGGCCTCTTGTTTTTTTTTTTTTTTTTTTTTTTTTTTTTTTTTTTTTTTTTTTTTTTTTTTTTTTTTTTTTTTTTTCAAGATGTGTTCCAGAATAAGTTCAGGACAGGCTTAATTCTATTCATTTTTGGCACTGTCTAAAGGTATTAATATTTTAGTTCATTCTTATTAGGCTTAATTATGTTCAGTGGCATCTAAAAATTGCCACAGAATGTTTGTGATCTGCATTGTACTAGTGCATACTAATGTCAGCCTGAGAGTGCTGATCTGCTTGTACACAATGTCACAGCTAAACATCAGTCCAATATAATGGTACTGATCGAGTCAACCAGAAAAAGACCTACAAATAAGAAAACCCCTTTTTAAAGTGCCATTTGTGCAGTCAGATTTTAGAATTGTAAATAAAAGGTTTAGAAATAAATCCTACCATTCTTAATACACAGTTAAAACATTAAATAAGTAAACTCTGGGACTTCAAAAAAAAATATTAACAAAAAAACAAAAAACTGACAATAAACAAGGCGACAGAGCCATTTAAAAATGACAGAACCATTATAAATGGTTTTACTTTATAGTATTTTTTTCACAGACTGCATAGAAACCTCTTTATATCATCTCCTTTGCAGACTGCATAATTTATAAAGAACTTTCTTTTTGTATCAACTCTATTGCATGATTAAGTCTATGATATATTCTCTCAGTTATTGTGTAAAACATTTCTTCTCTATCTTCTTTCTAGCTATCGAGATAAAATGCGCAATACTTTTTTTTTTTTTTTTTTTTTTTTTGCCAGGGATTGGAAAAAATAACAGTTTTAAAATTATACACTATTTTATGATATTATAGTATGTAATTTATTGTCGTTTTGTTATACTCTTGGCTAAGTGAATTAGGCCGAGAGCTGTATAAATGGATTTTACAGATATTGATTACGAACCATCTTTTTACATGCAGGGTAAATTCAAAACCCCAACCGTACCATATATCACCTGATTAAGTATTGAAAAAAATATATAATCATGTTCTTCTAAAATGTGCTGATGATAATAAATGATCCCTAAATTAGATTTTTTGCTGATTTAGAGATTCATGATTGGAATCAGTTTTTTTCGGAAAGGTTTTGTTTTTCGATTTCTGTCTTTTTAAAAGTTCTTTATTTTGATTAATATCTTAAGTTCTCTGTTTTCAGTTAGTAGATTTATTTTCCCAGTAGGCTTGGCAGTTTCTGATAAACGAAAACTTGTTTCAATTAGATTTTCCTTGACCAAATAGTTTCTGTTATATATCCAATTACAGTAACTTGAGATAATAAATCAAATACATGTATCTTATTATGTGTGATGTTTGTTTCGTGTTCTTTTTTTATTATTTTATTTTATTTTTTATTATAATTATTTTTTTCTTTTGCTTTATTTTTATGTTTATAGATTTGTGTCCTTTTTTGCCTTTGATTTTTATTTAGTTTCATGTTCTTTTACCCTTTGTTTTATGTTTTGTTTAGTTTTATGATTCTTTTACCCTTTGTTTTATGTTTTGTTTATTTTTGTGTTCTTTTACCCTTTGTTTTTTGTTTTGTTTATTTTTGTGTTCTTTTACCCTTTCTTTTATGTTTGTTTTTATTTTTGTGTTCTTTTACCCTTTGTTTTATGTTTTGTTTTCTTTTTTGTGTTCTTTTACCCTTTGTTTTATGTTTTGTTTATTTTTGTGTTCTTCTTTCTATTTGTTTTATGTTTTGTTCAGTTTTGAGATTTTTTTTTTTTTTTTTTTTTTTTTTTTTTTATGTTTTGCTGTGCTTTGTGTTCTTTTTTCCCTTTACTTTGTGTTTTGTTCAGCTTTGGGGGCTCAGTGGCCAAATGGTCTAAAGCCAGTGCTTAAACATCACAGCATGAATCACTGCCTAGGATTAAATTAAACTCAAACAGATTCTAAAGCGAGAGAGTTTATTAATTTGTTTTCCAAAATTTTATGTGTTGCTCTGGGTACTTCATTTTTCTCCTATTCCAACATGGAACACCGATATAAGTGAGAAAATCTTGACAGGGCCTGAAATATTATTACTTCTTTGCTGCCTTTTTCAGTTTTGCTGATAAATTTACTAATTTCTTTCAGAGATGCATGCTTGGGAGATAATAGGAGATTTTCTTCTTATCAAGGTTAATTAGAAATTCATTTTTTTTAAAGATTCTAACTTGACCAAGCTTAAACCATCTATAATTCCCTGATTATACATATTGATGTACTGAAGGCATTGTAATTTTTTTTTCATATACATCAGTGTCTTGTAGGCCTTTTGCAGGTAATACTTTAAGTTGATAGTATATATTCAAAATTATCACATCATATCAAAATTATTGATAGTTTATATTCAAAATTATCATATCATATCACTATTATTGATTTTTCCCAAATCATTTTTTCTCAACTTAACGTTTGAGAAGTTATGGCTTTTAACGCCTTAGTCAAGATTTCTTTAAGGCAGTCACTTCAAGGATAGTTGATGACTTCTCAATGTCCAGAGAAAACCTGAACCTTCAGTTAGCAAAATGACAAACATTCTTACACCAGGATCTATCCTGACTTTATTTCAAACCTTGATGGTGAGAGGGATGGTGATCCATACAGTACCTTCCTTCAACAACATTACCAACTTTTCCTAACCTCTGTACAAAATTAGTTGCACAGTCAAACATGCCTTAAAGGCCACCTCTCTATAAGGACCACCTGCTTATAAAGGCCAATAAAATTCTATCCCAGCTGTTCTTTATTCATATTAATTGAACATGTATATAAAGGCCACCTGTCCATAAAGGCTACTTTTACTGATTCCCATGGGTGGCCTTTATAGACAGGTTTGACTGTACATGTAATGTTGTTTAATGGCACATCAGCAAATTATGAGCTTGTGAGAACAAACTTATAAACATCTTAGGATAATCCAAAAACAGGTTTGTGTGTGCAAGAGATGCACACACTCAGGGATACTTCAAAAGGCTAGCTCAGAGTTGGTAGACCACTAACAGGCATACCATTCCATCAGTCACATTGTCCTGACACTTTGTTCATTTGTTGACCAGTAAATGGTCTTTCCTTTTAACGCTCATTTGTTGACCAGTTAATACTCTTTTCTTTTAATGCTAAGTGCCAGGCAAAGAAGCAGAATCTCCATTATAAACATTTTAAAATTTAAATTTGAAACAATTTTACATTTTTGAATTGTATTTTTTGATGCAGCCAGTGTTTGAACCCAAAAACTCGTATCTTGATGTTAAAAGATAACAAAGAAACAACTAGATAAAAAAGTAATATCCATAATTTTTGAGAATGAAACACTCAAAATATTTTAGTTGTATTAAATTAAAATGTAGATTTAAAAAGAAAAACAACAAATAAAACGTTAAGTACAAAACAAAAGTTTTACATTCGCAAGATTCATGGGACATAAAATAGACTTGATAATTGTTGTATTCACCATTATAAAGATATAAGAATCGGATAAAACCCGGAACAGAGAAAATGTTCAACGCTGAGTTTGCTTTATCAATGATTAACATAAATTTTATAACATCAGCAAAAACACATCTTTATAAAATCCACAATTTCATAACAATATGCTTTAGTTTGTTGGGATTCTATTTGCGTTTGACATTTTTATCATTTATTTCATGGCATTATTTGATATTATGCAAAATTCAAAATTTAACTACCATAATCAGTCAAGCTTTGAACAACTGGCCTTAAGATTGTTTTTATGTCACCATGACGACATTCATTATCCTTTAATTTATTGTTCTGTGGCTTTGTTTTCAATTTTCTATTCATTGTAAAATGGGAGAATAACAGCGTAGTCCCTTAATCATTGTTGAAGAGCACTTCGAAAACTTTTTTTTTTTAAAAAAAGTAAAGAAGGATATCAGAAATAAAAGGATTTTGAAATAACAAGGTTAATGAATATTTGTAAATTCTTGTTGCTAGTTTAAAATATCATTCTAAGAAAATGTATGTTTCGTTTTGATCTTAACCAGTGGAGATCAAAGTGCCACACATATTTCAGATTTTGTTTGTGTTCTTTATATATATGTACATGTACATGTATTCATGTACCATAATATGTAAATAAGGGTCTCTTAGTGATGTATCATGGTACATGACTTCATAACTGTACTGTAGTAATGTTGTTGAATACAGACATCCCAGTATCTTAAAGAGCTTTAAAAAAAATACAAATTATATTACATCCTTTATTTCATCTGTCTGACTGTTCTCTCTATGGATCGACATATAGAGTCTGGCATAAAACGTAATTCTTAAGATAGTCTATTAAATAATGATTGACACCATTTATTTCATTTCCTACCATACTAAAATGTCATCCACTGTCGTATATGCTGTAAACCATTTGTTTTGCTGATTGCATCACAACTGTATTGACTTCCTAGCTTATTTATTTATTTTTTTTATTTTTATTTTTTACTGGGTTAGCTCGAAGACCATCAGAAGCAAAACATGGTCTCAGACATTTTTTTTAATTAAGGTTATCTCGATATCAAAGAACATCTATAAATTTAGATCACATCTTTGCCCTTACATTACCTTCCTATTGCAATTTAGATCACATCTTTGCCCTTATTTAACCTTCCTATTGCAATTTAGATCACATCTTTGCCCTTATTTAACCTTCCTATTGCAATTTAGATCACATCTTTGCCTCTTTGCCATTATTTTACCTTCCTATTGCAATTTAGATCACATCTTTGCCCTTATTTTACCTCCCTATTGCAATTTAGATCACATCTTTGCCCTTATTTAACCTTCCTATTGCAATTTAGATCACATCTTTGCCCTTATTTTACCTTTCTATTGAAATTTAGATCACATTTTTGCCCTTATTTTACCTTCCTATTGCATTTTAGATCACATCTTTGCCCTTATTTTACCTTCCTATTGCAATTTAGATCACATCTTTGCCCTTATTTAACCTTCCTATTGCAATTTAGATCACATCTTTGTCCTTATTTAACCTTCCTATTGTAATTTAGATCACATCTTTGTCCTTATTTAACCTTCCTATTGCAATTTAGATCACATCTTTGCCCTTATTTTACCTTCCTATTGCAATTTAGATCACATCTTTGCCCTTATTTAACCTTCCTATTGCAATTTAGATCACATCTTTGTCCTTATTTAACCTTCTATTGTAATTTAGATCACATCTTTGTCCTTATTTAACCTTCCTATTGCAATTTAGATCACATCTTTGCCCTTATTTTACCTTCCTATTGCAATTTAGATCACATCTTTGTCCTTATTTTACCTTTCTATTGAAAATTAGATCACATTTTTGTCCTTATTTTACCTTTCTATTGAAATTTAGATCACATCTTTGCCCTTATTTTACCTTTCTATTGAAATTTAGATCATATTTTTGCCCTTATTTTACCTTCCTATGATGTTCTGGCATTTAAAGGGTCCAAGGTTTAACTCTTGCCAGGGACAATTTTTAATTTTTTTTTTTTTAGATACAAAGTTAGCCTTATCGTACTACTTTTGTATAAGCAGAAAATGTTGGTAATAAATAAATTGTGAAAAAAAAATTAAATTGAAAAAAGTTTTTAATTATACCAATTTTGATATAGTTTTATATATTGATGCATATACTTTGTATATTCCAGAAAAAAAAGTCAATTCCTATTAAAAATCTTTATGATAATGGATAATATTACATCTGATGTTATAAGAGGTTTTTAATTTCATTTTATTTAGAATAGATTTGATCACCTTTGTTACCAAAGGTAGTAATTTAACATTATCTTGGATTTAGGAGTTTCTGTATTCTTAATAACCAGCTTGTGTGTCATTTCAAGATAAATACCAAATACGCTTAGCTTCTACTAAATGCAGTAATTATCGTGATTCCATGATGTTTCTTGCTGCGGGCAAAGAATCTAAATGGCTTTTTGTGAAATATGTAAACAAATCATGTTTTAAGAGCTAAATGTGTTATTTAAGTTTTTTTCCTGACTTGGCAAGCAATCAGCTTGGTATTGTTTTAAATGGCAATCGTTTGATGTTTCTCTAGTTCGGTAACTTTAAATATCGTTAAGTTTATGAATTTTTATCTGATTAAGTGATGACACGTAACTTTAAAGAATCGAGAGTTAATAGAATGCATATATTAAACAGTCTTGAACATGTTGTGCACAAACTCAGTAATCTTAAGTTAAGTTACAATGGTTTTATAGAGTTTAATCTCCTCATAAAAATCCTTTAATCTGTGAAATTTATGAGAAAAAGACATTTAGAGATTCCAGTAAAACAGTAGTTGTTATTGAAAAAATGTACTTAATTAAATGGGATGATGTCACAAAGAACAGATAAGGTTCAACAAGAAAATTCTTACCTTACTCAATATTTTTTAATGTTTTTCCATCAAAATTTGTTATAAATTTAAAATGTTTTTTGTATACATCAGCAAATTTATTGCCATCATTTGATCATAATTTGATTTTAACATGAAAAAAAGGTGTTTGCTAATAAATGGAGGGTTAGACCTAAAAATAAAAGTTTATGAGACCTAAAAGCATGATAAGCATGGTGGCAATGCTGTTAAGTAGGGAACATTACAATGTGGTTGTACTTAATTTTTTCGAAATTTTTAGGGGACAATGATTTTGAAAGAGATTAAAAACATTGACAAATTTGATAATGGATTGAAATGGATTCGATTAATGATGTTTTATGCCCCAGTCAAGATTCTTCAACTTTCATTTTATACCATCTGTTTTTGGATGGTGGAGAAAACCGGAGAACCCTGACAAAACCACCAACCTTTGGCAATTTATCTTAAAACTTTCTTACCTTAGGAGTTGCCTGTGTGGGATTCGAACCTACCCAGTGAGAGGATCTGGGATCCATAAGTGTACACTTTTGACCACGAAACCACCAAGGCTCCTTAAAAACTTAAAGAAATTCTAAAATGATAAAGTTATTTTTTACAGTGTAATTTTAGTACATTATAATGTAACATGTCATTATGAATAAGCAATGCATTGTTATTTAGAGAAACAGGCAAATTTGCAAGGCTTAAACAACCAGAATTAAAACTGGATTTGATACTAACATCCTTTTGAAACAATTGTTTTGGCTAGTGTAATTACTGTTGTTATTATTCCTCTAGGAGTTATTACTTAGACAGACAACAAAGGTCAGTGGTAATTGGTTGCCTATAATATTAAGGAATTAAATGGCATACTGTGGACATGTAAATTATTATGAATGAGAACCTTTCTGTAACTGACTTCATTGATTTTTCTCTCTGGCTGTCTTTTGTTACAAATATTGACATCCAGGAGAAGCCGATAAGTAGGTGCTTTCTAATAACTTAGTGTAATTTCTGACATTGACAGATTTATCATATCTTAACACTCCAACTTATTACTATACATGTAAGTACAGTGTAGAAACATCAATGAATAACAAGATTTTTTTTTTTTTTTCATGTTCACCATCTAATACCAATTTTAAGGATTTCTGATAATTGTTCCAATTTACTTCTGCCATTTTCTTGAAATCATCTTTTTCAAGCTAAATGACCTTTACAGAAAGTATGTATCTTGGTCTGTGTAATTAGATGGGGAGGTTAGTTGGTTAATTATGCAGTTGACCTGTCAAAAACAATACCCTTAAAAACCTCATATGGGTTAATGGAATGTAGTATCAATAATTATTTTACAATTTGACCATGACCTTTGACCTTTTTTTAACTACAATGTACAAATATGGAATGTTACATGTTTATTGTGAAATGAAAAAACATCTTCTTGATTCTTAATGGCTGTTCAGTTGGTAGCTAACTGTTTAATGTTCTAGTAGTAACAAGTTGACCTTGACCTTTTATCTTATTCTTAAAATGGCTATGGAAGGCATTGTGATTCATAAACACATTATTCTTGATTGTAATACATTTTTATTTGTTAACAACTTGTTTAAATGTAAATTTATAATTAGGCACAGAACAGCCATGATCATCAGATAATACCAGACATTTATTTCAGGTACTTAAAACTTTAAAATTGAAATAAATTGCTTTTAATGATTGTATTTCTCTCAAAGGATTTAATAAATCATGTCAATTTGCAAAAGATAATGACTTGATTTGCACTAGTGTAATTCTACAGATGGTAACTGCATCTATATATATCTTGATAACGGATACATTTGGATTTTATTATCTTTCTCAGAGTTCGTTAACTTGTTTGTGGTAAGCTTGATGATTGGAACAGCCATTTTTTTCTTTAAAAACATCATTTAGAAAGGGAATAAAAATGAAAATATGTTGAAAAAAAACATAAAATAAGGATATACATGTAGTTATTAAAAAATTTAGAATTGGAGTGAAAATGAAAATATGTTAAAAAACCATTGAATGAGGATATAAAAATTATTAAAAATTTTAGAATGGGAATGAAGATGGATATATGTTGTAAAAGAACCATTAAATGATGATGATTAACAAATTAATACTGTATTACTGTGACACCATCATTATAAGCCTCATTAGTCCTCAGTTTTGTCGTTTTCACAGAAATAGTTTCTTTCGGATACACAAATTTGAATTTCAGTAGATTCTGTGTAAATAAATATTATTTTAATGGCATTTTGCAAAACAGGCCTTCTGTGACTGAGTGGTCTAAAGCCTGCACTAACAGATCCCAATGCCTCCATTACCACCCACCTTCAAATCCTGCTCTGACAGATCCAAGTGTGAGGAAGGTTGTTTGTTTGCTTGCCGAAGGTTGACAGTTTTTCTCTAGGCACTTCATTTTCTACCTCCAGAAGTGACTTTTTCCATATAAGAGTACAATCTTGTCTTGGGCAAAAAAAAAAAAAAAAAAAAAAAAAAAAAAAAAAAAAAAAAAAAAAAAACACTGTTACTCCACTGCACTCCACTCCACTCCAATCCACTCCACTCCACTCCATTCATTTTGCAAAATATTTACCATTATCAGCTTTTACTAGTTAAAAAAATAAGATTGTAAGCAGATATTTTATTAGTAAGTTTGCCATAAGTAGTTGATTTCTTTAACAAGGTCTAAAGCTAAGTTTCAGACATATCTGTTACAATTTGATTCTATCAAAGGCTTCATTTAGTGTTACAATTGATCAGTGATAGACATGTTTACCCCTGTGAAAATTGCTACCTCAAGACTTCATTTAGTGTTCCCATTGATCAGTGACAGATATAATATAATATAATACTTTATTTAATTAACGAGGATTACAAACAGCCATACTGGCTAAAACATGCTTTCCTCAAAAGACAAATACAACACACATACACACATTCACACAAGTCCATACGAAATGTGGCATGAAATAACTATGTATCAGAAATAGTTCATCATAAACACGTATATTAATTACATTAAGTAACAAATAACAAAAATAACTATATATACTAAGCTGCATGGATTATATACAAAAAAATTGCTATTTCAGTTGAACCGTTTGCTAGCTTTAATTTAAGAAAACACTATATCAAACAGTTGCTTATTTTCTTCAAGAGACAAAGATTCTGACCCATATAAAAATATACTACACAAATAATTAGTACAAGTGGAAGCAAAAACTGTGTAACTTACACCAGGGGAAAGTAGAGTGAAAACATCTTCTAGAAATTTATGTCAAATAATTGCATTTTTTACACAATAGAAGAAAAAATGTTTAACGTCTTCAGTTTTTCTCCTGAAAAAAACTGTTACCTCAAAGTTTCATTTAGAGTTAAAGATTATGTTTCCTCCTGCAAAAACCATTACCTTAAGGCTTTATTTAGTGTTACCAATAATCAGTGACAGATATGTATACTCCTGCAAAAGTCATTGTTTAGGGTTACCATTGATCAGTGAGAGATATACATGTATTAACTTCTGCAAAAATTATTACCTTAAGGCTTCATTTAGTGTTCCCAATGATCAGGGACAGGTATGTTTACCCCTGTAATAATCCTTACCTTAATGCTTCATTTAGCATTCCCATTGATCAGGGACAGGTATATTTACCCCTGTAATAATCCTTACCGCAAGACCCTGTTGCCATTTATCAGTGATAGATATATTTACTCTTGTAAAAATCGTTACCTCAGCATTCTCAGTTTTTAATTGGTCTGTCACAGTAAGTTTTTGTCCATTCAGTAACAATATATTGCCTATTAATAATGGATTTTCAGTAATGCTCTGAGCATTTTTGTATTTTTTTATTCTTAAAGCTTCATTGCCAATAATTAGAGTCTAGGTGTACTTGAAGGTTAAGTACACTTCACTCATAAATATAGGAATTATTATTAGTGAAATTTTCCACTGTGACATTGGTTTCCCGAATGTTTTTATTTACCAAAAACTTATTTAGGTTGATTAAATTTTGCAGCACTTTTTAAATACTTATATCACATTGTGTCACAATTTATAGCAGGAAATATTTACAAATGCGTAATGAAATGTTCTGCCACTGTCATTTGCAACTTACTGATTTTTAGCTCACCTGAGACAAAGGTAATGTTTTTTTTGTCATATGTCTTTTATTTATGTTCTTATCTTTTCCAACAAAACTGCTGAACCAAATTTAATGAGATTTAATCATGTCTAATGAAAGCCTTTTCAGAATTGCCTTAATAAACGAGTTATGTCCTCTTTTGGGTCCCATAAACAGTGCAAAAGAAATTTTTAGAAATCTTCATGTTTAAAACTTTAATTGCAATATCTTGGCCTTGAGGCCATAGATTAGGAAATGTTAGTGGGCTACATTAGATAGGATCTTCAATATTTTAGAGGTAGCTTCTTTAGGTTTAGTACAATTTAATTCATACAAATTTGGTCTGTGGGACACCCCAAACTTGGGAATTTTAGATGACCCCTTCTAAATTATACAAAATCATATTTGACTAATATAAAATAGCTAGAGCTGAAATAATTCAGATGAAGAATTTTTAAATATTCATTTATGAAAAAAATTCAGGACACAGGATACAGATAAAGCAATGTATCTTTATACATGTATTTTAATAACAAAAGTGTTAAATTACTCTTATAAAATTTTCTTGGTGAAACCTAATTGAGTATAAAAATCAGTCATGTCCTTAAGGAACAAAGCAACAACAGTATAATTAACTTGCGTGTAATGAAGATATTAGTTTCTAATCAACCATATACAATGTGGTAATTAACACTGGCAATCTAAGCTCCGTACTATAGGTATAATGACTTGTCACATCATAATCAATTTCCAGTGTTTCTGACGTTCATTTCACATACAGTTGATGGTCATGAACATACTGATTGGATGAATCGACTACTTGTTGACATATACATTTATATATATATGTATGTTTGTGCGTGTATGTGTAATTTCTTTTTGTCACTTTCTCTAAATTAATGTTGATGATGTCATCGTTTATATAGTTATCTTTGGTTTATTAAGATTTCTTATTGATTGTAGTCTGCATGATGTAGTTCAAAGCAGTGATAAATGCTGTTGTTACACCAAGAACTGCATGATGTAGTTCAAAGCAGTGATAAATGCTGTTGTTACACCAAGAACTTGGGGGCTTAAAAATCATGTCTCAATATCTTTTGGATAGAATCAAAAGGGATATTGAATAAAAATATATTCAGAGCTTAAATTATTCACTGGCCATTCCACTCTTCCTAATGGGAAGATTTTTTTTATTTTGATAAGTGTGTTTCCCACAGTACTTGCACAGGATGCAGAGTTGAATTGTTGTCATAAATGAATATTTAAATCCTGCCTGTATTATCATTGTGCTATTCTGTACCATCTTGCAAACCTTGTCAATAGAATCACTCACATGTTTGTTCTGACATCGGGAATATGATATGAATAAGTGGAAAAAATGAATGGCACCTGAATATGTATGAATATTTTTATATAGTTGTGAAATTAAAAAGAAATTATAATTTTGCAGTGAAGGCTTACAGAGACAGTCTACATTCTATTTACATTTTAATTCTATAAATTATTATGATCTTGTTCCATTTCGTTTGGTTTAAAATTCTGTAATTTCATAAAAAGTGTATTGCATGCATAAAGCATCTGGATGGCTATTCTGAATTTGTATCATATGTATTACCGTGCATACATGACTATACCTGATAATATTGAATTTTGATTTTTGTTAGAATAAAATTAATATATCTGTTTCTTTTTTTACTATTATGATAGGTCATGACGTTTTTCATAATAGACTGACACCGATAAAACACTTCTAATGTGCAATGTGTATTGTTGTGTGTGAAGATAACATGCACTGGATTAAAGTTTGAAGTTCCAGATTTACTTATTCGATTTTTTTTAACCTAAAATGAAGACCCTTCAACTACAAATAATCCGTGATTGTGACTGATCTAAAAATATCAAAGATTTTTTTTTTTTTTGTCATCTTTTTATATATCTGATCGTCCCAAAAAATCAATAGATCTTAAAAGATTTGATTAGTTTTATAAGAGATATGAACAGTCATTTACATGAAATATCAATATGCCTTGGGCTTAATTAAAGAAGAAAAATTTACAATAGAATTCACTGGTATTGAGGCAGTTGGTATAGAAATGGTGGAAGAAACTGAATTTCCCTGCAGGTCAGAAAAACACTGACCTTCTGCATGCAGACCAACTGACTTATATTAGGATCTATCTGAACAGAATAACAATGGTTGCACTCTTCCTAGTCTTTACACATTTGTAAAAAATTTAGTTAATAGTTGTTCTCTAATGTTGTTTAACTTCACATCAGCAATTTTTCAGCGTTACGATGAGAGCATGGCTATTAATATCTATGGATTAATCTTAAATCAAGTTGTGAATCAATTGATTTGCGAGTGTGTTTAAAAATTTTTTTGTGTCTAATATAGCAAACACTAAGGGTGAGTTTTCAGTTAGTTGCTTAAAACTCACCAAGTCAGTATGCCGCAGACAAGTATATCACTCCCCAGTCCAATATCTTGGCACTGGGTGAACCAGTTGAGAATTTTATCCTCCTAATGCCGAGTGCCAGACAAGGAAGCAGTATCACAAATGTATGACCCAGCCTTGTTTGAGTACATGACTTCCAACTCTTGAAGCAGTCACTCTACCATTGAGCCTCTGAGGTGGTAGGTTAAGATAATGTCATGATGACTTTAAAATGTAGTTTCAAAATTAAGGCCATAAACGATAAATTAATTTCTTAGATTTTCTGCAAGTTTTGGGGGAAAAATTCAGGCAATGAAAGGAATTTAACCTGCTACTAACAGCTGATAATTAATAACGGTTTGGCTGCAATTTTATTTCAATTATTACTGTTAGATTTCCAAAACATAAAAAAAAATATGTGACAGTTCTTTTTTAAAAAAAGGCAGAAATCAGATCTAAGAACTAATTTATTATGGTGATTGTTAAAATCTAAAACTTTCTTAAATATATTAATAAAAGTTGATCTTGATGAATATGTAATTATATTATATTTATTTATTTTAATTAATTTATTTATTATGTATTTATTTAAATTGATTTTTTTATTCATTTATTTTTAATTAACTTATTTATTTATTTATTTTAATTAATTATTTAATTAATTCATTCATTTTAATTAATGAATTAATTTTTTTTTCTATTTATAGGTTTTTAATATTTATATGGCTGGTAGACATCTGTGTTCACGTAGATATAGAGAATTTGATGCACTTTATTCACGTTTAAAAAGAGACTTTCCAGATTTTAATTTTCCAAAGATGCCTGGCAAAAAATTATTTCATTTATCGGAACAACAACTAGATGCTAGAAGACGAGGATTAGAACAGTTTTTAGAAAAAGGTAGGTATTAAATCTGAAATTATTATAGGGAATGGAGTGGAATAATAATATTTTATTGTATGAAGATGTTGAGATTGGCTAAGGTTGAGGCCAAAAAAAAAAGGGGGGGGGGGGGTTGTGAAGAAAATTGAAGTGCTTGGAGAAAAACTCCCTATGAATAAGTAAATGGACTGACTAGGTTTTAGTGTCGTCTGACTAGGCGACATATAGGGATTACTTTCTTCGGCGTCGTTGGCGTCGGCGTCTGCGGCATCCGGATTTCCTTGTCCGGAGCATAACATAGGTGTTGTACGTTCAAATGACTCCAAACTTGGTGTGCATGTTTCTGGCAATGACTTGAAGTGCAGTGCACAAGAACCGCAACTCTATCTTTTTCCGTTTTTGAATTATTTCCCTTTGATTGATTTTTATAGAGCATTTCTTGTCTGGAGCATAACTTTGGTGTAGTATGTTCAAATGACTCCAAACTTGGTGTGCATGTTTTTGGCAATGACTCGAAGTTCAGTGCACAAGAACCGCAACTCTATCTTTTTCCGTTTTTGAATTATTTCCCTTTGATTGATTTTTATAGAGCATTTCTTGTCTGGAGCATAACTTTGGTGTAGTATGTTCAAATGACTCCAAACTTGGTGTACATGTTTCAGGCAATGACTCGAAGTGCAGTGCACAAGAACCACAACTCTATCTTGTTCCGTTTTTGAATTATTTCCCTTTGATTGATTTTTATGCAGATGTCAGGCGACACATCTGTTTCAAAGAAACATATCTAGTTTGTCACAAGGATCTGCATGTGCTGGATTGAAATCATTGTTTATACTTAGTACATCACATGATAGTTTGCACAATACTGATTAGTCACCTTCATAAGTTCTATTTCATATACTTGTAGTTTCTGGCATTTCTTGACAGAACAATAGAGCCCTTGACAATATTGAACTGTTGTTTTTCCAGATGCATACTTTATTCCAGCATGTGCCACCTTAAAAACAGTTATCATCCCCTTGAAGAGTCTGCCATTTGTAAACAGCATGATATCCTGTTTTTCCTATATGAATCTATATGATGGAGAAAGATATGAATTTTGATATTCATTGAAATAGTTTGTCTTTTTTGTTTGTTAAATATGGCTATCAGTACAATAACCCATAGTGTCATGTGATGTACTAAAACATTATTATGTTTTCTCTCATTACCTGTGCTAATATAGTATTGTCTTGGGAGTATAGTGGTATAAATAATCATAGATGTTTTTTAAAATCAACAATAACTATTTAAAATGGATGTTTTGTTCCTTAGACAAAGAAAACATAGGTAAAAAATACAGAGAAAAAAATTATACCATCAATAAATTTTTGGAATTTCAGTTTTCAGTAGAAAATTTGAGCATTTGACGTTTCTCTCCTAATTGCCTGTATAAAAACAATAGAACTGTCGTACCCTTATGGTGGGATTTTAGTGACTAAGTGGTCTAAAGTGTGTGCTTACCAAACAGAATATGTACTATAATTGACCAATCAGGCTGGATTTTAAGCTTCATCCTATTTATAGTTTCTTGGAAAATTACACAAATATATTGCTTCACTTCATAAAGGGTATCAATGAATCATGCTAGGTATGCCACATGACACAATTTTGTTTTTGGATCATTCATTGTTCTATTATGTGCCCTGTGTTGGACTTAATATTTTTGATAAGACAGTGTGTACAGAATGTAACTACAGATGAACTGTAGATGAATTAATATTAAAAACTAGTTGTTTTTATGTTTAAATCTTTAATTATTTTAACATTAAATTAAACATTTTCTTTTTTTTTACAGTTTGTGCAGTAAGAGTGATAGGAGAATGTGAACTTATGCAAGAATTCCTCGCAGCTCCAGATATGGAAAATGTAAATCATGAATTTAAATAATGAATTATTGTTTGCATATCAGCAGACATCTTGTTGTTACTCGTACACGTTTCTGACAGATTTTTTTCAGAGACATCCCCTCCTACGTTTCTTATCCGATCTGGTTGAAATTTTGTCAACTGGTAGGGATTGACCATGGGGAGATCACTTCCTCACCGTTTTTCAGAATTTAGAAGGACTTCGGAGAAATCCGGTTAAAACCATGGAATATCTTGGAATTTCCTCCACTATTTGGAGCACCATTTTAGAAAGCTGATACGCAGACATATAATTGCTCACTATTATTCATTCTAGTTTTCAATTACTATTATCACTGTATATATTAATTTAATTTCATTATGACAATTATACATATATATATATATATATATATATATATATATATATATATATATATATATATACTGTACATGAAAAGTTAGGGTTTTGTATTTTATGTCATATTTTATTTTAAAAAAGATGATTATTTTTTTTATACATGTTCAGTGTTATACTTCTTAAAAATTTGACAGCGGCTTTCTCATACACCATAAAGAAACTCGTTATAATTATTCATCCCATTGTCATGATTTCTTTGCCATCTTTTTACATTCAATAATAGAGAACTCCAAAATTTCTCTACTATATTTCATATTAAGTATACTTTGATTTCCTATGTGCATGTATTTTATATAAGTTAAGTAAATAATTCTAAAAGAAGAGAGAGAGAGAGAGAGAGAGACCTGTCTAAACTTATAACTTTAAGAGGAACAACTTTGTGGTGAATAAGGATTTGTATTACACTTGTCAGATGAATGGTGTGTCTTAACGTATTAGTTCAGTTTCGACAGGTTTTCATTTTATTGAATTGCGCTAGAATCACACCCTCGGGGAAAAAATTTGTGACACTGTTTAAAGGTTTATTATCAGTGGCCCTGCTTTGTTTATTTCTGATTCATTGACATTATTAGCTCATCTTCAAAGGTCATGATGAGCTTATGGCATGCATGGTAAAGTGTTTGTCAGTGCATTCTTCCATACATCCATAAAATTTAATTGTCTCCTCTGAAACAAATTGGCGAATCCAAACGAAATTTGGTATGGAAGGTCCTTAGTTGTAATAGATAAAATCTGTATCTGACATGTCTGTCCAAAATCCAAGATGGCTGCTATTACTATAGATAGCAAAAACCTATAAATTGCCATTACAGATTCATTTATATACATACCAATTTTGTTGAAATTTTAAACATAGAAAATTTATAGATGCCGGATAAAACATATCATAACAAATAATTGAATATATTCTAAAAGGAAAGCAATACAGGCCCTATTGGGCCTCTTGCATTTAGTTCTTGGTTTAGATAGGCCATTTGCCATGTACATGTATACATTTTAAGTACATATTTTAACAAATAAATTACAAAGCAAGCTAGACAGGAGACGTTTACCATTCCAGAATACCCGACTTCACTTTCCTGGTGATGGTTTAAGTGATAAAATTAATTTGTCATTTTTAAAAGTTTTTACTTTACTTTTGGCATTATGATTTAAACAAGGACTAGTGTCTTTGTGTTTGATTTATATTTTAGTTGTGATGTTATTTTATGACTGTAGGATAATGACAGTTCAGAAGTAGAGTTAAAAGTATTATTACCAGATAGAAGTATATGTGTTGTTACAATAAGGCGCCATGATAATGCTGATCTAGTCTTTGAGGTTTGTATAACATGAAACAAAATTTTGCTTATCTTAACCATTTCTGGACTTCATGAATTTTTCTTAGCTTCACTTAATAGTGTAAATTTCAACATTCAAACATGCAAGACTCTTTTATGATTTTAAAGGGCATGGTCTAAAGCATATGTTTTATGGGCCACACTGTCTGTGATTTCTTAGGTTCGAAACATGCTCTGGCAGATCCTAGTGTTATTAAAGTTTGTCAATTTGCTAGCCAAAAGTCTGTAGTATTCCCAGGATACTTCTGTTTCCTCCACCGTCCCAGAATTAATTGCTTCAAGATAAGTGAAAAAATCTTGACTGGAACATAAAGCAACATTTCTCAACTCTGAATCTTTTCTTCAAAAGAAAGATTTCTTCTTTTTAATGATAAAAAATTATTGCATAGCACTTTACACACTAAATGTAATTTTATTATTTATTTTCTTAATTACAGGCAATGTCACAGATATTACCTGTTTTATTTGCTATCCACTATGATGTATATGTTGTTTTTTATATATTTTCAGGCTATAGTCTCAAAATTACAAATGTCTGATAATGCAGCACAATGTTATTATTTATTTGAAACTGTTGAATATAATTTTGGTAAGCATCTTATTTACAAATGCTGGTATTCTCATAATCAAGCCATAAAGCAACAGTATCCTCTGTGTGTCAGCTACAGGTCATTCACCTACAATAAAATTTGATAACTTGTCTGAAATTACATAGGAAAAAAGCAAAGTCATTACTTGGTCAAATATTGATTTTCTTTGCTGTAATTTTTTTTCTGAAGTTGTAAAGTGAAGCACAGCAACAAATTAAAATGATCAAACTTTAGGTTTCACATGTATATGTACATTGTTCTTTAGCTACCTAAGTTCACTTTCATTTGCACTGGGGGGCCTCGACGGCCGAGTGGTCTAAAGCGTGCGCTTATGGATCACAGTGCCTCTCACTGCCTGGGTTCGAATCCCACTCAGGATAGATCCTAGTGTGAGAAAGTTTGTCAGTTTGCTTGCCGAAGGTTGGTGGTTTTCTCCGGGCACTCCGGTTTCCTCCACCATTCCAGAACTGACCCCCTCGAAATAAGTGAAAGATTCTTGACTGGGGCGTAAAACACCATTACTCCACTCTACTCTTCATTTGCACTGAAAAGAAGAATCTCAAGTTTAAATCTCACCGGAGTTTGTCTTGTATTAGCAAACTTTATTTTTCTTCAGGTAAGATAGACTTAAAAAATTTAGTAGCAATAAGTTAGAAAATAATTAAAAATATTGAAAATAAGTTAGAAAATAATTAAAAATATTGAAAAAAAATAACAGAAAAAGATTGAAAAAATAACACAAAATATGGAAAAAATAACACAAAATATGGAAAAAAATAACACAAAATATTGAAAAGTATCAATAGCATTGGAAATGAGCCAAATTTTGGCCTAAATCATGGATAGAAATAAATTTGTTTGATTTAATTCTTGATTGGCAAGATATTTAGGTCAGCCAGCTAAGCTGTTCTCAATAAAGCTTTTTTTAAACTTTTGAGTTAAGTCGACTTTCATCCACTTAACAATATATATTAATGCTGAAGTAATATATCTCTTGATTTCAGAAAGAAAACTACAACCCACTGAAGTTCCTCATAACATTTATATACAAAATTACAGTACTGCGACGGCTACTTGCATAGCATTACGCAAATGGTTGTTTACATTATCTCGAGAAACGATGCTCAATTCTGATGAACTGGCTGTTAACTTCTTGTTTTGGCAGGTTTGTATGAAGATATTCTAAATATAGAAATTTTAAATAATGTAATATTATTGTAGATAAGACATATATTTACATCTAAAGAAACAATTCTTAGTTCAAGCCCCTGTTTTACACTCATTCCGTGACTAACTAGTTAGATTTTTCTTAACTTAAATCTTGTAAATTTGAAATCTCAGTAATATGGTCAATTGTTTAGATATTCAGGAATTTAAGGTCTCATTTTGAAGACTAATTCAAGGTTTTCACATTTGTATAAAGTTTAATCACAAATGTTTATTTGTAATTCAAAAAGAGATTTCAATAATTTGCTAAATTTAAGTTAATAAGGAAAATCATAGTTAAGGAATGATTTTGAAACTGGGGCCTGATAGACTAGCTGTAATTTCTTATTATGGCATTTTTTTTTTACAGATACATGTTCAAGTTGAATTGAAATTTTACGGTTTTAACCAGAAAATAATTTTTTATAAATAGGAGTTGTGTTGAGTAATGGTGTTTAACGTCCCAGTCAAGAATATTTCTCTTATATATCGAGATGTCGCCAGCTATAGGCGAAAGTGCAGAAATTTTGCCTGTGCATTGCGCTGATGGCATTATATAGCAGGGTTCTTTATCACGCCACGCCTGCCATGACACAGGACCTCGTTTATTTTAAGTTCCCATCTGAAAGAACCGTGACTTTCATTTTGTAATAACGAGTGCTTGGGGAAAGAACAGTCACTACCCACTTTCAAGTCTTGGGTCAGACCCGGCCGGGCTTCAAACACACGACCATCCACTCACGGAGCGAGCACCGTTTATAGATAGGAATTTTATGTACATGTACATGTACATTGTCAAACTATAGTGTTTTGTTTTTTTGAACCAAAACACAAAACGTTTTGATGCACACAATTTTGAAAAACTTTTGGTTGGGTTTTTTGACATGCCTGCAAGCCAAGGTATGATGTTCAAGTGACAATTTTGCTTAGTGAATTTTTAAAGATTTTCCAGAAGATCAAATCACATTTTCAAAGTACTCCAATATTAAGTTTGTACATGCTCTTGTTTTTGTCAAATCTGTTATTGTTTGTTGTTTATACATGTAAATAAAAATTTTAAAATCTTTTTATAAAAAAAAATCTTTGTTGCTAAATTAATGTATTTTTAATTTGTTTATTATTTTGATTACAGGCAGTAGATGATGTGAACAGAGGGCAAATCAAAACAGAAGATAAATTATATGAATTGAAATCATTACAAGAAGCTGGTAAAAAGAAAGAGGTAAAATCATTGCAAAATTGCTACGATATACTAGTAAAACATTTATAGTCAGTAAACAGTACCTCAAAATCTGTTATCAGTATCAAAACTAAACAGTACTTCAAACTTTGCTATCAGTACCACAGGTAAACAGTACTTCAAACTCTGCTATCAGTATCACCAGTAAACAATACTTCAAACTCTGCTATCAGTATCACCAGTAAACAGTACTTCAAACTCTGCTATCAGTATCACCAGTAAACAATACTTCAAACTCTGCTATCAGTATCACCAGTAAACAGTACTTCAAACTTTGCTATCAGTAACACCAGTAAACAGTACCTCAAAATCTGTTATCAGTATCAAAACTAAACAGTACTTCAAACTTTGCTATCAGTAACACCAGTAAACAGTACTTCAAACTCTGCTATCAGTATCACCAGTAAACAGTACTTCAAACTTTGCTATCAGTATCACCAGTAAACAGTACCTCAAAATCTGTTATCAGTATCAAAACTAAACAGTACTTCAAACTTTGCTATCAGTAACACCAGTAAACAGTACTTCAAACTCTGCTATCAGTTTCATCAGTAAACAGTACTTCAAATTCTGCTATCAGTATCACCAGTAAACAGTACTTCAAACTCTGCTATCAGTATCACCAGTAAACAGTACTTCAAACTCTGCTATCAGTATCACCAGTAAACAGTACTTCAAACTCTGCTATCAGTATTGGTCAAAGTCCTGCTGATCGACTCCTAAATTTGAGATTTCTGGATATAAAATTTTTTGATATGAGTTGAGGATAGGTTAAAAGATGCAATATAACAATTAGTCATTTGTTTGATAGAAAATTTTCTTAATCTACATATACATGTATGTCTGTCTGTCTGTCTTTTATGTGTCAAAAATTATTCCCTGCATTTTGACATCAGATAATGTGATATTTTTATTCAGCATAAAAATCAAAGATGTTGGTTAAGACATGCAGGACCTATTCATAGTTCTCCCTAATGGAAAGTTATTTCTGTAAAAATACACAATGAAAAGATAATTTTGCTGTTGTTTATCATAAGGTTATAAGTCATCTTAGATTCAAGATGGCATTCCACAGACAAAGTTTATTTAAAAAATTTTAATAAAATCTGAAAGGTTTAAACCAACATGCATTTCAATTTATTTTTCAGTGCAAGTGTATGGTATTTTTTAAGAAGGGATTTTAATGATAAAATAAGTCGAAATTTGTGTACTTATTCCCTTATAAATTTATATTTTGGCATTTTTCTCCAGTCAGGGGTTAATGTCCAAACCTATAGGCTATTATTGATAAAACATCTGGATGATTATGATGACTAAGATTTAATGTAATTGCTGGTGTCTGTTCAATAGTCCAAAAAATTGTTTATGCAAATGCAATGTAAGGCACATGCTCTGTTGAACATGCCTGAAATTGAAGCAGAAAAAATATACACATACACTGTACTTGGTAAGAAAACCAAGGCAATCTAGAATGCAAAACAAAAAATAAATATCAATGAAATAAACAGGCAATCAAGACAAGGAAAGAGGGCACTTCTCTGTTTAAATTAAAATACACATACTTTATATGGGGGTTCATGTGCACACTGAAAAATGATAAATTGTACATTTAAGATATAAAATATTGTCTGTTTCAGTATTTGAAAATATGCCGGCATTTAGACGGTTATGGTGAAGTGACATTCCCACATTGTCCATGTGACTCTCGAAAAGATGGTCATGTGATAGCAATAGTTAGCATGGAGTCATTCAGACTACAAGCCTGCAAGACTGATGGTGTACCAGAGGTATATAAATACATAGATTATATTGACCTTTAACTCCTATAGTTTATTGACCTTTTATCCCTATATATCTATTGTATATTGACCTTTAACCCTTTAATTTTATGTATAGACCACACTTTTTAGGTTACCTGTTAAAGAAATAAAATCATATTCAATACTTTTGATGTAGTCAATAGCAGCAATGTCAACAGTTAAAGCTTCCCTGAGAACCAAAAAGGTTTTGGTCAAGGTTTTAAGATGGGCTGGGTGCAGTGATCAATCCAGAAATGATTTAATGAAGATAACTCTATTTTTTTTATCTTGCCTTGTGAGTTATTAAATTAGGAAGATTTTTCCTATAAAAATCTAATTTCAATGCATTTTGTTTGTTTTAAGTCCCAGGTGATTGAATTTCAATGGAAGGATATCAAGACTTACGATATAGAAGAAGAAGGAATGTCATTTACATTTGAATATAACAGACCAGGCAAAAAACCCAGAGTTGTTCAGATACTAACTCCTTATGTAAGTTCAATTAATAAGTCAATCAATTGAATATTTTTAAAAAATGCAAGATGCAATTTTAAAAAAAAAAGTTTTATGGGTTTTTTCCTAGTAAACTTCAAGATAGTTCATAACATACATGTAATTGTTGAATCATAAAATTCCATTTTATCTTGCACAAACATTATGGGCTAAGGATCATGTGATATACTGGCAAACCCTATTATGATATAGCAGCCAGATTGAGTAAAATAAATTAAATTTACTTTGATTTGTTGGATAACTACGTATTTTTAGAATTTTGATTCACCAAATACCATGTATGCTTTTTACTGGAATCGGTTTGAAAATTTAGATATGGAGAAAGTACATATATATATAAATTATTTAACATGATTGTTAACCTTGTGTACTACAAATTTTCAATAGATGCTTGTCTGGGGCATACTAAATGGTGAGCTAGCACTTTCACAGAAAGTCACCCCGAGTGCAACAGGCCATAATGCACACTCGATCATCTCTCACATAAATGAACAAGATAATGTTTTTAGATTAATCATTAGAGATCTGTAAATTTTTCCCTCTCTTGGAATAGCTTTAAAATTACTGATGCAGGGTAAAACAACATTACAACCAACCCACAGCCAATCCATTAAGTTCACTTGTAGGGTCGTCCTTGGTTTCTCTTATTGACTGCTCTGCTATATGGAGTTTTTGTTCACACACAAACACACACACACACACACACACACACACACACACACACGTTTTAAGTATAAGTATATTCAAGAGTGGGGGAATGTAAGATTGCTCTTTTTTCTTCTTCTTTATTTTAATTATTCATTATTTGATTTGAATCTTTTATTTTTATTTTATAGTATGTGTATATGAAAGATTGTTTTGATAGAATATATGATGAACGAGACTGGGAACAGGACACAGGTACATGTAAGAACAATAGAAACATAAGATATTATAAAATGACTTTTCATATTACTTACAGTTGTGTTTGCAAATCATTTTTGTCGAGCCTGGCATTGCCATAAGGTGAGACTAAGATGTTATTTTTTCCTGGTGTCGCCATAGGCATCGACAGCGTGTCAAAATGTGAAAGTTTATGTTAAATTAGTGTATTTTCTATTCGATCAAAAACTAACCAGGCGAGACATTTAAATCTGTAGAATTCTTGTTAATTTTTGAGGCTACTTTAGCTATGATATTCTTGTGCAACCAGAGTCAATATGTATAAGTAGATATACCAACAGTTACCTACAGGACTTACAGATGAGAACTTCTAATGTAACAAATATTAGATTGCTTAGTTACATGGAATTAATAGAGAGTAGTAATGGCCATGGTTTATTATCCTAGTCAAGAGCATTTCACTTGTGTTGATGGGGTCACTTTAGTTCTGGTTAAAACCACCAACCAACTACCAAATATGTACAGGCAAAATGTCAGCTATGATGAAAACTACCAACCATGTACATGCAAAATGTCAGCTATGGTGAAAACTACCAACCATGTACATGCAAAATGTCAACTATGGTGAAAACTACCAACCATGTACATGCAAAATGTCAGCTATGGTGAAAACTACCAGCCATGTACATGCAAAATGTCAGCTATGATGAAAACTACCAACCATGTACATGTAAAATGTCAGCTATGGTGAAAACTACCAACCATGTACATGCAAAATGTCAGCTATGGTGAAAACTACCAACCATGTACATGCAAAATGTCAGCTATGGTGAAAACTACCAGCCATGTACATGCAAAATGTCAACTATGGTGAAAACTACCAACCATGTACATGCAAAATGTCAGATATGGTTAAAACTACCAACCATGTACATTCAAAATGTCAGATATGGTTAAAACTACCAACCATGTACATGCAAAATGTCAGATATGGTTAAAACTACCAACCATGTACATGCAAAATGTCAGATATGGTTAAAACTACCAACCATGTATGCAAAATGTCAGATATCGTTAAAACTACCAACCATGTACGTGCAAAATGTCAGATAGGGTTAAAACTACCAACCATGTACATGCAAAATGTCAGATAGGGTTAAAACTACCAACCATGTACATGCAAAATGTCAGATATGGTTAAAACTACCAACCATGTATGCAAAATGTCAGATATCGTTAAAACTACCAACCATGTACATGCAAAATGTCAGATAGGGTTAAAACTACCAACCATGTACATGTAAAATGTCAAATATGGTTAAAACTACCAACCATGTACATGCAAAATGATAAACTTCCTTACACTAAGATCTGCTCAAACCAAGTCAGTTAGAGGTGCTCCGATTTGTAAGCATGTGCCTTTTACTTTGCTTAATAAAAACAAGACCTATGAGTTAGTTAGAAATGCTTGTAAGATCACATTTGAATTGAAATTGCACTCTGAAGGTATATATTGTTTTCGGTTATCTTGTCTTTGTGCATGTAAATTTTGAAATCAATTGGGCCATCTATGTCACTACAGGGTATAATCATTACTTAGGCCTTAGATAGAATTTTAAATGCCACTCAGCACAGTGCCTAGTTAAGGAAGAAAACCACTCGCCATTGGAAATTTAACTCAGCACAGTCACTTCATGAAAATCGAGACTTTCTTCTCTTAAGAACTGCCAGAGCTTGTACCAATAAATAATGTTTTCTGACTAGCTTCTTAGGCTTTTCACGAACTTCGAATTTTCCAATTTAGGTAACAAGTAACTTCCGTTTAGTGGCAAGTTTAGAAATGCTTCCACCTGCAACTGGTTTGTCGTCAGGATCAGCGGTAGTCTAATCAGTGTCTATGAAAACTTCTTTATCAGCTGCTTCATCCTTGTTTATTTTTATAAAGTTATACAAAACAGCTTGTTTACTTTTCATACTTAACGGACTGACAAGAATATAAACACTCGGAACATCGGTTCGATTTTACATTACACTAAGTAAATTCCGAATGTGAAACAATAGGTTCGCACATGTGATGCAAACATTTAAATGATTTTGTTGATTGACGCTGGTAACAGAACGGCCGATGTCTAGAAAGGGCCATTACAGTTGACCTCCTTATACAAGATTTTCCCAACAAACACTATATTATCTGTTGTTTATTAATTGCAACAAGCCCCCTGATGTATATGCATGATAAATTTAACTCGGCACCGTGATGAGTGGTAGTAACAATATCACTCATCCAGGTACAAATTTCACTCATCAGGACGAGTGGACGCATGAATAATTGAAGCCCTGCTACTATAAGTGACCTACTTATCAAAGTAAAATTTGTGGTGGTTTTAATTTAGGTTACCTAAATTGATCTGTTTTTAAAAATTGTTTGTAATTGTTGTTGTAAAGAGATATCTATTATTTATTAATTGTAGAAAACTGAAAAAGAGGTGCTAAGTCAATTCCTGCCAAAGGTAGGTAATGTGATGAGTTGCCATGGAAACACCTTTCCCCCATAACTAGGCAAAAAAAGAAAGAGAAATCTAGCTAACATTCAGTATTCAACTCATAATGTACATAACCATGGGTAATTTTATAATTGTCCGTGTATACCAATGGTACTTACTATTACCCATGGATAGATGCTATCACAGAACAAGCATTCAAACCATGTGGTATTTAAAGCTGCATTAAGTTTTCCAAGGAAAAAAATTAAAACTCTGCTGATCAAATTAATGATGTTCCTAATGAACAATGTTACATTTGGTTCAACAATAAAAGCTCTAATAAATACAGAAACAACAATAATTTTCCAGCGAGATGTAGCATGTGGGATCTAATATTAGAACATGCTTATGTCATGAAAAACCGGGTCATTTAAACACAACTCACAAAACGGTGAAATTTGATAAATTAAACAAAGAACTTCATTGAATTTGTCATTTGTGCTTTAGTAAGGGATACATAACACCATTGTGAATACATCTGGATATTAATGACGGACAATTAACACAATTTTTCAGGTTACTTTGCACATGCTCCCAGCTCATAATTTAATCATCGATGAACATTGACCAACCGGTTAGGGGATTCCGATTATTTACAGCTATAAGGAATGAAATTTTAGAAAATGAATCTTACGGATAGTGATTTAAAGTTTGTTTTTTTTTAAAAAAAACCATAAAAAATTCAGAAAATTGAAAAACTTAATGCAGCTTTAAAATAACAATTAACAAACAAAAAGATTACAATGGCCTTTTTTCGTAACTAAATAATTTAATTTATAAATTCTGCTATATCATACTGCAATACAAAATTAACTTTACACAATCGTTTTTCATGTTATACTCCAATAAACTAGACAAACATAGCTACACAAAACGTGAAGGGCATGGCTTCTATCCTGTTCAATTTCATTGGCTAAAATTAATTGCTGATGACAGTTCCATTGCAGAGGAAATTTTATTTCAATTATAAAAAAATGAAGAAAAATGAAATAAAACATTGGTTTATGTTTTAGTTAAAGTGTTTACAATTAAATTTAAGGAATTACGCACGTTATGAAAGTGTGTACACTGTTTTTCATGTTATGACTCAATAAACTTTTTAAAAACACAAGTTTTTCCCTAATTGCACAATACCAGCAAAGCAGGTCCACATTCATGTACATGTATGATCTTTCATTACATAAGATAATATTACATAGGATAAAAGGTGTATAAATTACGTATACACAGAATTTTTATCAGATACAAAGTACAATTTAGATGACTTTTGATCACATTTTTGCCTGTCTAAAACAACTTGTGCAGAAAATGTTACAGACTGTCATGATAATTTAATGTATTTTAGATTTTGTTACTAGAATTTCAAAATAGACAACTTTCTAGTTTTAGCATTTTGTATAAACCAATTTTTGTATAAACCAGTTTTTTGTAATCTTTCAGATGGTAATATTAATTCTTATTAAAAATGTTGAATAACAAAATTAGATTTTTACAGACAATTGTGCCAATATCTATGTAAAAAAGATTTGCAACCAAAAATTGGAGAAAAATATTATTCAGTTATTTAAGTATAAAAAAGTACTCAGGGTTGAAAATTTAAAGACTTTATCTTCAATATTTTACCAAAAACTGTTATGCAGAAATTAACAAATATACCAACATTTTTTCTTTAAAAAAATATTTTCTTTATTTGCAGACATGAAGAATGGATGAATGAATGAAGATGATAGGTTGTAGCATGAAGAAAGTATGGTATAGATGGAAGCGTGGATGAATTGAGATGTTTAACATAAAACTATGTTGTTATTAGTTATGAAGAAAACTTTTTTTGTGTGTGTGAAAATAATTTGTTACAGCTTGCTCATTGCTACTCATCTTCCAAGAAAACTGTATAAGACAGAAAAACAAAATGGCATATTTAAATTCATTATGTATCTACTAGTACTGCATGTCTTCAGATGAAAACCATCCACTAGGTTGTGTTGTTAAAGAAATTTTTTAAAAATTATTATTTGCAGTCTCTAGATAAAATGCAAAAAATGTCTCTATAATTTTTGATATGAATTGCAGATTTATGAATTTTCTTTAAAATATATATACATGTATATTAGTTTGTGTATGTACATTTATATACATGTACATGCAGTTGAGAATTCAGTCTCTCTTGAAAATGGCCAATCCACCTTAAAACCAATAGCAAGGAAATATTTTGGGATTTCTGCTCATGTTTTACTCGCCCCAGTTTCACAATCATTCACTTAATTGAGTGTACATGTAACTCAATTATGGAATATTTCTTTGTTAATTTTTAGCATATTACAGATTTATAATTAAATATCTAATGTTATTTTTAAATTGTTTGATGTAGGTTTGATGAACAAAACAAAACATTGTTTCATAATACTTAAAATTTTTTAAAATATCGATGAGAGAAAAAATGTGAATATTTGAGTTGAGTGTACACTCAATTGAGTGAATGATTATGAAACTGGGTCCAGATATATATGATTTCACCTTCATTTTAATTTTAAACAGAAGTGTATACTGCTTAATTGTAAATGTTATTCATTAACTCTCTTTGTCAGTGAAAAAAAGCAATCAGTGTAGTTGTAACTCACTATGGAAATATATATATTAATGGAAATGTGCATCTCACTTTGTGGAATCTTTTAATATATAACACAAATACCTGTTAAATTTTGATGTGCCAGATGTGCACATTTCGGAAAATCATTCCTTATCAGTAACACTAGGGGCCGAAAAAGTTTGATAGATATAAAACATAGCCAAATGGTTAAAAATTAATGAATCTAAAGTTCCAAAATTATATGAAATCCACTTAAAGAATGCTTTGCATGAGGGAACAAACCTTAGTTTTAAATAATTAAAAAAAAACTGTAAATTTTCAAGGTTTTTCTACAGCAATTCATCCACTCGGCTATTTGAGTTTTTGACCCATTTTTATCAGTAAAAATAAACTTTTTGATTCCTTTCTTTTGTGCAATAAAGTAGCAGATATTTACACTCACAGTAGATTTTATTTTCTTTATCAGTAATTGACCAAATTGTGAACATTATCTACACATTATTTCTACCTATACAATGTTTTTATAGGTGTGGGATAACACTTACAGGTTTTTTAATGGCTAAACCATTCTTTTGGAATTTTGTAAATAAAAAGATAAAATCATTGGATCTGTAATAAATGTTTAGAGATACAAAAATATTCCGTATGTTTTTTATTTTCTAACATCAATTGAGTGTTGAAAATAACAAATGCCTGTTGAGAATATTAATCACACATTCACTTGAATAATAATACTGAAAAAGTCTCCTTTATAAGTTTTTGCAATTTCTGTGTTTTTAGTTGAATATTCATGTTTTACTAGTACAGATATTGCCATGGTAACCAATTTGTTATGATTACATCAGAAACATGTTTTATTTTGTATTATTGAGTCGGACTCGTTTTTTGTTTGTTTTTGTTTTGTTTTATCACATGGTCATTTCATTTAATTTTTTTTTAAACTGGACATATTTTATTTTAATTTATTCCTGTTGAGATCACCATTTATGATACAGTATAAACATGTCACCAATGTCTTTGCAGAATGTTTAAACACCGAACAGTCTATATTGAGCGGAAAAAGGATTTACAGTTCAAGTGTTTTACAGATCACAGCCTATGATACAGTTCAAGTGTTTTACAGATCACAGCCTATGAATGACACCTGTAACATCAGTTCCAGGTGTCATTCATAGGCTGTGATCTGTTTTTGGTGTAGAAAATTACAACAATAGCAGGAAGACTAATTGAGTTTTATTCTTTTTTTTTTTCTTTTCTTTTTTCTGAAATAATACTCTATTTGACATACAATGCATCTTCTTTTACCAGAGATATTAAAATTAAGGAGATATACATGTATTATTGAAACTAATATAGCAAAAAAAAAAATTTAATTGTAAACCAAACATTGGAAAAAAGTTAACAATGAAAAAGTAATTATTTTTAGTGTAGGCTTGATTCATCATTTATTATCTCCTTCTGGTATCTGTCTCTGGTTGTCAGTGACAATTAATAGAATGAAAGGTCAAATGTCAAAGATAGAGAGATGAATTTACAAGTAGTTAACATTGTTATTCACATACTATTTCCCAAGTATCACTTGCCATAGGGTCAGTAGATTTCTAAAGGGACCTTTCCACCAAATCTGTTTAATTGAATAAGTATTTGACTTGGATGTAAAGCACATACATATTAATAATATGATTGTATACATTAATATAGATGTATATTGATTAGTTGGAAAGACTCAACAAGTGTGGATTTTTTTTTCAAGCCTTCAATTATATAAAGTTAGTGAAAATAAATGCTATGATATTTTCTTTTTTTTTTTTTTTTTTTTTTTTTTTTTTTTTTTTTTTTTTTTTTTTTTTTTTATAATTTATTTATTTTATTTTATTTCTGTTTTATATTTGAAAGATATTAAAATTGACACAAATCTAGAATGTTTAAACCTGCTTAACTTTGATGCTGAAAAAAAATGACTATAACATAAAAATTTCAATTTACCAGTTAATAATTAATGGCTTAAAAATTAATTAATTAGACTTTTTGTTGAGTCTTTTTAACTAGTTGTCATATAAAGGTGACATTTTTAAAACATAAAAAATTATTATGTTACAGTTCAAATTCTTTGGTGATGCATTTGAAATGATTTTAAGTTGAACAATTTCTGTCACTTAATTAGCTGGTATATATTTCTTGATATGGTAAGTAAATTACAGTCAACACTCTACAATGGCCACATCTGTGATCATCAAATTTGCTGTGGTAAGGAATATGCTGTTGTAATGAATCTAGCATGAGCCTGAGTTATGTCCCATGATGCAAAGTGCAATGGCTAGTTTGTTGCATCCAGGGGTTAAACTTTACATAATGTATGCTATTAATTTATATATTGTTTTCATATATGGAGACATTTTTTTGGTCTTGCTTCTGGTTGACAGTGCCATTTTATGGAACAAAAAAAATGTTATTTTGTACATTTTTTCCCAATATTTCATTGTAGGAGCTCGTAAATGAATATGCCTTTTTAAAGTTTAATACAAACATAACAACAAAATTGTTCCCAACAGGTTTTTTGCCATTAACTGAATATGCCATTATAAGTAGTGTCATTGTAAAAGAGTGACTGTACAATCGTCTTGACTGAGAATTTACCTAACCTGTATAAACCACCTACACACTCTGTGATATTGCTTATATTTTTTAATTACCCTTGAAATAAATTTGAAGAAAAGAACAATGTCATACCATGGTAATATAGCCTAACTGACTGATGCTTATCAAGGGAAATAACTTTCATTACCTACTACAGCTAAATTAAATTGGACACCATATGTTCTATATGCAGTCTGTTTGTGACATGAATTTTCAAATGAAACTTGTAGAGATCAGAATGTGTAAGATATTGATCTATATAGAGCTCCCATAGCATATTGAAATCAACTGTCAAGTGTTAACTTTAAAATTGAACAGTACTGTTAATGTTAATTTTCTAGAACTGTAAATCATCATCAACTGGCCAATAATTACATGTATATCTCTTTTAAATTATATGCAAATAAAATTGCTTTCAAAGATCACACTGTAAAGTAGTTTGTTTCATCACATGAATTTGTCTTTTAAGGTTCAAAGCTAGAAGCAGTAATTCATTTTGAGTTAAGTTCAGTATATAGGTTACTACCTCACTTATACAAAGTGCAGAAGAGCTGATATTATGCTGTCCATGTCAACATGTGTTGCCATGCCATCATGTGTGTGTTGCCATGTCATCACATGTATGTTATCATGTCAAAATGTGTTGCCATGCCATCATGTATGTGTGTTGCCATGTCAGCATGTGTTGCCATGGCATTATATGTTTGTTGCCATGTCAACATTGTGTTGTCATGTCAGCATGTGTTGCCATGCCATCAAGTATGTGTTGCCATGTCAACATGTGTTACCATGCCATCATGTGTTCAAAACTGTCCAAGATTTACAATCATTTCTTACTAAGATTCCCCTTAACTTATATCTTGCAAATTTGAAATCTAAATAATTTTATTATTTGTTAAGATATACAGATATTAAACATGTTATTTGAAGATGACTTTAGAAACCATTGTAAAACCCGTGTCTGGTTTCTAACATTTAATAGTTTGACATACAAAATATGTGGGTCTAAGATACTAATGTCTGATTATATCAGATAATTTGACACTGTGTCAGGTGGAAATAGAAAATATGATGGTCTCTTGAAAAATTTTATAAATATAGATTTTAATTAACTCTTCTAAAAATAAAAAAAAAATATTTGTCATAATAAATATATTCATATCAGGCATTTACTGGTGTCAGGTGGAAATGAAAATACAGTATATCCCGGATATATTGAACTCGCATATATTGAAGTCCCGCATATTTTGAAATGACAAAAAATCCCCTGCAAAACACCTTCTTTTTATGACCAAAAAAATCCCGCTTATATTGAACTCGCTTATATTGAACTCCCGGCTATATTGAACACTTTTTTTGGTCCCCACAAGAGCAAATTCTATTACTTTTACTATTTACTATTATATTGAAGTGGTATTTTGAACGGAATTTGATCAATTAAGCCGAAATCATGCGGGTTACTGTCAATCTGTTGAGGCCAAATACGGGGTCGCAGTAACTGATTTGAACTCATAAGTATCGTACATAGTGAGTACTTTTCAAGGTAAATAAAAATATCACATGTTTTTGTTAGTTGTTTAATTAAATCTGAAATAACAACATGGCATCCACGCCACAGAAGAGAAAAACTTTGTCGTTAATTACAAAATATAACCTTATAAACGAAATCGACAAAAAAGTGAAATCAAAGGCAGATATCGCAAAATATTTTGGGATAAAACCTTTAAGTTACTTTAACAATGATTTATAAACAAAAGGATGTAATATTACAGGCTCAATCGGGAGAGTTTTCACGAAAACGTAAACATTTTAGATCTGGAAATTATAATGAAATTGAGGAATGTTTATATAAGTGGTTCACAAATGTCAGAATTTCAAAAACTCTTTAATTCTTTAAATATTTTAGAGGAATTTATTTCCAAAATTGGTAGAAAAAAAAGAAAAACAGTTAAAAAATGACCGACTTCTTTAAGTCATTATTATATTAAAAGTGTTTGTACCAATCAGTTTTGATAAATTTTTTGTACTTTGAGTTAATAAATGAAAATTTATTTTTGAAATGGCCTTTTGTGTGTACTTTGATATATTGAATTTCGGATATATTGAACTAGTTTCCTAAGTCCCCTAAATTTCAATATATCCGGGTAATACTATATGATGGTCTCTTCAAAAATTATATATACATGAATTTTGATTAACTCTTCTAAAAAAATATTTGTCATGATAAATATATTCATATCAAGCAGTTACTGGCTACCTTCAGATGAAGCAGATTTTATTTTATTTTTTTAATTAATGAATGAATTGTGTTATTTCACACCATTACAAATTTAAATGTGATATTATAAATGATTTAAGTGTTAAAATTTATTGTTGAACAAATGAAATTATTATTATTGTAACAAATTGTAGAGTAGATATTAATATTATATTATTATCTAATAATTGTTATTGTTATTATTGTAAATGAAATCATTGATTTTATCTAGTCGGATTTGTACATAGTGTGTAGCTCACTTGGCTAAAAGGCCTAGTGATTTGATGGCATAAGGAAGCATGTGTGTTTTAAACAACTAGTATATTTTGACTTCTTGTTCAAAACTACTGGAAACTTTCATTTAAACTTTTGTGTGTAAATTCATGATTGGAATTTTGTAAACTTAGGTCAAAGGCAAAGTTAAAAAATTAAACTTTTTAAAAATTTTTCTTTTGCAAAAAATATTGACTAATTTCCAGACCAACAAATATTTTTGTTGTTGTTGTTTTTAATTTTTATTATATATTTATTTATTTATTTATTTATTTATTTATTTATTTATTTATTTATTTATTTATTTTTTATTTTTTTTTTTGTCTAGGTGAGCCACACATGCCCTATTGAACCTCTTGTTTTGAAACGATAATTTTTGCCGTTCAATAAGTGTGTAATATATACATACAACTGTATCTACAAATACATATAAAACTCAAAATTTCTAGACACATTTTGTTGAAAAATAAACATGTTGTGTTAAATAATGTTAATGGTTTATATATTAAAAGTTGTCTTTGGTGATGAATTATATTCTATGATTGTGCAAAAGAGTCTGTCATTTGACTGGTTTTCAAACATGCAAAATACCAACAGTGACAGTGTTTTAATCTGTGCAAAGGTGTTCTATGGTTATTTGAGATGCATTTAGCATTTTTTTTGTTTTGGCTATAGGCTCAATGATGGGAACAGTTTATTGATTTTTCTGTGACATTTTAGCATTACTTACTGTCACAAACAGAGGGATTCAACAACTGTACTTCATTTTTGGATGGACCATGACTCAACTGTTGAGTGGAAGTCTCCTTTTCCAGTCCAAAATTCATAAATATAAATGTATGATTTATAGTTTATTATCATATAGGAGAGGGTTATGGTCAAAATAATCTCACATTGTGTTCTTCGTAATAAAAGATTTAACAAGTCAAGTATTCCTTGGTGTAAAAATTGTTGATTTTAAGCAAGGAAATATGGTAAATACATTCCGTTCATAAATGAATATTATTCTGTATGTATATGTGTGAAGGTCATGACCTTTATTTATTGTTTTTTGTTATATAATTCAAAATTAACATATTTCCTTCTTTATTTTTTGCTTCAAGCTTCACATTTAGTTTTTTGCTTCAAGCTTCACATTTAAACCTAATAACAAAACATATGGAAAATTGCTAACAGGTATCCTCCTAGCATCATCTTATCATTTTTCAATATTTATAAGCTTCTGTTAGGTCCCAGTTGTTCAAAGTTACGTTAAGCTAAACCAGATGGTTAGTGAAATTGGTATTTTGTGCAGAAGCATATAATTTTAAAATATATTGTTAATGGTCAATGTAAAAAGTACTTTTATCAGTCAGAAACATTTTAAGTCATTATTGTATATAATTGACATATATTCCGGATTTTAATACATGTATTTTGAGTTTACGTTGAACATGTCGTTAAGCTAATGGGGCTTGTAGTGGATCTTGTAGTTATATTAACATGTAAGTGAATAATTTGTCTTACTCTAAGTTTAGGAAATTTTTAGTCAAATGCTTTATGAAATCTACAAAGTAGTCTGTACTGTACTCAGCAGTCTGCTAGACATGGCATCATATGAAAATTTTTGACGTCAAGCTTTTACTATGGAGTCAAAAGCTTTCTCCAAATCTACAAACACATGAAATAGGTATACTTCTAATATTTTGATGACTTTTAGTCAGTAACAAACATTTTTTTATTATAATGTATTTTATTTCTGTGTATATATGTCGTAAAATATTTATGAATTAAGAATAAACAGTAAAAATATATATCACAAATACCTGTTAAATTTTGATGTGCCATATGTACACATTTGGAAAATCATTCCTCATCAGTGACACTATGGGCCAAAAACGTAGTAAATCTACCACCTCTTTACAAAGACCAGTGTTTTAAGGTTTATTTACTTTATATATCAACCTAAAAACTACCCTCTATATAAAGACCACCTGTCTATCTGGTCTATAATTCTTAAGTCCCATGGGCGGTCTTAATATACAGGTTTTACTTTTTACATCTTTTATGCCTATGTTGTATTTATGTTGGTCCTTATTATTCCCTATAAATATATGAATTCCAATTTGTTTCTTGGTTTCTAGAAGCGGATAGTTCTTGACTATTCATAATAACTTTGTCAACACCTTTGATTTGTGAATTTGCACCAAAAAGTTTATGGTATGGAATTCTTGCATGGGTGTATCACCTGCCATTAATGTCGAGTCAACGAAAAAAAAAAATTAACACATTATTTAGTAATGACCTGCTCTATTTTTTGTATTAATAAAACACTAGTATTTCATGATTATTATCAAAATAAGTACCTGTGAGTTTCATGCATATATGTGACTTATGTACAGTATTTCACTACAGTATCTGCTAATTACCTCATAACTGTATTCTTCATTATCACATTGTTACATGTATATCCTGCATAAAATTAAATCTTGCTGATATTTGATTCATATTTACCTTTTTTTCAAGGTCATGTTGAATTTACAATCACAGAAAAAACCATTGTTTTATGAATCGTATTTGACTAGTTGGTTTCTGTTTAGCAAGAGGCTCTTCCATTAAATGATTTCCCCCCACTTTTATTTTTGATCAGATCACAAACAGCAACTTAACATTATTTGACTCGTAAATAGTTACCAGTGAGTTTTTCGTGAACAACAGTATTTTTTAGAAGTAGCCTTTTTAGCAATTTACCTGTGTAATGACATATGAAAAAAATACATTCTATGATCTGATTGGTCAAAAATGAAAGTGGGAAGAATATTGGTTAATGGAAGGGCCTGTTTCTTAATGGAAAACAACTAGTCAAAAATGGATATTGTGAATTGCTGAAAATTTGCTGATTTGACATAAAAAAAAATTGGCAATCAAACCACCAAAGCTTGCTATGTCCTGCATGTGTATTGCATTTTGCTGTTTTAAAGATATCCTGCCTTGGCCAAAATCCTTCTTTAACACAAGGAGCCTTGGTGGGCAAGAAGTGTTGAGTATGTGCCTACAGGTTACATTACCTAGGTTTAAATCAGACATTAGTGTAAGAATATTTGTCAGTTTGCTCTTAGATGATTTCCTATATTTATATTTTAACCATACTGGTCTTCTGAATAGTCTATCTTGTTGTTGCTAAGGTTAGTGATCCTGCTTTGACATACATTGTAATAGTTTATTCAGCTCAATAATATTTATATTAAAGCATTTCATGCTGATCTTAAACTCACTAAATTTACCATGTATTCCATCATGGCATAATAAATGATTACTTGTCACATTTATCACAAGGATGACCAGATGGGTTCCGTGCTGATTATAAAATCACAACATTTTACCTACCAAGCTTAATGTAATAAATATACTCACTCATTTGAAATATTTAAGTGCTAGTTGGTATCCAAGGCAATACTGGTGTATGTCATATCAATTGTTTCTAGTCAAAACTCGAAACATTTTTTATTGACTGCAACCTCTTTATTTTGCAAGGACATTTGTTATTTGTTACAACTTCTTCATTATACAAGGACATATTTTATTGGCTGCAACTTCTTCATTTTACAAGGACACTTTTCGTTGGTTACAACTTCATTATACAAGTAATGTGATGGTCATGTGAAATTATGACATACATATTTTATAGACCAAAGGTAATTCTTATTAAAATTGTGTTTATTGGTAAAAATGAACAATTAAAAATTGACCATATTACATATATATACTGGTAGTTTCCTTTTCCTAATACTGCATAACAAAAAATATTTACAGAAAAATAAACTGCTTTTTTGTAAGTATTGGTAAGCTGTAAGCATAAATTCTAAGTAGAAAATTCATGTGTGTATTTTAAAAAGATTCAAATTAATCAAACGAAGAAAATGTAAGAAACTTGAGAGTCTGTTATCGTAAATATCAAATAATGAAAAACTTGTTTCTGGTGAAAGCTATCACAATCATCAACACACCACATTACAGGTTAATGATAGAAACAGACAAACAAGAAAAGAAAAGATTGTGTTCGGACTTCTACTGTAGATTTACTCTGAATTTGCGAGTATCACATTTTTCATGCCAACCCCCAATTAAGCTTTTTAATTTTTGCGGGAATATTCCTGTGATATATACATTTGTGACAGAGAGTCCTTGAGATTTTAAGCATTAATACATTTTTCAGAATAAAAAAGTAATCTACTGAAATATTATAAAACTCCAGTGTTTAGTGCTGTAGTTAATAGTACTCTTATAGGGCTGTTAACAACCATACCAGATGACCTGGTTAAAAGTTCAAGGTTTTAACTTGTTTGTATTTCTGACTATATTGTATTTTTGTTAGTATATAGACACTGTACTTGCTACTTACATGTATTTTGTATGACACCCGGTGTTTGCACTTCATACATTTCTTTATGTGTTTGAATTTCATACATTTCTTTGTAAATTTGTTTTAATGAGATGCAATTTTTCTTCACCTTGACCTTTCTAATTGTGACTTTAAAGCAATATTGTTTCTTTAAATGTCAACTAGCATCAGTATTTTGTCATTTCCAAATGGTGATGATGACAGCTTTTCCTTTTGAAATCTTTAATGATAATGAGAGTTTGTTATGTCCTCTAAAATGCTCAGTTCTAGTAAATTTACAAATGGTCAGACAGAGGTTAAAATTAAAAATCCCCCAAATTGCTTGTATTATACTTACATTTGGTAGTTCTTGTATTTGCAGGGGCAGTTCAAGGTCGCTATTCAAGTTCAAGGTCAAACAGTCATGTTGAGCTGATACATATGTATTAGTTCTTGTTTAATCCCCACCATTGAAAGTTGTTGTTTATTTTGAAAAAAAATTTGTTATTGTTTAGTAATGTGTAATATTCTATCCTTTTTACCCTGTGATATTCCAATTCTCCCATTTCCCGACTGCACTACTGAACTTTATGGGAAAAAAAGCTTTGAACAAATTATTATTTATACAGTGATTGTATGTAAATATGTATATGTATAGTGTTATATAATGTGAGTGAATGACATAAAAAAGGTATTACTAAAATTGATAGCATTAAGCAGTAGAGTCCATGAACCTTAATTGGTCTTTTCTTTACTGCAAAGTTACACTTTTTAGGCTAACAGGATGTAGTCATAGAACCTGAATAAGTTGTTGTTTTTTTTTTTTTTTTTTTTTTTTGGTTTTTTTTGGTTATGCAACCATTAGTTCATTAGTTAATCAACCAATTGCATATAGACACCAATATTGGTTGTAGCCTGTTGTCTATGAAGTCACCGATGGACTTAATGAATCATTTTATCATATAAAATTGTGTAGCATTAAGACCCATTTTCACAACTTTTCATTTGCTTTATGATGTAAAGAGAGATGGATTTTGGTATACATGTTACTGTAATTTGTTAACATTTATTAAATTGCATCATTTTATTTTCATTTATTGGTGAATTTATTAATATAAACCCACTTCATATGTTTGAACACTTAATGAATATTTTGAATTTGAACACTTCAAATAAGGTTTAATCTTTTTTTTGTAGATTATTAGAGATACACTTATTATTTCATGCAATATGTAAGACTGGACCAAGCTACACTTTTTAGTTGGTTCATCAATATTATGAGGATTTTGTCAGATGATACTTAATACGTTCATTTTTTTTTTTCTCATTTGTCTTCATTCTTTACGGTAGAAGTATTTGTTCTTTTCAATTTTAAGAAAAATGAACAGTTCAATATCATATGTTAATGTAAATATGAATATGAATAAAATATTATCAAACATTGAAGTTTATAGTTTTATTCTTTATCACGGTGGTTTTTACTGAAATAACCAATGTGATTTGACAGGCTTTCCAATTCATATTCATTTCTAAATCATTTTAGACAAGTTTTAGTACAAATGAGTCCACAGTCATCAATTATAGACCACTACGGTAGCTCAGTTGGTAGAATGCTCTTCCTATGTAAGAAGTCGAGGGTTCGAACCTCGGTCAAGACTTAGAAATAGGCAGTGACTGTTCTTTCGTCAAGCACTCGGCAATAAAAAATAAGTTATGGGGTCCTATGGATGAGACCTTTAAAACCGACGCCCCGTGTCATGACAGACGTGGAACGTTAAAGAACCTGTCCTGAACATTGTCCTAAGCTCACTGCTAAGGTAAAAAAAAAATCTGCCACTTCACCTATAGCTCTGTGACGTCTCGAAATAAGTAAATTATTCTTGAATGGGACGTAAAACCCTATTAAATCAATCAAATCAAATCATACATTATACTTACCCATAGTCAAGATGATTGCCCTGAAAATTTACATTGTTTTCCATTTCTCTGATAGTATCTAGGACCAATTGTTATTGTTCCTTTTTGGCTGATCATTTAGGCAAGCTCTCCTGTATTTATGAAACCCCACATTGCTTTTAACTTTTAGTGTTGGACTGGTAATTGTGAGCCATATAAAGTCCATCTGAGAATTAAAAGGGAACCTCAAGAATAACAGGGAGGAATGTGGCGGTCTGGGTAGCTTAGTTAGTAGAGCATTCACCCATAGTGCGGGGTTCCGGGTTCGATTCCCGGTCCGACCCTGCTCCTTCCTGTTACAATCGTATCAATGGTCCCTTTCTGTTAGCACATTGGCACAAAAAAAGGTCAGAATAATAAATCCCTACTGTATTTATCGTCTCTCTTTTGTTGTTTCCTACCATCTCGGTGGCACAATGGTAGAATTTTTGCCTTAGGAACGGGGGGGGGGTTCATGGGTACAAGCCCCGGCCGGGGTAATCTATAAGAAAAAATAGAAAAATTTGAGATATTCACTCGCACATCACAGGCATGAATTTGTTCCTAGATTAATCCATAGAGATTGATAACCTTGCTCTCATCGCAAATTGCTGAAAATTGCTGATGCGACGTTAAACAACATTTCAACGTAGTTGGTCTGGTAGCCCTAGTAGGCCAATCCACATACCACTGATATAAACAATCCCGAATAATTAAAACGGACAAATTAATAGTCATTGCATAGCGAGGAATTACCATTTAGTGGAAAACACAACTTCCACACAAATTGCCCTGCACCCTTCATATCGCCATTGTTCACAACTTCCACACAAATTGCCCTGTACCCTTCATATCATTGTTCACAACTTCCACACAAATTGCCCTATACCACGAATATAGTACGTGTAAAATGAAAAAAAAAAACATTTTCACACTTTTACACATGTTTCTGTACTTTTTAATAACAGATCTAGAAATGCGTTTTCGAACGTCTTTTCAGTTATCTTTAAATCAGCAAGTTATATATATATAATGTGGTACAACGGGGGGGGGGGGGGGGGGGTCAAAGTCTAATAACAGACAACGTTTCACACGCCATATTAGACTATAATATTTTAATGTAGAAAAATTACTTCTTTTACAAATCTTATATAATGAAAATGGAAAATTATTATTTACATTATTGTTTCCCAAGAGAAATGTCCTTCGTATTATAACATAAGAGATATCTGACACCTAAAACTGATCTTAATTATGCTTAAAAAATTCCCGATATACTACTCTGGAACACTGTGAATAATTTTTTTCGTTATTGTAAAATGATACTTGCATTGGTGTACTTTAACCTTTAAATTGGCAGAGGAAGTTAAATTTTTCAAAAACTGTACCATATTTTCAATAAAAATTTCCGCCATTTGCATTAAAAAATGGTAAAAAAAAAAAAAAAAACAAAAACAAAAAAAAAAAACAAAAAAAAACAAAAAAAAACAAAACAAAAACAAAAAAAAACAAGCCCTTTAGTATCATTATATAACATGTTTCACTTTAGGTATGTAAAATCTAATTATCTGTTACCATGGCAACACAATGTGCTAAAAATCGCACATACATGTATATGCTTGATTTCAAAAATAATGTTTTTAATATGATTCTTGCGTATTGTTCTGCTTGCACATTAAAATTGGGTATCATTCACAAATACTTTAGAAATTATCACGTTGTGTATTTCCTATTGAATTCTAAGAAAAGTGCTTAATAAATATTTTATGAAATTTTATAGAAGTGTGTCACCGACTTCGACGCACATTAACGAAAATGAATTGAGGTAATTTCTACAAGTGCGTTTTCGCCGATAATGACTTTTAACGGCCGTTAGTGCATGTTGTGTCAATTAATGAGGTACTTCCTTTAACTTCGTTACAGACATTTTGATAGGCTGCTACAATAGTTACATACTGTAGTGTTTTTATCATTAGTCGAAGAGTCTAAAAATTACAAAAACACAATATTGACAATAGATGAAGATTTTAAGAATAATTTCAATACTATTAATAATAATAATAATAAAGAAATAGATAAATAAATAAGAATAGAGACAGTAAATGTCAGAAAATTCAATATTAGAAATTCGATTTAAAATTATATATGTTTACCAGATGTTCCCATATAAAATTTCATGCAAAAGGATGTATACTAGGTGTATATGTTTCACTATGAGGCGCCAGTTGTGGAATAAAACCTCGGAAAAGGTAAAAAAAAAATAATAAAAATAAATAAATTATGAAAAAAAGTTAGGCATTGGATCGATCTACAGTGCAAATCGTTCACCCTTGAATAACAACATACACACTGGCATACTGGAGAATACCATCTCACCCATCAACGTACATGTACACGCTAACTCAGTACACGTTACTTGTTAACTTCACAGAAAACAACAAAGTAAAAACAAAGACAAACTTTTGACACCACATTACCTAATTTATCGGTAACTTAACTAAGATAACTAATTTATTAACACCTACTTAATCAACCCCATGTTACAATTATATTTGGCGGCCTTCAATACTACTTTCAGTTAATGCTGAAAGCTCTGATAAGCTATTGCTATCCATCTTCTTCCGTCTTGCGTTAACTTTTTACATTTTAATCTCCTCCTCCGAAACCATTAGGCCAAATTCAATGAAGCTTGGTCACCATCATGCCTGGGTGAAGGCCTTTTAGATTTGCACAAAATGAAGAAGTTATGTCCCCTTGGAGCCCCATAAGGGGGAAAATAGTAAAAAAATCAATCTTCTCTGAATTTACAAGATATATACCTTAGTTATTTCACGAATAATATTCTTAGGTCATCTAGTTTCAGATTTGCACAAATGTTAGTCATGGGTCTTAAAATGGGGGAAATGACTTGGTCCTTAATGGAAAAATTGCTAAAAATTATATATTTGTCGTTATAACTTGGAAACTATTAACGTTTTGTATAGACAAAGATATTAGAATATTGTATATGTTGATACAACAATCATTTTGAAATATGATTTCAGGTAAAAGGTTCAAAGGTCAAGGTCATAGCTGCATAAGAAGACTGAAATTGTTAATTATATATCTTGAAAACTATTAACTTTTTGAACAGGCATGCATATTAGAATATTCTATGTATTGATATGACGATCATTTTGATGGTTCAAGGTCATAGGTTCAAATGTCTAGGACATAGCTGCATAAGTATACTGAAATGGTTAATAATTCGGAAATTATTCTTTGTACTATAGTTACTAATTCCATATTGGCTACTTATAAAAGAAATAATATTTCTGATTTAGTACAATATTGTTGCAGTTGTTATATACCACTTTTTGAATTCAATCATAAAAAAACATTCAAAAAGTGGTATATGACACAGTTATAAACTTAATATACGTGTATTATCTATTGCTCTTTGCAAATAATTTTGGACAAAATCTAAATCTAAATCAAAATAGATAGATAGATAGATAGATAGACGCGCGAGTAAATAAATAATTAATAAAAATGATAAACAAATACAATGTTGATAAATAAATAAATAAATAAACTTCCAAAAGTAGAACATGTCTTAGAAGTACTGTTCATGATTATCAAGCAAATATTTTCAAAGTTGACCAGGATCTGTTATTGGTAATGTTGTTTGTTCAGCAATATATATCGTTCATGTCAATCTGTCCAATATCGACGTTAAAAAAGATAACAATTAGGCGATAATACATCTTTAATAAAACATAAATATATTAAATATTAATCAGCATAAAAAATATCGGTCATCACGACTCTTTTGATCACTGATAATTACCAATCATATAAATACTAGTTTGATGGTTCTATCTTTCCGCCCCTGTCCGACCGAAATTTTATGATAGACATATGCCCCTTAGTAAACAAATGTCGGACAATAGATGTCCGTTAATTCATCAAAACACCTGTAAAACATTGTTAATACCTGTAATTGCCGTGTTCATCATTGTACCAACTAAGCAGAAAACATTATCTTAATATTTATTGTCAAAGCAGATCCTAGCATTCAGTTAGGAAAGGAAAACGAATGCTAACTATAATTGTGAAAGCAGATCCCAGCATTTAGAAAGGAAAGGAAAACGAATGCTAACTATAATTGTGAAAGCAGATCCCAGCATTTAGATAGGAAAGGAAAAACGAATGCTTACTATGATTTTTCACGCAATTAGAGGAAACAATTTTTAAATCATTTTTTGCCGATATTTTATCAATAAGCTGCAACATCCGTAACACCTGCAACATAAAGTATAATAATTATCATTAAAAAACTCAGCGCGGCGTGAAAAATATTATTCTAACGTTACTTTTTATAATATGAAAATAGAATCCTTCGTATTTGAAACCAGTAAGTGAACTTGGATTTTTTTCATCGCGATTCTGAGCTAGGATTCTTTATAATGTTTGATAATACTGTAAATGGATATAATGGTGCAGTGTAAAGTTTGTTTAATTATAATCGCCTCCGCCTTTTTGTTTAGTTGTATTGATTGTGTATATGTCCAGACAAGAGACGGATGGGTCCGGGGAAGAATTACATCCGAGGCTATAGCTTTTCTTGGAATACCTTACGCCAGTCCGCCAAGAAGGTCAGTACAAACAAATACTATTTTGCTCTCTCTCTCTCTCTCTCTCTCTCTCTCTCTCTCTCTGTATGTATGTGTGTTGGGCCTCGCGCTTACCGTTCACAGCACTTGGGCCACACGGGCATATCCGTATAAAAGATCGCTTGCCGAAGGTAGTTTTTTTCTCGGGGACTCTGGATTCCTCTACCATCCCGAACCGAATTTTTTTTACTTTTAGTGAGTGCATATATCACCACTGTACATAATAATTGAGTAAGTAACAGAGATGAAGAATCCCGTTCATTACAAATATAATATTAAGCTTAAATCAGACTAATGGTATATTGTAACATGTCGATGAGGGATTTTATTATTCAAACATTTATGAGAAAAACATCCAAGTTCATTAAGAAAACGTATACAGGATAAACAGGAAAAATTCGAGACATAGGCCTGTCTCTATGTTCTTGCTTATGCGAATCAGAAATTGGTTCTAAGTTTATGTATTAGATGTATTGTTTTCGACTTTGTGTATTGTGAATAATCTATATATGTTGCTCTTATCGTCTTCCGCGTCAGAATCAAAGTACAAAGTTGTATTATTATTATTATTATTATTATCATCATTATTATATATATATATATATATATATATATATATATATATATATATATATATATATATATATATATATATATATATATATATATATATATATATATATATATATATATATAAGAGAGGGGGTTTTAGGCTTTTTAAAAGTTTATTTATTTATTTATTTTTAAATATTTTTTTTTGTCATTTTGCGTAACACAAAGAAAAATATGTCTTTCTCTTTAAATCTAAAGAACTAATGAGACAATATATAAACTTTTAAATGTGTAAATTTGGGTGGGGGTTGGGAGGGGGGTTGTTTCTTGGGGATGGTATAGGATATGCATATGTAATTGGGTATGCGTATGTAACCATGTGATTTCTATTGTACTGCGGGTTACTTAGGTATTGTATATACCTACTTGATCTTTTGAGCCTTAACTCAGTGAGTCATTACTGTTATTCAATTTTAATATACCGGTAACATTTTTAACATTTTAACATTTGATTATAACGATTGGTTTTATTATTATATTGCGTGTATGTAACCACAAGTTATTAACTCAGCCCTACAATGCATTTCATATATCGAGTCATACATATTACTTTCCAATTTCTTTTTTAAAAACTTGATCACTTAAAAATAAACATTTTAAAGAAAAAGTAATCGCTTGGTAACGCATTTCTTCTTGTTCTCTCTCTCTCTCTCTCTCTCTCTCTCTCTCTCTCTCTCTCTCTCTCTCTCTCGATTTCTTATAAAAAAAGTTAATAAGTCATCATAAGGTTATTCAGTGTTAACCGTCATAAGATGGTGATGTTATAGTTTGCTGACTGCGATGTTGTTTAACGTAACTTTAGCGGTTTTCAAAATAAAATATCCTTCAAAGTTCTTTTGTTTGTAAAACTTTAAATTTTTCACACAAAAAAAAATGTAAAAAAAAATTCTATTGATTTGACATGATTAGATTTTTTAACGGTTTTAAAAAATAAAAAAGTTATGTTAACAGAATTTCACTGTACTACTACTACTACTACTACTACTTATAATAATAATAATTATATTATATTATTATTATTATTATTATTATTATTATACAGGTAATAATAATAATAATTATTATTATTAAGATAGAAAAAAATTATTTTATTTTTGCCCTCGCCACTGTTATTTAACTTTTTAACTTTGTATTACATAATTTAAATCCGTTGATAGAGGATTGTTTATTAACGGTATATTTATTTACAATAATAAACTAAGCATTTACAGGATTTATTCTACGTTAATTACTATTATGTTTTGATAATATAGCATAATGATTGGTGGGCATTTTATCAAAATTTTAAAACTTGTGAAAAATCCAAACTGTTTTCAATACAAACTTTCAGTGCAGAAACTCGGGTGTGTTCCGACAATTAGTCTACCTCATTCAAACTGGACTCCGTTGGTTCAAACTGGACTCTGTTGGTTCAAACTGGACTGTGTTGGTCTTAGCTTATGTTGGATCTCAGTTTTTGTCTTATCTTTCTTTCGGAAAAGTTCTTAATTATTAACGAGATTTTACACACTTATGGAGTGATGGCCAGAAGGTGACAAATCGCATCAGAGCAGTTAAATAAGTAGTATTTTCTTCAGTCTTTATATCATTTCTACGTTAAAATGTTATGGAAGGGAAAACTAGCTACATTAGATGAAGATGGTGATAAAGAGAGCGAGAAATTCAAATTTACAAACTATTGGTAGACCAGAGAACAAGGAAAGTGGTAAAATTTCCAAAGAAACCTGCAGTAACGATACAAAAACAGGGAAACTAGAAAATGGAGGAAAAGATCAAAAGGACAATGTCAACTCGGAAGAACCACAAAACATTAGCGACACAAGTACATTACTAGACAATGGGAACACAAGAGGCTTAAAAGACAATAATGACAACAAAGGAACCACAGAAAGCGCTTCAAATCTATTACAGTCAGAAAATCAACAACCATCTTCACTAGAAAATCGACGTCGATCGTTATCGTCAGAAAATCGACATTTATTGCAAAATCGACGTCAATCGATATCACAACCGTCAGATAAAACTCCTTCGATAAGCCCGTTACTAGTAAGCCGTCGTCGACATTCTGTGGTAGAGATAACATCAAGCACACCGCTTGGAGAAAAACCAGTCCTTAAAATGTGCAACCGACGACTGTCGGTATCTACCATTGGTAAGCTTGGGGTTTCCGAATACGGCAGAAATGCGTTACGTTTCAAGAGTCTTGGAGAAAAAATATGGAAAATGATCAGTGTTAAAAACATGTTTTCTCTGACAAAGGTTGATGACGAAGACAACCAACTGTTTGAATACAAAGAAAATAACAATAAAGAACTTCGATTTTCGTCATCTTTGTCACCGGAAGCCCAATTTGCACTAATGAAGGGTTACGAAGATAAAAACTATGAGGAAATCGCGAGACTGTACCCAGAATCTAAGCGTCTTCTGAAAAGACCCCGTACACCAGTCTCTATATTAGGCAAACCCGATGACAAAATTTCACAGAACGGAGCTTGGGAAAAACTAAAAACATCAATAAAAGTTGATGTTATGAATGCATTTTCGATTCATAATGACGACTATGAATCTCCACTTCGACGTCGACAAGCTACTGGAGCAATGATTCCTAATTTTGCGGATTTGTTTCGATCGGACAAATTTCCGGTTGTTAGGGGAACACCCAACAGTCCGCTTCAGGATCTTATACCCGATGATAAACGCCGTATATTTTCGTATAGATTAGAAAATGCGATGGATATATTGGACACACTGAAACATTCTACGGGACAACATACCGTTTCACCACGTTTGAAAACTTATAAAAACCCTCTTAGTCCAGTGAAGGCATACAATAAATGGACAGACTTGTGGATATCAGACTTTAAATGACCAAAAGTACGTTAATTGTGTCAAAGTTTAAATTGATCAAAATTAAGTTAATATGTTAACCTCAACTGATCAAACTTCCCATTCATAGAAAAATCCGTAACTCTGTAAAACTTTAACTGAACAAAATTCATCAATTATTTGAATTTTTCAACTGATAAAAAAAAAAACATTCTTTTGAAAAACACAAATTTGCAATTTCATAAACATAAAAACATTTGTCGGTAATTGACCATTAAGGAAACATTGTGAATCAGCAAAAAAAAAAATGTGAACAGTTATTAAAACAGACTTCAAATCGGCAAAAAATTGTTACTGTAAACGTTAGTAGTTGTTGAATTCAAATTGGCAGAAAATTTGTATTTGTAGAAACATTTGAAATTGGAAAAACTTTAACTTTTGTGAAATACAAACTACAAATCGGTCAAGAGTGGCTAACTATGGAGAATTTAAAAATAAAAAAAAATTAGTAAGTCTCAATGTTTGAAATTTATGTAAAACTAAGGTTTGTTTCCTAATGCAAAGCATTAGATGGATTTGGATTCATGTAATTTTGGAACTTTGCAAATGGATTCATTACTTTTCTAATGTTGGATTATCAATTTTTTATCTATCAACTTTTTCGGTCCATAATATCACTGATGACCATTGAATTTCCGAAATGTGCACATATGGCACATCAAAATTAAACAGGTATTTTGTGAAATATTTAGTAAATGTAGAAAACGAACTTCAAACGGTAATAACATGTACAAATAGATCGCAATCTTTGAAACAGGGACTTCCATTCTGTGAATGATTTGCAATTATAGAAACGGACTTGAACTAGTTATAATGGGAAAGAAATTTTAAACCGTTCAAAAATTGACGACTGTTTTACGATAAATTCAAAATAGTGAAAACCGAAAACCGAATTTGTCAAAATGTTATACAGCATGACAGAATGTAACTTTATTTAAACTTTTATTATATTATAAGCAGGCGTATGAATGCCGTTTGGAAGCAAGGTATCTGCTCGATTTAAACACACACACACACACACACACACACACACACACACACACACACTGATAAAAATAAAATCAAAACGATAACATTATCAATTATTGATCAGTATTATGTACATTAAATGTATGTTTTCATTTATGATTGACATGTGTCATACACCGTTCAATGCTCAGATTGTTATGGTCTATATATTTTGTATGTCTTTACATGTGTTGTATAGTGTTCAATATATTTTGTTGTAATGAGGCTGTGTAAGGCACGCGTTTATATTTTTGTATGTATTATACCTCATGTCGATTACTTCCTGTGTCTTGAGTGAATAAAGTGAATGAATTAACTTGATTTTGTCTCTATCGTTCTAAATTTTATGTGATTTAATGGGCCTTTACCTCCCAATCAAGGATATTACCCTTATATCGAGACATCACCAGCTATAGATGAAGTTGCTGAAATGTTTACCTTTGCAGTGCGCTCAGGGCAATCACGGTGCAAGGAGGGTTCTTTACCATGCCACGCCTACCGTGACACACCGGGGCATCGGTTTTTTAAGGTCTCTCCCGAAGGAGAAGGGAATTTCGCACGGCAAATGAAAATAGTATTTAAAGTAATAAAAGAATTGAAATGAATGTTAGTGCAGAAGTACTGAACTTCTTGAAATTAAGGTTATTGTGTGATTTTTGCTTATTTAAAGCAGTTACATAAGTTAAAAAGTTATTATTACATAAATACAGAAAAAGAATGCGGACTTAATTCCGTTAGTCCCGATTTTTATCATTTAGCATTATTGTAAATCTGGTATTCTTTCCAGTATTAATCATTTAAAGTTACACTGGTATTATTCTACCTTTTGTTTTTTTTTTTATTTTCGAGCCGCTGATAGCTGAAATAATATAATGCCGATGGTGATCTAAACAATAATTTACTACAGTCGCTCACTTACTTACTCGCTCAGTCACCCACTCACCCTTATGATAAAACTTAAGAAATAGAATAGTTGTAAGCGTAAAACATGGTTAGGCTCTTTTTTAGGAATGAATGACTATGTATTAGGATTTTCGAACTGCTTCGTGAAATCAAAGTACCTTTATTATCATTATTATTATTATTATTATTATAATTATTTTGAAAGAAAAAAACAACAATCGCATAATAATAATAATAATAATAATAATAATAATAATAATAATTATTATTATTATTATTATTATTATTATTATTATTATTATAAATCATAACTACTGATTGATACTAAAAAGGGTACGGAAACTCCTGCTGTGTTATTGAAGTTTAACACAAGAATATCACATTTGATTTCCAGAACCGTCATAATTAGAGATAATTGCCTTTATTTAATAATTTTGTTTTTGGTTACGTCAGCCAAGATTAAGAGAACCACGGGCTGAAAAATCCAAAACTTAATATTCTGCTTTAGTTTATATAATTGAATGTTAATAAGTGGTAAATGAATATTCATAATACTTTTCACTTCTGGTGCAATGTCAGTTGATTTTCTTCTTATTTTATCAAGTTCATGCATGCGGTATAATTCTCATATGTCATACAATATTGATATAAATCAATTGTAATTAAATCACCCATCGCATTGTACAATAAATGACAATATGAAATGTGATTATGATTGACGTTCTAGGGTCACAAGACAGACAGGACCAAAACACAGACATTATGAACAGTCAACACACACACACACACACACACACACACACACACACACACATATATGTGTGTGTGTGTGTGTGTGTGTGTGTGTGTGTGTGTGTGTGTGTAAAACAAATTTACACAATTTTCCTTAATTTTGCAGTGGTGGCAGATTTGCGCCTTCGCGTTCTATTGTGTAAAACTCTCTTTTGTGCGAAAAGAATATGACCAAATATATCTTATTTTGTTTAGTGGCCGGTACAAAACTTGTTGATCCAGCAATGGAATATCAATCCGATAATATTCTGGTTCACAAATGCTGATTGGACAAATATTGTTGTTTTGATGTTTCTCTAATTAAAATATTGATCTATTACAGATAATATAATTTCTCAAATTGCAACAGAATGCACGCTTTACACCATTAATATTTTTCCATGAGGGAGAATGCCACCGGACCTAACAGCCGGGCATGCACTATATCGCATGCACTCTTTGGATTATCACACGCTTAACTTTGAAAACCCTTGACAGCTCACCGACATTTTATTTTTATAAATAATAAATAATAATAAATAAATAATAAATAAACATGAATAACGTGAAAAAATACTGTCAAAATTCTGATAATGATAAGTCCTTGAAATAATTCAATATGAACGATAAATAACTAGCCCGATCTGTATATATATATATAAAGCTTACGGATCAAAACGCCTCTTATAGCCTAAGTTCGAACTTAGGCATGAAATTTAAGGTTCTGGCTCCAGTTTCACAGTCATTCTTTAACTAAGATTTTTCTTAACTTAAATTTAGCAAATTTTCACCATCTCTCTTTTTTACTTACAAATAAACTTTGTTATATAAAACTAATGCAGATGTTATAAGCTTGCCCTGATCTTCAAAATGACACTTTAAATTACTAAATATCTCAATAATTAATAAAATTATGAAGATAACAAATTTGTCAGATTTAAGTTAAGGAAAATCTTAGTTAAGGAATGATTGTGAAACTGGAGTCTGATGACGGCATTTATGTTCGGCACACTGTCCGAATACATGTATAAATTTTAGAAGAGTCTTAAGTTCAAAATCCTACTCTGACATAAAAATTGTCAACTTGCTTTCCGAATGTCGACGGTTGTCTCCGGTATAAGCGAAATTTTCGACTTTGGTGTTTTACTTCTCTTTTCAAAGCAGGATTGATTTCTGCATCTGCATCTACACAAATGTGTGTATGAGGAGACATTTGCAATATGTATTTTACACTTTATGCTTCAGAGTATACGAAATTGATTTATATATATCAATATGTTTCTTTATCAGATGGGAATATGCCCGACCCGCAAGACCATGGTCAGGGCGTATCTGGGATGCCACTAGAGTACGACCCATGTGTATTCAAGAGCCTTGTGCAGCTAGCGATCCTCCTGGCGTGTGTCTGAGACAGGTAAGATATGCGTATAATGAATCCGTTTCAAAAATCATAAAAGTTATATTCAGTAGTATAGCAAACCCTTAAATATGCAGTGTTGTCTAAGAAACACACCGTCCGAATAAGTAAAATCATGGTTTAAAATGAATTTTAGCCGAAACAATTTGGCTTCATTGTCAAATTTTTCGGTCACTATCATTACATTACACATTTTTGTTGTAGATGTCGGAGGACTGTTTGTACTTGAATGTGTATGTCCCACCAGACGCTGAACCAGGTGGTAACAAATCAGTGTTGGTATTTATACACGGAGGCGGTTTCAAATCGTATACTGGCAACGCCCAATTATTTAATGGCGAACGATTGGCTAATAAAGGTGACGTCATTTTGGTAACAATCAATTACCGATTAGGTAGGTGTGATATTCTTTATAATTTTTTATATGAGCCATTTTAACCAAATTCCAAAAAACGCTCATATTTTAAGGAATATGGTTGTTTGTTTACAATCGTGGCAGTCAATTATCTTGTAGTCTTGTAATTTTAAAAAACCTAAAAAGTCTAATTATCAACTATTAACTCCCGATTTAATTTACGGTTAAACTGAAATAACTCATTAGGTTAGCATCATAATGGTGATTTTGTAAAATGGCTTGAAGAAATCGCTTTTAAGTTTGAAACAGCGGATTCAAATTATCGGATGACGGAAACTTCCGATTACTGTTTTTAAAAGTCAATGATTTGGTAATAAAAATATGTTATGTTGGTACAAGTAGCAATATATTGCCGTTTTTCGGAAATTGTCTTCTTTATAATTGGTAGACTGCAACTTTTTTATAATTGCTAGACTGGAAAGTTGGTTGATGTTTAAGGTGGCATTAATAATTTTCAGTGATTCTTAACGAGAGCAAGGTTATAAATCTCTAGGGAGTAATCTTAGAAAAAGTTAGTGTACTCATAAGATTTGTGAATTATGGTTTCCTTGTATTTACAGAGCTGTCGTAATAACGGGTCACACGTGAACGCATCGAAGGTGCTCCCAGAACCCCCCCCCCCCCCCCCCCCGAAAAATTTTGAAATCTGGGCATCAAATGGTGCAATTTTACAGAAGCATACATGCAAATGTCAAAACAATAACCAACAATGGATATGAAATACGCAAACTTTTTGCATTTTTTAACGCATTAGACATGCAAGAAAATGATATTCAAACTGGCTACGTTTTAAAGACAACCACAGCGTGGGGTTTTGGTTTGTTACAAAAGAAACTCCAGACATCGTCATTTGCGGGTCCACTTCCCTCTTAGCGGATCAGCGGGAATTTGGACCTAAATGCGGGTCGGAACCGCAGGTTGCGGGTCATTTGGCAGCTCTGATTTAGAAGGACAGTTATGGTACTGGCATATCGAGTCAGTATGCCATAGACAAGCATACTACTACCTCAGTCACATTATTCTTGCACGAGGTGAGTCAATACTCTATCCGCTAATTGCTGAGCACCAGGCGAAATTTTTTCAAAGCGGGCGTTTTATCTCTGAGTCACGGAGGCTAAAAAAAAGGTATGACTTATTCGAAACTGTTAGGGTCACCAAAACCTGAGAAGTAATTCGAGGAATTTGTCGTTAACCTCGGACCACCTAAATTGCATTCCATCTTTGTTCCTTTACAGGTGCTCTTGGTTTTCTTGTAACCGGAACTACTCGAGTTGGCGCAACCGGAAATTACGCCATTGCTGATCAACGATTGGCCTTGACATGGGTTAGAAGAAATATAAATAGATTTGGTGGAAATCCAGATAGTGTATGTTTATATATAATGATTACTTGTAAAATTTTGATGTGTATTATTTATTTTTAAATGTTTTTACATCATTTGCAGGACGCAGAAAACTTACTATTAATACCTATTTTTTCCTCCTGTTAGTCATATGTATTTTTTTTTACTTACCAGCATATCTTTCATCATTGTTTTTACGTAATGAATAGAGTTGAGTGGAGAAATGGTCGAGGTGGAGTGCTCGGAAAAAGCCATCATCCTTTGGCCATCAAACTGACAAATTTTCTCACACTAAGATCTGTCAGGGCGCGATTCAAACCTAGGCCGGTTAAGGGGCCTTGTGATCGGTAAGCGCACCTCGGACCATTCGGCGAATGAGGCCCTTGCTTAATAAATATAATAGATTACCATAAGATTGACTTTTTAAGTAATGACCTTTTCCTGATTTAAAATTTCATCTGTCCCTTTTTGCTGATAATACAATCATAAATTCATGTATTATAATTCTTTCAGGTGACTATTTTTGGACAAAGTGCAGGTGCTATATCTGTAGGAATTCACCTTACATCACACAAAGCAGACAATTTGTTTAGTCAGGCAATAATGCAGAGTGTACCATTTAGCATCAGATTTAAAACAATAAATCAAGCCATTGAACAAGGGAGACAATTCGCTGCGAACTTGAACTGTTCATTATCAGATATTTATTGTTTGAGGCGGAGATCCCCTATGGAAATTATCGACGCTCAAAAACGTACCACAATATCTTTTGGATTCCTTCAAAGATTTTTACTTTGGGGCCCACATTTAGATGGGAACGAGGTTCCAATTGATTTGATACCAGGATTTGAAACTGGAATATTTTACAATAAACCAGTGATTATTGGGAACACTGCCGATGAAGGCATTGGTTACATCTATGGCGCTTTTAGGAACCAACTGAGTAGAAATGCGTTCGCCGCCATTTTGATGGCTGCAATGCCGCGGTATGCGTCAGAAATATTTTCAAGATACTACCCCAGAAGAGTTTCAGACGCAAGAAATGAGTTTGCAGAACTTGCTACAGATTTTGTGTTTATATGCCCCTGTCGTAGAGCTGCCAAATCCTTAATGCAATATACAAACGTATGGATGTATGTTTTTGATCATAATTTAAATTTTCTCAATGAAACAAAGTACTTCCCTTTTTGTATAAACCGTGCTTGTCATGGCTCGGAATTGCCTTACTTATTCCAAACTGCCCATCGGGGTGGATTTGATCTTAGTTTTGAAGATATGCAGCTTTCCGATGAGATGCTTATTTATTGGACAAATTTTGCTAAATTTGGAAACCCAAATGGAGACCAGTCGGTAGTTAATGGGGAACCACCCCCGGAACCAAGATGGCCGAGGTATAGAATCGGTCAAGGGCAACTGTTTCCGTCTATGGTATTTAGGCAACCTCAATCGACAATAGAAAATGAATACCATGGTGTAGTTTGTGAGGCTTTAGATAGAACACGATATATGTCAAACTAAAAAAGGATAATATAAATTTTCTACTTTTTTTGTTTCAACTCTTAAAATCTATGAGAAAAAAACTGGCTATAATCTTATAATAATGTGCAATTTTCTTCTTATTCTCCTTCTTCTTCTTCTTCTTCTTTTTTTTGTTTTAAATTTTTTAAAAATTTATTTTATTTTTTTTTTTACTTTCATCATGTGATGATTGTATAATGTACAATGTATAATGATAGAGTAAGAGGAAAAATCTCTTATCAAACAATAAAATGTCTAAACAAAACAAACAGTCTTAACTGTACATATTGTTACTACAGTGGTGTTTTGAAGAATAAAATATGTTAATACTTAAATGATTGTTATGACTTTTTGATACAGCGAAGCTGTTAAGTCTGTTGCAAAAAATTGGACATAAATCTCGATGATCAAATTTAAACTTTGAATTGTAATCTAGATATTATGAATTTTATAATATAATTGATCTTACCTATACATGCTTTTAATTTAAGGTACAAATACTTGCTTGCTTAAATAAAGTAAAGCTTTCATTTTTGTCCAAGACAAAATTCTTTGACTTATATAGAGACAGTCAATTCATCGGTGGTGGAGAAAACCTGAATGCCCTGAGAAAACCGACCTTCACAAATCAAACTGACAAACGTTTTACACTAGATCTGTTTGGAGCGGAATTCGAACCTAGAAAGTAATGAAGCGCTTTAAAATAGACCTTCAGCCAAATGTCCCCTTTTTTCTGTTAATACATACGTGTATATCGTTTTCTTTCAAGGACATTATACATATTCAAATTTTTTCTGATGTAAAAAATAAAAAATTAAAATGAATAAATAAATAAATAAAATTTTAAAAAATTAATAAAATAAAAACCTCCAATAAACGCAAAAATCTTTTGTATTTGTATCTAGAGGTTTGAGGCGATCAAACTTTACTCATACTTTACTTTACTCAAACTTTGCATATTACTGGATAAAACAGCTTCTCGACAAGCCAGTTCCTACGGGTTGGCAAAAAATTAACAAACAATCGTTAAGTAACTATACAGTCATATGTACAGGCAAGTTTGTTAAGAAATAGTTGAGACTTCTTTACATTAATTTAAACTTGATAACATCTACATAACCCCGGTCGGATCTAAACAAGACTTGAAAATTTGTAGTGCAATCCGACAATTAAACAGGTGTTACTGAAGTGCAATCTGACATTCCAACAGGGGTTTCGTGCAATCCAACAATCAAGCAGTTGTAACTGAAGTGCAATCCGACCACCCAACAGGTGTTACTGAAGTGCAATCCGACAATCCAACAGGTGTTTCGTGCAAACCGACAATCCAACAGGTGTTTCGTGCAATCCGACAATCTAACAGGTGTTTCCTGCAATCCGACAATCCAACAGGTGTTTCGTGCAATCCGACAATCCAACAGGTGTTTCGTGCAATCCGACAATCTAACAGGTGTTTCAAGCAATCCGACAATCTAACAGGTGTTTCGTGCAATCCGACAATCCAACAGGTGTTTCGTGCAATCCGACAATCCAACAGGTGTTTCAAGCAATCCGACAATCTAACAGGTGTTTCAAGCAATCCGACAATCTAACAGGTGTTTCGTGCAATCCGACAATCCAACAGGTGTTTCGTGCAATCCGACAATCAAGCAGTTGTTCAGTATCGTTTGACAGTCCGGTTAAAAAACGCGTTATAAGTATTTCAAAAAAATTATGACCAGAATTAAAATACGTTATATAACGAGTATCGAAATACGTTATTATTACCCATGTTGAAATGTGTTATTACGAGTGTTGAAAAATGTTATTGCGAGTGTTGAAATGTTATTCGAGTGTTGAAATCGTAATAATGAGTAATGAAATGCATTTTAACCTGATCGAAATTGATAATTTTAAATTTGGAAATAATCATTTAGCATGTTAGGCAAAGTACAATAAACTAATTTGGTCAAATGATTCTACTGAAGACTTGAAATTCTTCAAAAGTGAGAAAAAAATTAAATAAATAAATAAATAAATAATACAAAAATAAATAAAATAAAATTAATTAATTAAAAAATAAATAAAAATACATTTGTAATGATAATAAAATAATTTTAAAAAATTAAGAGATAATAAAAAAGAAAAGAAAGAAAAAAATTTTTCAATTCAATTCAATCTTTATTGCATTAAGCATACATATGCTTTTTGCCACAAATATATTTTACATAGCTGGTAGCAAAATATGATACAAATAACATGTAATACAAAGAGAAACAATCAAGATGGTAAGAGAGCATCACATATAACATATATATATATATATATATATATAATTTCCATTTTACATGTATAATAAGTTACACATTTGTCAATAAACAGCTGCGCCTGGAGCGCATGATACGTCCGTCAGTTATTTAAACTTCTTTTTTAATGTCTTAAACAACTTGACGTTTAGCTGAAACATATTTTTTTTTTTAAAAAAAGTAGCAAATTTATTTCTCAATGTTTATTCACAAACCTTTTTGATTATAGGACAAATATAACACAAAAGTTTCATAAACAAGTTCAAATGATTTCAGAGTTACAACATGCAAAAAAATGCCTAAAATTTGACAATTAAAGGCCATTAACTCTACAATAAGAAACATACGAATCTCAAAAATAAAAGGGAGCTCTCTGCCATGGATACCAATATAACACAAAAGTTTCATTCAAATTGTTCAAAGCATTTTTGAATTATTATACAACATGCAAAAAAATGCCTTAAATATGACAATTAAAGTCTAATAACTCCGCAGTGACAAAAAAAAAAAAAAAAAAAAAAAAAAAAAGAACTTTCTCAAAAATAAAACGGAGCGTCTGCCATGGATACCAATATAACACAAAAGTTTCATTCAAATTGTTCAAGCATTTTAAGTTATTGTATAACATGCAAAAAAATGCCTAAAATTTGACAATTAAAGGCCAATAACTCCGCAACGAGAAAACATACGAATCTCAAAAACGAAAGGAAGCTTTCTGCCTTAGATACAAACGTTTCACAAAAGTTTCATTAAAATTGCTCAAAGCATTCTTGAGTTAGTGTACGACGTGTGGACATACGGACGGACGGACGGACTGCGCCATACCATAATACGTCCCGTCATAGACGGGCGTATAAAAAAAGTGTACATTATATTAAACATAATATTTCGTCCCTCAATTTAAATGCATGGTATAAATATTTTGAGGTTTTCTTAATTAAAGAAGCATTTTTTGAAGACAAAAGACTTGTAAATTTTTGGATGTTAGGCCAGTTACAATATTAATTAGTGAAGTATTTTCGCCGTAAATCAATATAAATAGGACACACTTACAGAAAATGATATTCATTTTCTTGAACTTTTATATTACAACAATTACAAATTCTACTACTTTTTTCCACATTGCAAAACCTACATTCTCAATTTCTAAACAATATGAAGATATTCTAAAACGAGTCAATACACTTCTAAATTTTTTTCTGAAACAACGTTTAAATATTCTTCAAATTCAAATTCTTTTTTAAAACCTTTACTAATAATATAGTTTATTAAAATGAGACATATGACCAAACGATTCTTGTATGTACTGATCATTTAATCTTGTTTTTAACATATTAAAATCAGATATAAAGAAATCTTGTTGAAGCCATACGTCGTGCATTCCCATAGAACATAACAAATTCTTTAAGACCTTTATAGCTGTTACCATTATCAGCATCTATCCTCAACATATTGTAAAATTTATCTATAAAGGCTTCTTTGTTTTTAATAATTTTCAACCAATACTTAATAATACGTAACTTTCTAATGTAAGATAATGGATGTCTTCCGAGTTCACCATACACAGATACATTACAGGAAGACAAAACTTCAAATGTAAACGTTCAATATCATTAGCTGGGTGAAATCCCCAGACCTCAGCTCCATAATTCAAGATAGAAGATACCATGGAATCAAATAAATCTAATGAATGTTTACATGACAAAGAAATATTTCCCAATACATTTCAAACACCATTTTGAGCTTTAGATCCTAATTCACATATTTTCTGTTGTGTTTGGTTCCATTTACCATTATTAAAGAATGTAACACCAAGATATACATAACTTTTAATCACCTCAAGTTGTAAACCATTATATGTAATAACCTTTTCACTAGATATAATAACTTCACTGTGTACCGTTCAAAACATAAAAGTTACAGTCAAATCCGTCAAATATGTAAGAAGATAAGCTTTAAATAAAAAATATGGTCATATCGAATCCAGGAAAAAGTCAAGGAAAAAAGTCACGGGAATTATGTTTTTGTTCTGTTTTCAATAAAAATTGTCAGGAAGTTTTTGGTATTTTTTAAGGGTCACTACTGGAGAGTTTAAAATATTTGTTATTACCACCTTCTACTCAAATCTTGGACATATGAATATTTTAAAATACATTAATTTGCAAATCAACAAATAAAACAAAAAAATTACAATAATACAGTAAAAAAAAAAAGAAAGAAAAAGACGGCTTAGAAAAATAAAAACAAATAAAAAATACAACAAATTATTAGAAAAGAAATAACATTTGCAAATATATTTATAATTTCAATTTTTTACATAAATTTTGAACTTTTTATTTATTTACTTGACTTCGTTTATATCCATTCATTCATAGGGGCGCATTATTTAAAATGGAAGGTTGGGAAAAAACCAGACAGATCCACAGTCTTTGACATTTTTAAATGCACTGAGCTCAGATAAAAATATGTTTGTGAATGTGGTATTAAAGCTGCAATAAGTTTTTCAATTTTCTGTATTTTTTTTGATTTTTTAAAAATATATTTTTTTTAAAAAATAGATATCTTCTAACCACGATCCATGACATTCATTATTCTAAAAATTTCATTTCTTTTAGCTGTAAATAAACGGAATCCTGTAACCGGTTGGTCATCTATTATAAATGTGTAGGGTACGTCAAAACTGGGTACGATTCTGTGTATGTTACGGTTTATACTATAGTTACCGGCTGCGGCATTACGTTGTAGAAAAGCACTCTTTGAGTAATGAGCGAAACTAGGTTAGGTGTACCAATACGGAAGTAAACAATCAAAACACAACAAGATGGATGACTGCGACTTGCCTCTGATGGTTTCGGTTTGTACAAGCTAAGATAAACTTTTCTTTGTTTTTTTTTTCTAATCGAAGGTTAATCATCGTTACAATATTATGATAAAATTAATCAATTTTTGCTACAGAGCACAATTTTAATCGGATTACCTTGTTGTCACAACATTGTTTAGTTATGTTACCTATGTTACCAAAAATAGAGTTTGCTAAAATACGTGCTGGTCAGATTAAAGGGCTAACTGAAATATCCAGAATTGATGCAGTCCACATAGGTAGACCCGATATACATGTTTCGGAACGGCAACATTAGTATTAATAAAAAGCTGAGGGTGGAACCCAGTGGATTTGCTTGATTATAAGCGAGTGCTCTACCTCAAGTTTAAAAGATCCATACCAGATAGTGTGGCAGTAAATCACTATATTGTATCTACTACATACACAGAATTACTACAACTAGCTCAGCCCCGCTAGGCCACTACACAGATCACAGAGACAGGGAGTTATTTCAGCTCATTGAAATGATGATAAATGTCCAGAATTTCCATTTTCCATTTTTATTACTGGTGTTATTGCTATTGCAGTGGTGCATATACATGTATATGCAGGATTTAATTTCAATCAATTTCATTAACTTTGATTTTAAAATTTTAAAAGACATATGGTTAATAATATTAGTTTCAAAACAAAACAAAAATGTTTATGCAATTATTATAAAATAGATTCTCATAAGTGAGACAAGACCAGAATCTCAGATAGCTCCACGAAATAATATTATAAAATGATTTTGATAGTAAATCTGTTTTGATGGATTTTTACCATTAGGTTTTCAATCTGCAAACCTTGCACATAATGAAACATTTTTGTTGAATCTATGATACACAGTAATATTTACAAAAATTCTTTATATTTTTAGCTCACTTGAGCACAAAGTGCTCATGTGAGCTATTGGTATCAATAGAGGCAGACCCTCCATCGTCTGTCCATCCGTCAACAATTGCTTCAAACGACTTCTTCTCAGAAACTTCTGGTCACATGTTGTTTAAACTTAGTCAAAAGCATCTATAGAACATTGCCTTTCAGATTTGTGTTTTTGGTTGCCATAGCTACCAAATGTGGGTCACAATGACCTACATAGTTAAAAACCTAAAAAAAATCTTCTTCTCCAAAACACTTCATTGAGATAAAATCTGATGTGATATTTGGCATCTACGGCATCTTATATACCTAGTTTGTGAATTTCAATAATTTTCATTAAAATTAGGTTACTCATTTTTGCGTTTATTTTTTTGTATATTGTAAATAGTACTTTTTTACAAAAAATACGATAATGAATAAATTTAGGTGAACTCTTTTTCCAAACATCATTTTCTTATGTCAAGAAACATATGTGTGACAATTTTCATGAAATTCTGTAAAATACAAGTCCTTTATTTTTTTGCCTTTTTCATTTTCAATTCTAGCAACCCAAGGGTCGAGGGTTCAAATCCCACTGGGGCCACTTTTTTTTTTTTTTTTTTTTTTAATTTTTTTTTTATTTTCTGAATTTTTTGACTTACAATGGTGCATGGAAGAGATTTAATGAATTTTTACTTTTGAGTGTAATTTTAAAAAAAAAAAAAATACATGTGATACGGCAACCCAAGGGTCGAGGGTTCAAATCCCAGTGGAGCCACTTTTATTTTTCTTTTTTCTTTTTTTTTTTTTTTTTTTTTAATTTTCTGAATTTTTATGACTTACAATGATGCATGGAAGAAATTTTATGATTTTTTACTTTTTAGGTTGCCATAGCTACATTGATCTAAAAAAATTTTTTCTCCAAAACCACTTCACTGAGATAAAATCTGATGTGATATTTGGCATCTAATGCATCTTATAAACCAAGTTTGTGAATTCCAACAATTTTGTGAAAAATTAGGTTACGTGTTTTTGCATTTATTTTTTTATACATTGTAAATAGTACTTTTTTACCAAAATTACAATATTAATAAATTTAGGCGAATTCTTTTTCCAAACATCATTTTCTTTCTTTTCTTTAAATTAGTCAATAGCACCCTTAAACCATTGCCATTCTCATTTGTGTTTCTGGTCACCAAAAGTAAGTCACAGTGACCTATATAGCTAAAAACCAAAACAATAAAAATAATGTTATCTGAAACCACTTCTATTGAGGCAACATGTTATAACTTAACCAGGTATTATCAAGACATACCAGTTACATTTAAACTCAGGTGAGCAAATTAGGGCCATCTTGGGCCTCTTGTTAGGTTATTGTTCTTTATTCTCTTATTAATAATTATTTTTTAGATACAGTCCTTTTCAGACTTTTTCCATTGCTCAATATGTATGACTCAGATGAAATCAACAACAATGACAACTTGTGGACATCGATATTGTGCTAAATGTATAAATGAATGGGTGGATAGAAGACACAACTGTCCATGCTGTAACACACACCTAGATCTGAATCAGCTTATAAAAGACCATCAGTTTGACAGCATGATGGGTAAGTGTAGTCCGAATTTCCTCTGACCCTAACATGCTACACACAACCATCAGGCATAAAGTGTGTTAGGAGGGTCAGAGGAAATTCAGACTAGTGTAGATGTAAACACTTGTTAATAATAGACCATTTGTTAGTTCTATGAGGTTTGTGTTGTCTTGGTTTGCATTTTAGTTATAAATAAATATACTCCCCCCCCCCCCCCCCCCCCCCCCCAAAAAAAAAAAAAAATAATAATAATAATAAAATAAAATAAAATAAAATAGAGGTCCACCACTTCAGGCATGGATGGAGCAAGAAATGGGATTATTGGCAATGACTTAACTCATGTGTGTACATTAATAATTGATTTGTATTCATCCCATTGAAACTCTGCATATTTGCTATTTATAAATGTATAATAGAACAAAGACTAATGATAATGTCTACCTTTTTTACATAGCTTCTTCTGGTTTATTTGATTTCTAAACCAGAATTGATTATCAAGTTCACTTTGACCATTATGGGATAATTTTGAGTTTACCTCTATGATTAGAACCTAACTCCACAATATGTAAACAGAACAGTATGGAAACATTGTGACGTGGCATGCACCTAGGACCACAGTGTGACAATGCAGAAATATTCAAAACTTAAGTCTGGAAGGCACATTCTTTATAAGAATTTTTTGTAACCTATGTTGTGAGAAGCTTTTTGTTATCAATGTACAAAGAAATATAAATATTTAATTTTTTTTTAAATATTTACAGCTTCCATACAGACTGAGAAAGAAAAATCAGAAGCATCTTATTTTGAATCATTAATTAATTCAGGTATGATTTTATCTCTGGTAAAATGATAAGAAAAAATCTGTCTTAGCCCCAAGGCTTATAAAGTCATTATTTACATGTATCCTGGTTTTAATGTTTTAAATCGGTAAAATTATTCCCTTTGAAATTGGGATTTATAAGAAATAAAATGAAAACCTGTACTGATTCTTTCAAGCAGACAACATGCAAAATGAATTGGTTCATATTTAGTAATATTATTGTAATTCTTCTAACAGTCTGCCACTGTGGTAGCTCAGTTGGTAGAGTGCTCGCTCCGCAAGTGAAAGGTCATGGGTTCGAATCACGGCTGGGTCTGACCCAAGACTTGAAAGTGGGTAGTGACTGTACATTCGCCAAGCACTTGGCATTACGAAATGAAAGTCACAGTTCTTTTGGATGGGAACTTAAAATAAATGAGGTCCCGTGTCATAGCAGGCATGGCACGATAAAGAACCCTGTTGTATAATGCTATCAGCGCAAAGCACAGACAAAATTTTCTGCACTTTCGCCTATAGCTGGGGACATCTCAGTATAAGTTAAATATTCTTGACTGGGACGTTAAACACCATTACTCAACTCAACTCAATCTAAAAGTCTAATTTTTGTGTGAGGGTTTACATATAAGTGTCTATCATCAGGTGGCATTTTGCCTCCATATTCAGAAAGCTGTTTTCCACAATCAAATAAACTTTATGAATAGATATTCAGATCAAGCCAAAATATTTTAAGTCATTCATAATAAAGACAAACACAGAAAATTTGCCTTTAACTAGGCTGTTTTGACACCTTTGAATTTTTTTTTTTTTTTAAAAAAATTGATGTACCACAAAATATGTACATGACTGTATACCATAATCATTTATCTTGCTTTTTGTAAAAAAAAATAAATAAATAAAAATAAAAAACTCCATAACATAAATCATAATAAAACAAATAAAAGTTTTTATATTAGTTTTTATGAGTACATGTACTAGTATGTCATAATACACCTCAAATAACTATTGATATATGGAATTAAAAATCAATACATGTATTTGTTATTTTATTATATACATGTACGTGTATAACAATATACATGTATATTGCATACAATTACATTCCAAAATCCAGTTTTCACTTTATTGTAAACAATATTCCAATTTTAGTCCTAATATAGAATATCATTTGCTCAAAAGTTTTTACCAAAAAGAAGAAAAAAACATGAAATAAAAAATTTCTAAATGTTGCTTCTCTCACTCTTTTTATGTAAATCAATATATTGTCATGTATCAAAGCCATTTTTCTATCCCCAGTATCCATCAAACTAAGAAATGATAAGAATTTTAAAAAAAATCCAAATGTTGCTGGTTATTTATGTAATTCATTTTTCCATCCCTAGAAACTGCCAAGCCAAAGAACATTTAGAATTTTAAGGCTGAACTGTAAATTTGTACATGTATTAACATACCTGCTAGTTTATTAGTCCCCTACCGGCGAAAGCCGAAGGGGACTTTAGGTTTGCACTTTGTCTGTCCGTCTTTCAGTCCGTCCGTCCGTCTGTCACACCTCATTTTTCCACACTTTTTCTAAATGCTTTTAGATAATGAACTGATTTTTGGTATATGAGTCTACCATGATGAGTTACAGATCAAGTTTACGTTTGGTTTCCATCTGCTAGTTTTACCGGAGTTATGGGCCTTCACAGAAATTTTAGTTTTCCGCACTTTTTTCTACATGCTTGCAGAAATGGAACCAATGTTTAGTATGTGACTCTACCATAATGAGTTACAGATCAAGTTTATGTTTCGTTTCCATCTGCTAATTTTTACGGGAGTTATGGCCCTTTGAACTTTGAAAATTCACTGAAATTTCAGTTTTCCGCTCTTTTTTCTAAATGCTTTTAGATAGTGATCTGATTTTTGGTATATGTTTCTACCATGCTGAGTTACAGATCAAGTTTACATTTCGTTTCCATCTGCTAATTTTTACTGGAGTTATAGCCCTTTGATCTTTGAAAAATCACAGAAATTTTAGTTTTCTGCACTTTTTTCTACACGCTTGCAGAAATGGAACTTATGTTTGGTATGTGACTCTACCATGATGAGTTGCAGATCAAGTTAGCGTTTCATTCTGGTCTGCAAATTTTTACATGAGATATGGCCCTTTGGACTTTGAAAATTCACTGAAATTTCAGTTTTCCACTCTTTTTTTCTAAATGCTTTTAGATAATGAACTGATTTTTGGTATATGAGTCTACCATGATGAGTTACTGATAAAGTTTACTTTTTGTTTCCATCTGCTAATTTTTACCGGAGTTATGGCCCTTTGATCTTTGAAAATTCACAGAAATTTTAGTTTTCCGCACTTTTTTTCTACACGCTTGCTGAAATGGAACTAAAGTTTGGTATGTGACTCTACCATGATAAGTTACAGATCAAGTTTATGTTTCATTTCCATCTGCGAATTTTTATGGGAGTTATGGCCCTTTCAACTTTGAAAATTCACTGAAATTTTTTTCACTTTTTTTCTACACGCTTGCAGTTAATGAATTGTTTTTTGGTATGCAGGTCAACCATGATGAGTTACAGATCAAGTTTACGTTTCGTTTCATTCCACTAGTTTTTATGGGAGTTATGGCCCTTTGAACTTTGAAAATTCAATGAAATTTCAGTTTTTTGCACATTTTTCTACATGCTTGCAGATAATGAATTGTTTTTTTTTTGTATATGAGTACATTTTACCTAAAACTTTGGGATTAGTGAAATATGCGACCGGTAGGGGACTATGTAATGTTTTGCAATACTCTTAGAATGCTTGTTGTATCTTGTTTTATATATTTTCAGCTGCCTCAAGTTCACAAAATGATGTTGCACATAATTTATCACCAGTAGAAGAAGTTTTGAAGAGTAAGTGTATTGGATCTTGTATTTGATATTCCCCTTACAACTATTGTACTTATTGCATATGGATGGGTTAACTAAGTTTTTCTTGCATACAATTATGACTTGCTGTTCTTTTGTTTTATCAGTATATTGTTAATATCACTATTTTTCTGAACTAAAAAATCAAAATAAATGTTTTTATCCCCTACACTTCCAAAGTGGGGATATGGAAAAAATCTCTGTAGTAGTATATGTGCATATTACATGCACCATAAATCAATTCTGTTGAATCACTATGAAGTTTTTCCTTATCATTTTAAGATGACTTTTTTTACCCTGTCCCAAGTTTCCCAATCATTCCATAACTAAGATTTTCCTTAACTCAAATTGAGCGAATTTTAGCAAACTCTTTTCGAATAAAAAATAAGCATTTTTTGATAACGCTAAATACAGATGTTGCAAGTTTGAAATGATCTTCAAAATGACACCTTAAACAGCTGTATATCTAAACAATTACTAAAATTATTAAGATTTTAAATTTGCCAGATTTATGTTAAGGAAAATTTTGGTTTAGGAATGATTGTGAAACTGGGGGCTTGTTGCTGTGGTTATATTTAGATAGTTATGCTATATCTTCTCCTACATTTACGTACTGTAGACAACTAGAGACAATTAATCTAAGAATTTGTGTTGCACCACTTTTAAAGCAGTTCATTGTGACAGCCCCTATTATTTACATGTACATGTATGTCCATTGGATAGGAAAAGAAAACATTTAATCTTTCCCTCATTATATTAAGTTGGAGATATCTGGTTGTTCCAATTTTGTATCAAAAATTGAATTGAATGGTAGTTGTAAGTCTGTGAACATCTATGATTAAAAAAACCACCAGGATTTTGACATCCATCTTTTGATTTCACTCAAAGAATAAAGTACTGGTACCTTATGAGTCTGATGGAACTGATAAAAGTTTATATATACAAATTTAAAAGATTTATGAACTTTTTTCCAGATCATTTGAAGAAAAGTTTAGCAGCTCATGAAAAATATTTTCAGGTTTGTAATCATACATATTTCATTTCCACCATAAAACAAATTTTCTCTTCAGTTATTAACTTTCATGATTTCTTAATAATAATAATAATTTGCGAATATAATGTTTTTCTATTCAGATGAAGCGAGAAATCTTAAATACTGGTATGTGATATTTAAGTCACCCCCAACATAGTCGGGGTGACATATTGATTTACCCTTTATTATTATTATTATTATTATTATTATTTATTATTCCGTATTTTTCCGCCACACTTTTGTAAGCACCATAGCTCAAAAATGGTTTGGTGGAATGTGATGAAATTTTGTACACTTGTTCCCTATGACATGTAGTTGTGCCTTTTGGGGTTCACATCTGATTGTTTGAAATAGAAAGGAAGATAATAATGATGTCACACTCTACTGATTGAAATAGAAAGGAAGATAATAATGATGTCACCCTCTACTGATTTTGCACTCTAGAAAAAAAAAACTAATTGACCGATCTTGATGAAATTTGTTTTATAAGTACAATTTTAGATGCCCTACATGTTGTACCACAAAGTTGGACATTATGACCTTATTTTCATAGTCCATTGATTTTCTTTGTTATTATAAGACTTTTATTATAAGAGTTATTGAATGAACTTTTTTCTGCCAAACTTTTGTAAACCGCATAGCTCAAAAACGGTTTGGTGGAATGTGATGAAATTTTGTATGCTTGTTCCCTATGACATGTAGTTGTGCCTTTTTGGGGTCACATCTGATTGGTTGAAATAGAAAAGGAGATTATAACAATGTTACATATTACTGATTTTGCACTCTAGAAATGAAACTAATTGACTGATCTCGATGAAATATGTTTTATTGGTACAATTTTAGATGCTCTACATGTTGTACCATAAAGCCGGACATTGTGACCTTATTTTCATGAACTTTTGAATGAACTTTTGTAAACAGCATTTCTGAAATACCATTTGATAGAATGTAATGAAACTTTGTACACTTGTTCCATATGACATGTATGGCAATTAAAAGTTTAATAGGACAATTTTGGTGAAACTTGGTTTGTAAGTACAGCTTCAGATGTTTATGTGTTTCAAAACAAAGTAGGTCATTGTGACCTAATTTTTTATGGCTCTGTGATTTTTTTTAGATGATTTTAAGAGTAATTAGACAGTTCTGGGTATGGAAACATCATAATTATATAGCATCTGTGCATAAACAGTAATTTTCAGAAGTTATTATACTTTTATCTTCATTCAAATACATCAATCATTGCTACTACTAACACTCAATTCTTTTCTAATGTACAAGGTTGCCACCATTGGGGGTGACTTACCCAGTGATTGAGCCTTGCTCAAACACAATGTCTAGTTTTGTCAAAACATGTTCAGGATTTTTTTTTACTTTTCTTGCAAAATACACACAAGTGTTAAAATTATGCAAATTGAATGTTTTTAAGTATCGTATATTCTACTATAAGTTTTCTAGCCATTTCTGTTTTATTTCATTGATTTGATGTAATGGGGTTTTACATCCCAGTCAAGAATATTTCATTTATATCAAGAAATAACCAGCTATAGGTAAAACAGCAGAACCTCTGCAGGGAACTTATGGCAATGTGCAGGAAGGGTTCTTTAATGTGCCATGTCTGCCATGGCACTGGGCATCACTTATATTGAGACATCATCAGCTATAGGTGAAGTGGCAGAATATTTTTACCTTTGTAGTGCAATTAGGGCAATGTGCAGGGAGGTTTCTTTAATCTGCTATGCATGCCAAGACACTGGGCATCGGTTGTTAAGGTCTCCCCCAAACGACCTCAGGGCTTTTATTTCTAAATGCTAAGTACTTGGTGGAAGAACAGTCACTACCAATTTTCAAGTCTTTTACAGCTTGATATACTGTAATTTAATTAATTTTTTTAGTAAGCTATATAATTTTCAAAATTTATTTACACAGATTTTTATATTTTTGTGCATTATTTTTAGACTTTAAAGAAGGAATTTAAACAAAAGCTTGATAAATTAGAATTGGACACAGATGAAGCTATTCTACAATTAAAGACACATGGACTATCTTTTGAAGGTGAGAATAAAATGGATTTTTCTGAAACTCTGCCACACAAATTCTTGGGTGTCAAAAGATTTAAGCGTAGTTTCTTACAAGGCAATTTTATTTAGAATGGCAATTTTTTTTTTAATCAGACAAGACATTTTTCTGGAAGTCTCTCCTTTTTTTGATAGCACCTTGTCAATAATTAAAAAGGTAGGGAAACCTTTTTTTTAGTAACTAAACACTTTCAACATGCATACATTTGTATAGATTTGTTCTTTCAAAGAACGTCATGCCTAGGTTCCAGTTCTACTTGGGCAGATCCTAGAGTGAGAAAGTTTGTTAGTTCTAGATACAGAAGGTCAGTGGTTTTCTTTGGGCACTCCAGTTTTCCCAACCAGCTAGAACTGACAGTCTTGTTATAAGTAAAAGATTCTTGATGCGGAAATAAACATCATTAATCCAAACCAATTCTATCAAAGAAAGTCAAAAAGGTTCCAACATGAAGAAATATACTTACTTAAAAAATAGAATTAAATATACACTTATGTTTAGTGTAAAACATTGATAATGTGGATGTTATACATGTATATCTGTGATTTTTACCTTTTTTTCACATCATTTTGAGTTTAAAGGCTATTTCCAAAATTTGAAGTCAAAATGATAGTCTACTTCAATTTGAGTAAGCAAATTACATGTATCACTGTGAAATATACATGTACAAAGTTGTAAAAAAAATGGCTAATATGGAGGTTTTTTCCATTGTATGACAAAAAAACATGAAAGTTATTTAATTTTAATAATTTTTTTTAATTTTTTTTTTATTTTTACAGAACTGTCACAACAAACAGGGGATTTAAAAACAACATTTGAAAGACAGAAAAAAGAGACACAACAGGAACTAGATACTTGTGCTAAGCTTATTGCAGAGGCATATGACAAGTATGTCAAAGAAAATATATGTGTTTGTGATTTGCAGGGCCTTGGTGGTATTTAAAGTGTGTGATTAGGGATTACAACATCTCTCACTGCTTAGGTTCAAATCCCTCTTGGGCCAATCCATGTGTGAGAAAGTTTGTCAGTTCACTTGCCAAAGGCTGGTGGTTTTCTATGTGCATTCCAGTTTTCTCAACTATCAGAGCAGACTGCCTTGATATACATGTAAATGAAAAGTGAAAGAATCAGGATTTGGGTGTAAAACATCATTAATCCAATCCATTCCATTATGTGCCCTTTATACTTTTAAAAGTGGTATACGGTATATACATACACATTTTGATTGTGTTACAAGTAATTTTGCACAACAGCATTTATAATCATGTTATTTGTATATATGCTAAATTCTGGTCAATCAGTTCAATTTGATAATACATTTCATATTAACTGCCTCAGGTGCAAGAGACAAGATACATTTTGGATAACCTCTAGACTTTTTAAAAGATTTTAATTTCATGAACTGTCATATTGAGCCATGGTGATCACCTTATGGTTTTTGTATTATTTGAAACTTAAAAAAAAAAAGAATGGATTTCATATCAAAACAATAATATTAGAAATCAAGATATTACAACATAGAGATGCTTTCCCACTTAGCCAACATAAAAAAAAAAAAAGTAATTTCCACTTGGCTAGCACTGCTAAATGTACTATCATTTAATGTAATTATCTTTGGTTTCCTTTAAAGGGAAATTGATGTCTCTCATTGATTTTTCCTTTTAATCCCAGGCTTTTTGAATATGCATTTGAATTATTTCAGGTATTTAACGACTTACATTCCAAACCTGGAAGTACTACCTGTGAAAACATCAATAAATTTTATGGACAAAGACACTAAAATTTCTGATGTCCTCTTAAATCCGAAAGATAAGTAAGTTACATGAATTAGGGTGTAGGGAAAAATATTCTTACATTCAACTTAATCTTTTAGAGGTGGTAAATTTTATAAAGTTAAGAATTAGTATTGCAGTAATTGCACCTACTTGAACCTCATTCATGGCAAAGATTCGAAAACTTATTTCATTCTCTAATACATTTAAACAGGAAAGGTCTTAAACGAAAAAAAAAAAGATAATTTTGATGTTATTCTGATCCCGCCTTCTCCAGGTTGTTAGTAAATAAGTACAGTATGTAAACCCTAGTACTAGATACATTGGAGAGCTCTCTCTGTCTCTCTCTCTCTCTCTCTCTCTCCGTGTCTCTCTGTCTCTCTCTGTGTCTGTCTCTCTCTATCTCTCTGTCTCTCTTTCGCTCTCTCTCTTTATCTCTCTGTCTCTCTCTCTCTTTCGCTCTCTCTCTATCTCTGTCTCTCTATCTCTGTCTCTCTCTCTCTCTCTCTCTCTCTCTCTCTCTCCTTCTCTCTCTCTTAAGGTTTTTAGTCAGTAAAAGATGACTGAAATCTTATAAACTATACAAAATATTGCAGTAAATTACATGTTTATTTGAAGTAAATTTTCTGTATTTTTTCTGCAGTGTAATACAGAGAATCAGGGCAACAACAGAAGCTGCAATGAAAGCTAGAAGTAACCCTGTAGTCAAATGGCCAGATGATGCAGTTTTCGTTCTGTTTGGGTAAGATCATTTTTTGTAACAAATTAAATACTACTTTCAAGATAGATTAGAGTGAGTAATGGTATTTATTATCCCAGTGAAGAATATTTCACTTATATTGAGACATCACCAGCTATATGGGAAGTGAAGAAGTTTTGCCTGTGTGTTGTGCTGATGGCATTATACAGCAGGGTTCTTTATTGTGCCATGCCTACCGTGACACAGAACCTCGTTCCCATTTGAAAGAACCATGACTTTCATTTCGTAATGTCAAGTACTTGGAGAAAGAACAGTCACTACCCAATTTCGAGTCTTGGGTCAGACCCAGTTGGGTTTTGAACCCACGACCTCCCACTTAGGGAGGGAGCTCCCTACCAACTGAGCCACTGCAGTAGTTTCAAAATAGATTAAACTAATGCAAGTCAAAGCAATAATATCTGTAGCAGTTGTCAGTTACTTTGGTTCTTTTTACAATATTTATCAGTATATAAAAAATTTAAAATTGTAATGATACAACAGACATCTTAAAATCAATATTTTTTTTTATTTTTGATGAATCATTTCAACAACTGGAAACTTAAGTCATCATAAGTCTAGTGCACCCCTAGATATAGGTATCATTGTATTTTACATGTCATGGTATGAGTCAAGTAGAGTTTATGACATACTCCTAGCAAGACAAACACCATTGATGCCAGCACAAGTATCAGTATCAACAGCATGAGTCTCAGTATCACTGACAGCATCAGGACCCCCACCATAAGCATCATTACCAGCTCCACTGTATGAACAACAATCTGTGACCCCCATCTTAAGCATCAGCAGGGGTGATCCTCCTGATCAATGATCCTTACCATGAGCATCAGTATCACTATCTCTGTGCTGCCAGCATGAACATCAGTATCAGTGCCAGCACCACTGATCTCATGCATTCAGCAAGCTTTAGCATCATTATAATGCAAGTATCATTCCCTATATGGTGTTAAAGTTTATCAATGGACAAATTGAGATTAGAATTGGCTGGGAGTTTTATTCTCTGTCCATGTTTTATGTGTATTTTAATAAGAACTTTGCTAATTTTATATTGGAACAATTACTTAACATTTGAATTTACAATTACAGGCCATTTGCAAAGTGTAGTCAGTGTGAAATGGAACAAAAGATAATGGATATTTTATATAATGGCAAAGAATATTCAGATGTAACTGTGCTGTCTCCTAAATCTGACAGAGTGCTCCAGCTCAATATTGTGAGTTTTAGTTTTTCACCATTTTTTTCCCAGGGCCTTGGTGGATTAGGGGTCTAAGTGCATTACAGATCACAGTGCCTCTCACAGCCTAGGTTCCAATCCTGACTTTGTCAGGTTCTAGTGTGAGAAAGCTTGTGTGATTGTTGAAGGTCAGCGGTATTCTGACACTCCATTTTCCTATCCCATCTTTGTAGAACTTACTGCTTGAATCATATGTGAAAGAATCTTGATTGGGGCATCAGAAACTTTTACTTCCCTCCTCTCTACTACTTATGCTTGCAATTATTCGGCTTAATTTCTTGATGACCACCCACTTGCTGCATAATAACATAATAATGTACATATTAGAAACTTCATGTAGGCTGATGTGATGTCTTGATGTAAATTAATAAACTTGATTACCAAGAAAATTCATCATTTCTTCAGCTAAATTGAAAAATGTTGAACATAAATAGTTGCTATAACTGCAATAGCATGTTTTAAGTCCAACTGTCAATCTAGATGGATTGATAAAATGGGCTTTTCTCCCCAAGTGAAGAATATTTCACTTATATTGAAACTTCACCAGCTATAGGTGAAGTGGCAGAAATTTTTACCTTTACTTGCCATGTCTGTAATGACATGGGGCATTTGTATTTAAGGTCTCATCCAAAGGAACCCTTGACTTTCAATTCTAAATGCCAAGTGCTTGGCAAAAGAACAATTACTACCAATTTTCAAGTCTTGGTCAGACCAAGCTGTGGTTTGAACCCTCAACTTCCCACATACGAAGACAGCACTGTACCAACTAAGCTACCATAGTGGTTTGTTAATCTAGAATGTATTTCAAAAGCCAGTATACATGTATAATTATACTATGTATTTTATAAATTGTTTCTTGCATGCTACAAGTTATTTGCATATTATGTAATTGTTATTGATTACAGAAGAAATTTACATGAATAGTAATGATAATATCAATAATAACTTAATCCATAGTGGTATGACATCTTGACAGAGGGTTGGTCAGTTACATATCATGAAAGAAACTGTATACTCCTACAATACCCTTTATATACAGACAACCTGTCCATAAGACAAAGGTTCAAGGCCAGTTTGCTTCATATTGTGACCATAAATATCTTATATATAAAGACCACCTGTCTTTAAAGTTTGGTCTTCATTTTCAGGTTTTAATAAACTAGACAACAGAAAAAAATAAAACTGATCTATAAATATTTGTTTTTCTGTATCTATAGAAACCAGGAAGTGAAATAGCCATATATGGTAATGTTAAATGTGAAAGTGATTTACCAAAGAGATGCTTTGTAGAGTGTTTTAAGAATGGTGAACAACAGAAATGTGATTACTTCCTGTGTAAACAATGTGGATTTCAATGTAAGTTGTCAATTACACAGTAAGAAATTTGGTATGTGTTTTCTATAGAAAACGGTTGCCAAGTGATAAAATTTTGTCTCATAATGACTAGTTCTAGGTCCCACTCAGGACAAATCCTAGCATGGGAAAATTTGCAAATTGCTTGTTTTTCTGAGGTTTTCTCAACCATTCCAAAAAATTTTAACTTTATAATTATACATGTAATTGAAAAAAATATTATCAAACACACCCTGATTATATATATGCAAGTATTTTCAGTGTTGTCTGAAAAAGTACATGTAAATGTTTTGTCATAAAAATCTTAATAAATTTTGATGTGAAAAACCTGTCTTTTAATTTGAATAGCAGTGATTAAACCTGAATTAAACCAATTTCTACAATTGGTCAAAGAGTTTCACCTTTAAGCTGTTATCTATGAATCAGATGAGTCAGAGATAAAATGAAGTGTACAAAATCATTTCTGGTAGTAATGCATATACACAAAAAGATAAAAATGAAAAATTTTCCTAATTTCAAATTGCAACTCCAAATATATCTGTGAAACTTATAACATCTACATTTATTTTTTATGAGAACAGCAACCAAAAAAAACCAAAATTATGTCAAAAAAGAAAAAAAATTCACATTTACACTTGTACACACTATTTACAAAGTTTGTTGTTGTTTCTTGTATTTTCAGGGATTTGTCGGTCGTGTATGGAAGTGTGCCATAAAGGTAATGGTTTTTTAATATGCACTCATATTTTCCTATTTTATTTATACGTTTTGTACAGAAGATTTTGCAACCCTTGTTTTCTTACTTTTATAAGTTTATAATTATGTATATTATATAATGTTCAAATTTTTCACAAATAAAGGAATACTAGAGTTAAGCTGAGTTCAGAAATGGTGTTTTACCCCCAGTCAAGAATTTTTCACTTATATCGAGGCAGTTAGCTCTGAAATGGAAGAGGAAACTGGAGAAATTCGCCAACAACTTTGACAAGTGAACTAGGATCTGCCTTAGGTGCTCTAGTGGGATTTGAACCTAGGCAGTGAGAGGTAATGTGATCCGCATGTTCACAGACACCAAGGCCCTGGAATCACCACTAAAGTTGAGAACTTTAAAGCTGCATTAAGTTTTCCAAAGAAAAAAAAATAAAACGGTGCTAATCTAATAAATGATGTTCCTAATGAACAATGTTACATTTGGTTCAACGATAAAAGCTTGAATAAATACAGAAATAACAGTATTTACCCAACGAGATGCAGCATTTGGCATCTAATATTAGAACATGGTTACGTCATCAAAACCCGGGTCATTTAGACACAACTTTCAAAATGTTGAAATACGATAAATTAAACACAGAACTTCTTGAATTTGTCATTTGTGACTTAGTAAGGAAAAACAACACCATTTCAAATACATCTGGATATTAATGAAGGACAATTAATGCAATCTGTCATGTTTCACTTTCGATTCTAGGCTTTTCCTTACATCCGTGCGCATGCTCCAAGCTCATAATTACCATCGTAGAACACTGACCAACCGGTCAGAGGATTCCGTTTATTTACAGCTAAAAGAAATGAAATTTTAGAAAATGAATGCCACGGATCGTGGTTAGAAGATATCTACTTTTGAAAAAATATATTTTTAGAAAATCAAACAAAATTCAGAAATTTGATAAACTTAATGCAGCTTTAAATGAAGACAAATTTGTAGGAATAATGAATGAAAACCTTCATATGTATTGGACAAGCTTGATTATAAATTCTTTATATTTTGTTTGATTCATTGTTTGATTTAATGGAATTCCATCATAACTAGCCCTACATGCAATTTCACAATTATTTCAAAACTATGAATTTTCTTTACTAAAATTTGCCAAATTGAAAATTTTAATAATATTTATAGTTCATAATTATAAGATATTCTTGAATTGAACGGTCTCATTTTGAAGATAACTTCACACTTATAACCTGTCTGAAATTTGTATTTGTAGGTTCAAATATAATATTGGCAAAACTTGCTAAATTTGAGTTAAATATAATCTTACAGGAATTAGGAAATGATTGTAAAACTGGGGCTTGGTAGCAAACCAGAAAGAGATTAACGAAGTCTTTTACTATAAATATATAATGGTTTTTCTGTACAATACTAAAATTTGATTAATGAAATTTTATCATACCAATACACCAATAGAAAATCAAAAAAGGAAGAAGCATATTGATTTTTTTGGGACCAAAGGTCAATGTCACTTCTATCATTAAAAAATGTAGTGATTTTACATGTTTTAGAAAAAAAAAAGTTTGCTTCAATGGAAACTTATATCAAACTTTGTATGGTTTCTTTTTGGTAATGCATAAAGTTTTGTTAAGTGATTAGTGATATGTGATGTTTGCAATATTTCAGGACACGAAATAATGCCTTATATAATGAACCATCAGCCTACTTGGTAAGTTTATTTTCTCCCTTTTAGCTTGACCCCATAAATTTAGATGTACACCGAAAGTCATATTACTGTTTTTCTCATACAAGTGACGTCTCAGGCTTCTAAAAACATTTCGAGCTAACTCTCTCAGCATACTGCCATGATCTCCACCCTGCTTCTGTTCATTCACAACTATAGTCTGTTTGGTGCATTTTTTGCTCCATTATTTTTCTTTTATCTTTTATGGGCTCACTAGGTTGATTGGTCTTTGAAGTTCTGTCTTCACTTACTGTCTCGATTATTCAGAACCTCCATATACAAACATTCGGTTAAAAAATCTGCAGACCTTATACATGTATATACATGTATTTATATACATGTAATTAAAAGTTTTTTTCTTTAAAATTAAAATTGGTTAAATTTGACCATGTCATATTTTACTTAATAACTCATATGTCATCTACAATTGTCCACCAGTATAAATGTGTCATGAAAATCAATTTAATATTTATAATTTAGACTTAAATTCGTTTATGGTCATTTTTTCTGCGAAATACCTACATTACAATGAGAGATGAATAAAAAGCAGTTGTCCAATTGACTCAGACAAAGTTATTAATTTATATTTTAAAGTAGCTTGGTTGATTTATATACTACCAATGGTCACCATGGTTACTACCAAGGACTTGTTTTTCACTCTCAATTATAGTATTTTTCTCAAGCATAAACCTTTATTCATATAAAATAAATATATTTTTTTTTTATCTTTTTTATTAGGGCTTGCTGTTATTGTCCAAAGAAGAAGACATGTATTTTACAGCAGTAAAATAAGACACTTCAGAGATTTTTTTTTTTTAATTTTAACCAATAAAAAAAATTTGTGATATGAAATATACAATATTTGTGTATTTTAATTAATTATGACATTGATGTTGTATGATAACATACTTATGTTTATTTACATAAACTTTTTTAAGTTGATTATGGTAAAATGTTAATTTTTTAAGCAACACATATTTCTGGACACATTTGGACCATGGAAAAAAGTTAATAACAGTCATCCAGAAGAAATGAAATGTAGTACATAGTAATCATGTTTCATTTCTGTTATTATTTCAGGGAATGTAGAATCATGCTTCATATTTTGTTATTATTTCACTTATATTGAAATGGTCATTTCTTGGACAGTGGAGGAAACTACATGTAAATTACCAAGACAAAAACATGTCCTTTAGCAAGTAGGCTGTCAAACATTTTTGTTATAAGATTTGCAAACTGATTTAACACCTTGGTGTAAGAATTGCTGTGATGTGTTAGTTATTGTTTTAATCTTTGAACTTTTATATGCAGGTGCCCTTTATGTACATGTTCAAATAACATAGTTAACAAGAAGACAGGAGATTGGACCCTCACCAATTTTATGATCAGAAAACATTCATTTGTAATTTTTTGTTAGATCTAGAAATTTATCTTTTGACCATCTTGAGCTAAAAAAAATTATTTTATCAGTCTATGCAAGGCATAGTGATGATAAATAAAAAATAGAAATTTAAATATATACATTTATCAATCTGAATATTAAAAAGAATAAAAAGTTATTCATTGCCTATTTTTTTACGGCTGTTTTGAATAAAAACCTGTTTATCTATTTTTGACATTTACATTACATTCTTAACATACACCCAATTTTTTTTCTGATAAAAATGTTTCCTGATTGCTGTGAATAATGTCCCAAATTTTTACTTGAAATCCGGGATTATTTTGTCACATGGCTTTGATTTTTGAGGTATTGCATGTATGTGTGTTTTTTTATGTTTTAAATAGTTCTCAATAAACATTTGATGTTTGGATGCAGTTTTGATTGCATAACAGCAGTGTTTAGTAAAATAAGGAATGGATTTTACCTGAACAGTTTCTTATTTTAACCAGTTATAGAAATAAATCAGAAGAATACAAGTTAATATTTTCTTCATGTTTGTTAAAAAGTTATTGTTAATTAAATACTTGTTATCTTTAAATAAATTTTTAAATCAATAAAAGAATTATGTTTTTTATATAGTGTTGCTTTAAATTTAAGCAGAACTTAAGTTTTTGTTTTTGTTTTGGATGGCATTTCATTATTATCAACAGTTGTTCATCTTTTAACAAGTGGGCCTTCAATTGCTCACCTGTGGAAGTTGTTTGTTTGTATGTAATGTTGTTTAACATCACATAGGCATTTTTCAGCTATTCACTACAAAAGCAAGGTTATTAAAGCTGCATTAAGTTTTCCAAAGAAAAAATTAAAATGGTGCTAATCTAATCAATGATGCTCCTAATAAACAATGTTACATTTGGTTCAACGATAAAAGCTCGAATAAATACAGAAATTACAGTAATTACCCAGCGAGACGCAGCATTTGGGATTTAATATTAGAACATGGTTTTGTCATCAAAACACGGGTCATTTAAACACAACTTTCAAAACGGTAAAATACGATAAGTTAAACAGAACTTTGTTGAATTTGTCATTTGTGTCTTAGTGAGGGATACATAACACAATTTCAAATACATCTGGATATTAATTAAGGACACTTAATGCAATTTGTCATGTATCACCTTCGATTCATGGGTTTTTCCGTACATCCGTGCGCATGCTCAAAGCTCATAATTACCATCGTTAAACATTGACCAATCGGTCAGAGGATTCCGTTTATTTACAGCTAAAAGAAATGAAATTTTAGAAAATGAATATCACGGATTTTGGTTAGAGGATATCTATTTTTAAAAATATATATTTTTAGAAAATCAAAAAAAAATTTAGAAAATTGAAAAACTTGAAATGCAGCTTTAAATCTAAGAACAACACTTGTGTGTTTGATGTGCTATTGTGTATTGTGGTCTGTCTTTTACCAGCACACACTCAGGGCGACTTTTTGTTAAGGTGCTAACCCACCAATTTATTATGCCACAGACAAGCATATTACTCCACCAGTCCATTATTCTAGCATTGGAGCAACCAGTTGATACTGTGTCTTCCTAATTCTGAGTGTCAGGCAAGGCAGCAGTATCTCAATTTTAAAAATTGGGTTTGGAACCCCCAACTTTTCTCACAAGGCAGACACTCTTAACACTGATCCACTGAAGTGGCCAAGTGTAAGTTGGATTCATAATTATCAGATACTTCATGCTTATTAACTGTAAAAGAAACTATGCTCATATAAAAGTAATATTTTAGAATTCATATCTTGGGTTTGATTTTTATATAATAATTACACATGTAACTTCTTAAAAATCTTAACATTTACGTGAGAATTTTGCTGTCCATTACAATTGAACCAGGTATGAATTTTCCTGGGTCTAGAAACTTGTCAAACTCTTTGGATCTAAGGATTTTGTTATTATTATATCCTTCTTTGTATAAAAAAATAGCAGAAAAACAATTTAAATTAAAATTCTTGACTGGATGAAAATGCCCGCAATCAAGCCATTGGATTGATTTAGATTGATGTTGCCTGAACTGTTGTTGCAAAACAATTTGGAGAGCATGGTTACACTATTATGACAAAGTTGCCAACAAATTGATAACAGAGACCCCCATCAGATCACCTGCAAATGACATAATTATCAAAATAATTTCATCAGACTGTATCATCTTTGGAATCAGTTCTAAAATGCAAACTTTTAAAGTGAGAACCATGATCGCTGGTTTGCTAAGAATAAGTGCAGTAACAATCGGAAAGTGTCTACATGAAAGTCACATTAATCCAAGACATCCACCTATTGGCCAAATTCTCCATCAGTGTCATCATGATGCATGTTTTGTTTCAAAAAGGAGACATAATTGGTAGTGCAATTTATTCACTCATGAAAATGGTTCCTTTAGGACAGCAGTCATGGTTGATCAAGTCATCCAATGAAAATGGTTCCTTTAGGACAGCAGTCATGGTTGATCAAGTCATCCAATGAAAATGGTTCCTTTAGGACAGCAGTCATGGTTGATCAAGTCATCCAATGAAAATGGTTCCTTTAGGACAGCAGTCATGGTTGATCAAGTCATCCAATGAAAATTGTTCCTTTCGGACAGCAGTCATGGTTGATCAAGTCATCCAATGAAAATGGTTCCTTTAGGACAGCAGTCATGGTTGATCAAGTCATCCAATGAAAATGGTTCCTTTAGGACAGCAGTCATGGTTGATCAAGTCATCCAATGAAAATTGTTCCTTTAGGACAGCAGTCATGGTTGATCAAGTCATCCAAGACTTGGTTGATTGAGTCATCCAATGAAAATGGTTCCTTTAGGACAGCAGTCATGGTTGATCAAGTCATCCAATGAAAATTGTTCCTTTAGGACAGCAGTCATGGTTGATCAAGTCATCCAAGACTTGGTTGATCAAGTCATCCAATGAAAATGGTTCCTTTAGGACAGCAGTCATGGTTGATCAAGTCATCCAATGAAAATTGTTCCTTTCGGACAGCAGTCATGGTTGATCAAGTCATCCAATGAAAATTGTTCCTTTAGGACAGCAGTCATGGTTGATCAAGTCATCCAATGAAAATGGTTCCTTTAGGACAGCAGTCATGGTTGATCAAGTCATCCAATGAAAATTGTTCCTTTAGGACAGCAGTCATGGTTGATCAAGTCATCCAATGAAAATGGTTCCTTTAGGACAGCAGTCATGGTTGATCAAGTCATCCAATGAAAATTGTTCCTTTCGGACAGCAGTCATGGTTGATCAAGTCATCCAATGAAAATTGTTCCTTTAGGACAGCAGTCATGGTTGATCAAGTCATCCAATGAAAATGGTTCCTTTAGGACAGCAGTCATGGTTGATCAAGTCATCCAATGAAAATGGTTCCTTTAGGACAGCAGTCATGGTTGATCAAGTCATCCAATGAAAATTGTTCCTTTAGGACAGCAGTCATGGTTGATCAAGTCATCCAATGAAAATTGTTCCTTTCGGACAGCAGTCATGGTTGATCAAGTCATCCAATGAAAATTGTTCCTTTTGGACAGCAGTCATGGTTGATCAAGTCATCCAATGAAAATTGTTCCTTTAGGACAGCAGTCATGGTTGATCAAGTCATCCAATGAAAATGGTTCCTTTAGGACAGCAGTCATGGTTGATCAAGTCATCCAATGAAAATTGTTCCTTTAGGACAGCAGTCATGGTTGATCAAGTCATCCAATGAAAATTGTTCCTTTAGGACAGCAGTCATGGTTGATCAAGTCATCCAAGACTCGGTCGATTGAGTCATCCAAGACTTGGTCGATCAAATCATCCAAGACTTAGAAAACAAAATTGCTTATCACAGAAAATGCTTTTCTTGTTGTGGAAAATGTAGATGAATGCAAAATGTGAAGATTTTACAACTAACAAAAATTTTATATTCATAATTTATTATATTAACAAGTGTATTAAAATAAGAAAAAGAAAAAAAAACCAAGTGTATTAAAATCATTTAACACTTTAATGATTTAATATAATAATTTCAACAATTAATAATTCAATTACATTTTAACAAAAAGAAAATATACATGATAAAGGCTATATTTCTGAGTAACTATACCTGCAGTCAAATACTCTTATGTCAGTATATAAAATCTGCCGTTATAGGACAGGTAAACATTTATCAACATGATCAAAATATCAACAATAAAATGTAAGATACCAATCAAAATTAAAATCAATTACATGTACTGTAAACATACTAATTTCAGGGGTGTATTAATTTTAACAATTTCATGCTAGGGCAGTAGCATTAGTTTAAATATACCCAAAAAATACATGTTTTGACTTACAGTTTGTTTTTTAAAAGTTGGTTTGTACTAATTTAAATCCAAGCAAATAAGACAAGAATGTGAATTGCACCAAAATTTGTACACACTAAAATTAGTATGTTTACAGTATTTTATATCTACTTGGATTTTTCTAATCACAGTTACTATATACCACTATATTTTCAGTACATCTATGATATAATTTATTCTGTTTAATATCAGATATAAGTGTGATCTGACTTATATCTAATGTTTATTGTTTGCTGTATGAAATCCCTCAACCTGATGAAACTAGCATCTACGTTAAGATTTTTTGTTGACCGCGCATATAACTAAATAATTCTTCATGGAATCCATCTACATGAATCCTGCTGGTCACTCAAAAGAAATTTTTACATGTACATAATTTTCACATACGAATTCCAGAATGGAGTTGTCATTGTCAGCATTAAAATGTTCCATCTTTATTTAAATTCACAACAATGTTTTCCTTGCGAGCTTTCTCTGCAGCAAACACCAGTAAATGACTTGCTAAAGTATCATCAGGTCCACTTAAAATCTTTGATTGGTCATTATTCTGAGTAAAAAAAAAACAATGAGTAGCTGTAGGTGAAAGGTTAAATGTCAAGGCGAGTGTGATACTCAAAAAGGGTAAAAGGTCAAAAGTGGAGGTCATTGTTCATGATCTGACTTTATAAAAGATCGAACAGTGACTATTAAATTTAATGTACATACGTAAATGTATGATTCAAAGTCAAAGTGAATGTCACTGATCTTGGTCAGACTTGAAAAAAGATAAGATTATTTTATGGTACACTGTATAAACTCAAAAAATCAAAATTCAAATGGAGTTCATTGGTTTGTTTTTTTTTTAAAATTGGCTGTCAGTTTCAAAGAAGAACATTCTAAAATTATTCAAATAATCAGCTTAAAACAACACCAAATTGCATTAACCATGGAAAATTGGTCAAATAATATTGTCAAAAGAAAAGTAAAAATAAACATATATGTAAAATAAATGTACTTGTACTTTCAAATTATCAAATTTGATCAAATCAGACAAAGATAAATCTATTACAGCTTTTTATTGGTGTTTCTTTCTTATTGGTAGTTATGTTGACCATCTTGGTTTTTGGACTAGACATGCAAGATTATTTTTTTAATCACCATCAGTCTAGGACCTTCCAGGGCAAATATACATGTTGGTCTATTTTGCACTGTTGTTTAAGAGAGGATTTGCAAATAATCAGCTTAAAATGGCACCTCATTTTCATACACCATGAAAATTGGGTCCACAAAAAAATTGGCAGGGAGCTTGTTACATTGTTTAAGGGCAGAAGAGCAAAGTTAACACTGGCACACATAGATACATAAAAGTTTGACCATGACATAAGCTCAGAATTTTATTAGTTTATCAAAAACTATAAAATGAATCCAGGTTCTTGCAGACACTTTAAAAGATTATCATACTTTCATGCAGAACATGACAGAGGTATTTTCTGCATGTTAAATGGGCATTTGAAAATCCACACAGTTACTACATGTGTATTTGCTCCAAAGTACTGAATATCCTAATATACATGTACTTGCCATATCTACCAGTACAGAACTATCCATGCAATAATAATCTGTTCCACAATGGAGCTGATGTTAGAATAACTTACCATTACTGCAGAAATAAAACTATCCACACAATGATAATCAGCTCCACCATGTCCGCCTAATCCACTACTCATAGCCTTCTCATCTGGGAATGCCCTTATATTTTCTACAAAAAAATGAAGTAATTTTTATTTAAATACAGAAGTGTTAATACTTTTTATAAATATGATAAGGGAAACTGATTGTCTGAAATGCAAAAAAAAAAAAAAAAAAAAAAAAAAAAAAAAAAAAAAAAAAAAAGGAATTTTAAATATGCAAAATGAAAATGATTGTCTGAAATGCAAAAAAGATTTTTAAATAAGCAAAAGTGAAACTGATTATCTGAAATGCATAAAAAACATTTTAAGATTTTAAACAACCCCATTATACCTTATACCTTGCAAGTTTATTTTGATAATGGAAAAACTACAGTACCTTTTTTTAACTTTTTTGTATTGGAATTTTTTCTAAAACTATTAAACTTATAATGCAAGTGTTCATTCTGGGTATCCTTGTGATCTCTCATTTAATGGTATGTGTCTTATTACCAGAATTATCATCTTGATACATTAAGTGTATGATCTCTGTTATTATTTATTGATAATATATACCATACCTCTTTCTCCAGTACAGAAGTTCACATATTCAATAACTGGACTTGATGTTCCAGTACATCTTAACTCACCCTGAAAATAAATAAAAACAATTACTAATTAACATGTTAAAGGCAAATTACATGTAATATCTGTTTATGAAAGAGATGGTATCAGGTAGAAAAACAACTATTGTATAATATTTCAGGAATTAAAAAAAATAATGTTGAAAGCAAATTGAACTTTGTTGAACTGAACCAGAAAGATCAAGTAAAAACAACATTATGATATAAATGAACAAATGAGATCAAGTAGAAACACCATTATGGCATAACTGAACAAATGAGATCAAGTAGAAACACCATTATGGCATAACTGAACAAATGAGATCAAGTAGAAACACCATTATGATATAACTGAACAAATGAGATCAGTTAAACACCATTAAGATATAAATAAACAAATTAGATCAAGTAGAAACACCATTATATGATATAACTCAACAAATGAGATCAAGTAGAAACACCATTATGGCATAACTGAACAAATGAGATCAAGTAGAAACACCATTATGATATAACTGAACAAATAAGATCAAGTAGAAAACCCATTATGATATAACTGAACAAATGAGATAAGTAAAACACCATTAAGATATAAATGAACAAATTAGATCAAGTAGAAACACCATTATGGCATAACTGAACAAATGAGATCAAGTAGAAACACCATTATGGCATAACTGAACAAATGAGATCAAGTAGAAACACCATTATGATATAACTGAACAAATGAGATCAAGTAGAAACACCATCATGGCATAACTGAACAAATTAGATCAAGAGAAACACCATTATGGCATAACTGAACAAATGAGATCAAGTAGAAACACGTTATGATATAACTGAACAAATAATATCAAGTAGAAACACCATTATGATATAACTGAACAAATGAGATCAGTAAAACACCATTATGATATAAATGAACAAATGAGATCAGGTAAAAACTACATTATGATATAACTGAACAAATGAGATCAAGTAGAAACACCAATATGGCATAACTAAACAAATGAGATCAAGTAGAAACACCATTATGATATAAATGAACAAATGAGATCAAGTAGAAAACCCATTATGATATAAACTGAACAAATGAGATCAGTAAAACACCATTATGATATAAATGAACAAATGATATCAAGTAAAAACTACATTATGATATAAATGAACAAATGAGATCAAGTAGAAACACCACTATGGCATAACTGAACAAATGAGATCAAGTAGAAACACCATTATGGCATAACTGAACAAATGAGATCAAGTAGAAACACCATTATGGCATAACTGAACAAATGAGATCAAGTAGATACACCATTATGATATAAATGAACAAATGAGATCAAGTAGAAAACCCATTATGATATAAACTGAACAAATGAGATCAGTAAAACACCATTATGATATAAACTGAACAAATGAGATCAGTAAAACACCATTATGATATAAATGAACAAATGAGATCAAGTAAAAACTACATTATGATATAAATGAACAAATGAGATCAAGTAGAAACACCACTATGGCATAACTGAACAAATGAGATCAAGTAGAAACACCATTATGGCATAACTGAACAAATGAGATCAAGTAGAAACACCATTATGATATAAATGAACAAATGAGATCAAGTAGAAAACCCATTATGATATAAACTGAACAAATGAGATCAGTAAAACACCATTATGATATAAATGAACAAATGAGATCAAGTAAAAACTACATTATGATATAACTGAACAAATGAGATCAAGTAGAAACACCATTATGATATAACTGAACAAATGAGATCAAGTAGAAACACCATTATGGCATAACTGAACAAATGAGATCAAGTAGAAACACCAATATGATATAACTGAACAAATGAGATCAGTTAAACACCATTAAGATATAACTGAACAAATTAGATCAAGTAGAAACACCATTAAGATAGAAAAAATGATACAAACATAAATAAAAACAGTATAGTATTGAAAGGAAATAAAACAATGACCACTTTTATATGACAGAAACAGTCCTGATCTGTAGATATACCTAGAGTATGTACATACAATATTGTGTAGCTTTTATTCTACAGATCTGAAATCAACAAGTATGAGCTGGGAAGAGATACATGTAGCATTGTCATTTCACATATACTCTTTTCTTTGCAAATTTTATGAACGAATTACCAGTAATTATGAATGTTTAACTGGTTAATTGAAAGTTTTAAATACATCAACAGCTAACAAATAATTTATAAAAATGCTTATGACCATGACCATGTAACACATTTTATGATGTTTACCATGTCAAGATTAAAGCTTCTAGTAAGAAGGGCTCATCAACTGAACCCATGACTTATTTTTCTAAATACTATCTGCTTGGCAAAAGAGCAATATTCATATACTATTAACATCTTTTAAAACTTTAACTAGTTAATAAAGTCTTTTCTTGCTAGGCAATAAACCCTGAACTTTCTATTTATAAAATGATGGAAGAAAAGTGAAAGTGAGACAATGTTACCTTTGTACCAAATATTTTAATTTCTCTAGCACATATACTTTCTGTAAATGCTACCATAGACAGAGTAGCTGTGGGTCCACCCTCGAACTGCATGTTAACAACCTGTAATTATGAAACAAAGAAATTAACTAGATTAATACATGGGTATATTACTACTGCAAGCTCACTGGCAAAAGACATTGGTTGTACTGTACAACTATGCTAAAAAAGTAATTAATATCTGTTGGACACAAATGATGACTTACAAAGACTATACATTATCATGAACACCATTCAATTTCAATTTTCTAAATTTTCATTAGGTGAAATATATTTTAAAAAGTTGTAAATAAATATCCAAATTATAAAATAAAAAAAATTATGCAGAAAAAAACCATTGCTACATTTATAAGCATGTATTTATGAAACAGTCTGATATTTAAAATTGTTAAAAATCCTGATGAAATGCACATGAGATATCAAAGATTTTTGATTTAAATCTAAATACATGTAATAACAGCTGTAAGAGTTTGTCATAGAAATAATTCCTAATTTGTAATGGTCCTAGATACACAATGGATGAAACTTAAATATTTATAATCTGCTTTAGATATAAAATAATGGTGTCCTGTTTATACTACCACACTAAAACAAGTACAGTAACTAAATATATCCTGTAAAGTACCTCATCATAAACAGATTCTTTTTTGAATAATTAAGAACTATATGGACTAAACTCTTGTAATATGAAATCAAGAACAAAGTCATACACGCATATGTCCTACACTTTTTTTCATAATGTGATTAACTTGTTAAGACATGACATTATATCACAATCATACACATGTCATACAGTCCTTTCCATACATATATGATACACATGCACATATGTCATACAGTCCTTTCCATATATAATATGATACACATACACACATGTCATACAGTCCTTTCCATACACAATATATGATACACATACACATATGTCATACAGTCCACTCCACACATAATATGATACACACACACATATACACGTTGTATATGTCATATTGTTCTTTCAATATTTCCTGTGCATGATACTCCATATTTCCTGTGTATGATACACAGTCATACAGTCCACTCCATACATAATATAATAAACATACACATATATGTCATACAGTCCACTCCATACATAATACACATACACATATATGTCATACAGTCCTTTCCATACGATGTATACACAATATGACTTATTTTGACATGACATCAACCATAAACACATATATGTATGATGTATGATCTTATCCTTACATAATGAGACTTACTTGTTGTAATATGACATCACTGTCACAGTCATAAATATGTCATACAGTCCATTCCATACATTATATTATGTATATACATGTCATATAGTCCTTTCTATTCATAATGTGACTTACTTGTTTTGATATAACATCACAGTTATACAAACTTATTACTGTACTAGTATTCCACTGTCTTATTAAAGTGTGTGACTTACTTCTCAATATAACTTCATTTTCACTGTCATAAACACATGTATAGTTTGATCATGCACTTAATACATTATATGACATGTGATATGACATTATTATCACAGTCATAAACATGTCATGCAGTCCTTTCTATACATAATATGATGCATATATACATAAGTTATACAGTCCATTCAATACATCATGTGACTTACTTGTAGTAATATGACTTCTCAATCACTGTCATAAACATACATATATCATCTTGTCATGCACTTACTTGTTATATGACTATGTAATATGATGCGATATGTGATACCACTTCACTATCATTGTCATACACACAAATATATCATCTGGTCATGCACTTACTTGTTGTGACATGACGTCATTATCACAATCATACACACATCTACCATATGGCCCAGTCTTAAGTGCTTCTGTAATACTTTCAATATCTGGCTCTTCTGCTATTACATTGACAGGCCAATAAGTATTACCCTACAAAGAGCAAGTTAACACTACAATGGATTTCCCCAAAGCATCACAAGGTACATCGTAGCCCTTGTGCAGGAGAATTATTTCTATTGATAATAGAATCACATAAAGTGACATTTTCTCGTACAAAAAAACCCCTTTTTTCGTGAATATTTGATATAAACGTTATCCATTTCATTCTTCACAAACATTAAGTACTGATCACATGGTATGCTGGCAAGTTCCATTAATCCACTGAGTATCAAAAGTATAATTACTTGACTCAGTGTTATGGGTCTAGTTTCATTGGACAATGTTAAAGCAACACCAACTATCCCACTTTCACAAACCAATGATTATGATATGAAAAGGATATTGTAAATTGAGAAAATTTCGCATCAGTTAATATTTGGGAAAGACAAAATGAACATCTACTCAAAGACATGCAGTTTCAATTTCATGTAATATGGTGAACACCAGCACAAATAAAGTTGATTTTTTTATATTAGTGAAAGTTTCATTTTCGCGTCTAGCTATACATGTGAATTTACACAAAAATAAAAGGATTGCAAAAATTTCCCAATTAACAGTTTTAAAAATCGGAAAACAGCTTTTTTAACTAAGCAATAAACCAATACATGTTTCATTTTCTATCATAATCCCTTATTTAAACCTCAAAAAGCCCTGTGAAATTGTTTATCATATCAAAAACCTTTTAAAAAATTACAAAATGTAAAAATAAATATACTTACACTTTTGTACTGTTCTAAGTAAATTTTCTTGGCTGAATATGGACAAACAGATTCAATATTTTGTGGACAATCAATACATCGACTGCTAGCATTCTTTGGCTGGGGAAAAATAAATTACATGAATAATACCTCTATCTTAATATTTCAAGGTGCAAAGTCACTCATTTTATATCCTGATATCTGCATGATAAGTGTTGTTTTTTTTAAATTATTATTAATTCTCATATTTCTAGATTGAATTGATTATAGCTTCATTTTAAGATAAAAGGGACAAATAGACTTAAAAAAATAGAAAGTAATAACTGGTTGAACTAAAAACAAAGGATTATGATTTAGTTCTTATCTTCATTCTAAGGAAAGCAATTTCTATTTTGTCTCTTATGTGAAAGATGCTAGTAAAGACACAATAATTTTATTTTTCTCCCTAAGTATGGGTTTTAGTTTAAGAGTATGGTTAATATACAGGTCTAGAAATATCTCACAGCTCATGATGTCTTTAAGAGGGTAATCTGAGATGAGATGGGAGTTTTACTCTCTCTCTCTCTCTCTCTCTCTCTCTCTCTCTCTCTCTCTCTCTCTCTGACAGTTCTATATGTATAGTTTCTGTTTTGAAAAAGCAATATAATTGTCACTTTTAAAATTTCACTACTAATTAAGGTATTTTTGAATCACATATTTTAGTTTGTGATGTTTTATGGTACATAAAAACAGTTAAAAGTTTTGCCCCATTGAAGAAATAAGCTTTAAATATCTAAAATACACAAAGGGACCATAAATATCTTTTATGTAAAGTCAGGGTTATCGAAAGGGTTAGGGTTAAATTACTCAGAAGCAGAAATGAATTAATTTCTACATGATTTTCCAACACAGATCTACAGACAGAAGGAGAGATTATATAGTGATTTCTTAAAAAATTCTGTTGTTGGTGTTATAATAATTTGACCTGCATTGTTATATCCATGGATAGCTGGAACCAATTTGATATAATCAATGCATTTAACAAACCTTGTTTTCTTTAGTGAAATGTGTCAATTTTCCAAAAGAAGAGACACCTTCACATCGTCTATCGCCCATCCAGTATGTTATCAAATCAATGTCATGGCAGCATTTAGCTAACAATGAACATGCACTTCTATCTTCTCTGTGCCAATTACCTCGGACGTAAGAATGAGCGAAATGCCAATATCCCACCTATGTATGAAAAACATGCATTTCTACATAGTAAGCAAAATTTAATTTGTTCTAAATCATTACCTTATTCTCTTTGTTAAAATGTGTCAGTTGTCCAAATGATGATACAGATCTACATCTTCTATTGCCCATCCAGTAAGTTATTAGATCAACATCATGAGAACATTTAGCGAGTAGAGAGAAGGTACTAGTATCCTGCCTCCTCCAATTACCACGTACAAAGGAATGAGCAAAATGCCAATAACCAACCTAGTTATTTATATATACATGTATATTATAATTACTTTTCTGCTGAAATCAATAATTGACATAAGTGTACAGTATATTCTATCTCAATAAGATAACAACACCACTATGATAGTTCAGATGGTAAAATTATGTGGGATGACAGGGACTGAACCCTTTCCAGATGTGTCCAAGACTTACAAAAAAGTAGTGACTGTTCATTTGCCAAGCATGAGTTTGCCATTTAAAAATGGAAGTCACAAGTCTTCAGAAAGACACCTTTAAATATGAAGCCTTGTAAGCATGGTAAACTATACAACCATCCAAAGTGCTTCAAAAGTAAACATTTCTGTCACTTTTATCTATAACTGGTGAAATCCTGATGTATGTAGAATAATTTTGACTGGGATGTGTTAAACCATATTTGTTTAATTTTCAAATCCTTAAAAATATAATTATTTTATTATGATATATTTTTAATACTTGGTTTGTTTTGTAAAATACAAGTTACGTGTACCGTAGTAAACTTAAGATACATGTATGAGCAGTAAAACCTGTCTATACCAAACTGGACATATAACATCATTAGGCAGATGTTTATTCCAGATTTAGTGTCCTAGAGTGACCAAGTGCATTATTTTAACTTGGTTTGGACATTCAATCCACTACAATCATGATCCTAGCACATTTTCTTGACAAGTGTAAATGTGCCAGTAATTCATTTATGAGCTGGATGGACTAGGAAGCAATTTGAAATTGAAGGACTTTCTAAATGTAGCCCAGTTAGAACACAAACTCAGACCTTATATCATGATTGATTGATGGATTGATTTAATGAAGTTTTATGTCCCATTCAAGAATATTTAACTTATATTGAAATGTCACCAGCTATAGGTGAAGTGGCAGAAATTTTAACCCTTGCAGTTGCTTAGGGCAATGTGCAGGGAGGGTTCTTTAGAGTGCCAAAACTGCTGTGACATGGACATTGGTTTTTAAGGTCCCACCGAAGACCCCATGAATTTCATACCTTATATCATGACCTCATCTTAATGTTTTTGTCTCTACCAACCAACCACTGGCTGGTTTGGTTCAAATACATGTAACATGGAGACAGAATTAGAAATTTTAATCTGTGATATTAAACATCATTAAGTCAAGATAATAAATATTCTTAAACAGTTTAAGTTACACTTAAATACAACTTTGTATAAGAATTGGTACATGCAACAAGACTTACTATGTGGCATATATATGCTTTGATAAACCCCATTAAATGGTAGTAAGAAATAAAACCAATGAAACTGATCAATTATTTGGCAATTACATATTCCTTTTTGCATTTTCTCTCCACACCCCCCCCCCATTATAGAATTTATTTCATCATCTCATCTTAAAGCTACACATACACAGTTACTTCTTATAAATTTTTTTTCCCCCAAAAACAAATGTTTATGATCAATTACCAAAAACGATTTGTTAATATAAATTTTATAACTTGACTTACAGGTTCTAAATGTTGGATATTCACTACATCACCAATAGCTCCATTTTGGATGAGTTCTCGTAGTTTGGTTGCCCATGGAGTATATCTTAAAACATGGCACACAGCAAGAATGACCTTATTTTCTTTGCACACTTTAACGATTTCTTTGCAATCTTCTTCAGTCACCTTCAAAAACAAAATTAGCATGTCAAGTAAACACTTTCTTATATAAAATGTTTGTTCCTGCTCAAAATCATTATATATCAGTTTCTGATGAAAGTGATTTATGAAATGTACAAAAACTCTTATGTGTAGAAAGAAGCTAAAACATCATGTGTACCATCAATTAAAAGCCATTATCTTGAGAGTAAATTTAAATTATGTCACATCATTTTTGTTTTATTGAATTTCACACTTTATCTTAAAATTATTCAAATTTGAAATTTAGATGTTAAATTTTAAAGAAGTATTTGCAGCAATGCTAAAACTCAAGAAAAATGTGGTAACCTAAATATGGCAAGATGCCTTTTCATTCAAGCAGAAAAATGTCTACAATTTTATGACATCCGCCCTTTCTTAGAACATCACAAAAAAAAAAAAAAAAAAAAAAACTAAGCAAGTCATAAATATAAATTTTATAGAACTATGACTATTAGAAAATTATCCAGTTGAAGCTTACAAAATAAACAAAAGTGTAATTTATCAGAGCTTGTACACAAGTCCTTCATCAAAACTTTACAAAAAGCAACTTGAAACATTGTACTACAGAACATAATCAATTATGAAATACAAGAGTCCACCTGTAGTTTGTACAGGTAAGATGATGAAGTGATTCCAATTAAATTTATTTTTATAATATGTGAAAAACAATAGATTTGTACATGTCCAGTTTTTTTTTTTTTTTTTTTTTTTTTTTTTTTTTTTTTTTTTGAAAATAACAGTGGATATTATAAATTTATTATAAATTTATTATAATTTATTTTTGTAAAATATTGGACAAAGCAAGAAGCAAGGTAGAGGTTAAAAAAAATTAAATCTTTTTAAACTAATATCCAACAAGTGCTTTTATCTATAGTATGTGTGCTGAAAAAGGAAAATCTTAATTTATGGCCACAATTTGTTCAGCTGAAATTTGCTAGGTGCAGTATAGTGAGTTATTTTAGCAGTGTCAAATTTTGGCAATTTTGAAAAGAAAAGGTCTGTTAAAAATTTTATCACGATATTTATTTTGGTGATCTAAAACAACTCGCTCATGCTTGACTGGTGTACAAATATTTTCACTAAGTTTATTTTGAAAATCATATCAACTTCCATACATACTGCCATTGGTTTCTCTAACAATAAATGGTATCCTTTCTTTGCCATGGCAACTGCTGGATCCTGAAAAGGAAAAGAAAGATAAAATTGTAGTGCATGTATAAATAGAAAACCAATTGGCCCTTTTCAGTACCTGTGGAGTATATCCCAGAAGTTCAAAAGACAATTTCATCAATAACTGGGAACATCATATTACCAAGTTTGGATTTTGTTGTCAAGATAAAAACAAATTAAAATAACTTTTCCTAAGAATACGCATCTTAAAACTACAGTGTAATTAGAAACAGCTAAAATAATATCGACAATACAAAAGTAAAAACTAGGTCAAGTGATTCATTTTATCCCCTAATTCTGTTTTAGGGATCATTTTCAAAAACCAGCAATTTGAAAACTAAATATTTGAGGGCAAATACTTGACATAGAGTCTACATTTTACAATATAAAACATACTTCATTATTAAGGTCATGACCCTGACCTTTGACCTTGGTTTTATGATGATATTAATTCATGCTCCTTGGCAATGATAGGTGATAAATCATGGGTACAAGACAAAACCTATCAATATTCAGCTCATATGAGATAATAACCAATGTACTGAAAATTGCGTAAATCAAAAAGAAAAAAAATAAAAAAATAAAACTTGACTTGTGTGAAAACAGAAAATTGTATTCCAAAAACTGAGGAAACTGTGAAAAACAAACCATGTGCAAAATCATAACTGTGTGTAACAAAACATTTTGAAATTTTACCCATTGTAAACAACAAATCTGAAAACTGATCCATGTGTAACCATTCTAAAACCCTTGAAAATAGAACCTTTGTTAAACTGAAAACATTAAAAAACATAACCCTGTGTAAACTGAAAACATGAAAACATAACTCTGTGTAAACTGAAAACATTAAAAAACATAACCCTGTGTAAACTGAAAACATGAAAACATAACTCTGTGTAAACAAAAAACATGAAAACATAACTCTGTGTAAACTGAAAACATGAAAACATAACTCTGTGTAAACTGAAAACATAACTCTGTGTAAACTGAAAACATGAAAACATAACTCTGTGTAAACTGAAAACATGAAAACATAACTCTGTGTAAACTGAAAACATGAAAACATAACTCTGTGTAAACTGAAAACATGAATAAAACACTTTGGAAATTCAATTTGCACAGAAGATTGTGGGATCGAATATACCTATAAAATTGTTTGTCAACAAACAAGATAACCTGAATAAACCTTTCCCCTGTAAAGGGAACAAATAATTAGAAAATGGCAATGGGAAAAGTGGTAGGGGAATAAAAAAGAAAATGATAGAACAATGAGAAAGTAAAAATTATCACAGATGGAAAAGGGGTTAGAAGTGATGTATGTTAAACTTTTATTTGACTCTACTTATAAGTTGTAATACTTAATTCTATGCTGAAGTTTTAAATTCTGGATAAAACAATTAGTTATGAATTTTAGGCTTATTGTCGATTTTCATGTTACAACATAAAGAGAAATGCAACAGTTGTATTTTTAATAATATTTCTTTATAACCGTACTAATAAAAACTTAAAAAAAATTTTTATTACTGTAAATAATTCTAAAAGACTGGAACATCACCTTGTGTAACCTGTCTGGAGTACATATGATTGCACAATCTGCAAACTTTTCTTTGGATGCAATATCCTTCCAATCTAGAAATAGAAAAAAAAAGGTTTTTAATTACAGTGTCTGGAACATACATTTCCTAAGTCTGAGTATTGCAACAGATTACAGAATATCTTAAGTCTGTCTACACACATAGGCTTTTCAATAAAATAGGCTCGGTCTTGTCATGTGACCAGCATGAAGCTGTGATGCAATAATGATATGTTCTGTAAGTAACATCATATGACCAGTAAGAATCTGTAATGCAATATATGTTTGGTAAGTACTGTCATGTGACCAGCATGAATCTGTGATGTAATAATGTTCTACAAGTATTGTCATGTGACCAGCATGAATCTGTGATGCAATGATATGTTCTACAAGCATTGTCATGTGACCAGTATGAATCTTTAATGCAATATATGTTTGGTAAGTATTGTCCTGTGACCAGCATGAATCTGTGATGTAATAATGATATGTTCTACAAGTATTGTCATCTGACCAACATGAATCTGTGATGCAATAATGATATGTTCTACAAGTAATGTCATGTGACCAGCATATATTTGTGACGTCATGTGTCTTGTAAGTCACATTTTATGACAAACATAAAATCTGTGAATGAAAATGTTTTGTAAGTCTTGCTATGTGACCAGCATGAATTTGTGATTCAAAAATACAGGTAGGTTAGCTTAGAAATATCAGAAAATAACTGATCAGTGATAAGAAGTGTAACATCAGTTCCTTTACATTAGAATCTAGATAAAACTTTCATATCAAACTGCGAAATAAAAACTACAATAGACCATTTGCCAATTAATTGTTCCGAGTCATCGTGATTCATTTTCCTATTTAGATATTACAATGAAGGGGGACAAAACCTCTGAATTTTCTGGTTTTTTCATACAAAAGCACTGTTTTTACCAAGTGCAATTTCTTTGTTGTCGTTTTATTTAAAAAGTTTACCAGACAAGCCTAAATACATTTGAGACATTATATGCAAAATAAAATGGTTTAAAAGATGAAAATCTTATTTTTAGCTTTTGTTTGCCAAGAAAAATTATGGATAATGAAGAAATTGTATTCAACTTTACTGGTTGCAGTTTCACAATCTTTGACTTTTCTTCACTAAAAATTTGCCCAAACTTAAATTTGAAAACTTTTGTCAATAGTTCATGGAACTATGAATGAAATGTTTCACAAAATTGAAAAAAGATATTTTGATATTATGGTTATAGGTACATGTATCTTAAAAAATGACACCTTTGAAAATCTTTGTTAAGAAATCATTGTTAAAGTGGATCAAGCCTGGCCTGCTGAACTTTTAAAGTCAAATCTACTGCATTTACCTTCAAATACATGTTGATCAACTATATTATACTTTTCCTGTATCCTTTCTCTGTAAAACTTCCTAGGATCTGCTACTCCTACAATCTTAAAGTTTATGAAACATTTAAAAAGGTTAAATTATCTTATAAATAGTATATAAATCATTAAAAGACTCAGTTGACCTTAACATTCATAGAAATGTAAGAAATATGTTTCAATGCATATGCATGTCAACAAATTTCGTTTGGAAAATAAGTTTCTAGCACTGGTGAAAATAGTTTGTTTCAATACATTTTTGTTTAAGAAATAATCAACCATTTCAGTATCAATATTGAATATCTTGACTTTTGATCCCATCCATAACATTGAAATATATTATATAAAATGTTGGTTTTATTGTATAGCTATAATATTACAACATAGATGCCTATAAAGATACTTTTAACAGTAGTGTAATAGATAATTCCCCATTTTATTCTCAATCAAGTTCAAATGTTTGATCCTTGTTCTATTCCTGCATTTATTTAAATGTTTTTTTTACAAGGTCCATGGGTTAAAACCCTGACTGGATTTCAAATGTCCAGAGATAATTTTTGGTTATCTCACACCACATACTTACACACATACTTAGACACTCTATGCCTTGCAGCTGTGTGTGGAGTCAGAACAATTGCCATATCAAAAATGCGGGATTTTCTTATACTGACTGGTGTCGGAAAAGGTGTTGCCTCATTTTGTTCCAAATTTAAAAAATATCAGTGGAATTGTAGAATAGTTACTGACCTTGATTGATAGATGAATGGTTTGTCTTCGAATATTTATATCAATTAAGAAAAGTGATTTGTCTACAGTCCAACTAGTATTTTCAGTCTAAAGTGAAATGAAGTGACAACCCTTCTGACGACAATTGGTGTCAGAAAATACCAGGTTTTCATATAGAAACTGTGATGACCCTAAACACAGCCACAAGGCATAAAGTGTGTGAAAGTCAGAGGGAATGTGGATTATAGCCCACAAAGTGGATTTAACTGACTTATTAAGAACTGTAAAAAATTTTTTGATGGTATCCTAGAGACTTCTCTGTAGTAATGACTTACTAACAAGCCATCTTTGTGAACTGGAATTGACACCCACTGCTAGAACTGCTTAAACTTAGTTTGGTAAACCTTAACTACAGGGTATATCCATACGATTAAATGCAATGGGACTTCAAAGCTTAAATGTTACCTGAAGTCTGTCTGGATATTGCAGGGCATATCTAGGATATCCACTTCCTCGACTTCCTGCACCAATCACAACTGCAGTAACTGGATTACCTCCCTCTTTATTTTTCATCTGACTCGTCATTTTACCTCCCTGAACAGAAAAAAAAAAAACAAATCATACTGATTATTATACATTTGTTATCAATCTTGGATGAATATAACTATACCAACCAAACTTTAATTGAGAAAAATTTTAAAAGTAAAATTTGAGAAAATATGACAATGTAAAATTTTAATAAACACATGCGTATCAACTGTAACAGGAAGGAAAACAAGAGGCCCATGGGCCTTAATGCTCACCTAAGGAAATGTCCAAAAACTTACAAAGAATCCAATTACAAAAACTTCACAAAATTCCTCAAGTTTGGAAATCCTGCAACAATTTATCAGAAATGTCTAGTCACATTTCATTTATAAATAGCTCATATGCATGATTTAACTATAGTACAATGAATAATTTCCAAATCATTAACCATACGGTTATGCAGCCATGATTTTGACCTTTGAACATATGTACTTGAACCTTATATCAAAATGGTCGTAATATCAATACCTACAATATTCTAATATAAATGCTTGTATAAACAGTTAATGGTTTTCCAGATAATTCCCAATTTCAGTACACTTATGCAGCTATGACCTTGACCTTGCAACATATGACCTATATCAAAATCATTGTTATATCAATACCTACAATATTCTGATATACATGCCTATACAAAAAGTTAATATTTTTCAAGATAAGTAACATTTTCAGTCTTCTTTTACAGCTATGACCTTGAACTTTGAACATATGACCTTGAATCATATATCAAAATGATTGTGTTATCAATACCTACAAAATTCTAATATACATGCCTGTACAAAAAGATAATAGTTTTCAAGAAAATTAACAATTTCAGTACACTTATGCAGCTATGACCTTGACCTTTGAACTTATGACCTTGAAACATATATCAAAATGATCGTCATATCAATACCTTCAATATTCTAATATACATGCTTGTACAAAAAGTTGATGGTTTACAAGATAATTCACAATTTCATTCCTCTTATGCAGCTTTATCCTTGACCATTGAACATGACCTTGAAACATATATCAAAATGATTATCATATCAATGCTTACAATATTCTAATGCACATTTTTAGTATTAATAAGCCAAAATAACATTTCAGGGGCAACAACTCCTACATGGATTATCATATAGTTAAGAAACTTGGTATCTTGTTTAATCTTGTCATGCTGAACATTTTAACAATGTTTTGAATTCATATATATCTCTAAATATTTGCAAGAAAATTGCCTAAAACTGCATAAATCACAAATTAGGTCATGACCTTGATTTGTAACCTTGACCCTATTTTAAAGGTAATTTTTTAAACAAGAGGCCCATGGGCCTTAACGCTCACCTGAAGATATTGTCCAATGCAGTTTGCAAAGTGCAATAGACAATATATTAAGTACAGAAACTTTAATAGTTTTCTCAAGTAAAAAACTCCGACAAAACTTAATCAGAAATATATCCACTCACATTTCATTTATAAGTAGCTTATATAATATGCATAAAGTAACTGTAGTGCAATGAATAATTTCCAAATCATAAATCAATTTCAGTATACTTATGCAGCTATGTCCTTGACCTTTGAACATATATGACCTCAAAATATATATGATTGTCATGTCAATACCTACAATATTCTAATATACATGCCTATACAAAAGGTTAATAGTTTTCAAGATAATAAGAAATTTAAGTCTTCTTTTGCAGCTGTGACCTTGACCTTTCAACATATGACCTTGAACCATATATCAAAATGATCGTCATGTCAATACCTACAATATTTTATATACATGCCTATACAAAACATTAATAGTTTTCAAGATATTTAGCAATTTAAGTCTCCTTTTGCAGCTGTGACCTTGACCTTTCAACATATGACCTTGAACCATATATCAAAATGATTGTCATGTCAATACCTACAATATTCTAATATACATGCCTATACAAAAGGTTAATAGTTTTCAAGATAATTAGCAATTTGTCTTCTTTTGCAGCTGTGACCTTGACCTTTCAACATATGACCTTGAACCATATATCAAAATGATCGTCATGTCAATACCTACAATATTCTAACATTCATGCCTATACCAAATGTTAATAGTTTTCAAGATATTTAGCAATTTAAGTCTTCTTTTGCAGCTGTGACCTTGACCTTTCAACATATGACCTTGATCTATATATCAAAATGATCGTCATGTCAATACATACAATATTCTAATATACATGCCTATACAAAAAGTTAATAGTTTTCAAGATATAGTGACAAATATATAATTTTTATCAAATTCCCCACTCAGTGCCTCACAATTTCCCCATTTTGAGACCCATGGCTACCATTTGTGCAAATCTAAAAATAGATGACCTAAGGATGTTATAAATGAAATAACTAAGGTATATCTCTTGTAGATTCAGAGGAGAAGATTTTTAAAGTTTTTCACTATTTCCCCCCTTATGGGGCCCCAAGGGGACATAACTCCTTCATTTGTGCAAATCTGAAAGAGTTTCACCCAGGCATGATGGTTACCAAGTTTCATTAAATTTGGCCCAGTGGTTTTGGAGGAGACGATTAAAATGTAAAAAGTTTACGCACGACGGACGACGCACGACACACGACGGACGAAGATGGATAGCAATAGCTCATCTGAGCTTTCAGCTCAGGTGAGCTAAAAAGGCAAAACTGGAAATCTCATGTCAATATCTGTTCAAATAGTCACGTTACAACAATTTGAAGCCAATTTACGAAATTTTTTAAAGCTGCATTAAGTTTTCCAAAGAAAAAATTAAAACGGTGCTAATCTAATTAATGATGTTCCTAATGAACAATGTTACATTTGGTTCAACGATAAAAGCTTGAATAAATACAGAAATTACAGTATTTACCCAGTGACATGCAGCATTTGGGATCTAATATTAGAACATGGTTACATCATCAAAACCCGGGTCATTTAAACACAACTTTCAAAACGGTGAAATACGATAAATTAAACACAGAACTTCGTTGAATTTGTCATTTGTGACTTAGTAAGGGATACATAACACCATTTCAAATACATCTGGATATCAATGAAGGACAATTAATGCAATATGTCATGTTTCGATTTGGATTCTAGGGTTTTTCGTACATCCGTGCACATGCTCCAAGCTCATAATTACCATCCTAAAACACTGACCATTCGGTCAGAGGATTCCGTTTATTTACAGCTAAAAGAAATGAAATTTTAGAAAATGAATGTCACGGATCGTGGTTAGAAGATATTTATTTTGAAAAAAAATTATTTTTAGAAAATCAAAAAAAATTCAGAAAATTCAGAAAATTGAAAAACTTAATGCAGCTTTAAATTAAACGCAAAAACATGTAACCCATTTTTCGAACAAATTTCACGAAATGTACAAACAATAGGCTTAAGACCCAAGAGAAGCCAAATATCACATCAGACTTTTTCTCCCATCATTGGTTTTGGAAAAGAAGATTTTTTAAGATTTTTTGGACCCCTACATCACCTTGACCTAGTTTTGGTAATCATGGCAATGCCATGAACAAATCTGAATTGCAGCGGCCCATATATGCTTTGACCAAGTATCATGGAAATCTGTCCAGCAGTTTTGGAAGAGAACTCGCAAATAGGTGTTAACGAGGCACGCACACACACATGCCATGCCATACCATTGGGTCAGGTGAGCTAAAAATGCAGCATCCAAACTGGGACTCAAACCTGGTATCTTAATAATTCCCAATACTAGCTGGACACGCTACCGACTGAGCTATCTATCAAGCCCGATCCCCTTTGAAACATTGAAACTACATGTACCATGGTGTAATATTCAGACACTTAAACTTCTTTTTGGATGCTTGGAACAGTTGACATAATTTTTAAGGATATCATGAAGTACTCATGTTTTGAAATCATGTACTGGTTAAAAAAGCTAAGATGACATATATATAGAAACTGAAAAAATGGTTAAAGGGGTTTAAAATATTACATTTTTACCTTTTCTGGGGTACTGCAGATATACAAATGTTATAAAAATACCCTTATTTTGTTTTAGATAACAGTACTTCAAGATCAAGTTTTACAGAAGATTAAAAATCCATGTAACTGACAGAAATGTAGAATATCAATGAAAAATTCATCAAAAATAAATAAATAAACAAACAAATAAATAAATAAATACATAAATAAATAAATAAATAAATAAATAAATAAATAACAACACTGAAACATACGGAATATCAGAACTTCTGAAGATGTCACTTTTGATGTTGCTTTATATCAACATCTCAAAAACCACTGTATCAACAGGGGCTTGTTTCTATCAACTGATCAATCATTAAGAACGGTAAATAGATTTACATACATACCATTCCTGAGCCATGTGTAAAATTTTACTACACATCCAAATACAACAAAAAATAATATTACTACACTTCAGTACGTTCAGGGAGCAACATTACGATTTCCCTCATGTATTACTTCTAAAATATGTTTACCATGCAAGACGGAGCTATTTATATATCTACGCTTCCAAATACAGTGTCCCAAAACTTCCTGGGCTCAAAAAACTTCCCTGGGCTTTACGCTGGGCTTAATTTACTCCCTGGGCTTATAATCGAGGTATCGATCCAAATACAACAAAAATAAATATTACTGCACTTTAAAAAATAAACAGTAGCCTAAGTTCAGAGTACAATATTACGATTTCTCTGAGGTATTGCATACTTTTAAGACTTTAAATATGTTTACCAAGTAATCGCCTTTAGTAACGTCGAAGCGTTAAATATGCGAGTGTATCGACGCGCACCCTTTTAACTTGTAAATTAACTGATCACCATCTAAAATTAAAATATTCGTCATCATAACCTAATACCTTCTATAAAAATGATAAGTAAAACGGTCATCACCTAAAATTAAAATATTCGTCATCATAACCTAGATTTAACACGTTGTTTTTGTTTACATGTACATTCTTCCTGCGTCGGTCTGTAAATCCCTCCTACTTAAACGGTTACCTAACACAGATGTTGCGAAATGTTATGAAGTACATGTACCTGTTAGATCTAATTTTATAGCATCATAAATATCTAAATACTGTATAATATGATAATCCAACACACCCTATCACAAAACCTCCACCCCCTTTCTATATTTGTAACTTACGTTGTTTCCTCCCCTTTTCAATTCCGCAATATCTGGTCTATTTCCGATTTATTTCCGTTTAGCAGTTTAGGTCCCTGTGAATTAAGCCGCCACATACGTGTTGTAAAATTAATGTCATAACATTTTTGTATGGTTAAGGATAGTCACCTGAACAAAAATTGTATGTCAAAACGACTTTCCTTTAATTGCGCAACAGGATCTATCAAGTTTGGCAAATTTTCCAACTTTGTGTGACATGTGTACCATGCACTGTCTGTAAGTGTGCCATTTCGCTGAAATTTGTGTGTGTGTGTGTGTGTGTGTGTGTGTGTGTGTGTGTGTGTGTGTGTGTGTGTGTTGGGGGGCTGATGAAGATTTGCTTTTTCATATTTTTAGTTTTCAAAATCCACAAAGAAATATTTATACCCAAGAAGAAGCGTTTAAAACATGATGTTATTACTGTGACATTATAAGATTTAGAATGTAGAATGATTTTAACAACAAAAATAAATAAATAAATAAATAAATAAATAAATAAAAATAAAATAAAATAAATAAATAAATAAAAAATACTAGTAACGCTGGTAACATTATGAAACATAATCTTATTATCAGGGAGCTTTAAAGCCGATTAATTGCGATAAAGGTCATCAAGGCAAAGAATAGATAATGTGACTAGCAAAGCAATAAGTTTAATGGCCTGGTTTAGAAAATTATGTTAATCAGAAAGTGAGTGAAAATTGCGGCAGACGCACAAGGCGTATTAAGCGGCCAGTTCGACCAGCTGCCGAACATGTGTTTTTGAACACAACCAGACTCATTGAACTAATTTGCATAGACTTTTTCTCTCTTGAAAAAACCTAAAGGTGGATATGAACATATCATGGTTATTACTGGTTGTTTTACCAGATACTCTCCGACTATACCTCAGTTGCCGTAGTCAATTGACTCATAACCAAAACCAAGATATATGAAAATCTCCGTATTTTATAGCTATAGAAACTCAGTAGTGATCAGGATAACAAATTTTGAGAGCAAATTAACCAATGAACTCTATACATGTATTCCTAAGCCGTTCAAAAGACAAGAACTACTCCATATTATTCCATGGGCGATGTGCATCAATAGAGCGGTTAATGTTCGATAATATGTTGAAATGTGAACAAAGAATGCACAATCTAGAAAATAGAATAAATGACTGTTTGACGATAAAAGATTTAGCTTTTCGGTTTAGTTGAAGACAATCGGAACAATGTATTTACAGCATAATGCATTTCAATTTACTTCCAAAGTTTACATTTTAAACACGTGTTATTTACCTTCCCACAACGCAGTATTTTAAGTACAATTTGAGAGCTTATATTGCTTGCATATCCAACTATAACGGTCACCTTACATCCGTCACCTGTATACAGCTATAGAGCTCTGTATACGTATATATATAGGTGACTTATAAGTGTTTATATAGGGAAGACATGTACCTGGTATAGTTTTTATTTTATTGTGAATTTAATATAAATATTCCTAAACGGTTTCACATCATTTCATATTCTACGAATTTTTCTGCAACTCATGATATTTTTTTCATAATTTTACGACAATGGCAAATCTCTTCAAAATTACTTTGAAAAATACCCTTAAATAACGCATATATTCGTACGATCTCATATAGAGTTATATAGTAAATAGGTGATGATTTACATAATTATGCTTAATTTGATCAACAAAAACGTCATTGTAAAAACTTCACATCGTTCCATATTCTACATTTTTTTCTGCTTCTTAAGACGTGTTTTTCAAAGATTAACGTTTATGGCAACTTACTTCAAAATTACTTTGAAAATTAGCATAATTTTAATTTTACCAGTATTTTCACATAAAGCGTGTTTATTTTAATCTACAAATACAACAAACTCTTTTATAGAAAGTGTAACACTTTTAAATTGTTTCATATTCTTTACTTTTTTTCCGCATTTTAAGATACTAGTATTTCTTTCATAATTTATGACAATGAGAAACTTCTTAAAAATTACTGAGAAAATTATCTAACGTCTGAATTCACTAGGGGACTTTCCGTTAATAGTAGACAAAATGTTACATGCTACTTTAGATAAGTCCAAGAATGAAATTGCAGAATAAAGAAATATCACATTTCAATATTCCTAAATTTCAAATAATAATAATAATATTAATAATAATAATAATAATAATAATGATAATATACACCAGACAATAATCTGTAAATTTTCTTCAAGATAACCTGAAATTTTTTTTGTTATTTTTAAGATGACTTATTGCAACTTGGCACCACAAATGTATGAAGGTGTCAATAAAAAAATGAATAAATAAATAAATAAATAAATAAATGAAGTGAATACAAGAAAGACATTATCATGCATATTATCATTAATTAAAATGTATTTTTTTCAATTCAGGTCGAAATTGGAAGTAACATTTAAGGTATCACGTGTTTTTTTACCAGTGGAAAATTCCTCATTAAATCCCTTACTAATTCTTTCGTATATTCTAAGTATATCCCTGCGATCACTAATGGTCATTAATCAATATGAAGGTGACAAACACTAATTACTTTATTTCATTGATCTCGGTTTGTTGATATACTGTTCAACCTGAGAAGACAGGAACGGTTTCATTATTGTATACACATGTACAAGTTTTAACTTTCCTCAAATTATAAGAGTACTTTAAACTCTTTATCTCTCTGCCTCCCCTTCTCTCTCTCTCTCTCACACACATAAAAATGGTTAATCTCTCTCTCTCTCTCTCTCTCTCTCTCTCTCTCTCTCTCTCTCTGACACACACACACGCGCGCGTGGATACTCTCTCATTCTGTTGCACACCAAAAAGTGGACTCTCTCTCTCTCTCTCTCTCTCTCTCTCTCTCTCTCTCTCTCTCTCTCTCTCTCCAAGTAACACAGAAAATAAAGTGACTTTCTTTATCCCTCAGTTTAAAATTCATAATTAAAGAAACTTACAGCACTGCAGATTCAAGTATTTCTCTCTCTATCCCTCAATTTAAAATTCATTATTAAAGAAACGCACAACACTGTAATCTCTCTCTCTCTCTCTCTCTCTCTCTCTCTCTCTCTCTCTCCATGTTTAACATCTTATTAATAGAAACATAAATACAGATAAAAAAACAAAATGTCCCTCCCACTCTATCTCTCACTCACACAGGTAATAAATGTTAAAATTTACTCTCTCTCTCTCTCTCTCGCTTTGTTAATTCCCCTTCGTGCAATAATTTGCCTAGACTTTCTTAAATTCAAATGCCCTGCCACTGTACATGTATTCAGTACTTAAGACGGATTAGATAATATGACATTACCCCATATAGCGAACCTATAGGTGAATCAAGAGTTGCGTCCCTTGATTAAGACCTCAAAAGTTGCATATGAATGTTTTGCGTAATTTCAGCAGTTTTTATCTATTTGTAACAAAAGGATTTAGTTTTATTAATCTCGAGAATTGTTCAAATATAAGTTCATGTAGTGGAGTGTGCAAATGTGTTTGGTTGTACATTGTACTAGTTTAAACAATATTTAAGCAATATACAACCTACAAATCAACATATAAACATATAGAAAAGGATCAAAGGAACAAGCAGAAAAAGGCTTATATTAACCCGTCTCCATAGCAACAGTGAAATTCAAAACTGAACGGCCAATACAAAAAAATATTATGATGAAGCCAAGTTTACATTACATTACATACAAGGTGTTGAATATATGCAAAGAACATGTGCATGAATAAATAGCCAATTAAGTTACATATAAGATACACACAACTGGTACTCGGCTAAACATACTAGTAATGAATAAGTCAAAATCGTATTAATACGTTCATATTGCGACCTAAAAGCAGGTCTTTTTTAAAAAATATTATATGAGATCAATTATAAGAAAGTATGTGCTACTTTTGATAGATTTTAAAAAAAAAGAATTTAAAGAAGCATATGACAGTATAGGCAGCATGTTTTTACACGTGGTTTGTACTTGAGAAAATTATTACATTTACATATAAATAACCATTTCTTGCTTTTCACTAAAATTCGTCCAAAATTGTGCAAGCGAGTCGTTCTCAATAGGTAGACAAATGATACAGAACACAGTAAGCTGTATCAAAACGAGACAAGGCGTAGCGTGATTAATATTTTTCAGTATGATTATTGTACCACGTAACATGTACTATCAACCGCATGCGTTTTTGTTAAAGTCCGACGTTTACGTATTTTTTTTAAGGCTACCTTTAATCTGATTTTGGGACAAGTGACTCGACTGTCTTTTTAAGTAAAGATGCTCATATAAGCAATAAAGAGTTTAAAAACTGTTTGATATGAAAACTTTTAATTTGAAACTATTGCAAAATATTTTGTTTTTATCCAATCGTTTTCAGCCGACACAAGTTTGTCTTATACAAGGACGTGTAAATTTTTCAAGGACTATTTGATGGAGTCATAGAATTAGATCGAAATGTCCAGTAAAATGGTCAAGGTTTTCCCTTAATTTGCCATTACGTTAACATGCATTCAACGGCCCAGTCATACTAATTAATTTCTCTGGGATTAAGTTACTTAATCTAGGATTAAGTAGCTTTATCTATGATAAATGCAACTGAATGTTGGATAGAGTATTTTTTTTATCAATCAACAGTTTCGGCTTCTAGTGTCAATGATGAGGAATGAATTTCCAAAATAAATGTGCACATATGACACGTCAATGTTAAACAGACGGGTTTTTTTTTACTATAGTAGTTTTAGACCCGTAATTACGTATACATAAGTAAAGACAATCCGGGATAAAGATGTGAACTAGTTTGATTGGATTAGATCAGGTTGAAATTTCAGCCAATGAGAGCCATGAACACAAACCCTTTAAAAAGTTTACTTGGGAAAAATGTGACAGTTTATTATCACAAGATTTTGACAAGTTATCCCAGTTAGTCAATTAATAATTAATTTAAATTATTTTGTGAAACTCATGTATGATCTTCAAAGAAAAGAGAAGAAGAAAAAAAAACTACACTGCAATGTATTACTAATATTGTTTTTCAACTGGTGACATGTGAAAAGTATTTGTTACAAAACGGTTTAAGTTGAATTAAAATTGAATGGGTCACTTTTTTGTGACAGGCGAGCAACAAATAATTTAGTAATGATAAGCTAACAAGGTAGAAGATGTAGCTATAGCGCGGTGTGTATCAAATTTGCGTCAAAATATTTTAAAATTTTGTTACAAATGTGTTTACCCTGTTTAGATTAAAATGCACACATATTCGATAAACTGTTTTTTTTTAAACTTTGTATCTTACATTTATTACGTAATATTTTAATTCTTATCTATATATCTTAAAGCTGACACAATGTTATCTGGAACTTGTTTTAAGGATTTAAATTTTATAATTTGACGAAATATGTCGATTGCATTTGTGTAAAACAAATTTTGTTTTTGAATTGTAGACAAGTGAAATAAGCACTTACAGGTCGTGAGGCCATGTTGGTTTGTTATCTTACTTCCGGCAACAGGGAGTTTTTGAGATTGTATCCTATTTGGTGACAGAGAAAAAAAAAAAAGAAAATCACAACAAGACTGTATTAGTTGTGGCAGTTTACAAAAAGATTTGAAATACTTGATCTTGATCCAGAACTAAATTTTCAAATTAAGTACAGAAGAAATGGTGAGTATAATTAAGGTAATAAATAAAAACTAATCTTAGTACAAATTTATTATGTATTTCTTGAAGTTTAGAATGTTGCATGTGTAAATATGATACCGATATAGCCTCTGTAACAATATCAGACTCCTTTTTGCCTTATTTAGATAAAATGCAATATTTGATAAATTGTTATTTTAAACTTTTTATCACCTAATTTTATTACGTTATTTATAAAAAAAATTTTATCTATTCCTTTCTCAAGCTGACACAAGGTTGTCTGGTAAAAAGTGTACAATCCAATTTATAGCTAGAACTAGCTGTTAAATGTGTAATTTGACAATATTTGTCAGTTAAATTTTTTGTTAAACATTGTTTTTAAATTGTAGACCCGCTTTTTTCAAGACATGTGATGGTAACACTAACAAAGATTTTCATGGGTGCATTAGGTAGACCATTTAGCCATGATGGTCTATTATCTAACTTCCGGCAACTAAAAGTTTTAAATTGTGTTCTGATTGGTCAGAGAGATTAGAGAAAAAGCAAATTACTTCAAAACTACATTAATTATATCAGGTTTACAAAATAGACTTAAATTACATGATCATTGATCAGGATCAAATTTTCAAATTGAATACAGAAGTAATAGTGAATATATAATACAAGTACCAGTTAAATTTTGATGTGCCAGATGTGCATATTTCGGAAATTCATTCCTCATCAGTGACACTAAGACCGAAAAGTTAGATACATAAAAAATATAAGCCAAACACTTGAAAATAGTGAATCTAAAGTTGTAAAATTATATAAATCCAAATCCAGCTAAGGAATGCTTTGCATGAGGGAACAAACCTTAGTTTTAAATAAATTTTAAATTTTACACGACTGAAAATTTTGATAAATTGTACATTTTCTGACAGAACAAAGTACTGCCTACTGAGTTATGAGTATAATAACGATTATAAATAAAAACTAATCTTAGTACATATTTATTATGTATTTCTTTAAGTCCATCGTATATTATTTTAGAAAACAGTTGTTCGTGAAAATATGTTACCGATATGACCTCTGTAACTGATCACAACATCAAACTTATTTTAGAAATAAGTTGTACCTGATATTATTTAATTTTTACAATACAATGGTTCTACATATAAGAATGGTACTGTGTAACTGGTCACAATAATCAGCTTATAAGGTATAAGATTTAGGTATTATTAATCGTGTTCAAAAGCATTAAACCTTTAGTATTAGTATTTACAGTTTTATGTATATCAAGTTTCGCAACATTTTTCCAGATTTTGCAACAAATATGTTAACCTTGTTTAGATAAAATGCTCAATATATTCGAAAAGTGTATCAGAGTCTAAAGCTGTCAATTAAACCTTTTGTCTTATAATTATTAGGTAATTTTCTAATTATATTGTTATCGATTCGTTTTAAGCCGACACAATGTTGTCTGATTAAAAGATTTTGAAACTTATTTTAAGGACTGGGATTTTATTAACCATTCCAATTCAATTTATAGCTAAATCTGGTGTTTTGAATGTATAATTTGACTGTATTTTTCAGTGGCTTTTTTTGTGAAACACAGTTTTGTTTTTAAATTGTAGACCCGCTTTTTTCAAGACAACAAAGATTTTATGATGTGTATTAAATAGATCATTCAGCCATGGTTGTTTTTTTATCTAACTTCCGGTCATAGGAAATTATTAAGATTGTGTCCCAATTGATCAGAGGGATGGGAGAAAAAATAGAACAAAACTGCATAAGTTGTGGCAGGTTTACAGAAAGATTTGAATTACTTGATCCTGAACAAGGATCAAATTTTCAAATTTAGTACACCGGGAATGGTTAGAATAATTAGGACCATAAATAAAAACTAATCTTAGTACACATTTATTATGTATTTCTATAAGTCCATCATATACATGTTTTATTTTAGAAAACTGTTGTACGTGAAAATATTTTGCTGATGTAACCTTCGTAACTGATCCCAATGTCAGACTTATTTTAGAAAACTGTTGTACGTTAAAAAGTTTTTGATGTAAGCTCTGTAGCTGGTCAAAGTATCAGACGTATTTAAGAAATCTCTTGTACATGTTAGAATGTTTCCAATGTAGCCTCTGTAACTGATCACAAAATCATTTTTTAGAAAACTGTTGTACGTAATATGTCCTCGATGTTTTCTCTATTTATGTCACAAAAGCATACTTTTTATATAAAACTGTTGTACATGATAGAATGTTTCCGATGTAGCCTCTGTAACTGATCACAAAATATTTTTTTAGAAAACTGCTGTACATGGTAGAATGTAACTGGTCACATTATCGAATACATTCTAGAAAACTGTTGTACACGAGAGAATGTTATAGATGTAACCTCTGTAACTGATCACATTATTAGACATATCAGTAAATGGTTATTTAAAATAGTATGTTACTTATGCAACCTCTGTAACATATTATAGAAAATTGTTGAACTTGAAAGAATGTTACCAATGTAACTTTTTTGTAACTTACCAGTTACACTGTTGAAATTACAATATTTTTATAGTTATATGTAGTATTTGACAATAAAATTTAAATGAACCTCTAGTTACCTTTGTTACCAAAGCCAGGATCGCGTTGCAAATGCATAGGGCTGATCTCTGCACACATAATTGGACATTCTAATTTCAATTGATTTATCATGCAATCTAACATTATGAATACTTCTGGTCAAAATAAGTTACTTTTAGATTTCATTGATTTTTTAAAATAAAAATACCAGACAAAAAATCAAAATGTTCCATTCATTTTTAGATTCACAACAATGTCTTTCTTTAGCTGTCTCTGTATCAAAAACCAGCAGATAACTTTAATATAAAGCGTCACCAGGTCCACTTTAAATCTTACATTGGTTGTTCTCTCCATAAGACAAAAATGTATGTAGACTAAAGGTTAAATGTCAAGATGATTATCAGACCAAAAGTGTAAAAATTCAAAGTAAAAGTAAACGTATGGTCAAACTCAATAAATATCAAATTTTAAGTTTAATTTAATAGCTGATTGGTAAATCTCTAAACGTGATGGTACTTATCCGTTCCACCATAAAACCGATGCTAGTGTAATTTACTTTAACTGTTGATACAAAACTGCCCTGACTATGGTGATCTGTTGTACAATGTTATCAATGTGAGTATTGCTTGCCATGTCTGCTGATGTAAAAAAATTGTAAAATATGTACATATTGGCAATCGGCGTCTCCATATGATTCTTACGTTACCTTAACTTACGATTAGTGCAAAAAACAAAACTATCCACACAACGATAATCTGTTCCATCATGGTACTGAAAATACTAGAACGTACCATAACTGCCGATACAAAATTATTCACACAGTGAAAATCTGTTCCACCATTGTTACTTTATCCGCTAGCCATTTCATATGGTGATGCGCTTATATTGTTTTTGCTTGAAAAGTTTTCAGTCGTCATCATGAATATGCAAAAGATAATAAAGATCTGAAAAAAAACAAACTGTGTACGTGTTCTTTGATAATGGAAAATCTGCATTTCCTAAATAATTTTCTGTATTAAAGTTTTTCCAAAAATATTTATTACTTGTTATGCAAAAACTCATTTTTGGAATCAAATAGCAGGTATATATATTAAATGATGTTATATAGTCTCTAAAATATTAAAAAGATGTTATTTTATTATTGAGACGGTTCAGTGGTTAAGGGCTTCTAATTACTGTAAGTGAAATAATATTTATAAAATGATTTTTTACATGCATGTGACGGGTGTAGCTAGCTGGACAGGAGGTGCTTACCCTTCCGGAGCATCTTGCCTCACTTCCTTGATGGAAGTTCACGTGTGTTACTAAATTTGCCAGCGTTCAAAGTTTTTACTTTGTTTTTGGGATTGTGATTTGGACAAGGACTGGTATGTTTGTGTTTTATTTGATGATTGTTTATGTTCAAAGGGATCGCGATTTACTTTTTATTACTGCATGACCAAGTACTTGGTTGTCGTTAGCAAAGAGTTTTGTTTTTTGCAGGCACTCTGGTTTCTTTTACCATTCCAAAAAGACCTTATCCCCTCCATAGAATGAAACAATCTTGATTGGGGCTTAAATTCCATTAATCTATTCTTCTATTCTATCTACCTATAAGAAGATAAATATGAATAACATCAGCAAAAATAAGACTGGCTTTGTATCTGATGCAATTTTTTTAACTTTCAAAAACTGATCATGTTAATCCTATTTGCTAAAATTACAAAATATCGCTTAAAACTATAAACATTATTTTGACGTTACAGCTGCGTCGGATTCAATAAATTAATTCTAGCTGCCAAATAGGTTACACATATATGAAAGTCATTACGGTTTGGTTGTACGATTTCCAAAAGTAAGAAGTTGTAGGATTTGAATCCACGCCGTAGTTAGGTTAAAAGGAATCCTATTTGTAACATCCTCTTCTTTGCCAAGTATCAGACTTAAGAGAACATTTGGCTCCAGATATTACAGAGTACACATGATACTACTATGAGATAGTATATTCCATATCTCAATATCCCAAAACTAATTATGACACAAACAAAAAGTCCGATTATTTAAGGTCAATTAAGATGCATTTTCCAAATAAAAAAAAAAAAAAAAAAAAATTAAAAATGAGTCTTATTTACCACAGAAAAAACAACATATGCTTCATTTCCTATATTTTTCGCTCATTCTAATTTTTGTAGTAGGCGTTAAATTTAAAAAGAACATGTAGCGGTTTTTTATGGCCACATTAATAATGATAAAATTGCCAGAAATAACGGCTCGGACTTACCTCTAATTAATGAAGATGGTTTGTTATCATTTTGGAAAGCATTAGGCAATTTGTTTTGTTATAAAGTGGCGACAAAAACTTTTCTTCGAACCAGAAACGGGCAAGTCTTATTAAAAAGTTAAGTCGTGTCCTGATTCGGGAATTCTGATTGGTTGCCTAGCTATAAAAATCGATGAGTATTAAATTGTCAAATACACAAATATTGAAATATAAAAATGAATTAAATAAAAAGTCAGACATGTCAACTCCAGTGAAAATTACAACTTCTTTTTGTGTAATGTTCAATCTTGATAACATTTAAATGTAGATTATTTGTAAAATAATCTAACTAATTTTTAAAAAAGAGGAAATTCTTTCTAATCAAAGTGGAGTTCGATATCAAAATAAAAAAAAACAGGAAAAAAGCCAGAAAACTGAAAAACCTAATGCAGCTTTAAGCTATGTGTATATATATATATATAGAGAGAGAGAGAGAGAGAGAGAGAGAGAGAGAGAGAGAGAGAGAGAGAGAGAGAGAGAGAGAGACTCCTGCGTTAGACTTTTCAGTGGAAATATACCCCCCAAAAGTTGATTTTTATTCATTTCTAAAACGAAAGTTCTCTACCCTGTACAATTTAATACAAACGAGTATGGTTTCACCTTTACCCGTTAATGTTACCCAAGCGTAACTGACACTCATTTTGTAGACATGCATACGCCATGTATTGTCCATCACAAGCCATGTTGATCATTAATCGCAAAAAATAATCGTAATTGTTCAATTAAACAGTAATTATAAAGAATTCTGTTGACCACAATTACCCTCATCAAAAATTTAAAAAGGCATCTAAATATCAATTTGATATTTTATAAAGTCTAGTCCGGAAATTTAAAAAAATCATTATTTGCAATAAAGTTGATAGAGACAGTTTTCCGCCTAATTCACATTTCAATTCTAGAAATTATATAAAACTGTTCCGTTTCGTTTCGTTTAAAATTCTGTAAAATCATAAAAACGTGTATATTGCGTACATAAACAAGCATTGACCAATTCGAAAACATGACAGGGGAAGTAACTCTTACGATTGAAAACGAGGCTGGGGGGCAAATCGAAATCCAATCTCTTTAGCCTATGTACTTGTTGGCTTTGAGTCGGGGTTTTTATTATAATTATTGAATTTTTATTTTAATTATTATTATTATTATTATTATTATTTATTATTATTATTATTTATTATTATTATTATTTATTATTATTATTTTTTTGTGACCAGTTGTATATCTTGTAGAGTTTGAAATCTAAATACAACTTCTTCATTCCACGTGGAAAAATAAACGTTAATCGGCTGAAAAAACTGGACATTCTTTTTATTATCTACATCTAAAATCGGAAAAAAAGACTTGGAAATTGCCGACTAGAAGGGATTAAATTTCCACTGCGGTCCACCGCAAAGAATATTTCTGCCGTGGTGGAATAAAAAATCGTCTACCGCGATGTTTATTGAAAACCAAATACATTTAAAACTGGATGTGTACTTGACCATTTGAATGTGTATCAAGATCAATTAAAAATAAAATGCAAATCCCAGTTTTAAGAAGAATCGTATTGATTGAATATTATATTTACTTATTCAAAAAAAAAAAAAAAATTATATTTTTCTGTTAGTTGTAATTTAATACACGATGTATTTCTCTTGCATTTCAATATACCACACATCACAGTAATGATAAATAAGCGTTTTGCTTAAAAATACATTTTTGCGAATCTTTCCAACTTTATCAGTGAAGAGTTATAATTAAGGAAATCGAGCCATATTTCTTTTTTTATTTTGTTAATTTTTTCATACTTGATTTACCACCGTAGGCAAATATGTTAATTAACTTCTCTATATTTTTCTCCCGTTTACTCCTGTCTAACATGTATTGGTGAACAGTATCGTACATATGTATGGCAAGCAAATTGCACAATAATTCGAGAAACCTACATTTACGCCGTAAAACCTAGTTTTGCGGTCGTGAAACCTACTTTTACGGTCGTAAAACCAGGTTTTGCGCCGTAAAACCTACTTTTGCGATCGCTAAACCTAGTTTTACGAATTATTGTGCAATTTACGCCGTAAAACTAGTTTTTACGACCGTAAATGCAGGTTTTCAAGTTGAAATGCATTTGCGTTCGTAAATGTGAATTTACGGTGCCAAACCAAGTTTTACCACAATTGTTGTGCAATTTTAAAGAAAATATACATTTACGACCGTTAATAAAATTTACGATCGTGAGATTGCTCGTTACAAATGGCTTCGTGGCGCGCTAATTGATGTGTTGTTCAAAAATTAACAAAAATTGAGAGTGCATGTGCGTGTGTGTTATGACTTTAAAAAAACAGAAAGATAAGTAGAATATTTAAGCCATTATTAATTCATGTTTTAATAACAGTACAATTAATAATTCATTCAATATTTATTAACAAAAAAATCAATCAAGAAGCAAAAAAGATTAAATACAATTATGAAGATGCATCGCACTTCTGACACTTCTTATTCATTTTCGAAAACTATGCTTCATTAAAAGTTTTTTAAAAATGCACAATTCAAAACATATAATGTGTGATATACTTAAACTTATGTAGTAGTTTGGTTTGTAGGGGTGGATACGACGTTTTTTCTCCAAATTCTGAACGCATAATATGGCGTTTTTAATAATACTTTTTTACGGATTGTAATAAAAGAAATATTATTATTTAAAAGTTTTTATGTTAATGAATTAGTACAAAATTAAACTCTTTGACTGATTACAAACTTAATACTTTGTAGTTGTATTTTCAATTTTTGAAATAATTAAATAAATAAATAAATAAATATATTTATTTACTTATACAAATAAATAAAAATAGGATATAAAATAAAATAAAATAAAATAAAATAAAATAAAATAAAATAAAATAATAAAATAAAATAAAATAAAATAAAATAAAATAAAATAAAATAAAATAAAATAAAATAAAATATGAAGTATGTATAGCTCTAAATTAAACCTAGTAAACACGAATATTCTTTCCCTTGCAACAACAAACTTGAATTGTTAGAAATAGTTTTATTATAGTTATTATTATTTTTATTATTATTATTATTATTATTATTATTATTATTATTATAATTTGGCTCAATCATTGATTTTTATTGACTTTACGGTATACAGTAGAGAATATGTAGCAGTAAAATAGTGTATTAATGTGTCACATATCATAATCTAATGATATTTAAAAGTATTTACAAATAAATATATTAAATAAGTGTGACACCCTTCCTAAAACACATACGAAACACAATTTGATTCACAATAATTGACTTCAATACAACGTCGAAAATAGACAAAATTTAAAAATACATATAACATAAAATTAATAGTTTTAGCTAAAAGAGAATGTACAATAGATTAGCATAGAAATTCTACTGGCATTCCTATTTTCTGTAAAAATTACTTATCCGAAAAATGAATCACAAAAAAGGTTCTTCATCATGTTACTCATACGAACAGGTCAATAATAAAAACAAGAAGTGTTTACAATTTTGATATAATATGTTAGGTGTCAAGCTTGTATATAAATTCGAATGCATGGCTTCTTTGATATTATGGCAGACTCCGCTAGATGAGGACATACTCACGTATCCATTTGTGCCGTAGAACAATGCAGATTAATTGGGGACAATAACATAATTTACCAGTATTTACTTATAATTACCGATGTCAAATTATTATTATTTCCTTTTGTCTTCAGATTCCACGTTATTGGTTTGTTAATGCTGTACAATATCTTAATAATATCTTTAATTCACACGAATGAACAATGTTATATTTTACCCAAATAATTAAAAAAAAATTTTTTTATTATATTTTTAATACTTTATTTACTACCGATTACTTATACAAATAGTAATATTTATACGGTTTTAATGTCGCTGATACAACCCAGTCAGAGATATGTAATACTCTATAATATATCATTACACAAACCGTAATACCAATAATTTCTATGGCCTTATTCGATTTTTTAAAAATTGCTTTATTTAGAAAATACCACAAACTAAATTGTTTATTATTCAATAGATTGATTAATGATTTTGATCTTATATTGTTGACACATACACTTTATCCAATCAAATAAGGGGTTACATGACATTAGAAACTATTAACCAATCAGATAACGTAAATGTTAATACTGTGCACAAGTATAAGTAAATCTATCATTTACGACGTAAATTTTGGTTTTGCGACTGATAATAAAATTAACGATCGTAAAAGTAGGTTTTACGGTGTTCATACATGTTATGATACCGTAAAACTTAGTTTTACAACGCAAATTGCACAAAAAATAAAAATATGCATTTGCGATCGCAAAACCTAGTTTTACGATCGTAAAACCTACATTTACGGTCGTAAAACCTAGTTTTACGGCGTAAATTGCACAATAATTCGTAAAACTAGGTTTTGCGATCGCAAAAATAGGTTTTACGGCGCAAAACCTGGTTTTACGACCGTAAAAGTAGGTTTTACGGCGTAAATGTAGGTTTCTCGAATTATTGTGCAATTTGCTTGCCATACATATGCATACATATTTTCGCCGTAAACTCATTAAAAATCATCCTAGTCATATTTTTTTTTGCAATTTGTTCATTTTTAAACTGCGTCTACTGAACCTATAAGCTTGATATATTCTTTATTCATCTTTCTAGAAAATTTGACTGTTAAGATTTTTAAAAAAAATTTTCGGACAGTCTTTTTACATTTGATACCCATAAGAACAGTGTCTCACAAATTAAGATAGTTTGTTTCAGAATATAAAATTTAGAGGCTGCAGTGTCCACGTGGTTAAGATGCAAGTCTACAAACCTAAGGTCTTTCACACACAAAAATAATAATTATAATTATAAAAAGTGCTCATAGTAGAAATCGCTTTGATTAGAACATTTTTAATAGGTGAAATAGTGATATCTTCAAAATCTATGCAACTCGTCGAAAAAAATTCTCATGAGAAAGTTTTTGATATTTTCTTTATATTGAATGTATTTACATAATAATCTAACATGCGACTAATTAAAAGATTATCAATAATCTAAGTCGGTGGACATCCTGTTTATTAGGCACATTCCATCACCTGTAATCATCAAGATCTTACCTTGCAATTTGCTAAATTGATTGACAGGTATCCATACAGCGATAAACTAGTAAATGCTGTTTGTAAATACTATTTTGAGATGTTGACAAAATGTGTGGGAAGAACGAATGTAAATTATATTATGTAATTTAAATAAATTAACTTGAGATTAATTTGAAATAATAAATCGAAAAACCGACTGGTTGGCGGAATAAAATTACTTTTGGTAAATTCAAATTGATTTAGATCTACATTTCCTTATCTGGCAATATTTTTATAAAATCATTTAAATTATTTAATAAATTTAATTTCCTTCACATCTCTAGTGCCATTTTTACAACTGAAAAAGTTTTAACTAATTTTGAACGCTTGCAGACCGACATGTCTTTTTTAGCTTAAATATAAATTAATTTTTCATTTAAATGATTTTTTAATTATGAATTTCAGTCATATTTAACAATTTAAAAAAAAAAAAAAAAAGATATTACTATAAATTTCATTAAAACTGACGAAAAACTAACGATATCGCAGTACACTAGATAAACAATCGTATTAATATTAACTTCGCTTTGCCCCCCCACGAGACTTAAACGAGATTTCAGACAAAGCGAGATTTCATGTTTTCGAATTCGTCAATGGTGTACTGGATGGATGTACTTACTGTGTCGTATGTATTACCACGCGTATTTGATTTTGTACAAGATGGTATTAAATTTTTATTTTTATTGAAATAAAATTAATATTTCTGTTTTTATAAAATTAATCATGATAGGTCATGGCATTATTCATTATAAACTGACACCATTATTCATTATAAACTGACACAGATAAAACACTTTCACTTTGCAAGATAACGTACGGTGAATCGAAGTTTCAAATTAACTTATTCGATCGCGATTATTCGAACCCCCCGATTATTCGAACCTAAAATGAAGACCCTTCAACTTCGAATAAACGAAGTTTGAATATATATATAAATATATATATATATATATATATATATATATATATATATATATATATATATATATATATATATATATATATATATATATATAAACGTGATAATAATAATAATAATAGGGAATTGGAAATTGGTAAAAATATCACGGATAGATATGTGCCCAAGAAAAAGTGAGAATTTATATCTGATGAAATTAAATGCGGTTAGTTGATCCATACAAACTTTTACATAGACCGGCTGGCCTATAACTTATTATTATAAATGCCATAGAAAATCTTGGTCAAATTAAATAAGTAAAACATTACTTAGGTTGAATGTGGACAACCTTTGCTCGTGTGTGCTAACTAAGCCTAAATTTACAGTTATTATATATATATATATATATATATATATATATATATATATATATATATATATATATATATATATATATATATATATATATAAGTGTATTATATTAATATTCATGATTAGTCATAATTGTCATCAATCGCAAGCATATATCCAAATTTTCAATCAAGTACAAATGATAATACCAGGTGTAACAGAAAATAAGTTGCACGTGCGAGCGATACTCAATTAAATCATAAAAAATTTTGTTTATCAGTATTATCATTAGTTTAAAATTAAAAGGTTGGCATCTGAATATTTATTTAATATCTTTATATAATTGCGAAATCGAAACTTGAAACAAAATGCGATTTGCGATAAGGTTGACAGGAAGAGTCTTACGTTGAATACAAGTTTTAATTCCAGAAATCATGTCAACGTGTTTGTTTCGTTTTGGTTAAAATTCTATAAATTCATATAGTTCTTGTTATAAAGTTAATGTCAAGTAAAAACCTTGGAATTGTATTCAGATTTACTTACACTTTTGAACTGTCCGAGGTAAACTATCTTGGCTGAATATGGATAAAGGGATTCAATATCTTGTAGACAATCAATACATCGACCTAGCATTTCTTGGCTCAAAAAAACTATGTTATATCAATAATAATATAAATTTAATAATTTTATATAAAAAATATGCTATTCAGTAATCATAACAACCCACTAGACATTACACGAATGAAGACTCTCAACCTAGAAGGTAAAACACAAAATGTAAACATGCAAAAACTTCTCAAGGAAATATATCAACTTGATGATTCTCAGACCGTAGAGAGAGAGAGAGAGAGAGAGAGAGAGAGAGAGAGAGAGAGAGAGAGAGAGAGAGAGAAAGAGAGAGAGGGTAACTCTTACAACCTCTCGCGTTGTTCTAACATAAAATACCACATACGGTAGCACATCAAAGGTTAAAATTGTCGAGTACAAGTGAGAATGAAAATAGGTTTATAAATACGTCGAATTTACACATACACCTGTGTTGTTCTTGTATTAAAATGTAATTTGTGCTTTGAACATCATAAAATTATTTTAGCCAAAGGAAACATTTTGTTTTATATTTTGTATGCTTATACGGATAAACAAATGCACATAGCTAATGGCTAATGATAAGTAAATCCTAAAAAAGAACAAACAATTTGTGTCACTTTGAATTTTAAAAAAGCTTTGACCATATGTTAAAGTTAGTTAAATTAGTCGTATTCTACATGGATAGGCTTGGCCATTTACTTTGTTGTGAAAGCAGCCAACTGCTTTAATTAGTAACAAATCCTTTTGTTGGGTTCAAAAATTATAAATGTAGATGAATCCTAAAATGACTATTTTAATGGAAAATGAATAAAAACTGGATGACAAAAAAAGATTTAAAAATGATATTGTTTTCATTGAAATTTCTAAAAATGAAAATTACTATTACCATACAAAAGATTTAAGAATGATATTGTTTTCATTGAAATTTCTAAAAATGAAGATTATTTTTACATCAAACACCTTATATGGTTAAAATTTAGATTAAATAAAGTGTTTCAAAGGTTGATATATAATTTTTGAAGATAGTACTGCATGTGCTATTTTTTAATGTAATGACATTCTCAAAAGAAACACACGATAGTTAAAGTTATATTCTTACGCGACTTGCCGTTCCCGTTAAAGGTGCCGAATCTTTGTCGACTGCAATCTTTCTAAATTTTGTGGGAAATGAGTCGATTCTTTCAGTTAAATTATACGTAAATAAAAGATGCAATATCACAACGTAATTTAAACTGATAATAAGCATTTTTATAGCCTTAAACACCCTTTATGACACCTACAGACACTTTTTTCACGTTATATAAAACTTTGTGCAGATTCTGTGATAAGTGGGACATCAACGTCCATGTTTGGGTTGAATAAGCAGATATCAAGGTCTAAAAGTGTGGTATGACCTCTTTATTGTACAATTTTAACGTAATATTTCTTTTTTATCTATTTGTTTTTCACTTAACACGAGAGTACACGAAAGGATTACTATCGAGTTGTATTATAAGTTGTTATATTAAACCTATAAATATTGTCTACCACCAAATTTTCGTTATAAAACACAATTTTATGCTGACAATAAATAAGACGAGAAAGAAAATATATGCATATGGTTTTAAATGATTGACATTTTTAAAAAAAAAAATCTCCACGTCCTTAATGGTTATTTTTCAATGAAAATAGATGGTCTTCAATTGATATGTGAATTTTATCCTGCTTGGATAAAATGAAATTGAATGATTATCGCAAATTCTAGGACACTTTTTGTTTTTGAAAACAATTTTATTGTTTATTTATAAGTATATTTTTGTTTGTTAATTTGTATATTCCGAATCGTTTTTCTGTAATTCTTTTTTACCGTATTGACTTTACAGTAATATATAAATGAGATAATGTTTATATGTCAAGTTTACACATAAACCTGTGTCTTTGTTGTATTAAAATGTAATTTTTACTTTGAATATCAATATCATAAAATGATTTAGACAAAAAAGTTTATTAATTAAATTTTGTATTTTATACAGATAGACAAATACTAATGGTTAATATTCAGTAAATCTTTATAAAAATAAACAAAATAGTTTGTTTCTAAGGGTTTCTTTCTTGTTAAACATGCTTTGGCCATATGTTAAAATGAGTGGTCACGTTTTCTACATGTAAAATTAATCTAATGCATTCAACTGTGACAACATTTTTGTGTTGGTTTTAAAAAATGATGTTAAATTTAGATAAATCCTTAATTAACTTTAATTTGGGAAAAATTAATAAAAACTGGATAAAAAATTGAGTATAATATTGTTTTTATAAAAGTTTCTTACAATGAAGATTATTTTTATCATAGTTTTTTATCAAATGAAAACAAACACCTTATAAGATTGAAAATTTAGATTAAATAAAGTGTTTCAAAGGATAATATATTATTAAGAAAGTATGGTCATGTTCTTTTTTTTTTTTTTTTTTGCTTGATTAATAAAACTTTGTTCAGATTCTGTGACAGATAGATCGACGTGCATGTATAGGATGGATATGGAGATATAATCGGTAAAGTATATAAAGATGTGATGTGATATCTATATTATACAATTATAACGTAAAGTGTCTATCTATTTGTTTTTCACTTAACACGAGAGTACGCGAAAGTCACGTAAACTTTTTAAAGGACTTCTATAGAGTCGTAATTTCAGTTTTTTTAACCGTTAAATACTGTCAGATATTTCAACCGAATTTCAGAGTACAATAGTTGCGTATTCTTATTTTGTATTAGGAGTTGTTCATCTTTGATCATGTGCTGATATTGGTTAAAGTAATGGTAAAGTATCCAAGAATTAAGAAAATCGTTACTTTGAAGGGAAAGTAGTCGAGGAATTTAATCGTATACATATATGAGGTATAAACGATACGTATTGATTAAAAGTATCTTCAAGATACTTACTAGACCTATGACGAAAGTCTGAACAGGAAAAAAATGCGAAAGGGACTAAAGAAAATGATTGTAACTATTATAAATTTAGTAAGACTTGGACGACGGATTATATATATATATACCTCTCTGTGTGTGTGTGTTTGTGTGTGTGTGTGTGTGTGTGAGAGAGAGAGAGAGAGAGAGAGAGAGAGAGAGAGAGAGAGAGAGAGAGAGAGATTATTATCAGAAATGGTAAATATTAAGACATTTTACCAACAATATCATCTAGATGTGAAAAAACAATTAATGGACCAAAACATTTTGAACTGGACAACACATATGCATTTAGCAGAAAATTACCACGTGGTTATTTGCAGGTCCTATATAATAGCGGAAAGAAAAATTTCAAAGTAGGAAACAATATAAAAGTAATTAACGAATGACTGTCGAAATCTTTTGATTAATGCCGATTTGTTTACAAGGCAAGAATAAAAGATGGAGATGAAAACCAAAGCTGATTGTTTATATAAATATATAATACAAATACCAGTTAAATTTTGATGTGCCAGATGTGCACATTTCGGAAATTCGTTCCTCATCACTGACACTAAGACCGAAAAGTTTGATACATAAAAAATATAAGCCAAACAGTTGAAAATAATGAATCTAAAGTTTCAAAATTATATAATTCTAAATCCAGTTAAGGAATGCTGTGCATGAGGGAACAAACCTTAGTTTTAAATTAATTTCAAATTTTTGACGACTGAAAAATTTTGTTAAATGGTACATTTTCTGACAGCACAAAGTACATTATATTTAAATGTGTTTTGGTTATTGACATTTTTTAAAGATATAGTATGTACAATAATTTTTTAGATATCAGAAATCATCTTTTTACATAATTTCATGTTTAGACTCTCGATTGATAGAACTTTAAACTAATAAAGTTCAAACTAAAGTTAAAAAAACAGATCTAATGCCAACGAAGAGGAAAAACAATTTAAATCTATAGTATTTGGTGTCTACCGGGGAAAATTATATAGTGAAATGATTCAAGACATTGGTAAAAAAAGATTTGATAGCTAGGGTCTTTTAGAAGTTTTAGCAAAACTGGCAAAAGCCAGCTGAGCTTATGACATGGCGAAGCGTGTGTAAACTTCAATCTTCTTCTCTGAAACCACATGACCAATTGAAACCAACTTTGGTGTGGAAGGTCCCTAGGTGGAGAAGAATAAAGTTTGCGATTTTCAGCCCGATTCTAGGTCCAGAATGTCCGCTGTTACCGTAACTAGACAAAACCAGAAAATGGCCATAACATATTTATTTGTTGATCAATTTGGTTCAAATTTGGTATATGGAATGTAGAGCTATGTCTATTTAATATATTTAACGGGTTTTTCAGTAACTTATTTCATTTGAATGTTATTGGCGCAATATACAAATTAGCAGCTAAATATAGCCAATTCTTTGAAAATTTTCTTTCTGAAACCACATGACAAAATGAAACCAAATTTAATGTGGAAGGTCCCTAGGTGGAGTAGATTAAAGTTTATGATTTTCGGTTTGATCCTAAATCCAAGATGGCCGCTGTTAATATAAAAAGAAAAAACCAGGAAACTGGCCATTAACTATCGATTAATTTGGTTCATTTTTAGTATCTGGAATGTAAAGCTCTGGCCATTTAATATATTTACCAAATTTTTCGTAACTTTTTTCATTGCCTTGATATTGGCAATTGAATAAAATAAAAACAAATTTGATGAGGTCCCTAGGTGTGCTACCTATGAATTTTTGTTAACAATATGTACTATATTATTCAAACTTCAAACGTCAATTTTTTTAAGTGAAATCACTCTTTCGAATGCTTTAAAATTCCGATTTCAGTTAAGTAGAACTTTGGAAAAGTCGAAATAATTTTCTTTCTTGTTTGAATTTTGATAAAATGAGATTCCACTGTATTTTACTTTTTCTCAATTCATTTAACTTTAATAGATATTTATCAACCATGGTAATTAAAAGCCTAGTTATAGTCCTTTATACCTTATTAAAGTATTATTTGTACTTTTTTTAATTCACTTTATCGTTGTTGTCATTTGCGAGAACTAAAGAGTTTCAAAAAAAAAAATAAATAAATAAATAAAAAGCATTGAAGGTTGTCATAATACGTTTATTTAATACTGTCATTAAGCATGTTTTTGAATTCTATAGTTTATACTTAAAAAAAAAATGTTATACACACACACACACACACACACACACACTCTCTCTCTCTCTCTCTCTCTCTCTCTCTCTCTCTCTCTCTTTTCGTGCACTTGCTTATGACTCTTGTCACATGTTGTATGTTAACAGTGGTTGCATGTACTTACTTTTCTTGTAGAAGTTAAACAAATTTACTTTTGTGTGTTGGTTTTTTTTTCAGGACAACAAAACACCTTTCACTTTTTTCCATTGTTAGCCTGATGCATATTGTGTCAGGATTTGCCAAAAGATTATTTTCGTGTCTGGTTAGTACAAAAATCACTATATGTTGTTTATGTGATGGAAATATAAACCGTAAAATTTGTTTCAAAATAATTCAAATTTCAAAAACATGTTGAATCTTTTCTTTTACAAAGATATGCCATATAACATGTATATACTTTAGTATGTGTTAGGGAGAAAAAGGCTTTTTAATAAATAGCTCTTATTTGTTCCTTGGCTAATGTAAAATGTTTTGAGTGGCGAAACAAAAAATTAAAACATTAATTTTAAAAACGTTTCAACAGACTTGAAAAATCAGAGCTCATTCTGACTTAACAAGTCTCCAAAAATGTTATTATTGTAGCACGATTTGTCTCGAATTATCACTTTTTCATGACAATATTCTTTTGTTCTGGACGAAGTTAATTATAACGTTTGTCTAGTGTTTTGTACATCAACATAATGAAACACTTGACATTATGTGTTATTGATCCTATGCGATTCTATGGCGAGAGTCGTACTTGAACATTCCTTGCCTAGCTTACAGAAACACCTACTGTTCGTTGTTTTAAAATGAAAAATATGGATCGTAAAATGAGTTTCCATTCAAAATTTTATAATGTATGATTTTTGTAATTATAATATTTCAACGTTAAGATATATTTAGTATTATCTATAGAGAAAGAGGAAGAGGTTTTATTTTTATATACAGTTCTTATCAGTTACTGAATTTAAAAGAGTTCGAAAAAAACGTGCTGAATAAAAATTGAAGTGGCGAAAAAATTTGCATTAAAACACACTTTTATTTCAATGGAACTAAAAACATTAATGCTCAATCTGATGAAATATAATATTCATTTGTTTTTATTTATTTCACATTACTTTATTTGCAATTTGAAATAATTGAAAGTACGATGCGACATAAAATGTAGAAGATACTTCAGACAAACAGATTAATGCCACTAACGATACATTTTGACTTGTAGTGGCACTGTAATTACTTAAACAACAATCGAATCCAATTCCATCTTCTTTATTCAATGATTGTCGCCCTCCCTAGTTTCCGTGACAATTTGGTAAAGTAATAAGCTCGTGAAAGCATATCAGTTTATTCCGTTTCATATAGGACATGCCGGTTGTGTTAATATCATACAGTTCACTCACACAGTTGGCAACAATCATCTAAACACAGAAAATGTCGGTATGGAACTTCTTCCATCAAATGCAACATCAATAAAACGACGTCATCTGTTGCAAACTCGCGCAGTCTGACTGATTTTGAACCTTCCCCCGTTTACTCCCACCCACATCCCCACCCCCAAAAAATAATAATTATAATAATTAAAAGAAAAAAACTTGAGGCTGTTTTTTACACTCTCTCTTCTACCATCTGATCACACGATACGCTGTCATTTGGTCAGTTACCCTAGTTCATCGTTTCACAGCCGTATTTTTTTCATTTAAAAAAAATATTTTTAATATGCCGACGAGCTATGGCTGTGATTGTACACACAGTGACTTTGATTGGCTGTCCAAATATGGCGTAACAAACAAATATCACTCCGCTTTGGCAATGAACTCGAATTAAACATTAAACATGTTTTACGTTTTTACGGTGTATCTTTTCTGATTGTTTATTCCTTGATAAATTGTTCTGATTATATCATAAGAATTAACTTTGATATTTCTTTTTATTGGTGTAAAAAATAGACTTGCATACCACAAATAATGCGTACGTAAAAGATTGTAATTTCTATCTATAAAGACAATATTAATAAATTTGCTCTTATTAAGTGTTTGAGATAATTTTAAAATAAATTACTAGGCGTGATAATTGAGGTCTTAATACCATTGGCGAATTAAATACGAGGGCTGTTAGATATGTGTATTGTACCACAGGGCGATAACGCTTTTTACGATTTCGTTGATGATGAGCTCTATGAAAGCTCTATCTTTCCAAGAGTATAATCATATGTCTCCAACTCCACATAATTTTAAAATCATAGCCGTTTCAATAAAGCCAGTCGTTGATCACTGCTATAAAACTGGTTGGGAAACCGATCGAGAATATTGAAGAAATTGGAACTTATATAAAAGGTCGACCAAAAATTCTGTCATTCGGTAATACAGATTTTACTTAATTGAGAGAAGTTTATAAATATGATAAGGTACTTACGAGAGAGTTTGTAGCTGGAGAAAGAAATTTCTGACTGGCGTCAAAGACGCAGCAAAATCCCGTCGATCTGTGACTTAAAACAGACAAGGCAAATGTCTCAAAAGTCAGGAAAATAATTGAAAGTGATGGCAGATATACGATTTGTGCTATAAATGTGTACATCTGGCAGATCAAAATTTGACTGGTATTTGTGTTATATATTGCTTAAGTCTTGGCATATCGCTATCGCGGGTGCATTTCAATTTGAAGCGTATTTTTAAAGTACAAAAGATTTCTGCAAGGTGGATACCGCATATATTGACAGATGACGAGTACAAACCGCCAAGAAATTGTTTAAAATGTTTCCCAAATTCAATCAAAGCCAATTTTCAAACATTATTACTGGTGACGAAACATGGATCCACTATATGTGGATCCCGCATATATTGACAGATGACGAGTACAAACCGCCAAGAAATTGTTTAAAATGTTTCCCAAATTCAATCAAAGCCAATTTTCAAACATTATTACTGGTGACGAAACATGGATCCACTATATGTGGATCCCACATATATTGACAGATGACGAGTACAAACCGCCAAGATATTGTTCAAAATGATTCCCAAATTCAATCAAAGCCAATTTTCAAACATTGTTACTGGTGACGAAACATTGATTCAATATTTCAAACCAGTAAGAAAAATTGTAAACAAAAATATCGTTAACTAAACACGATAGAAGGCCTGTAGTTGTCAAAGAAGCATAAGCATAAAGAAGGTTCTTTACTGCATATTCTTCTCATGTAATGGTAAAGCCGTAAAAATGTCGATGCACAAGGTCAAAAGTGTTACAGGTCGGTATTACCCAGATGTTATACTTAAAAAGCTCAAGAAATATGATTTTAACTACGACCTATACATCAGGACTTGTGAAGCAATCTTTGAAGTCTGAGAAGGTTACTGCTACACTGTATATACATCAGGACTTGTGAAGCAATCTTTGAAGTCTGAGAAGATTACCGCCACACTGTATATACATCAGGACTTGTGAAGCAATCATTGAAGTCTGAGAAGGTTACCGCCACACTGTACATACATCAGAACTTGTGAAGCAATCTTTGAAGTCTGAGAAGGTTACCGTCACACTGTACATACATCAGAACTTGAGAAGCAATCCTTGAAGTCTGAGAAGGTTACCGTCACACTGTACATACATCAGAACTTGAGAAGCACTCCTTGAAGTCTGAGAAGGCTACCGTCACACTGTATATACATCAGAACTTCTGAAGCAATGTTTGAAGTCTTAGAAGGTTACCGCCACACTGTACATGCATCAAAACCTGAGAAGCAATTTTTGAAGTCTGAGAAGGTTATCGCCACATTCACCATACTCTCTAGATTAAACCTCATGGGACCTTTTCCTATTTCCAAAACGTGAAAAGTTCATCTCTTCTCTGTAAGTCGTCGTTACATGCCCTTGGTTTAGCCGTTAGTCAGTGCCTGGGAGGTCTACCAAAATCAGAGTACCGTCACGCATTTCAAAAATGGATTTATAGATTGAAATTATTTATTTCAAACCTCGGAGGATACTTTGAAGGGATGTAATGTTCATTTCACAATTTGAGTCGAATGCCTTTGAGGTTTAGTACAATACACATTTCATATCGAACAACCCTTGTTTATCGTAGAAACCTTAAAAGTCTTATAAAACATTTAGGTCAGATTTTACTTATATTGTACATAGAATCATATATTGGATAAAGATCTACCTTATCCTTTATTTAACTCAATAGTTACCCTATTTTTCCCTGTGTATAGCGAATACAGTAGGCAATGATACAAGTCAAAACTCTCTATATCATTCACGAACTTTATGGGTAAAACATTTTCGTCTTAAAAAAAGTGCGATATTTTTAATGCAATAACTAATGTATGCTGTTTCAAGTTCTAAATTAACTTTCTTTTAATTTTCAACTTTGTCCCCCTTTTCTCAGTAGCTTTCACTTATTATATATTCTGTTGCCAATTAACATTTCCAGTTCTATGGCATACACAATCTGTGATTGCGTACTAATTACCGTGCGGCGGGTTACTTTCGTGGGGTGCTAATTTTGGCGTATTTTAGCAATAGTATTAAAATCGCAAAAATAAAAATCAAAAAATATTTGTGTACCAGTCGTGTGTTGTTTTAGATTGACAAAATAAATATGGTAAAATTTTCAATTGATCTTTTCTTGACAAAATCGCCAAAACTTGGCCCCGCTAAAATAAACCGCTTTACAGTAATAACCTATGGTTTCTTTTTTGTCAGCGTATGGAAGTATTCAGATAACATTTTGACATGTGAAATTTTGTTTTTTTCCTATATAACGCCGCTTATCGAAATGCTATACGGCGTCTAGTCATTTCTAGTGAAAGGCTTCGTCATTAATTAATTCATTAATTCGTCATCATTAATATTACCTCTAATCAGTCCAGGTATAATAAAGGTTTCGATATATAATATATGTGTGTGTGTGTGTGTGTGTGTGTGTGTGTGTGTGTGTGTGTGTGTGTGTGTGACGCGCGTAAGTAGAGTGAATAATGGTTTGAAGCCCTATCAGTATTAGCATTATTGCAACTATTCTCGGCTAGCAATTGTTAAAGATACACAAGTATTTAAATATAATGATACTAATAAATCAAAATAAGAAATAAAGATAAAAACGGACTTATCATTACTGGGGGTTGTGGTATTTGTCTTTTAGAGACTGTTCTGTTTTTATGATTTCTTTGTTTAAATTTGAAGGTGAAATGAAAAGCATTTTTAATGAAAACAGTGATTCGAATAAGTATCCTAGCTCAGTGCAAGAACGTCCGCTTCCAGAGCGGAAGGTCGTGGATTCAAATCTCGGCCGGGCCATAATAAGACTTAAAACTTTGAGATACTTCTTTCTCGCCTGCCATTCGGCAATGTCGAGGACAGAGTATCGATTAGTTAACCTGGTACCACGATGGTAGACTGGGGAAGTGGTATTTCTTGTCTGTGTGACTCTTTAAGCTAGCATCTTACCAAAATGTCGCCCTATATGCATGCTATTACAAGGCAGACCATTATACACTCTTGCACATCTCACGTACACATAACATTGTTCTTAGATTAATCCATAGAGATTAATAATCTTGTTTCGTCGCGAATAGCTGAAACAATTGCTGATGTGACGTTAAACATCATTACAACTACAACTCAATTGCGACATTGTACTTTTCTGCTGCACATTACTTTTTTAAGATAAATAAATAAATAAATAAAACTAGATAATTTATGGATATTATATAAATAATTTTTTTTACTGTTTCACAGTAAATAAAAACATTACATCAACTCAATCGTTTAAATGTTACCACTGGAATTCACGAATTACGACTTTCTTTCACATAACTGTGACGTTTTGGTATGAATATGGTTATGCTTAAGTCAATCTCACTGTTAAGGTTTGTCTTGATGTTATTTTCTTTTAAAACACCTTTACTTAATCGGTGATTTCATCGTTTTAGCGAAAATATCTTTTGTTATCTGAGGCCTGTTTCCATAGAAACCAAGACGCCTTCTTTTGGCGGAAAATCTTGAAATGTTGTGGTTACAGTAACGCAGACAGAAAATTTTAGTTTATTTAATATGTATCATAATAATTGGAAGATAAATTACTTCTAGTTTTCCGTCGGTTTATGGCGAAGAAGCGACAAAATATCTCCACGTTATTTCATTATAGAAAAATATGGTTAACTTCTACGTATTGATCTCCATATTGACATGAATATTCCACTCAAAATTAAAAATGACGTGCCTGGTTTCAACAACACTCCTGTAGTAAAAACGTTGTTGGCAAATAAATTTATCCGATATCCGTTTCTCAGTTTCGGCTCTCTGACTCTTTAAATAACAACATTTTGACAGTAAATAACTGTTACAAGAATTGAGTTGCATGTTTTTGTAAACTTGGAACCGACTCACATTCTAGACATTATAATATAATGGGTACTACATGTCGCAACATGCTGGCAATTTAGTGATGCGCTGGTGGAAATTCTTTGAGACTTAATCATAAATTTGTAGATGTTTATATAAAAAATATTAAAAAAAAACTCTGAGAGCTTCGTCTTTTTCTTCATTACGCTTTGCTTTGTCCTTGATTATCACAGATCTTTGAATTCAACGAAATAATATAATCTATCGCAATACTTTTACGATAATTCTATGAAAAATTATGCCAATCTTGCATCATTTCCGCTAATATGGCATCCATTATGATGCTTCTAACATTCGGTTTAAGTCCTTCATTATGACTTGGTTTAAATCCTCTATTTGAAAACAAATCCATAAAGAATGAAGAGTCTTGCATGTATGAATTTGAATGTCGATTTTTGAAGGGCTGTCTCTCTGTACTTCTATATGAACCAGGATATACCCCACTTTTACCATCCATTGATCCATTTCTTTGTGATCTAAAAGGGGCGTGTTCATACGGCCGGCTCTCCACTGGAGGTGGCTGAACATAACTAACATGGAATGGTTCCCCTTCCACTGGATCTGTAAACAAGAACATATTCTGCATTCCACTTTCAAAAGGATATGATCTTTTATCGGCCGGGTGTGGATCATAGTAATCCACTACGTGTGGATAATGTGAGTATTCATTTTGTGGCGCTAATGTTGAGCGCATTTTTGGACTTTGAGTTGGAACGATTTCGATTGGTTGAGGTCCATTACGTAAATGTGAAGGTTCTGGTGGTTTTACATAATCATGAACTGTTTTTGTAAACCATCTACTTCTGCCATACCCAGCCTCTACAAAATTTAAATTTTAACACACGTGTTAGACATTTGTTTGTTTTTTTTTAAAATCACAACGATATCATTTTCCCCACATTTTTTTTCAGTAGTATTGTTTGATTAAACAAATAATCATTTGAGATTTACCTAGACATCATCATTAAAGAGCAGGCTCCAGTTTCACAATCATTCACTCAACTGAGTGTACACTCAACTCAAATATTCCCATTTTTTCTCTTATCAATATCTTAAAAAATTATAAGTTTTATGAGACGATATTTTGTTTTGTTATACAAAACTACACTGAAATATTCCCGAATTTGAGTATATACTCATTTGAGCGAATGATTGTGTAACTGGGGCCTGGCATGTAAAAAAAAAGTTTTGACCGGTAATATTTTATTTGCAATTTATAAAAAAGATGATGATGATGATGATGATGATGATGTTGATGATGATGATGATGATGATGATGATGATGTTGATGATGATGATGATGATGATGATGTTGATGATGATGATGATGATGATGATGTTGATGATGATGATGATGATGATGATGATGATTAAACAGGAACTGAGAAATTCAACAAAAAACGTTATCAAAAATAAATTTCTACATTCAAAAGAAAAAATAATAATAATAATGATAATAATAATAATAATAATGTTTAAACATGTATTTAGAGAACCCGGAAAAACATTTACAAAAATTAACTATCTTAAAATATATTTATATAAACATGCTTGTAAAATATTAATTCTGTATTAAATAACAAAAATATGATAATGTCTAAAAATAAAATAAAATCTCATAAATTTTTTAGGCAAACAATAGGTACGTGACAATCTTGTTAATTCTCTTCTTCCTTTTGTTTCCCTTAATACAATGTGGGTTAATGTAGCCGCATATCGAAAGTTTATAGCAATATTTCCTTGCTTAAGTATAACGTTAAAAAAGGAGAGAAAAAATGACAGAGAAACAAATTATACAACTTTTTTTCTAGAATTTTGTGTTTGAAAGATGTGTGTTTCCGTCAGTATGAAATGAACCACGCCTACCAAATGTAACAAATTATATTGGTCAAAAATATGACAGGTGGGATTCGAGTTTTCTAAACACTGGTGACAATTTTATGAGAGTTATTTTTTTTTTTTTTTGTAGGGGGGGGGGGGGGGAGGGTGTCTCTGTTATCTGTGACCCAAGACATCGAGGTCACACTGACAGTTTGTCGGCTATTTTTAACAGAAGTTAACACAATGTTACAATGCAGTTGCAATGTGCTAATTTTCAGTGTTATTTTTATAATATTAAAATCTTCACCGTTTTTGTGCTATACAGAAATAAAACTTTGAATATTTAATATTATAAAAAATAAAATAAAATACAGTTATTGTGTAGAAAAAACTTGTTTCAACATAATTATATTCTACGTTTTTTCTTATATTATGCACGACAAAATCATTGAATACTTCACGGTATTTTATCAATGTTATAATATTTCATACTTCTCCTTCCGTAAGATCTGGCGCATTTCGCGGTGTCTGACGCTGTTTTTTTTTTCTCTTGATACCGAGTCAATTGGATATAAAAGTCAATAAAAGTACAGCCAGAAATACACGCCATTTCTAATCGTGATCGACATATTGGAGTTAGAATTCATAAAATTGACAAATCATAAATACCAAAAAAGAAACAACAAAAACCATATCAAGTTTTTTTTTTCTATTCTCTCTTTATAACTAAGCAAGGAAACGTTGCTGTTTACTTTAGATATGCAACTATCTAACCCACATTGTATTAAGGGAAATAAAAAGTAAGGGGAAAACATAACAAGATTGTCATGTACCTTTTGTTTATCAAAATAAAGTCTATATTTATGAGTTTTGTTTTTATTGATTTTTATTTATTTATTATATTTTTTTTTGCATTGTGGTAATTGTCTAGTATTTAATAATTTTTAGTATTCTACTTGCATGTTTATACAAATATAATTTTCAAAAAAAGGATTTAAATGACATGCAACGTAGATAATTAATTGTTGTAAATGTTTTCCTGGTTCTCACAATACCTGTTTAATCACCATCATTATCCTACAAATAAATAAATAAATATATATATATATATATATATATATATATATATATATATATATATATATATATATATATATATATATATATGTATATATATATATATATATATATATATATAATTGTTTAAAATTAACGATCAAGTCACATATACGCGATTGCTTACTGATAAGCAAAAATGTTTTATGTGTTTTTGGCTTGATTTTTAGTTTTTCAAACAAAAACCTATTAAATTCTAAACATACGAAATGACGACTTAAATGGTGCTACAATTTTAATTGATATGTAATAAAGTCTTTATGAGTAAGTTATACCGAAAAGAAGAGAGAAATATTATATTGTTTGAACTTTTATGTCATGTGCCACTTTTGATTGTATTATTTTATAAATGAAGCACACGTCATTTTCTCTCTACAATTGTCACGTGGTTCTTTTGTATTTTTATAAAATAATACATTAAAAAGTGGCACATGTCATTTTATACCCAAAATCTTTAAGTGCAAATTAGTTGACATTTGTAACGTTTATTGTCTTGAATATAATTTTCGAAAGAAAATAATCATTTCGTAAAACAAAAAAACTAATTGTTAATTACAAGCGAAATTGCTGGTTTACTGTTGAAAACATAATGGGTTAATTTTAATGTGCGTGTTCAGGGACCCACTGTTTGTAAAATACTAAATAATTTGGACCTTGTACCCATTGTTTTCTATTCATTTTTACGTCCCATAGTATGGAACTTTAGCATGTTTTTACGTGCTTTCCAGTAACGATTTAATTTCCAAGTACGTGAACGAAAAACATTTTTTCCAGTTACACATTTTTATATTTTTACTTAAGATTCTACATTTTCCTTTCTTGACCCTCTCAATATTTAGAGCATGCTTTACTTTATAATTTTAGACATTAAGAGTTTTGATACCACTTTTGTTCGTCTGTCATTTAAAAAAACCCATTACTTTGTGATGAATTACTCTAATTAGGTAATTTTTGTAACTAATGGAGATAGATCACACAATTAACACATTTTACTAGCAAAAAAAACGCATTTCATGTCGATGGCGTCATCAAAAACAGAGACAACAGCAATGTGGTTTTAATTTTGGTTAATATTAAGTTGTGGTCTCATTATTTGTACCTTGTCAGCAAAACCATATATGGTCTAAATATTGGTAAATTATTAGCATAAAAAAGAATGGTTACCTCAATACGGGTTTGCCAATGGCTAAAATGGTCAGAGTGAATTTGTTATAAGCGCCTTTTGGTATAGCCACTTTTTGGTAACTATTTCTGTACGTTTGCAATTTCTGTATATTATTTATTGTACATTTTTTTCTAAATTTTAATTCAATTTTTGTTCGAAAAGCGCTTCAATTCCTTTAATTAGAATAAAATTCTTAAGCTGCCATGCGCTATTTTTTTAAAAAAAATATTTTGGTTACTAAGAACTCTAACATAAATCATGACATTTTTTGTGTATATTTATTTTGTTAAATTCATGAAACAATGAAACAATGAGTAGTTAATTTAAAAAGCAATGGAGAAATTAGCCTCTGTAAAAAGGGAACATATAGCTGAAAGAAAAATTTCCTAAAATGAGAAAATAAAAAAATATATTTTATGTGACATGTTTGGATAATACATAATTGCAAAAAAGTACTATGTATAGGCATGTCTTTTCTTTAATGTCTGCATCGTAAGTTGTTTTCTTAAGAAAACTGTAATTTAAAATCATCTCGGTTAAATTTAAAATAGGTAACTTAAGAAAGTATGAACATGACTTGTTGTCAATGCACGATCAGGGTTTCGGACGATCTAAAGAATACCGTCTTTAAAAAAACATCAGTGCCTATACCGGATCGCGTTTCCGGGATAGGCCGCGGCTGATCACGTTTCCGGGATAGGCACTGAACACGTTTCCAGGGAAGGCACTGATCACGTTTCCGGGATAGGCACTGAACACGTTTCCAGGATAGGCACTGATCACGTTTCCGGGATAAGCACTGATCACGTTTCCAGGATAGGCACTGATCACGTTTCCGGGATAAGCACTGATCACGTTTCCGTGATAGGCACTGATCACGTTTCCAGGATAGGCACTGATCACATTTCCGTGATAGGCACTGATCACGTTTCCGGGATAGGCACTGATCACGTTTCCGGGATAGGCACTAATCACGTTTCCGGGATAGGCACTGATGTTTCAAGACGGTTATCTTTAACCGGATAAGTTTTATTGTGATTAAAACTATGTATAATGCACGGAATATTTTTAATGTAACCAAAAATACCAACAAAAAATGAAACATTTGACACTTTAACCTACAAAACTTTATGAGTGACACAAGTTCACAAAAATGGCAAAATAAGACATTTTTATAGTATTTATGAGAAACTTGATGAATATTTTTATACTAATTTTTTTTATCATACAGATGATGGATTCTTATAGTGATTTGTATTTTTTCTATCTTATACTATCCTCTTGGTACAGAAAAGGTCATGTAAACTATATAAACAGTCAGAGATTAATCAATTACAAGTAAGGTCAAAGGTCAAGTGTCTTGAAGGTCAAATAAAGTCCACATTGTTTCTTAATTTTATAAAAGTTGACTAAGCATATGAACATATAAGATATACATACCGTGCATATGAAAAACATAATTCAATGATTTTACAAAAAAAAAAAAAAAAAAAAAAAAAAAAAAAAAAAAAAAAGACGTGATTTTTATTTTCAAAAATCAAGTTTTTAAGTTTAATCATTAATGCATTCCGCGATTCCGCGATTTCAGTAAATTCTTAGGATCACTCGTCATTTTTATTCATTTATTTCGTATTTTAAAAAGCGTGTAAAAAAAAATGTCGGTGCTCTGTCAAAACAGCATTTGAATGATTGATGAACTCTGAGGTTTTCAAACACTGGTTATTTTTTTCGCCTGAAATCACTCTTATTTTATTCTACGACTGATTCTCTATTTAATTTTTTACATTATAGATATTGCAAAATTCTTAAAGTTTGGGTAAAGTTATTGTCCAATAAGCAATCATTGAAATATAAGTTGTATACACTCTTAGTTTCTGACATTGATGGTGGAAAATGTAACAAAATGAACTGGGCATACAATGTTAAGACTTTGTTATCAGACTTAGGTATGAATGATCTCTGGTTAAACCAGAATCATATATATGTTGATTTTAATATTTTAAAACAAAGATTAGAAGATCAGTTCTTTCAAAGGTGGCAAACGACATTGAACAGTTATTCTAAAATGAAAACTTATTTATTGCTTAAAGAAAAACATATTTTTGAATCGTATTTAACTTCTATTGATAATTTTAAATTTAGACAATGTGTAACAAAGTTAAGAATTAGTGGTCATGATCTTAATATAGAAAAGGGTAGATATAACAATACTGAACACAACCTTCGATTTTGTAAATGTTGTAACATGAAAACTGTCGAAAACGAATACCATTTCTTGTTAGTTTGTCCTGCTTACTCAGACCTTAGACGTAGTTTTTTACCCAAGTATTTTTGTCATTGGCCAAATATCCATAAATTCAAATATCTAATGACTTGTTCCAGTCACTATTTAAATAATAAATTATCAAAATTTATGTATTTTGCATTTAAGCATAGAGAAAAACTATTGGTTTAAAATGTAAAATTTAACTTCATATTTAGATGTATCCTGTGCGCTCTACATTTGTATCTGATTGTGATTAATGATAGATATAAACATTGTAATGTTTAATGCTGAATAAAGATTGTATTGTATTGCTATTTATTGTCCAAATGCCCGGTATTTACTAAGTAAGTTTAAATTTAAGCTACAGTTTTTTTTATTAATCCATTTCAAAAGTAAAAGTTCATACACATGTAAGCTATGTGCTAAAATGGGCAGCTCGATAAATATTTTTTTCTATTTTCGCTACTCGATAATGAAGAAATTAAAGCGCTTTTTTCTTTTTTTTTTTTTTTTTTTTTTTTTTTTTACAAAAGTTAAAGTAGAATGAAATTAAACATTCTTTTTAGTAAATTTGAAAAAATAGCAATTTTCTTAAAAAAATTACCACAAAGAGGCGTTCAATATTTGCAATTTTTTTGTTCAACTTGTAATGTGTCATATTATAAATTTTTGAATTTTCTGAATAAATATTTCATTCAAAAAATTCAAAAATTTATAATATGACAAATGCCTTCAACTTATATTTGGACAATATTTTTACAGAAAATGACAAGGAAATAATCTAAAAAAAGATTTTTTGTAATAAAATGCATTTTATATAGTATGAAGAATTTTACAAGATGTCATTATACTTAATGCATGGCTATGTAACATCTTGATAGCCCCGTATGTTAATTTTTCTTAACGTGACGGGAACCAACGTTCTGGTTAGTACTTTTGAGAGTTACAAAGATTTATATAGTCCTCAAGGTTACTTATTTAAATTTTTACTTTTGATCATGCATCAGTTTGACAAAACTGAGACAACCTTAGAAATAAACCCACATGAGTACCATCTCTGCTATCCCATTTAGAAATGATTTAGTAGACATTTAAGAGAATATATGTCATTTTGTTCGTCTTGTTTTAAACATTGATATTTCAAATTCAATTACCTCAGATATATCTTTTGTTCGTTAATTAATATAAAAAAAAAATTTGCATTAAAATTTATTTTGGTACACTGTAAACCCTGACAGTTAGGTTGTAATAATGCATATCTGTTGTCATATCAATTCATATATAATGTCATTTTGTTGATGTTTACGATGTAAAAGTGATGGATATAAAATATTGCTGATTGTGTAATTTTAAACTTATAGCTATTTGATTGTGTAATAAATAAAAAAATTCTAAAATAAGAAAGTTTTAAAAGTTATCTGAACTGTTCCATTGTACTATTTTTAATTCCAAAGGAATGTTATTGAAAAATCTGATGCCCCTTATCTATGGCTAATATTGCAAAGCAACAAAGTTACTATCTTTAATGTTATAAAAAATGATGAGCCTGATCCATGGCTAAAATGTAAAACAACAAGGTAACTATCTCTAATTTTATTTTAAATTTTGGAGGAAGGTTTTTAAAAACCTGTAGTTTAAACATATTTTATTGTCATATAAACAATAGGATTGGATATAAGTTATCACAACCTTATAAAATCCTCTCCTTAACGATCGCACAACATACGCATTCGTCATGACGGACAAACACACACACAAAACAAAAACATTATTGTAACTGTTGAAAAGGAAATAAAAAGATACAGAGAAGAGTGAGGTAATACGAAAGGAAGAAAATAAGAGATATAAGTAATGAAAGGGAAACAGACAGAAATAGTAAAGTAAGGTGTGGTGACACTCAAGAAAATAGAGTAGATATTAAAATGAAGTTACTTGAATTGAACAATTGAAGAATTGAACATAAGAAAATATATGAGAGTTGATGGTGTCTGATGACAAAATCTGTTGAGCCTGATCTATATATGTTAAATATTTCTACATCAATTTGATTTGAGTTGATTTTAACGGACAACCTTTCTTATGACAAAGTTTTAATCTTCTAAACCCTATGATAAATTTCAAGTACATTTAAAGCTCCATTCATTCTAATCATTCCACAATTTGTTCACAATAAGTATGTAAACTTAAAACTGAATGTCCAACGAGACAATAAGCATATAAGTTATCAATAAATAATAATAATAATAATAATAATTATAATAACAAAGCAACACAAAACAACAAACGAACGAGAGAGAGAGAGAGAGAGAGAGAGAGAGAGAGAGAGAGAGAGAGAGAGAGAGAGAGAGAGAGAGAGAGAGAGAGAGAGAGAGAGAGAGAATCAATACAAATTAAAATTCGATAATAAAACGCCTGACTTTGAACGGACACCGTATCCTATCTTATTGGTAACCAGTGGTCGCTAAACACGCAAATTAAAATAGAAAACCCTATGTAACCAAACCTAAAATAACAGGTATTCGATATTTTTAAAATGTTGAAATCAATTTTTTTTTTTGCCTAAAAGTAGTTTTTTACATCATGTCTTGTGCTTTTAGTACTTTGAAAGTTCTTTTATATTCGTATGCTTTTACAAAAATTTGTAATAAAATATATTCTGTCGTTTAACCTTTTAAATTTATCTTTTGTAATTTTTTTTATATACTTAAGTATTATTAATTCTCTAGTAAATAAAAACAGGAAAAAGTCATAAACAAAAACATGATAGATATGAGGTTATTCTGATTGGTTTTTTTTTTTTTTTTTTTTTTTTTGTTAACAAGTATCATACATACATACATACATACATACATACATACATACATACATACATACAACATACATACATACATACATACATACATACATACATTAACTCTGACACGCCACACACGATCACACACACACACGAGAGAGAGAGAGAGAGAGAGAGAGAGAGAGAGAGAGAGAGAGAGAGAGAGAGAGAGAGAGAGAGCAGCACACTCATAACAAATCCAACAAGCTTCAAGTAGCTAATTAAAAACTTGGAGAAACATTAACGACCAGTTCATTGTTTCGATACACAATTTTGTCAAAAAATAATACCAGAGTTTTTAACGTGTGTTGATGTATTCTACTTGAACAGATACTAGGGTACCTGAAGTTCTCTCCAGTTTCCTCCACCACCTAAGAACTAAATGCTTCGATATAAGTGAAAGAATCTTCAAGTGACAGGAGCATACAGTACCAAGTGAAAGAATCTTGACAGGAGAGCACAGCACCATTATTATATTACACTTCACGAAGAGCCGAAAACTCTATGTATAGTTCCTTAATATCCTTTCATGAAGCAATCATCTACACAAAGCAATGACCATCGTGTGTTGTGTGGTCAGACGCAACTTAAGCGACACGGATTTTTTCACTTAGTTACGTTTGAGGTTAACGAACTCGTTAACAATGGGTGTAGGCAGTTACATGACTTGGATACGTTAAACACTTGTATTGTCAAACAAATCATGGATATAACAATTCTTTTTTTTTTTTTTTTTTTTGTTGTTGGTTGATTAATACAGCGGGTCATCATAGCCGTCTATACTACTTCTAATAATTTTATTTCCGGCATCAGTTCAAGAAAAGTAACAGAACCAATATTCATATTGTACGAACAAAAAATTAAAGGGGGATAATTCAGGAAGTAAAACTATCACGATTTACGTCAGAGGACATTGACGATTGGATAATATTCAGAAAAGGTTGAGTCAGAAATAAAAAAAGTTAAAATTGTGTTTCAGATCATCGGTTAAAACTAGGTGACAAATGTTTTACACCAAAAACTTTAATTCCGTCAAAAGTTCTTGATTAACTGAACATGTTATTGTCTAGTAATTAAGTCGTAAAAATCAGTTGTGTTGTGCACTTGATGACGAAGAATTTAATCCCAAACATGTTCTTCTACTGCAATTTCTAAAACTTTTTAAGGTGTAAATGTCGTATCTGTAAGCGACCTTTATGTCCAATGTACGCAAGGTTGGGTTTAGTTTTCCTCCTTTTGTGTCAGTCATCAAAGCACGGACTTCGTCATAAATAGGATTGTCAGCTGTAGGGCAACTTGTAACACTTGTTGATTTCTTTATTTATGTATATTATTAATTACTGTAAATAAAGTCATTCATATTATATACGGCATACATGATGTCTAGGACGATTTTTTTTCTATCCTATTATAGCAAGATCAATGAATTATCTTTTTTTCTTTATATGTTATTATTTTTCAACCCCAGACAGAATTGTCTTACCCAATCATCGTTCAGAAGAAATTGGATTAACGTCATTGAACTTTTTCCTGTGTCATTAATTCATAAATTATATTTTAAAAAAAAAAATCCGACTTTTTTGTTTGATAAATCGGTTTAAACGATAAAACACCAATTTCAAAGAAAAAAAAGTCATATAAAATGTCTACAAAACTACTTAAAACATTCATTAGAATTTTCTCGACTTTGTTTTGTTTTAAAAAGGTTTGTACAAATAAAAAAAAAATTAAAAAAAATCCAATAAATTTTGTTCTTATTCCCATCTTTCCAACTTTACATTAATTTAGTGACAGATTGAAAATTAAAATTAAACAAAAAGGTAAAAATAATTTTTTTTCAAATTGTTTTACACCAGAAAACATCTTAATTAAATGTAAAGAACTGCAATTTACTTTTAATTCATTACATTTTTTTCATTTAAAAAAAATTCACCGTTTTCACTGATAAAACAAGTACTTTAATTTAAACGGAAATGAGTATATTTCAATATTTCATTTAAAACAAGTAATTAAAATTGTTTTTCTCAACATAGAAAAAAAAGAAGATTGAAATACACTCAATTGAGTGTACACTCAACTCAAATTAAGGAATATTTCAATATCAACTTTTTAAGACATTGAGCAGTTAAAAATAAATATCTAATATTATACCTAAATTGTTTAGTGTAAGTGAACAAAACGAAAAATTGTCAACACACACACACACACACACACACACACACACACACACACACACATATATATATATATATATATATATATATATATATATATATATATATATATATATATATGAATTGAATGTACACTCGATTGAGTGATGATTGTGAAACTAGGGCAAGTTCATAAACTTTCTGATGATAGGATCTGCCATAGATGTACTCGAACATTGTGTTGAAAGTTGCTGTGATTCGTAAGCAGATCACTTGTTCACCATGCTGCAATGGCTTTTCAGGAGAAACACCTCAAAATTATAAGAAATATTAATTGTAATTGTTTATGAAACATAAATTCATGCAAATAAATACATGAATGGGGTCATAACATAGTAGAGCTCAAAAGCAATAAAAATTAGTTATCATTTCAATTTTTCCCCGCCGTCTTAATGTACTTTGTAACGTAAAATGAATGAAGATTTTTATTGTTCGAGTAGATAAAAATCTCCAATAAAACCAGGGTTGGAATGTCATTTCCAGTCAATGAAATATTATAAAACATTCTTTATTATTGGTATGGTTTCATATGCCGTTCTTTTTATTGATTGATTGATTGATTTAATGATGTTTTACATCTCAGTCAAGAATATTTCACTTATATCAAAACGTCACCAGCTATAGGTTTTAGTGACAGGAATTTTGACCTTCGTTCTATTTTAATTTAAGCTTTCAAAATAAATAAATTACATGCGGCATATTTAAATCACAAAGACCATCCTGCTGGATAAGACAAATTACATTTATGTCATCGTAAAATGCACAGAAAAGATTTAAGTTCAAATCATTGATAAATCTCACAAAGCGTCATAGATTTTGCGGTAAACAACGGTGACGTATTCAACAAATGTTTACATCTTGTGAAAAAAGAACTCATTACTAATAACGAAACTACGCTTTCCTGGGGGTATTTACAGAGTGATGAAAACTTGTAAACACATATACACATGTATGCAAGGTACTTGAGAGTTTGGTATAATACTTTAAATACTACATGCTGAATTGGTTCACTTGGTTGCTTATCGTTTACGTCGCAACAATAAACACGAATTTAATCTGGAATCTATCTTATATATTGCAAGATGCCACTGCTGGTTCAACACCTTTCGATCGCGAATTATAAAGGTGTCATCTGTCGCAGTCCTTCACTGGTTTGACTCGGTGCCAGAAAAATGGACTGAGTGATCTCCATTGATCATCTGAGACATTGCGAAGGTGTGAACTAGCGGGGGGGGGGGGGGTTGCAAAGGTAGCAATAAGTGCACATTAGTGCAATATAGATGTAAAACACTTGTACACTCACGCCTCACACAAATTTATGTTTAACCCAACATTAAGATCAATAAAACCTTTATCGTCATGTATATCTGTAAATTTGCTGGTGTAACGTAAAGCATCATTTAACCAACCAACCAACTAAACAATCTTTAGTCAAAGCGGCCGCACTTTAGAGGATTTTATTTTAGTATTATTAAGAACAACTAGATCAATTGTACCAATAATTGGATATAGTGTTTTTGAAATTTTTATGTGGCTTTTGTTTTATTCATTTTATAATTTCAGCTAAATAGCAATGTATTTTAATGTTGCGGCCGCACTTTAGAGGATTTTATTTTAGTATTACCGAAGAACAACTAGATCAATTGTACCAATAATTGTATATAGTGTTTTTGAAATTTTTATGTGGCTTTTGTTTTATTCATTTTATAATTTCAGCTAAATAACAATGTATTTTAATGTTTGTTACAAAATAATCATGAAACTTAAAGGCTGCAATAACGATATTATCTATGGCTAAATACGATTCTAATAAATGACCAATGTAGACAATTTACATTCATTTTGCTGTAAGAACATTCCACTTTTAAGGTTAGGTGTTAGGTAACGTGTAAACTGTCCCCCTAAACATTAATGAAACAATGAAATATATCCAAAACTTAATTTGTTCAAAATGTCGTCCATTTACACTTACATTGGGGATCATCGAACGCATTAATTTTTGTTTTTGGCAAAGAAAAACGATGGTGGTTAAATAAAATTAGCATAATTTGTCGGTTAATTACAGAATCTTTAATTGTTTATAGTAACATAGGGGGTCAACAAACTGCAAAACGATATATCTTTAAAATGCTTTTGTATTCTTATATAATTAAATGTTTGTTTAAATATCTATTTTCTTTTTTTCATGAAATCTTGCATTGCCTTGATCAAATTGCACTAAATGGCGTCTTACAACTTGTCGCATTACCACTTATAATGTCCCATTAAAAATACCACTGTGGTTGACTGGACCAAAATTAGTTTAAGAAGTTTTCAATTTGTCTTATTTTTTATCTTCCCTATGACTAATTTTTTATTATTAAGGCTCCCACCCACAAAAGTGAGGTGAGACTCATGGTTTTTTCCACTGTTTCTTTTTTTTTTTCCGCCCAAATTTTGCCGACTTTCTCAGGAATGGAAAGTCATATTAACTTAAAACTTTCTGCAGATAACTAGCATTATCTAAAGGTGTGCTAACAATTTCGCAATTCGCAAACAGGAGCTATATTTATCAGAGTTCAATGCCCCCTCCAAAAACATATTTTTATTAAACAGTTCTTCATCCCCTAATACTTCACACATCCTGATGAAAATACAAGCGACTTTTTAAATGATATTGCGTTTTCAGTAAACAAGAGCTATATTAATCACAGATTAATGCCCCATTAAAGTTTTATTGTTGGAGATACGTCTATTTCCATTTTCTGGTAATTCCATAATTCGGTAATCAATGACAGCGGTGGAAAACATGTTTGTCAGTGTGCCTTCACACTTACAATGTCGAGTTATTATTATCTTTTTGTTTTTGAAATGTAACTTAAATGAGTATTAACTTCAGAATAATCTACTTTAAGATTTAAGCCCAATTTTAATTACTTGTAGGATTCTTGGTATCTGCAGATAACTAGCATTATCTAAAGGTGTGCTAACAATTTCGCAATTCGCAAACAGGAGCTATTTTTATCAGAGTTCAATGCCCCCTCCAAAAACATATTGTTATTAAACTTGGTATCTGAGTGTGGTTTTAAGGTAGCCCATGGATCTTGCACATGTGACCGCTTAAAGTTAGATAAAGTTTGAATCCAACATGTGTATAAAAAAAGAAATTCAGCTTATCGTAAGTCGATGTTTTCTTCGTACACCCCGGTTTCCCTCATCATCCCATTAATGTCCGACTCGATATATGTGAACGAGTCTTATATTTGGTGTAAAAGCATTCTGATCCCTTTAACTGCACAATCCAGCAATCCAGAAAAGCCAAAACAGTTTCAGATGATAATTTACTTGGTATAATATGTACACATTTCAGTAGCAAAAAAAATCCGACACATGCGCTTAAAATATTGGAAAGTCTACAGTTTTTAAACGAAAAAAATATTGCATAATAAATTATTTTTATATAACAGGTAAATAGGAAAAAAAACAGTATTATTGATATGATTTTTATTTTTATATTTATATTTGGCAAATCGCTCTCAAAGTTAAATGCAACCTGTTTTCTAATACACGGAAATTGGAAAGGGGAGGTATTTAAGGAATCTATTTACAGATTCCATTCACTATTTGTTGTATTTACGTCAAAATATTATAGTTTATTGTCTATTTATTTCTTATACACGTCCAAACATGCAATAAACAGTCTTACACCTACCATAAACAGTCTACTACATATTTATAGGTGTTTGAAGATAAATAAGAGAATAGAGTATTTCCTTAAACCCAGTGTTAAGACGCATTACGTACAAGATTTATAAATCTAGCATTTTGAGTTATTTCCTGAAAGTTTAGATTGAGACGCATTTCGTAGAGAAAGAGATAATTAATCTAGACTTTTTTTCTTAATAAGATTATGTATTGCACGAAACTATATTAAGATGTTTAATGATCACACATGATTGTACTTTTTCCTGATTTTCTATTTTTTTTTTTTTTTTTTTTTTTTTTTTTTTTTTTTTTTTTTTTTTTGTCATTTAATTCGAAACTGTCTGTAAAGTAACATGAGATGAGTTATGGTGTTTAACGTCCCAGTTCAAGAATATGATTCTGATATCGAGAGGTCGCCAGCTAGAGGCGAAAGTGCAGAAATTTTGCCTGTGTGTTGGGTTGATGGCATTATACAGCAGGGTTCTTTATCGTGCCAAGCCTGCCGTGACACGGGACCTCGTTTATTTTAAGTTCCCATCCGAAAGAACCGTGACTTTCATTTCGTTATGCCGCGTGTTTGGCGAAAGAACAGTCACTACCCACTTTTAAGTCTTGGGTCAGACCCGGCCGGGGTTCGAACCCACGATCTTCCGCGTTATGAGCGAGGGGTCTAGTTGTTAAAGCCTTAGTCTTCAAGGCGTTTCACTACTTTGAGCTTGATCCCAAACAACCATAAGTGAGAAAGGATTTCACGTGTAGTTGGCATATATTGGATGGTTTGGTCCCAGTACTAGTGTAGTGGTATGCGTTGTTTCATTGTGACATTACGGGCAAGTGTACAACCACGATCAAAATTAATATAAGTGCGCAGAAGTACAATGCAGACTAACAAGCTCAAGATTGGAAAAATAGTACATCAATAAAATATTTGTAGAAGATTAAGAAAAAAAATTTGCACATTATCTTTAAGGAATGATTTTATATGAATATAATTCATAAGGAAATTTAAGAAAAAACAATTAAACATTTGTTCCCCTTTAACTTTGTTGACATGCAAAATTAAAGTACTTATTTTCAATAGATAATTACTATCAAGGGAAATAAGAGAGGAAGTACTTTGAGAGGTATGTGAAAATATTTCTCCAATGACAAATTGAATGCATATGCAAATAATAGGCAAACCATTTCCTGAAACATGGCTGAAAAGCTTTCTATTCATGATGAACCTGATTTTAATGTATAATTAAAATTTATACTCTTTTATTTTTTGACATTTATAACTCTTGTTAGCTCAGTATCATGCATATTTAATAATTAACATGCAGTTATGCACCTCCTCACCTAAGTATGTGCATTCATTTTGATGCGGTATTCAAAACTAAGACTGCAGGCGAAAGTTTATGCTCAAAGGTGTTACATCGTTTACCGTAATGAAGCTAACTATTGTTAAAATAATTGTTACCTTGTAAGGCAATTAAGAAACTTAAGATAAAATTGTTACAATAGGTTAATTACAAAGCAAATTTGTATTAAAATTAGATCCCTTCTTTCAAACAAATCTTAGTTAATCAGCAAAACCCCAATGTTACAAATTTTTAAGGTATTTTTTCTTTATCAAATTTCCTAATGCATTTCGAAGTAGTCAATTAAATCCCATTTATTTATTTATTTATTTATTTATTTATTTATTTATTATTTATTTATTTATTTATCAGCTGGTGACTCAGTGGTAGTTAGATTAAAAAAATTGGCCATGTCCAACCCTGCACTATACTAGGTTGCGACTCGCGAGGTAGCCAAAAAAAAAAAAAAAAAAAAATCCGTAGACTTAGAACGGCCACCGGTGACTGTGACGGTAAGACCGCGATTATTCTTTGTGACTTGTCAAATATTTGAAATGAACAACTTCTACATATATATATGACTGACTTACCTCCTCGTATAGCATATCCGATTGTAATATAAGTGGTGAAAATTAACGAAATTTGCAAAGGTAACTGAAAAATAAGAAAACATTCAATTATTAAGTAATGAAGGTCAGTTTAAAGCATCAATATAAAATAAATAAATAAATAAATAAATAAATAAATAAATAAATAAATAAATAAATAAATAAATAAAAAAAAATAAAAGTAAATAATAAAAAAAATGAAAAATGATAATTATAGAAATATTTAAAAAATAAAATAAAATCAAGTAAAAATTATGCAAAAATGAATTTTGTTCTTTCATTTTTTCGAAATATTTTTTTTTTAAAAATTTTAGGCAGTATGAATGTTTTATTTTTATACGATCGAAAAGTTTGGTAATAATAAATGGGATAAATGACGTTACCGATTTCCATTTTGTTAAATTTAGAAGGATATTTTTTAAATAGATTTCTATGTGTTTTTTATAGAATCTAATTTCAAAATTATTGAAAAATTTAAAATTCAAAATTATTGATTAAATAAATTAAATTAAATTTAATATAATATATCTAACGAAAAATTAATTACATTAATATATTAATAGTAAAAAAAAAATAACTGTAAAAAGATAAAACTCTTACCATGGTGATAAAATGAAATTAATATTTAGTTCCTTCTACTTGAGTAGCTATAAATAAAATGGAGATAACAGAGGTGTGCTGAATATGTATATACACCTTTCTGGATACATTTAGTTACGAAGACGAGTCACACGTCACAGATCCATTATAATAATGAATGGCGGATAAAACGTCATACTATAGGAAAATCAAAAAGCCTGTGAAAAAATGCCCTACGACTTATGAAATATTACTATACAAGGTCACAAACTTCATACATATATGTTGTGTATGTATGTGTGTATTGCGTCACGGACCAATGATCGTACGACAATTTTGACCTTTGAAGAAATAAATCTATACGCAACTTTCTACGTTGAGAAAAGTTATTTTATACGTAGCTCGATTTTGTTAAATGTGTTTATTATTATTATTATTATTACATGTATTATTATTATTATTATTAGCGACATCTGAAACGGATTTCAAATGTCGCTGTTATTAATATTATTATTATTATTATTATTATTATTATTATTACACTGTGGAGCTGCATAATCCAATTGTATGAGCAACTGTGATAAAAATAAAAGGAAATAAATAATTAAAAAAAAATTAAAAAAATGAAATGAAAGAAATAAAATTGTCGAAGTGAAAGAAAAAAATAAAAAATAAAGTAAAATGAAATGAAAGAATTAAATTAAAAAATTATAAAATAAAAGGGAGTAAAATAAAGTTTAAAAAAAAATAAATAATAAAATGAAATAATTTAACATAAAAAATAAATATAAAAGGAAAACACCTTGAACAAACACAGATAGATAAGTAATTTTATTTGATAGTCTTCTAGATCTATCAATATTTAAAATGATTCTAAGGTTTTAAAAATCTATTCTGGTCGCTTTCAAAAAAGATTGGTTTTACTGATAAATTTGCAAATTCTAAAAGTGTATTCAGAACTTAAGAACCTTATTTAAAATTAATAAATAAATAAATAAATAAATGAAAAAAAAAAAAAAACAAAACAAAACAAAAAAAGAAAAAAAGAAAAAAATTTAAAAAATTAAAAAAAAAAAAAAAAAAAAAAAAAAAAAAAAAAAGAAAGGTTAAAGCTCTGGAAAAAGTTTGTCACGCCGAAAAAAATATTAACAAAGCGACACGATTATGTACAAATTGTAGTTCAAATTTCTTTCCACGTAATCCACGCATTCTTTGAAAGATTTCAAATTTCTATGTTTAATAATATGAGACTAATTGTATTCGAATAAAATTTTATACGGTAATTCGAGCTTATTTAAATGAGAAAAAAAAAAAAAAAAAAAAAAAAAAAAAAAAAAAAAAAAAAAAAAAAAAAGAAAGAAAGAAAACAGAAAAAACAACGATTTGGAAGTAAACCGTGGTCATAATAACTTATTAATGTAATCCTAGAGTTAAATATCAAAATTAAACACTTTCCTATAATAGGTAATTTAAGACTTTTAGATTTGTGTAATACAAACTATCGTGTTTTTTTTTTTTTTTTTTTTTTTTTTTTTACGTTACAAATATTTCAAGGATAGAAACATAAGGGCGTTTGAACAATTCTCTATACAGGAAGAAACGTCAATAACAAAACCAAAGAAATTCAAGAAAAACCAACAGCGCCCATGTGAAAATATATTGCATACGGAATACAATTAAACGCAGATTTCCTTTCAGCTTGAAAAGTTTAGTTGGTTGGTTCGTTGATTTAGTGTTGCTTTACGTCACATCAGCCTGGGGTTGACCTGCCGGCCAGGGCCCAGTTTCACAATCATTCACTCAGCTGAGTGTACACTCAACTCAAATATTCCAATTTTTCTCTCATCATTATTTTAAAAATTTTAAGTTTTATGAGGCAATGTTTTGTTTTGTTCAACAAAACTACACTAAACAATTTAAATATTACACCAGACATTCTTTTTTAACTGTGTGATGTCTTAGAAATTGACATTGAAATATTCCCGAATTTGAGTTGAGTGTACACTCAGTTGAGTGAATGATTGTGAAACTGGGGCCAGCTCAATGTATTTATTTGATTCCTATGAATATGTTCCTGGGTTGACCTGGCGCGGTATGCTGGGACATTGTCATCTTGAAAAATATAGCCTCCCATTGGAAAATGTCTGGCTTTTTTAGCTAATCGTGACTAGATAATTGTTTTAAGTTAGATTAGTCTTAACGCATGGTCATGTAATGCGTAAGTGTGCAAGTGTTTTCGATGTTGTATTATTACCACCAACCAGTAAAAAAATTGTTTTTAACATGCGGTCAACCAGTGTTGAACCCACAATGATTAGACTCGTTGAGTTTTTAGCGGCAACGTTTAACCAATCAGCCATCAAGGCAGCTTGAAAATTTCTGTGAATTCTATAGCAACACTAAAACAGCGTATTCAAAAAATGTAAGTACGACCTCTTATTTATCAGGTACGTATTTTAGACGTGAACTCTACCTGTCAGGTATTGTACTTATACCGGGATTATCTTCACCTACTGATTTATGCTGGTTCAGAGGATAAAATGACATTTCCGTTAAAATTAGAAATTAACATGCTAAATATTATTTGACGTGGGGGACAGCTTTTGTCTTCTTCACCCCCCATATCGACATTTAAAAGTTGCTGGAGGGTGATCTTGTCGGACAATTAATATACCGACATTGTAGACAAGAGGGGAATTAAATCTTGGATAGAGATTTAATTGGGTTAAGTGATTTTTCTTCATGAATATTCTTTTAAATGCTAACAATAAAACTTTATGTAATATCTTAAGTAAAAGAGGCAAGTGTTTGCCCTTATATGACATCGCTTAATTTATATAGTTCATTGAAACTATCTAATATGTATAAAAAGTATTATAATTATTTAATTTTAACATCGCTAACAAAAAATCAGACATGACGTCTAGAGGCATTTATATGAATACTTATGCCTTTTACCACGTGCATATGACAAATGCAGAGATGTGCAGTATTAAATCATATTCGTCGCCACGCCTATAATTCAAGATTTCTCTCTAAAGCAGAAGAAAGAAATAAAAAAACTTACACATGGCACAAACCTGTGTTAACAATGAACTTTTATGAATTCCACTACTGTTACCACCATCACCACCACCACCACCACCACCACCACCACCACTACTACTACTACTACTGCTAATAATATTGATGATGATGATTATGACGATAATAATAATAATAATTTAGCATTTGTAGTTTATACAAAGTCAGTACCGTAACTACCTATGAGGCAAAAAATTTAACCAAGTACTTTTTCTCACAGAAGTGATATTTTGAGAGAGAGAGAGAGAGAGAGAGAGAGAGAGAGAGAGAGAGAGAGAGAGAGAGAGAGAGAGAGAGAGAGGGGGGGGCGGGGGCTCCGATGGTAGTTAGTATTTTTCCGGGATGTGATTGGGTGGCGATCATTCCAATAATATAGTATTATGTTATTTTTTCTTCCACCCATGCTTGTAAGGTCGAGGAAAAAAGAAAACCACAGCTTCAGTTTGACAGTTTTTTTTTAAAAAGCAGTCCTTCAACTAGTGACAGTTTGTCACATTAAACGTTTGCATTATTATTTAATTTGTCATTTTGGTTACTAGCTGTATTTCGGTACTGTCTGATTACGGCATTTAGCGTATTATTTAAATGTATCTCAGAAATATTCTGAAAAGTCCAGGTTAAACGATAGACCTATTTTTGTCTGATACCCGCCCACATACAATTTAAACTTTTAAACGATCATCTGACCTGGATTAGTGGTGTGGTTCAACTAGTTTTCATGGCACAAAACCATCCCACTTTTTATGTACAACTGCTGGTCTAGTCTTGAGCTTTTCTATTATACTGTATTATATTTTCATTTGCCTTGTGAAATTCCCAAAGCTGCAAGCTTGAGAGCCGCTGCCTTCACTACTGACAAAGAACGTCAAAGATTTTGTCACTCCGTGTATGAATACATATAAAATGCAATATTCAACCTTGAACTACATTACCATAGGTAAACAAACATGGCTATCAAGTCACTTTTGTTTATATTCGAGACAAGCTTGAAAAACGCATTTACGAAATTTTACAAAGTAAAATCAAAGAAATTAATAAAATAATATTTTGATAACATATATAGGCACCTGGCTCTGGCTGATATTCACCGTAATATTCAAATGGTGTTTTTGATCTGTCAAAACCATCAATTCACAAAAAATTCTTGAACAATCGGATCTTAAAAAAATTCTTCCTACCGTGACGGAGTGCCACATCCCCTATTACTTTGAGACAATGTGTAATGGTACAACTTGTCAATCAAATGTTAATTTTGTGTCTCGCGGGATGTAAATTTCAAGTGATGTAAATTTTAATTGGAATTAGATTCACGCATGTATGCCAGATCCAGTGAATACAATAGGAACTCCACAAATGTAAAATACATGGTTTAAGTACTACACAACTCCTTGCTAAACTTAAAACGATAATTTTCGAAACTTTGAGAGATATTTTCACCGGATCAGGCGTAAAGAATAAGTGTACTTCTCACTGCTTTGCTGTCTACATTTGAATGATGCCGAGTATGAAGCTCGGCACATAATATTAGAGTGAATCTCACCCTAACAATGTCGACATTCCAGAAAAAAATCTCTTGATAAATCCCTGTTTACTCACATATCGCAGATTCGAAACCCACATGCTTGGCCATTGAAAGTTATCCCTATGCTACAGTTCCCACCTTCCCGTTTCAGATTTCAGACATGTAACCAGCAATCTTTTACTCAAACTTCTTTGCAAATTGAAATGGGGCCACACAGGTGCACCTGATTTTCAACCGAAATATAGTCCACAAATAACAACACATTTATCGTTGATATTGAATTATATATATATATATATATATATATATATATATATATATATATCCAATATCCTTAAAAATTCATAATGTTAATGAAAAATCGAAAAAATACCATCAAAATACCTGATAACACTATAATTTTCCAAAACAAAACTCCCCGTTGTTACCCCAGATTAAAAATATTGTGGATTAATAAATCAGCTGTTTCGTCTACTGGACTCTCCCGATGTGCATGTGTTATAGATGGGAATGTTTTTATTCTTAAAATTAATGAATAATTTTTAAAAATTTTTTTAACGAAAACATAACAATTGAACTGTTATAAAATGGTGTTCATTGTCAGTATGAAGGCAACAACTTTGCAAGCAAACGGAATAACGCGCGTTATTCCGTTTGCTTGCAAAGTTGTTGCCTTCATACTGACAATCAACACCATTTTAAAACAGTTCAATGGTTAAATAATACCTTCCTTACATGTGAAAGATTAAAACATTGAGACTCTGCTGGTACCGTATGTTATTATATATATAAATTTATCTTCAATTCTTGCCTCGGTTTATTTAAGGGCCTAGTTTTGGTACTGAAAGTCACATAATAGAACAATACAGAAAGTGACTGTCAAGAGTAAGTTACTTGAATACGCATAAATATGAAATACTGTTGAAGTTTAAAACCACACTTTGGTAAGTTAAACAATACATTAAAATGGTGTCTTGTAAGCTACGAAGGGCTAGTGATAGCTAAAACAATACATTATTTAAAAATGTGACTGCCGTTTGAAAGCTACTTGAATACGCACGGAATATAACCAGAGGCATACGTACGTGTAGGTAAGCTAAATAATACACTAAACAGATGACTGTCCAATGTAAGCTACTTTAATATGCATAAATGTGATTGACAGTTTTAACCTATTACCATAGGAACGAAAAACAAGGAGAAAACGGAAAAGAAAATAGTGAGCACAACAAAGAACAAATTTTTTAAAAAAAATAGAGAGTAGAAAATGTTTCTTTACAATTTCGAATCACACATGTTAATTGACATCATTATGTATTAAAATGTGTAAAAGAATGATAACGGTAACTTTGCAAACAATAACTTATGTAGAAACTGCCATTTTCCACACTTTTTAGAAGTTAAACGAAGATGGCATGTTGTGTTGTTGCTTTCCCCTGAAATTGATAGGAACAATAAGGTAAGCGTGTATTTTATTGAATTTGGTTTCGATTTGGTCGATTTTGAGCCTGATGTGATACATTTATGCTTTTTTGTCGAAGGATAGGGGATTGTATTGGAATCCTGTGACAATTAAATATTGTTTCAGTATCAAGTATCGCATTAACTTTACCAACCGGAATCAGGGATGCTTTGTATACATTTTGATTCATTTCCAATAAGCATTGTTAAAATATTACATCCTATGCTACTATGGTAAGGATTGCAGATGCATATTGCTAATAATAAAATTGTCCTTAATACATACAATTTTTTGAAGTTGAGGGTTCTTGTAAAGATAAAAAAACCCACTGTACTTGGCAAAAGAAACAGTAAGTGGGAGGTCGTTGTATCGAACCCCGACCGAGTCTGACCCAAAAATTAAAAATTGATAGTGACTGTACATGTTCTTTCGCCAAGCACTTGGTATTACGAAATCAAAGTTACGGTTCTTTCTGATGGGAACTTAAAATAAACGAGGTCCCGTGTCACGGTAGGCGTGGCGCGATAAAAAAAAAACCCTGCTGTATAATGACACCATTGCAAAACACGGACAAAATTTCTGCCCTTTCGTCTATAGCTGGCGACGTCTCGATATAAGTGAAATATTCTTGACTGGGACGATAAACACCATTACTCAACTCTTGTTAAGATTCATATCGTCGATATGTACCGATAGGCGACAATAAGTACAGTTTTTGTAGGTAAATAATGTCGTCGTCGACAATAAGTACCGATACAGCTTTCGATACTCGAATGGTTGAAATTGCAAATCCACGAATCGCAGTGCCTCTCACCGACCGCCTAGTTCAAATCCCTGTCGGGTAGATCAAGTGTGTGAAAAATATAGTTGTTTTGCAGGTCTAAATTCGATGGTTTTTTTTTTCGGGCAATCTGGTTTCTTCCACTATATAAAAAACGTGATATAACTTTTAAAAAAATCTTTACTAGGGCGTTAAACACGATCACAAAATTCTACATCTCTATCTTCAATATTGAGTGGGATGTTATTGAAAATTTAGGTGTGAGTTGGTACATAAGTATTCCAAATAAATAAAATGGATCTATATCAATTGATATATGCCCCGTTTTTATTGATGTTTTCCTCTAATTGTCTAAATGATTAATTAGACTGGTATTATTTTCACGTTTATTTTTTTCAGACAAAAAAAACTTGAAAAATCAAAAACATAAAATTAATGATGTGTAAAATACTTATCAGGTGGTTTCACTTAATTACACGGTATTTATATGACTAATTACCACCGGTTTTAATCATTACGGTGATCTGTTTTATTTCATCATGTTACATCAATCATAACAAAAACATTTATCAAAGCAAATCCGGAAGTGTTTTACTAAGCAAGCGATTTTAAACTAGAAATTGGACTCGCAAAGTCGAAAATGAATATCGCATCCATTTTTTTTTTTTATTTTGATTGTTCCATTGTTTTGTGCGTCGGAAAGTAAAACTGTGTCACAATAATTCAGCACAAATATTATAACTTTGATTAAGTATGGAGATGATATTGTTACGAATAATATCTTATTTGGGACAGGTTAGCAAAAAATGAAATGTTGACTCTACTTCTCCACATGAGCAATCTGTTTTGGAGTTTCGGAGATTCTTGCACGTTAACGGTACTGAACTTAAATGTTTCGAATACTCAATGCATATAAAATGAGATTGGTTAACTCGGAGAAAACTTTAAGGAAATGAAAAGTAAAAAGTTTTTTCTTTTTCTTTTCTATTCTTTCTTTCTTTTTTTTTTTTTTGGTTTGTTTGTTTGTTTGTTTGTTTTTTTTTTTTTTTTTGTTGTTTTGTTGTTGTTAAAACAATTTAGAAGTAAAAATGTAGCTGAAAAAAGTTAATTAGTAAGAACAGACAAACGTAAAGGAAATGAAAATTTTTTTTTTTTTTTTTTTTTTTTTTTTTTTTTTTTTTTTGTTGTTAAAAACAATTTAGAAGAAAAACTGTAGCTGAAAAAGTTAGCTAGTAAGAACAGACAAACGTAAAGGAAATGAAAAGTCAAAAGTTTTTTTTTCTTTTTCTTTTCTATTCTTTTTGTTTGTTTGTTTGTATGTTTTTTTTTGTTATTGTTGTTGTTGTTGTTGTTGTTAAAAAACAATTTTGAAGTAAAAATGTAGCTGAAAAAACGTTAGCTAGTAAGAACAGACAAACGTTAAGGAAATGAAAAGCATAAAGTTTTTTTTCTATTATTATTATTTTTGTTTGTTTGTTTGTTTGTTATTGTTGTTGTTGTTGTTGTTAAAATTAATTTAGAAGAAAAACTGTAGCTAAAAAAAAACGTTAGCTAGTAAGAACAGACAAACGTTAAGGAAATGAAAAGTAATTCGTTTTTTTTTCTTTCTCTTTTTTTTTTTTTTTTTTTTTTGGTTTGTTTTTGGTTGTTGTTTTGTTGTTGTTTTTTGTTTTTGTTATTTGTTTTGTTTTTTAATTAATAAAATGAGATAAATTACAAAGGAGATAAATATTAAAATCAATAAAAACCCTATTTTTTTTAAATAATTATATAATTTACTCAAAATCCCTGAATACAACAACAGATTGTCCACATGTGCAGTAGAAGTATTTTCAAAAACCGAAATGATTTGGTGTAAAAACTTATATCTTAAAATGTTTGTTCGAAACTGTTATTTACATTGAAAACGTTAACTTCGATTTTTATTCTTGAGAATTGTGTGTGATTGTGTGCGTGTGTGGGGATGTTTTGAATTTACAACCTTTAAGTTACCTGCGGAAAACAATACTAAAAAGTTAAACATCAATTTTTAAGAACCATTTGTTTATGAATTTAGTTAGATAGTAACAGACCCTCATTAGTACTTATGACCACATATCTGAGCATCATGTTCAATAAATCTAGTGCCTGTCAAAAACCGAAATTTCTCCAATGTTTTTTTCTTCCTCCTTTTATGTTTTGATTGCTTTAGTTTTTTTTTTGTTAGACATTTAAATGATCGAGACATAATACCATTTAATTAAGGTCATGCAGCTTAATTTAAAACCAAGTTATAACCCCTATTTTGAATTCGTTTTTGTTGTTTCTGAATGTCGTAATAATTTATTGCTTTTTAACCTTGATTTTTTGATGAAAAAATAAGATATGCACATGAATATTAGGTGGGGATTTTAATTCAAATCATTTTGTATGTACTTAATATGCATGCATGTATTTACTTTTTAACTAATGTAGTATGCAAGAAGCGTTAGGAACATTTACATCTTTTATAGCGTGGAATTTTTATTGGCATCAGTATTGAAATTTAAATAATTTTTTATACGCTTTTATGCTTATACTTATAAAAAGTAGAATATTGCTATTATAATATGGAATTTTAATGGGCGTTGATATTTAAATTCATATAATTTTTGTATATTCAAATATGTAAATAAGCATTATGCTACAAGCTTTAGAAGCAAAATCATGAGTTCTAAGACTGACAGGTTTCTATTTTATTTAGAAGGTTATATCAAAATCGTGACATTTGAGAGCTATAATCTGGTGGTTTTATAAAGACTGTTTGTCTTATTTAATTCGGAAAGCGATTTTTCAACAGAGTTCACACTTTAAAATAATAATTGTTGTAAATTAGACAATTTACATCTAATTAAGAATAAAGCCTGAGAAAATGTGAAACAAATTTTTTAAGAACTGAAGCTGTTTCATGTCAAACTCAATAGATGTGGTGAATTAAAATTTTACAGTTGTGTACTCAAAATGAGACTAAGATTGATCTCAATACCTTATTTAAAAACTAATTAAAACTATCTGATTAATATTGCATTATATGTAAGAGTTGAATTGAGTAATTAATAAATAAAATAAATAAAATGATAATAAAACTAGATAAATAAATGAAAATTTTCCTAAGTGGTACATTTTCTGACAGAACGTTTTTTTTTTTTCATTTTGCACTTTAGGTCTGCAAAACTGTTTTATACCGGACTCGTTGAAATACCTCATTCTCCTTCCAAAAGTACTTGAAATGCAAAACTGAAAAAATATTATATTTTTCGTGCTTTTTGTTAACCTGTCCAAAGTATGACACAATTTATAGTTTCTAAATATGTAGCTCTAGCTCTAGCTCTCTCTCTCTCTCTCTCTCTCTCTCTCTCTCTCTCTCTCGTCATTTTATTGCATCATTTGTTGTTTTAGTTGCTCGGGCTATTGTATTTTTTTCATTTATTATATTTTTTGTATTCAGTATATGATTCTAAATTTGCATCATGAGAACCTATAAGATTACACACATCACCCCCCCCCCTCCAAAAAAAAAAAAAAAAAAAAAAAAAAAAAAAAAAAAAAAACACCAAAGAACCAAATTATTATCTCCGATTCATACAGTTTTCTTCATCGCTAGTTTATGACATTTATAAGTAAATGACATAAGTTATGATTTACTTCAACCATGAAGTCAGTAAATGGTACTTGATAATGACAGTTATCAGACAGGTAGGACCAGGTAAATTAATTAAACACACATAAATATCTATTCATACTATACTTTAGATTTAAATTTTGTGTTTGCTTCATAATCAAATAAGCATTTTTTGTATTATTGCATAATAATTATACATTTTCCCCATTATATATATATATATTTAAAATTTTTTAATGAAAAATATCATTGTATGTTTTTGCCAATCGTTTATTCAAATATTGTTATAATTTTCAACTTTAAACAATGGATTGGTTATCAGAGTGCACTAAGCATTTTGTTTTACATGTCAAAGTTCAAACAAAATGTCATGTTCTACGCCGACGTAAACATGCGTGCTTATGTAAAAGATGACATCTGGATGCTTCAGGACATCGTTTATCTATTGGTATAAATAAAATATATTTTAACAAACAAGACAGTGTGCAATAATGCACTTGATGTTTTTTGTATCAAAATACATTTATCTTAAAATTTATAATAATTAATGCATAATATATCGAGATAATGTTATTTAATTAAAATTTATAAAATGCGTAACATTGCTAATTACATTAAAGACCCGAGATTATTTAAATATTGCATCTTTTATTTAATTAACTGTCACAGAAAGTTAGTGCATAGCCGAATTGCCACAGTAAGGAAAGTCATGGCCCGATTGTCAGAGTAAGTAAGGACATGGCATGATTGTCAGAGTAAGTTAGGACACGACCCGATAGCCACTGTAAGTAAGGACATGAGCCGATTGTCATAGTAAGTAAGGACATGGTATGATTGTCCAAGTAAGTAAGGACATGGCCTTATTGTCACAGTAAAAAAGGATATGGTATGATTGTCACAGTAAGTGAGGACATGGCCTAACAGTAAGTAAGGACATGGCCTAATTGTCACAGTAAATAAGGACATGGCCCGATTGTCACAGTAAATAAGGACATGGTATGATTGTCCCAGTAAGTAAGGACATGGCCTAATTGTCACAGTAAAAAGGGCATGGTATGATTGTCACTGTAAGTGAGGACATGGCCTAATTGTCACAGTAAAAAAAGAACATGGTATGATTGTCATAGTAAATAAGGACATGGTATGATTGTCACAGTAAGTGAGGACATAACCCAATTACGTCAGTGCATGGCCCAATAGACAAAGTAAGTAAGTGCATAGCCCGATTGCCACAGAAAGTTAGTTCATGGATCAATTTACACTGCAAGTTAGTGCATAGCCCAATTATCTTAGTAAGTTAGTGCATAATCCGATTGTCACAATACGTAAGTGCATGGCCCGCTTGTCACAGAATGTTAGTGCATAACCCGATTGCTACGATACGTAAGTGCATGGCCCAATTGACACAGAAAGTTAGTGCATAATCCGATTGTCACAATACGTAAGTGCAAAGCCCGATTGTCACAGAAAGTTAGTGCATAATCCGATTGTCACAATACGTAAGTGCATGGCCCAATTGTCACAGAATGTTAGTGCATAACCCGATTGTTACGATACGTAAGTGCATGGCCCAATTGACACAGAAAGTTAGTGCATAACCCGATTGTCACAATACGTAAGTGCATGGCCCAATTGACACAGTAAGTTAGTGCATAATCCGATTGTCACAATACGTATGTGCAAAGCCCGATTGTCACAGAAAGTTAGTGCATAATCCGACTGTCACAATACGTAAGTGCATGGCCCGATTGTCACAGTAAGTTAGTGCATAATCCGATTGTCACAATACGTAAGTGCATTGCCCGATTGTCACAGTAAGTCAGTGCATAATCCGATTGTCACAATACGTAAGTGCATGGCCCAATTGACACAGTAATTTAGTGCATAGCCCAATTGTCCCATTAAGTTAGTGCAAGGCCCAATTGAGAAAGTATGTAAGTGCATAGCCCGATTGCCACAATTAGTTAGTGCATGACCCGATTTTCACAGAAAGTTAGGGCATGGCTCGATTGTCACAGTAAGTTAGTGCATAGCCCGATTGTCCTAGTAAGTTAGTGCATAATCCGATTGTCACAGTACGAAAGTGCATTGCCCGATTGTCACAGAAAGTTAGTGCATAGTCCGACTGTCCAAGTAAGTTAGTGTATGCTTTACTTTTTTTTTTAAATGTTCATAAATCGGTTGTAAACCCCATTTTAGGACCGCCTCGATGGCTCATTAGTGGAGCGTTCCGCCTCGACAGCAGGAGATTGTTGGCTCGAACAGCAAAGGGGGTCATAAATACGACTAAAACAATGAGATAAAGTCTTTTGCATGACGCTCGGCCTTCTCATGATACATTTTTATTTAAACCTTAATGTATTATTGCTTGCTGAACGACTTAAACTATCCAACGTTTATCACAATTACCATACAATGCAATACTTTGGATTTTGTATGAGTGATCAGCTGTGTTATTGATTCTAAAATATGTGACATATGAAGTCTCAAATGACTCTATTTGAAAAAGCACTATTTATAGTGGGTTTTCCTAAAAAGTTAATATGACTGAAAGGCTTAAAAAAATGCAAATTTACGGATCACAATGGCTAAAATCGCCTCAGTACCAATCTCGCTCGGCCAGATCCTAGTGCGAGGAAGATGTTTGCCAGTTCATTCGACGAAATTTCTACCGTGCATTCCAGTTCCCTCCACCATTTTAGAACTGAACGCCTTAATGCAAGAAAATTAAGAGGCAGAGATTTAGTTGACAAAACCCTCAGAAAATGCAATGTTCGCCTTCTAAAAGTACATATAACCCTACAAACAGATAAGTGTAAGCGTGTTATGCATATAAATATATTTCAAATTAAACTATACATGTACTTTTAAAGTATCCTTTGAAGTAAACATTTTGAAATTAATCAAATTTTAGTTCAAAAAAGCAGGTTGTAGTGTATGAAGAATCTTTTTTGTTTTGTTTTGTTTCATGTCTCTATTTTTATTTCAATTATTATGCGCAATAAAGTAAGTATGACAGAACATCATTAAACCGATGGAAATTTCAAAGCTTTGTTTTGTGTGTTATATATTGCCCATAGTATAATGGAATAGATTATAGTGTCCTAACATTACACGCGAACCCCTATATATATATAACCTCATAAATTTGAACGATAAAGAAGATGCACGCACCTATTGCTTGTAACATCTGTAATTGTCTATAGCACGCTCCAAAAAGTATGATTTTCAAAAGTATGATTTTCTTGGTATTGCGTATAACCCTGTGTTGTAAATGTCGTTGTTGTTGTTGTAATGTTATCTAACTTTGCATCAGCAGTTTTTCAGATACTTTGACGAGTCAAGGCTCCTAATCTCTATGGATTAATCTAAGAACAAGTCGTGTATTTGTGAGATGTGCAAGTATGTACTATGGTATGCTATGTACTAGCGCGCATTTAAGGCGACTTCTGTTACGGTGATAGCTCACTGAGTCAGTATACCACATACAAGCATATTACTCCCCATGCTTATTATCTTGGCACCGGGTGAACCAGTCAAAACTCCTTTCTCTTAATGTCGAGCCCCAGGAGTGTAGCAAGAAACTCAAATTTTGAAGTCTCATGTATGACCTGTCCAGGGTTCGAACTCAAGACTTCACACACTCTCTCTAACAGATAAACCCTTTCGGCTTTTCTTTCAGTTATACTATTGTCATATTTGCATTGCATCGTTATTTTTTTTTATTTGCGTTTTTTCTTTAAGTTTTATTGGTTTTTAATTAATATTTGTAATTAATTTCAATTATTGTTGTTAGGAATCAGAAAAAAAACACTTCATAATTACAACCATAGAAAAGACAGAAAATCGGATATGGTGTTTTTCTTCACTGTCGACATTTTTCTAATATATAATTATTGAGGCAGTATGTAATGCCGCAAAGCGGTGTTGCCGCATATACGCGCCCGATATGTCTGTGGGGTCATCGAATAAAGAGGTCGGCCACGATTATGCGGTGGCGTTTAACGCATAAAGATGGTGTTGCTTATATGCGGCGGAAGGGTGCGTAAAGGGTGCATAAAAAGAATAACTTTAACGACTAAGTATGAATCTTAAAAAAGCTTATATCTCGTCAAAAGCGGTGGTGGTGTCATTAATGATGATGACGACGATGACACTAACAGTATGCCTGTCATATAGTGACGCCCGGCTAATAATAGGTGGAGGAAGACCCAAGACACCCGATTGCCGCAATAGTCGAATCAAGCATCTAAGTAGAAACATCGACCTTCCGCAAGTCAGCCAGGAGACTTCACTCATGAAAATCCGATCCCTGTCAGACGTCAAGTACGGCCGGCATTCGAACACTCACATGTTGATAGTGATGTTTTAGGGTGTTTTAAATAAAGGTGGTAATGATGATGCAGGTGTAGGTGATGATAGTGAAGAGCATTATGGTATCGTGCTTTAAATGTTTTAAACGCTTCTTTTTGCGGCGGAAGGTAACATTTTTGCTGCATAAAAGCGTCCCTTTTATGCGTTGAAAGTCCCCGCATAGACGTGTTGTAACCCGCATGCGGCGTTACACTGGTACATGGTAAGTTCTATGGAAGTGGCTGTATCAGACAGCAAATTGAGAAAAATAAAATTTATTGTTACTATTGTCATATTCAACTTTTGAATTTAATCATAAAAATACATTCAAAAGTTATAAATGACATATACCATTTCTGAATGTATTTTTATGATTAAATTCAAAAGTGGTATATGACACTATTTATCGAAAATTAAAACGATATTTTGAAAAAAGGCAACAGTTGCATTCGTACAAGCACACCTTCCGGCATTGAAATATACAACTCAACACTTCCTTTATCCATTAATGTTCATTTCGTTTCCTGACAAATGAAGAATTCTTTTAGAAAGGGTTACGTAAGGCATCATCACTTTCATAAATACAATGCAAGCAGTTAAAATTTTTGTGCATTTTTATACCACATGTTTTAATTCTAAAATTTAAATACTCAAAAAGTGGATTTTGCCCTTTCATTAAAGTGATTGATTTGTTGTGTAAAGTCGGACTGACTTTATTGCAACTGTTCGCGGTTTCATATGCATTGAAGTTAGGATATGAAGTTATATGTATATACGTTGGTATAACAGTTGGTGGGTTGTATTTAACGTCGCATCAGCAAATTCGCCATTCATGACAAAAATCAGTTTATTAATCTATGAAGAACCAGTTTATTATTCTATAAAGATTAATCTAATAACACATTCTGGTATGCATGTAATGTGCGAGTGTGTATATATTATGCTTTGCCTTGTACCAGCGCGCACTCGGGCATCTTTTAAGGTGCTAGCTCACCGAGTCAGTGTGCAGCAGACGGGTATACCACTCCCTCAGTCCATTATCCTAACACAGGGTTAACAGGTCGATACTATGACTTTCCGAGGTTGAGAAATGGGCGAAGCAGCAGTATGTTTTAATTTAAAGTTCATGGTATATCCGACAAGTGTTCGAACTCACGAACTTTCGTTCTGGAGGCGGAAGTTCTTCTTTTAACCCACCGAGACGGTCTGGTATATGTGTAGAGAAGGAAAGTATCTAATACCAATTGACTGTGAGGATACCCCCCCCCCCCTAAAAAAAGTTATTCTTTCCCTTGTCCTAGCGCACTCGGCAACTTTTTTTTTTATTAAGGTGATAGTCAGCATGCAAAGGTAAACAAGTTGACATTCTGTCTTTCCGAGGTTTAGCACTGGGCGAGGAAGCATTATGTTATAATTAAAGTCAACGATATATCCGACAGGGGTTCGAACTCAGGGACTATCTTTCTGGAGGGGGACGTTCTTCTTTTAAGCCACTAAAACGGTCTGGTATATGTGTAGAGAAGGAAAGTATCTAATATCAAATGACTACTCAGTTCAAACTCAGTATCAGTACTCAGTAACCACCTGTGTCTGTTGAGGATTCCCCTTTCTCAAAAAAAAAAAAAAAAAAAAAAAAAAAAAAAAAAAATTAAATTGTTGTGTTATATTGAAAATAACATTAAAGGTCAACGGTAACAAACATGGTTTCTATTTTAGGGTGGCATTTGCCTGTTATTTATGGATTGTAGTAAAATTATGCGCGCGTTAGAATTTTCTTACTGACCAATTAGATGAACATCTCTAATCAAACCAGGGATAATAAGCATTAAGGTGTTTTAAATTATGTGTATTGTATATATTATTTCATATTTTATTATTATCATTTATTTTTTTTATTGTTTTATTTATATTATTTTTAATAATTAATTAACTAATTGATTTGTTATTATCTATTTATTTATTTATTTATTTATTTATTTATTTATCATGCCAAATTATTTCCAGATCTATCTTTTTCTACACTCACACAGTAACCTTAAGATACCTCGACATACATAGAAATCGATTATGCTGTCAAAACTGTATCAATGATTTTGTTATCAAAATTCCTTGAGTTTGTTTCGTCAGACCACCGACTACGTGACCCACAGCTTCATCAATCATTATCACCAGTTCACGCTAATTCAAGTATGTGATTTACCACATATTATAAAGTTAAAGAATTGACTTTTTTCGATACATGATCAATCCTTAAAACTGATTATTTTATTTATTTATTTATTTTTATTTTTTGGAAAAAAATTCAAGGTATGGATGCTTTATTTTTACTACATATTCGTGCACGTACTTCAACTGTCATTTAGTTTTCGAGTTTCGGGGGGGGGGGGGGGGGGTCGGGGTTCAAACACCGATCGGATAATACATAAGACTTTGAAATTTGAACTACTGTTTTCCGACTTGAAGCTGAGCTTTAGATGGGCAGAGTATCGACTAGTTCACTCGATGCCAGGATAATTTGACTTGGGAAGTGGTATGCTTGTCTCCGGAATATTGAATTATTGAGCTAGCATCTTTACAAAAAGTCGCCCTGAGTGCCCGTTAGTACAAGGCAAGCCATAGTACAGACACACACACACACACACACACACACACACACACACACACACACACACACACACACACGAACTTATTTTTAAATTAATCCATAGAGATTTTAGATTAATAGCCTTGCTCTCGCAGTGAATAGCTGATAAATTGCCGATGCGAATTATAACAATAGAAACAACAAATATTTTATCAAAATTAACAAAAATGCTTTAAAAACGTTTGAAACAGAGGATAGTTGAAGCCACCAGTTATTTTATCAATTGTAAATTAATGTTAAACGAAAGAAACAACTTGATGGCGATTTTAAATTAAATTAGAAAATACTTCAACTATATTTGCATTTAACAATGGACAAACACGTGTTTCAAAAAAAAAAAAAAAAAAAAAAAAAAAAAAAAAAAAAAAAAAAAAAAAAAAAAATTAGAAAATACTTCAACTATATTTGCATTTACCAATGGACAAACATGTGTTTCCAAAAAAAAAAAAAAAAAAAAAAAAAAAAAAAAAAAAAAAAAAAAAAAAAAAAAAAAAAAACAAACCTTTCAAAAACTGCATTACTAAAACATTGGATATTTTGGCAGGTTGGACGAATTTTGTGATGTAAATAGTATAACCAACTGTCTGCTTTAAGATCACTTTTATTGACTGCTTTGTTACATTATTTTACTCTTATGCTTTTAGTGATAAGCCAGTCATTTAATGCGCACTGTTTTTAACTTTTGAACTATGAAGTGTCGTGAAAAGAAATGAAAAGAAAAGAAGAAGAAGAAGAAGAAACTGATTATTAAAAATTAAATGAATGAACTTGCTTGTTAACTGATGGACTGACTCGCCAATCAACCCTCCAACCTACTATAGACACACAGTACTCAGGAACGGAGACACAGACGGACGGACTGATTGACTAACTAAAACACTATTTCACTTTAATCACTGCTAATACTAATTGTTGTATAGTTATCATATTAAATTATTAACAATATATATATATATATATATATATATATATATATATATATGTATATTTTGCATTTACAGAATCATTGAATGGTCACTTCAATCGTAAAACCGGGTAGAATCTCGTGTGTGATAGTTAAAGGGGAAAAACTCTTAATGGACTATACTTTGTTTTCCTCAGATGAAGTATGAAAGTTATCTATATCGTTTTGATTCCGTCGATTGAATTAAATGAATAAGAATTTTTTTTCTATGTCATTTACCTTTGTTTAAGTTGTTTAAAAATTCCTACAAGACTAATTTGCGTATTTTTAATTTCATACATATACAAAATTAACATTTGAGATGCTACATTTGGATTTTCCGAGTTAGTGAGAAGGTAGTTTTTACACTTCATGAACATGACACACAAGTATTTGATTGAAGGTTCGTTTGTCGTGGTTTGTCTAAGTTTCTGAATATCTGTGTTCTTCATAAACAAACTAAAAAAAGTTTGGTTTCTATTTAAAATCATACCATGTTGTAAACATACAATATTATACGCAATATTTGTTGAAATACAAAGTATATATTTATATGTGTAGGATTTTAAAAGATTTTTCCATTTAGAACTGTTTATGGCTACTTGTGGAAATTAACCCTTTCTTCTTGTGAAATCTTTGAGAATGCACTTATGTTCATTAGCAGTTTTATTTTTTTAGATGAATAGTTCTAATCAAACCTTGGATGGTAAGTCTAGTAACTTTGTAATATATATATATATATATATATATATATATATATATATATATATATATATATATATATATATATATATATATATATATATAATTTTCATTTTTACTTGTTTTGGACCGTTCGTTTTTAAGATCTTGTTTATTTGAAATAATGGATTTTCTTGTCTGATTTACACTTCACATATATTTAAAACTACATTAAGTTTTCCTCAAAATTAAAACAGTGCTGATCTACTTATTAGCGTTTCTCATGAGCAATGTTAAAATTGGTTCAACGATAAAAGCTCGAATAAATATGGGCATTATAACAGTAATTTCCCAGCGAGATGCAGCCTGTGGGATCTAACTTAGAACATAGGTCATAAAAACCGGGTCATTTAAACACAACTTACAAAAAGTTAAAACAGAATACTTTAAACACAAAATTTCAAAATTTAAGAAAATTGAACAACTAAAAGCTTCATGCAGTTTTAACATGTTTCAAAATTAATTCATTATTTGAACACTAATACTTTCTTAGAATTATCGTGAACGATCGAATCTTTGAAATCTTTGGTAATATTTTGCAGTGTGTGTGTGTGTGTGTGTGTGTGTGAGAGAGAGAGAGAGAGAGAGAGAGAGAGAGAGAGAGAGAGAGAGAGAGAGAGAGAGTATTTACAGTAACTGCGCAAATTATAATGTAATCCGAGTTAGTTCCCTTTACCTATGACCTATCTAAGAAACCGCCCATACACTATTTTATAGCCTATTCAGTTTTTCCAAGTTTACTGTTAACACCATGTTTATTTCAAAGGAAAAATGAGGAAAACTTAATATTTTTATTTAATCTGGTTTTTCCAACAGTTATTTGAAGGTATGTTCTTTTTTATACATTTTGTTTTTAGAAACGGTAGATAAAATATTCTAAAAATCAGTATATATTGTTTTATTAATCTGTTAAACCGACAGAATATTTATATACTCCATTCACCATGAAATTGTACCAAAGTCATTAAAACGGATTAGTTAGTAAGTAAGTAGTTACAAAATCGAAAATTCTTCAGGATAACTATCTTTGACCTATTAGTTCAGATGAACTAGTAATTCCCAAGACAGAATAGTCATTTATCAAGAAAGCTTCCTGCAGAATCGCGGATTGATAAGGATAAATAATTTGACATATAAATATTTGAATACGAAAATTTTCCGAGGTCACGCGGTCTTTTTTAAAACAATGGAGGGAGTCAAACATCAAGAAGAAGGAATTTATCCAAATCTCAAACCAGTGGCATTAAAATATTGAAATGTATTTATCGGATGACAAATCATTCATTCACCTTTTGATCGATGCTAGCAAATTTTCTACAGTTCCACTAAGATTTTTAATCTGAAGCGTAAAAACGCGACGCCCCTCCTGACACTAACATGTACATCTTACATGTATGACGACTTTTATAGTGCTAAGACAATAGTCGGCAATATTGCAGGAAAAAATCGCAAACAGCATTGTCCATTATACTAGTACTGAACCAACTAGTAAGGCGCTCACTTGCAGTTGATCGGGATCGAACCCACGGTGGTCAGACGCCTTAACCACTCGGCCACTGTGGCCTCTTTCAACATGCATTGAGCGATAACAAAATCGTTATAGGTACTTTTTAAAAGACCCAAAGTCATACATCGTAATTTGAAAATTAATTTAAGTGTCTTTAAGGCTAAAAACGAAACATACATCTCATTTGAAAATTATGTGAAGTGTCTTTTAAGGAGAAAGTATCTCGTTATAACGAGTTTCTAAGTTTTTCGGTATAACGAAAACATAAGTCGTTATTACGAGATTTCAAAACTTTTTACGAGTTCTTAAGTCATTATTACGAGATACTTTTCCGTTTAAACGACTTAGAATCTCATTATCACGACAAAGGATCTCGTAATAACGACTTAGAATCTCATTATGATGACAAAGGATCTCGTTATAACGACTTAGAATCTCGTTTTCAGGACTTATGATCCTGTTATAACGACTTAGGATCTCGTAATAACGACTTGGGATCTTGTAATAACGACATAGAATCTCATTATAACGACAAAGGATCTCGTTATAACGACTTAGAATCTCGTTTTCAGGACTTATGATCCTGTTATAACGACTTAGGATCTCGTAATAACGACTTGGGATCTCGTAATAACGACATAGAATCTCGGTAAAACGACTAAAATATCGTATAGCGACTTATGATCCCGTTATAACGACTTAGAATCTCGTTTTAAGAACTTATGATCCAGTAAACGACTTAAGATCTCGTAATAACGACTTGAATCTCGTTTTAAGGACTTATTATCCAGTTATAACGCCTTAGTATCTCGTTAAAACGACATCAAATCTTGTAATATTGATTAAGGATCTCCTTAAAACGATTTAATTATAAGATTTCGCTATAACGACTTTGAAGCTCGTTTTATAGACTAATAAACCAATTGTAACGAATTAGGATTTCGTTATTACGAGATATTTTTTTTTATTTGTCTTAAACCAGTCCCTGTATTCAAGTAAAAATCAAAACATTTAATAAGACTTTTGGATCTTATTTCTATATTTAAAAGTAAATTTTTAGCTAAAATAGATGACACAATAGCAAAAACTAACTGGAATAAAACTTCTTCCGCGTTTCATTTATTCCTGTTTATTATTGTTTAACTTGTTAATTTCAATCCTATAAAATTCAATCCTGATATAAATGTATGGTAAGTTTCCGGTGTCTAACTGTTTTCAAGATTTTCCTATAATTGAAGGTTAAGTATATAACACAAACTTCCTGTGTTTCATATTGATTCAGCTGAACACTTAATAATAAATTGAAACCTACAATAAACTTGATTAAATTTAAATGCGCTTTATACATAAAGTGTGTGTGTGTGTGTGTGTGTGTGTGTGTGTGTGCGTGCGTGCGTGCGCGCGCGCGCGTGTGTTTGTGTGTGTGTGTGAGAGAGAGAGAGAGAGAGAGAGAGAGAGAGAGAGAGAGAGAGAGAGAGAGAGAGAGAGAGCGTGTGTGTGTGTGTGTGTGTGTGTGTGTTCAAATTTCCGGAAATTTTGTTTAAACATTGTTGTAATTATCGTGTACAGATCAGTAATACGATTTCTCGGTGCGAGATAATACAAATGTAATTTTAAATTTGCTGTCAATATATTCTTCAAATTTTGGTGGTATTTTATTATTATGAGAGTAATGCTGTTCGTCTGATATATATATTTATTGATCTGACTATAAACTTGAATTGAGTTGAGTTGAGTAATGATGTTTAACGTCCCAGTCAAGAAATATTTTACTTATATCGAAACGTCGCCAGCAATAGGCGAAAGTTCAGAAAGTTGTGTGTTGCGCTGATGGCATAACACAACAGGGTTCGTGCCACGCCTGTCGTTTATTTTTAGTTTCCAACCGAAAGAACCATGACTTTCACTTCGTAATCCTGAGTGCGTGGCAAAAGATCAGTCACCTCCCACGTGCTTTCAAGTCTTCAGTCAGACCCGGTCGGGGTTCGAACCCACGACCTGCCACTTACGGAGCGAACACTATACGACTATAAACTTAATACAATTACAAACAATATAATAAAAATGATGACATATAGATTCTATGAATGGTTTACAGATATGCACATCAGTTTCAAGTAGGTCATGAATGGCCTACATTTGTGAGTTATGGTTCGTTACGTTAAAATTGGTGGCGCTGCTATCGATCCGGTCCATCCGTAGCCATTGTTTACACTGTAAATGAGGAGATTTTTCTATCAAAATGCCATATACATGTTATTGCGTACCTGGATGTTCAAATAAAGGGGGGCATTATTTTCGCAAAGATATGAAACTAAGGAAAAAGTGGATATTTTCTATTCGCAGGAACTCTTCAGAACAAAAATATAAATTGTGGGAGACTAGCGTTGTTTGTAGGGAACATTTTTTGCCCTCCGATTATGTCGGAGAAACCGTCTTTGGTACATCAAACTTCATAAATATATTTACATTGCTATTTTCATCAAATGCAAACAATTTTCATTCCAAATGACTTATACTCTATTGTAATTATAAATAGTGATAGATCATACACATATACTATCGCCAAGAGCTAGGCCGAGATGACTCGGATTTTCGAGAAATCCAGTTGTCATAAAACGTCAGATTTTCGGATTCAAGTAATGTTGACCTACAGGTAACCCTTTGGCAAGCACCACCCTCTCTTAGCAGCTCGTTCCTTGTATTTTGCCCAAACAACATAAAAAATAATCCTTGGCGAGTTGGGTCAAAACAACCTCCAATTCAGGATCTATACAGAAACCATAATAAAAATCTTAGTTTTATGTATGACTTCTGTTTCACATATGAAGTCAATGTAATAATAAGAATTGATTGCATTTGCTTTGTTTTAAAGTTTATTATTCTTATTTTTAATATAATTATTTTTCTTTAATGTTTGACAAAATTATATTCAGTCTGATGATATTATTCTTTAAATATGGCCCCTCATATTCATCTTTTTGTTATCCCATGCTGGTAAAGATGTTGAAATCTTGATGATGATGATGATGATGGTGATGATGTTTAATCATCTTTATGATGGTGATGATTTATTTATTGTTTAACATTGCTTTAACAATTCTACAGTCATGTCATGACATGCATGGTGCATGATTGAAGTGTCTTTTACTTGACAAGTGCAGACTGATGTTATCTTTATATTGCTGGTACACTGATACACTGTTTGGCAGATACATACTATATACCACCTGGTCACATTATACTGACACCGAGCCAACCAATAAAGGCCAATGGCAGGTGAAACCACTTTCTAACATATGAGCCCATATAAGGTATGAACCCACAGTGGTGAGAGACAGTGGACTACAAGGCTAATGCTGAATACACTGAGCGACAAACACACATAACAAAAAAATGACACCTACTATTATTTAAATGACATTTTATTTACAATGGGTACAAGTAAAGAATATTTGGTATATTACTTGATTTTAATACACAAATTGTTAAAGTGTACATGTACTTCACATTTAATTTAAAAGAGACTCTTGAATTTGTCAGAAAAAGTTTATTTTGTATGCATGTTATTTAGCCATTACTGTTGAACCAAAAGTCTATCTGTATACTTTTTCACAATACAAGAATGTGTGTTTACATTTTTCATAGAATTCTCTTTAGAAGTTAAAAAAATTTATTTAAATATGAACTTTTAAGAAAATTTTATTCTTTTAACAAATCTTTAATTCTTTCTAGAATTTATGTAATATTGAAGTGTTATTTTAAAACTTCCTTAGACAAGTAGCTTTTAAAGAATGATTTTTTTCTATTTTTATTTTTAAAGACATTATGTCTTAATCCTCAATACAAGCATATCATTAAAAATGTAACAAGTCAATAATTTACCATTACTTCAAAATGAATATTTTTCATATTCCTTATAAAAAAATTTCTATAGTACAGCATTTTAAAAATATTTTTCATAAAACTCTGTGAGTTTTGATACCATTTAATTAATGAAAGATTCATTTCTTTTAATATTTACAATTCTCATATCATTGAATGTATAAACAACTAAATCACATTCAGTTCCATTTGTACAGAAAAGTTGACCTTGTATCTGATAGTAGTAATCATGTGTAGTACACACTGAGCTGTAGATCACCATCTTTGTTTTTTTAAGAAAGGACTAAAGCATCAAGTGAAGCTGCAATATATGGATGTGTTTTGCTTACATGAATGCCACATGATTCTGTCACAACTTCAGTCTTATTGGAGTACTGATCCAAGGCAACAGACTCATATTTTCTACCATGAAGAAGTGGTGGGGTTGTTAATTTGCAAACAGTTGTTAGATATTAAACCAAATTATTGAAATCAGTTCTGTTGGTTGCCTTGCAAATTTAACCAGGCAGTAGGCAAGCAGGTTGTGTCCTTAACTCATAATTAGGCATTAATGCTCAGCGACAGTGCCAAGCTGAGCAACTGAAACTACAGGTTGTATTACTTTCCCCCCTTTAGTCTTACACTAGGTAAGCCAGTCTTTATTCTAACCCATTAAAGTCAAGTGCCAAGCTAGCAGCAGAAACTTCAAATATTTTACAACTTAAGTATTTTGTGGCCTGGTATTGAACCCAGATTTGCCATACATGAATATTTCTGATTAATATGTTATGTGCATTTACAACAAATGCTTTTTACAGCATGTTAAAATCTGTTAGACATAGTCACAAGTAAAGTTTGTCTGTTTGCTTGTAGCTCATTGATTTTCTTTGGGCACTCTAGATTTCCTACACCATTCAAGAATCTGGACTTTGTCTTGCCTCTTGGGCATAAACACCACTGTTGTAACAATAAACTACACAAAAACCTACTACTGTTATTTAATGATAAAAAAAATCACCAAAATATTATGATATGTAAATGATTATATATAGACAGTCACACTTAGCCTATATTTTACTGTAGTGTAAAAATTAAAATGAAAGTAGAAAGATGCCTGCCAAGTCGGGAAATGTCGGCATTTTGTAACATAAATGACAAACGACTGTTAGCATAGCCTATCGTTTAATTAAATGATTACCACAAATTCGCTTATAGCGTCAGTGCCATCGTATCGAATGATTTGAATCTTGGAAAAATATGTAGATCTATTTGTTATTGAGACCAAGCCCTTTCAGACTTTTTGAATGAGGAAACTATTCGCGAATATGTACCTCTCTATTAACTCCACTTTCCGACCTGAAACTCTCGCACTGCGCTTTTTAAGTTCTTCTTTGAGTGCAGAAAGATCCCACGATCCATAATCACCGAAGTTGCTAGCCATCATCACATTCAATATTATAATACAGCCTACGTTACGTACGTCAATATGGCGGTCGCAACAAGCTAGGACCGGATCGATTCGTACGCCACCTGTATTCAGGGGGACATAACCCACTATATAAAACGACAAATGTTTCCCATTATGATCTACATCATGTAGTACATGAGTTCCTTTAAATAACTTGTTTGCCATAAAGGGTCTGTAAGTCTCGTCACGTGACCTACGAGAATTTCCGTTGATAGGTCACTTCCGGGTACATCATTAGTTGATAAGGACGCTATGGCACTGTCAATTCTCTACTACTCTAAATACATCGAGGGTCAGACCAAGTTAACTCGTAAGAGTGAGGCGGCGGTAGAAAGCGGTCGAGTGTTACGGTTTGTTTTCGATCAGGAGATTAATGTTGTCAATTCCAGTGTACAGGCATCAATGAGAGACACTTCGTATAAAGTACAGGTAATTCATTTTTACATTGCATGACTACTGCTGTTTCGATGTATACTTTACATCTATAGATACAAAAAGAAGAAAACCCCGATAACTTGTATTACTGGATGAATGAATTTTTATTTTATTTGTGCATTATGGTAAGCGCTTTAATAAATACAAAGAACCGTTGTACAGACTCAAAATTATATAAAAAGTATATACTTTAATGACCAGTGGTGCCATCATGACAAATACACATGCACTAAATGCAAGCATCACTACAAGATACTCTAAAGGAATGTACAAAAATTATGCCAATAATACATACAAGCAACAAAATCAAAACATAAATTAAAACTTGCATCAGTTCCATCAATATATAATAAATTCAGTGTAAATATAAACCATAGCATGAGCTAAATTACTACAGAGTTCTCTGACCCTACACACTGTTATGCCAAATGACTGGTAAACACAACCATCAGACATAGAAGTTTGTAGGGTCAGATAAACTTCTGAATGTAAAAAATAATAAAAATTCATTATATTGCAGATATTTCCTGAAGATAATGGAATAGTTTCATCTTCCTTTTGTGAGTGCCCAATGGGACAGTACAAGTGTCATCATGTAGCAGCAACATTATTATTTGGGTATGTAAGGCCATATTCAATTTCAAGATTTTCACCAAAATTTGTCTCAAAATATATAGAAGAAAATGCCCACAACATACAACAAGTGAATGATTTCACTCAAAATGAAAGACACCTTAAAATGAACAAAAAAACGGATTAATCCAAGTAACAATCAAATTTTTAAGTCAAAATCGGATTTTCAGAAGCATTAAATAAAAAGATCTGGCACAGCTAAAAAAAATGGTTGGATGGGTATTGAAATCTAGAAATTAATTTCATATGTCCTAATAACAATATTCCACATTCTGTAAAACAAACAAGTAATTCATTTGTTTTCAAGCTAAAGACTTGTGTCTTATGCTGTGCCTTGTTCTAGCTCACATCCAAAACACATTTTAAAGTAGAAGATTACACAGTCAATACATCCCAATCAAGCATACCAAACTTAAGTCATATTATACTTACACAGGCTCAACTAGATGCTAATTTAAAAAAAAAACAGACTTTTATACAACCATCTTGGGTTTGAACACATGACCTCTGCTCATAGAGGACACTCTAAGAATGAGCAAATAAAGTGCCCTTTGGTGAAAGTGATTAAAATTTAATCAGATTGTTATATACATGTAACTCTTTAAAGAAAAAATAAGACAAAACTGTCCATATTTCAAAGTATTTTACACACTCATAAAAACATGTATGTTTATATATACCTCCATTTTGACTTTTAGATATAAAAGAGCCAGCAAGACAGATGTGAAATGCAGTTGGTTGAAACATCCGAAATCGGTACCACCCAGAACAACTGTCACCATGGCAGACCTTTATCCCCCAAAACAAAATGGATACCGGTATGTTTAAATTAATACCTATTTAATAAAGAATTTGTAAAACATGTCTTTCCAAATAAATTTTTATAATTAATTTTTCAAAATTGAAAGGTGGAGCTGCTTTACATTATTTTCATCATTAGTATATTCTGTATAATTGCTAGAGCACTCAAGAGAGATGTCAATGATGAGGACAGGTCATGTTTATACCAGCAGCTTGGACAATTGGGACGATTTACAGGTTGCCAAATTGTTATAGTTCAGTTTTTGTAGTTTTTGTTGTTGTTGTGTATTTTTTTTTAGATTTATTAATTTGCTGTAATATCATCAATTTTCATGGGGAATTTAATTTCACTCTTTTCATGGGCAAAAAATACCAAAAATTTAATGTCAGTGAAATTTCCAGTATATAAAAGGGGGGTTCCCATACAGATTTAATTTCACAATAAACACTTTCACTAAATTTTCTCAAAAAACTGCAAGTGAACAACCAAAATCACAAAATGTTAACCCCATGAAAAGTGAACAACCAAATCACAAAATGTTAACCCCATGAATGTTAATGATTTTACAGTATTAAGTTATTTACATTAAATTTGTTTATTTTTTGTAATGAATATGAAAAAGTTTCTCTATTCAAGGAAATAAAAACGTTTTTTTTTTGTAGATTCCTACTAATATCAAGGCTGATAATATATTATCAGAACTTGCATTTGATATGCAAAATAGTCTGCAAGTCTCATGTGACAAGCATGGAATTCTAGGATTTCTAGATACAAGAAAAATTGGTGTAATTGGGCCTAAAATAAAATTATCTTTGTTTGCCGTTGACCGCCCGACCCACTTGAAATGCCCCTACCCAAAAAATTTTATTGCAATCTTTTTTTTTAAATTTCTTACAATTATATAAGAAACAGTATTAAAATGCAATAACTCTGGCAAGTGACATGACCTGTGAGCAGGTTTATATGGTAGTAAGGAAATATAATTGTAAATTTCTTTTAAAAGAGATATATGAAACCAATTTAAACTTTTTCCAAAGTAATAGATTTTTCAAAAAAAAAAATAAAATGTTTTTCCTACCTCCCTACCCACATGTAAATAGCATGGGTCTGAATACAGCAAACAAAGAATTTTTTAAGTTAGGCCTTGGAAATTGTATCAAGTGATGTAATTAGACATGACTTATGTTGTCTGTTTTTTGACATCAAATTGCAAGGAAAACTTACAATAGGATTTCAAACAAGACTGTTGGAAATTTATTTAGTACTCATGTGTTATGGTTGTGTTGCAAACTTCCTCCAGTGCAACAGTTCAAAATTAAATAGTTAATATTTTTATGTTGAAACATCAACATATAGCTCTGAAAAATTAAAATTTGATGTTATTTATAAAAATATTGTTAAAATTTTATTTCAGCTTTACATTGGATTCTTGCAAAAGAACCACAGCAAATCCCTTTACCAATACCTCTCATTGAGGATCTGCTAATAAACGAGGAGTATTTGAGGACTGGGGATAAAAATGTATGGCTAAGGAGACAGCTGCTTGTGTCGCCAGAAAAAAATTTTAGAAGTGGCCTTTTCAACAAAAGGACAGAGGGATAATTCAGTATGGGCTGCAGTTAGAAAACTGAGGTTTACTGCTTCAAACTTTGGTCAAATCATTAGTGCTGCAAAACGTAACAGGTAATCTTTCAATATATGTCATTTATCAATATAGGGACATAAATTATCTTTCTAAATTTAATTGTTTCTGCAGTAAAAAAAATAATGTCTGATAATTGTTAGTTTAATAAAGTTTATCTGAAAGAAAAAGAATATCTCATTAGGAGGGTAAACTAGTTCTGTTCTTTTTGTTCTGTGATGGGTATTGTCTAGTAAACAAATTTGCATAAATAATTATTAAGGATATGGTTTTTTCTTTAGAAGTAGTTTCATTATGTTCTATTTACTTTCTTTGCAGACTGACTACTTCATTGAAAAAGAGAATAATGAGTGCCTATAATTTGGAGAAGCGAGCCCCAATCCAGTGGGGGATTGCAAATGAAAAGGAGGGGATTAAGGCCTATAGTAGCGCAGGAGGGGTAGATGTGATTGAGACAGGTAAGTAAAAGTAACATTTAATCTGCAACAGGTTCATTCATGCACAACTTATACTGTTAACGTTAAATGTATCAAAATGAATGCCAATTTTCCTTCACAAAACAGTTTATGAACAAAAATATAAAATGTTCTAATTATTAAGCTTTATGTTTCTTTAAACATTCAATATAAGCAATAAAACAGTACATTATGAAACATTACTTTATTATTCTAACCAATTCATTGGTTAAAGCCATTAATAATGATACCACAGAAAATATTGATGGTTGCTATGGAGAAAAAGAGAATGCATCCTTCTGTTGTTAGCTTTCTTATAGCAGTTAGCAATTTAAGATTTATTGATACATTAGATAACACACATGGCGGGTGTAGCTAGCTAAAAGGAAGTACTTACCCTTCCTGAGCACCAGGTCTCACATCCCCTGGTGGATGTTGTTGTGTCTAACTTGTCAGTTTTTAAGTTTATAATTTGCTTCTGGATTATGAATCGGACATGGATTAGTATGTTTGTTGTTGATTAGCATTATTGATTATTAATTTATTATTTTTTAAAATAGGTATATGGCTGCATGAGTCTGGCATATTGGGGGCCTCTCCTGATGGTTTTGTACAGGGGAACTTTAATAGCCACTCAAATGTTCACTTGCAAAGGATTGACCAACCGATGATTACACCCGATATTGTAGAAGTGAAATGCCCTTTCTCGGCCAAAGACATGACACTGGCAGAGGCATGTTCTGTCAAGAAAGATTTTTTCTTGGGTAAATATTGTTTGTTTACAAAAACAAAATTCATGAAAATAAATAAGATTTTACAAAAAAAGTGAAAAAAATATAGGCCAGACATATCATAAGAATATGAATCAAATACAAACCGACTATGATCATTTTTTGTAATACTTTTTATAACTAGTAGTAAGCAACCATGTCTGAGAATAATTGAAACCACTTCTCTACATATAAATAATAAAAAGCCCGCCCCCCCCCCCCCCCCCTACATTGCTGAAAGCACATGCAGTTTCAAAAAATTTTGTCACTCCATCTTTAGCTGACAAGTTCCCAGATATTTATTCTTAACTGGGGTGTAATACACTATTGAATTCATAAATTAAACCCACTAAATAATTTATCATCTATAGATTGATACCATACAACTAGACTCTGGTAGTGTCCAACTGAAGTTTTTCTTATTTTCAAATATTTTAAAGTTTGACTTTTAATTAAAATTTCAGAATTATCCAGTGATGGACGCATGACGTTGAAAGAAACACACGATTACTGGCATCAGATCCAGGGACAGCTGTTTTTGACAGGAACTCAATGTTGTGACCTTTGTGTTGTGGACACCGGAAGGATTTACAAATAGAATTGTGAAAGATATGTCATGGTCTCCAAATATATCACTTATGGTAGAATTTTATCTTACCAATTTATTCCTTCATTTGAGTAACATATGTAGCATTTTTAACCCGATTACTGTTAAATGGGATTTTTTGTGTTGGATTAATTTTTACCAAATCAATACCTACAATATTCCTTGCCTATACAAAAGTTGAAAAAAAATTTCTAAGATTGACAAATACATAAATTCATCAATCTTCTTCTATGTACCTAATCATTTCCCCATTTTTAAACTCAATGAAATTGATATGTAAAGATTTGAAGCTAGTTATCATAGGAATGTTAAAAATTATATTAATAGAACAGCCAAAACAAAACAACAGATAGATGACAAGAGCTCATCTGAGACTTTAATTCGGCTGAGCTAATATTGGTAGAATTAGATATATCTTCTAGTCAGTATAGGATTAAAGTTTGCACAAGTATATGGCCATTGTCACAGCATCTTTAACATTTTTAGTTTGCATAATAGATAATGATAGTATCTTTGTGTAGAAGAAATTTTCTTAATTGTTGTGTAATTGAAAATTCAAAACCAGAGTAACAAAGCAGACCAAAAACAGTCTTAGTCAAACATTTCATACTTATCAGCAATTTCTTTTAACAATGGCGCTTGTAGGTTAATAAGACAACAACACAGCACTAACAAATAAATTTTAAACTGGTCTTGGTTAAATTACATGTATACCACACCATTATAAGGTATTATTTTTCCATATTAATTCAAGTTCTAGTGATATAATATACATGCAGGTATTTTTAAAGTACTATTGGCATTAGGTTTGAGCACACTAGTATGATCACATTAACCAACATATTAGGTATATTTACCTGTTTTAGACACCTGTCTTGGATTCTCTAGATGCACAGAATCATCAGGCATGTGATAGCTGTGATCTTGAGAAGTACCAGTAGCTCCATTGTGACTGCTTTCAATATGGTAGTTGTGGTCATGAGTGGAAACTCTCTCAGGTGTTTGCGGCTCTGGGTCCTCTTTCTAAGTTAATCTGCGTCTAAAAATATAACATACCCTGGAAGTTTTGTAATGTCATAGTCGGAAGTAAAAGCCTTCTAAAATTGATGCTGCAATTTACCAAGTACTATTACTAGTATGGGTTAAATCCTAAAATATCAACTTTCAAACTTACACTAAAATTAAAAAATATTCCAAGGTGGAAATATTAAGTCTTCGTGCATATATTTGCCTGCCTTATAAGTATATTTAGAAACTTGTCACTAAAATCATATGAAGTAAAAGATATACAATGTTTAATATGATGTAAATATGCTGATGTATAGACATACCTTTTTGGTGTAAGAATTTCTGGGAAATCTAGCGTTTTGCTGTACACAAAAATTGTTGGACCATTTTCTTTTTACCCTTCAATGAAATGGCAGCTGCAAATCCTATCATTAGAATTGTAGTCCCTATCTGCTCGTCTGAAACAATAAAATCCAGCAGGTCATCATCGTGTGATTATAAGCAATCAGTACAGCAACATGTGCAATTTGAGCATTTTATATAAGAAAACTTTGTTATTTTTATTTGTTATTTTTCAATGACTACATTTCTAATGTATGTACAGTAATTCTATGTCAGTTTATTACAACCAAAATAAAATACTTTGCATATTGAAAAATAATCTCAGTTTTTTGTTGTACATTCAGAAGCAGGCACACTTATTAATGGTAGTAACCACAGTCAGGAAAAAGGTTGGTATGGTGGAGAAAACAGGAATTACAAAAAAGTTCTCAATTTAAAAAAAACTGAAAACATTAAGTTGAATGGAATGAAATAAAATAACCTACAGAACTTCTAGGTGTATTAAATGAACTGATATTCTTGCTTTTTGTACAAAGATAAGACTACAGTCAAACCTGCCTTAAAGACCACCTCTCTATAAGGGCCACCTCTATAAAGGCCAATTCTATCCCAGTTGTTCTTTATTTATATTATCTGATCTTGTATATAAAGGCCAACTGTCCATAAAGGCCACTTATACCGATTCCCATGGGTGGCCTTTATAACAGGTTTGACTGTATATAATAATATATCGGTACAGACAGTTAATTTTATTTCAGCGAAGTTAATCAAACAAGAGCTGTCAAAAGAGCAGCATTGACTTTTGAATCTGTACATCTAGTCAATAATTTTAAAATGCTTGGAAATATTAACTTAAGTATTTCTGAAATTCATACAGAAAGGCTACTAAATTTAAAATTAAACAAAAAAAAAAAAAAAAAAAAAAAAAAAAAAATCACTGTATCCAGACCAGCTGGATATAATGTAAATAAAAGAATAACTTAGCTTAATACTCTACTTAAATGTATGAAACAAAAGCGAAGAATGCATCCAGGCCAGCTGTTTGCAATAATAACTAAATCAGCACCTGAAAGTAAAGTAAAAGGAACCACAAAGTATCATGTTCAAAAAATCTCTCTCTGTGTGTGTGTGTGTGTGTGTGTGTGTGTGTTGCAATAATTACTAAATAGTACTGTAGGGTAGCAAAAACAGCCACAAAGGAGCAATCTTTTGGCAATTTAAGATTTTAACATTATGCTTCCTTGATTGGCATTTGGCATAAAGATTAATACTGATTGAATCACTCAATGTCACAATGAGTCAACATGATAGGAGAGCTAAGATTGGTTACAGTGTGTTGACCTATGATGAACATGCACCCGAAACACTCTCAAAAGTGCTAGTTTGTGCATTCCAGAAGACATACAAACACACTGCATGTAATTATTTATGATTGTATTTAATTCTTCAATTTATATCGTAATGTCTGCAAATACCATGTACAGCTGCTTATGATGACTGAATGACCGTGTTTACATAGCATTTATACAATCTAAATACAATATCAAAGAAACTTACCGGCATTTATCAATCCATTTCTTCCTATCCTTAGCATCTGTAGGGAATCTAAACAGCTTGCACGCCTGCTTCACCCCTGTACGATGTGAACATCCGATCGCAAAGCAGTAAACCATTATTGTCTTTTATGTTGATGTACCCGGAAGTTGTAAACCGGAAGTTGTTTGAAACGAGACTTACAGATCCTTTTTTGGTACTTTTCGACCGCAGTGGCCATGTAGTAAAAATTGTATGCATCTCAGCTCCGATATTTTTCGGGCCGCAGTGCCAAGTTGTTACAGGTGTGTGAATCCCAGCTCTGATACTTCTCAGTACGCAGTGGTCAAGTGGTTTGAAGTGTGTGCATTTCAATTCTGATAATTTTTGGGCCGCTATGGCCAAGCTAAAAAATTGTGCGCATCTCAGCTTTGTGAATTTTTTGGACCGCAATGGCCAAGTGGTAAAAAGTGTGTGCATCTCAACTCTGGTGCTTTTTGGGCAAAAAGTGCATCTCCGTTTTGGAAATTTCGGGCTGCGGTGGCCATGTGGTAAAAATTGTATGCATCTCAGCTCCGATATTTTTCGGGCCGCAGTGCCAAGTTGTTACAGGTGTGTGTATTCCAGCTCTGATACTTCTCAGTACGCAGTGGTCAAGTGTTTTGAAGTGTGTGCATTTCAATTCCGATAATTTTTGGGCCGCTATGGCCAAGTTAAAAAAATTGTCCGCATCATAGCTTTGTGAATTTTTTGGACCGCAACGGCCAAGTGGTAAAAGGTGTGTGCATCTCAACTCTGATGCTTTTTGGGCAAGAAGTGCATCTCAGTTTTGGTAATTTTCGGGCCGCGGTGGCCATGTGGTAAAAATTGTATGCATCTCAGATCCGGTATTTTAGGGCCCACGGTGCCAAGTAATTACATTTATGTGCATCTCAGGTCTGATATTTTTTGGGCCGATATGGCCAAGTCATAAAAAGTGTGTGCATCTCAGTTTTGGTAATTGTCGGCTTAAGTGGCCATGTGGTTAGGGGTGTGTGCATCTCAGCTCTGATACTTTTCGGGCCGCAGTAGTTAAAAGTGTGTGCAACTCAATTCTTATATGTGTCGGGCCGCTATGGCCAAGTGAAAAAAAAAGTGTGTGTATCTCAGCTTTGGGAATTCTTTTGGCTGCTATGACCAAGTGGTACAAGGTGTGTGCATCTCAACTCTGGTTCTTGTGGGGCCTGAAGTGTTTGCATCTTAGCTCGGATAATTTCTGTGTCGCAGTGGCCAAGGGGTAAAATGTGTGTGCATCTCAGTTTTGGTATTTTTCGGCCGCAGTGGCCAAGTGGTAAAAGGTTTGTGCATCTTAGCTCCGGTATTTTTCTGGCCTCAGTTCCAATTGGTTACAGGTGTATTCATTCCAGCTTTGGTACTTCTCGGGCCGCAGTGGTCAAGTGGTCAGATGTGTGTACATCTCAATTTTTATATTTTTCGGGCCGCGGTGGCCACGTGGTAAAAAGTATGTGCATCCAAGTTTTGTTAATTTTCGGTAACAGTGGCCATGTGGTAAAAAGTGTGTACATTTCACTTCCGGTATTTTTCAGCTCTGGTACTTTTCAGGCCACAGTGGTCAAGAGGTCAGAAGCGTGTGAATCTGAAGTGTGTGCAATTCTGAACCTTTTCGGGAGGCGGTGGCGAAGTTATTAAAACTGTGTGCATCTCAGCTTTGGAATGTTTTGGGCCGCAATGGCAAAGTGGTAAAAGGTTTGTGCATCTCAACTGTGGTCCTTCTAGGGCCGCAGTGATCAAGTGGTCCGAAGTGTGTGCATCTTAGCTATGATATTTTCTGGGCCGCAGTGGCCATGTTATAAAAAGTATCTCACCTCCGGTATTTGTTAGCCCGCTTTAGCCGAGTTGTTACAGGTGTGTGCATCTCAGCTCCGGTACTTCTCGGGTCACAGTGGCCAAAAGTTTGTGCATCTCAATTCTGATATTTTCCGGGAAGCGGTGACCAAGTGGCAAACGTGTGCATCTCAGTTTTAGTAACTTTTGGCCGCAGTGGCCTAGTGGTTACAGCTGTGGGTATCTTAGCTCTGGTATTTCTCGGGCGCAGACATCACGTTGGCAGAAGTGTGTCTTTCTAAATACCGATATTTTTCAAGCAGCTGTGGCCAAGTGGTAAAATTTCTGCATCTCAGTTTTGGTAATTTTCGGGCCGCGGTGGCCATTTGGTAAAAATTGTATGCATCTCAACTGCGGTATTTTTCGGCCCGCAGGGCCAAGTTGTTACAGGTGTGTGAATTGCAGTTCTGGTACTTCTTGGGCCGCAGACATCAAGTTGTCAGAAGTGTGTGTATCTTAAAACTAATATTTTTCGGGCCGATGTGGCCAAGTTATAAATTTTGAAATTGTCGGCTGTAGTGGCCATGGGGTTACAAGTGCTTGTTTCTCAGCTCTGGTACTTTTTGGGCCGCAGTGGTCAAGGGGTTAGAAGTGTATGCATCCCAATTCTGATATTTCTCGGGCCGCGTTGGCCAAGTGGTATGCATCTCAATTTTGATAATTTTCGGCCGCAGTGGCCAAGTGGTAAAACGTGTGTGCATCCCGGCTCCGGTATTTTTAGGGCCGCAGTGCCAAGTAGTTATAGGTGTGGGAATTTTTTGGGCCGCAATTGTGCAATTCTGCTGCCTCTCGGGTCGTAAATGTGTACAGCTCCGATATTTTTTGGGCCGCAGTGGTTAAGTGGTAAAAGTGTATGCGTCTAACGTCTAATATTTGTCTGACCTCAGAGGTCAGAAGTGTCTACAACTAAGTTCTGATAGTTTTCGGGCCGCGGTGGCCAAATGGTATGCATCTCAGTTTTATAATTTTCCGCCGCAGTGGCCAAGTGGTAAAACGTGTGTGCATCTCAGCTCCGGTATTTTAAGGGCCGCAGTGCCAATTGCAAGTGGTTATAGGTGTGTGCATCCGAGCACTGACACCTCTCGGGCCCCAGTGGTCAAGTTGTCAGAAGTGTTTTCATCTTAATACTGATATTTTTCGGGTTGCAGTTGCCAAGTAGTAAAACGTGTTTGCATCTTGTATTTTTAAGGGCTGCAATGGCTAAGTCGTCAAAGGTGTATGCATCTAAAGTCTGTGCTCTCACGCCACAGTTGTCAATTGATCAGAAGTATGTGCATCTCAGCTCCAATATATTCTGGGCCGTAGTGGCCAAGTGGTAAAAAGTGTGTGCATCTCAGTTCCGGTGTTTATCTAACCGTAGTGGCTAAATGGTAAGAAGTGTGTGTATCTCAGCTTTTGAATTTGTCGGGCCGCCGTGGCTAAATGATTCCGGTATTTTTTGGGTCCGTAACGGCCAAGTGATGGTCAAGTCGTACAACCTTTGTGCATCTTCACTCCGGTATTTTCTTTGCAGCAGTCGCCATTTGGTAAGAATGTGTGCATCTCACCTACAGTTTTTTACCGGGCCTTATTGTGTGTACATCCCAGCTCCGGTATTTTTTGAGGCCGCAGTGGCCAAGTGGTAAAAAGTGTGTACATTTCAACTCTGGTTTTTCGCCCGCTAACTTTAGGCATTTTTATCAATATCTAATTTTATAACCCATGCTTCTCTACCAAATAGTTAAGTTCATAAATCTTATTAAGACGTCGTCCATGTTGTATAATATTTAAAAAATGCACGTAAACATGTCTGTGTAAGAGATCTCATATCTGATATTTGATGACGAATTTTTTTAATACAAGATTTTTTTGAACAAAAAAAAAAAATAAATAAATAAATAAAAATATATGTAAAATAACAAAAAAAAGTGTTTAGATTTCATATAGATGTATCATGTTTGTGCACATTATTACATACAGAGAAATTGTAATTCTATGATGTCGACATGGTAATGAACACAGTAAAAAACAAGAAACTCGAGTCAAGATGAGGCTTATACTTACAAGGTCAGTTCTGAGAGTGAGAATGAAACGAACGTCAAATATCAAATTACCTTTGACCATTTTAACCTCAATATTAAGTATTACATAAGCTTACTCCATTTTTGACAAATATAGCCCAAATGATAAAATATCAAAGAAAACGACGGGTATGGCAGACGAAAAGGGCGCACGGTTAGAAAGTGACAAAGACGGAAGGAGAACAAATAAAAAGGTAGACAACCGATATAAATCATAAAAAACAACAATTAATCCGCTATATTTTCTCTTAAAATAAAAAAGACGTTTATTTATAAACTAGGATGACGGTACGTAAAACAGGCGACAAAATAACAAGAAAAACGACAGATGTAAGATTGACAGAAAGGAGAAAGATAACAAGTAAAAGACAGACAGAAACGGTAATAAGGAAAGAAGTGAAAACAAACGACATAGAAACAAATAGAAGGAAATTAAAGACGAGCTATAGCTTAACCATAAACCTATTATTAGCGCTTATAAAGGTATTTTTCTTCACAAACTATGATTTAATTGTAGGAAAACCTGTAACTGTTATCCTTATCTCACTTTCAAGGATATTGCAAGCCTAGGCTAATCAGGGCTCTTAAAAAGTTTTATGGCCGTCATCACAATTATTGTTGATAAGTATGTAGTCACTGTATCCCAACTTATACTGGATATATTTACTTACCATAGTTCTTTGTTCCTTTCATTCTCAAAATTGACTTGCACGTGACGGGTGTAGCTAGCTGGACAGGAGGTGTTTACCCTTCTGGAGCACCCGGCCTCACTTCCGTGATGGAAGTTCACGTGTATAACATATTTTGCCAGTTTGCAAAGTTTTTACTTTGTTTTTGGGATTGTGATGTGGACACGGACTTGTATGTTTGTTTTATTATTACATGTATTTAGGTTTTAGGTCAGGTTGAAAATTTAAAAGCGTGTTTATAAGGAAAGGTTTGTTAAGTAACACCTTGTATTTAATTGTTAAATATCTTTAGTTCGGAAGCGTGTTACTGTCTACTGAAATTATTTAAACATCTTATGTTATAAGTATATATACTTCCGCATGCAATTATGTATGAAGTTGTGAAGTGAAACTTGACCCACCAGTTATACTATAATTTAATAATTCTGAAGTTGAGTGTTTAAAGTTAACACAATAGTAAATATTCTCTAACATTTCGATAGATAGCAAGCGACAACAATCGAGTGAGTGAGTGACTCCTTGTCTTAGCATGCACAACAGATTTTCATTCAATTTTGAAATATATTTAATGTAGCAACATTTGATTAATCGTCAGTAACACGATCAGGTGCGCAATTGAATAAATGACGTCATGGTGGGATAAGATGGTGTACATTTTCAAAAATTTAAAATTGAAATACGGTAAGTTTTATTTCATCAGAAAGGGAAGAACATTCTCTTTTTAATGAACATTTAGATAATTAATTTACTGGATGAAATATTTTATCTTTCGCGAATCTTTGTTGAAAAACGCGTCGTAACTCCGTGTAACCCGTAACAAACGTCATCTGCGAGTTCGGCAGTTTTTGGTACAAGCGATAATATATATCGAGTTCAATCCCCTGACCAGAGGTTTATAACAAGATAATATTATCGGCTGGACAGAAAATATACAAGTGAAGGATAGCTTTTTTTACAGGTTAATATAATGTCACAAAAGGTGTAACTTTTGGTACAAGGATAATATAGGACGTATTTAAAAGTACGTTCTGATTCAATGCACAATCAAATAAGACAAATTCATGTAATTATTTTCAGTGCATTGCCCAAGCTATCATCTGTACATGTTTCATCATGAAATGGTCACCATTAGCGTTGTAATCCTCTTTTTACCAGGTAAAACCGCTTTGTAACCATGACGTTTTTCTCTACTTTTGCGGTACACGCTTCAACGCTTTAACGTCACTAAACATTATTATTTTTAAAGTTTTGCTTCATATTCTGGAATCTAAATATAATATAAACCACTATTTTATACAATATAAAAATCCAAAGATGTTTTTTTTTTCAAATTAAGATTTCGTAAAACAAAATAGCGCAGATAACCTATGTGTAACAATGGTCAAATTTGTAAGTATGTCCCGTAAAGTCATGTTTCGTAGTGGTTGACTTGTCAAAAAGTCAGCTTGAAAATATTGCACACATGTTCAATTCGTAAAATAAATAAACATATTTATATCATTATAAAGTGCATTTATTTCTTGATAAGATATGAGAAATTGTCAGTTTAAACGTACCAACTTTTCAATAAAATTTCCGACGTCATCCAATATTCTTGCCTACGGTTACTCAAAAATGTAGGTTCCCTTTCTTTCTCATTTAAATGATTGTCTTTTCTTTTTCAAAACCGAAATTCTGTCATCAGAAAGTGTATGTCCTGTACTAAAGCTTTATGTAAAACATTTGGTTTCTAACCCCACTATATTCCAATCAGAAAAACACAGGTAAAGCCCTTTTTGGGCAAAAAAGTGACGTGAAAACGGTCACATTTACTAAGTGCATATAATGCATATTAATACAGGAATTTGCGTTTGCACTTAATGCAGAATTTTAACAACCAACATTTAGGGTTTTTGGAATAAACATGCATGTCTATTGTCTGATTCTAAATTACACAGACTGATTATGAGTGCGGCCTGCTTTGTTTACAAATTATGAGTAGTGTCCCTTGAATTAGTGACTATGAAAATGTTTTATTTAACAATTCAAATTCTGCATTGATTAAAAAAACATTTTATGAAACTTTTTAACGTATTTATTTTACGTTTAGCATTGCAAACAATATCTAAAAATAACCTAGTAAAATTTAAAAATTGATTGATTTATTGATATCCCCAAAATTATATTTTTAAATGTAACCATATATTTAAATGAAAGGCAGTATGGTCTTTAAAACATCCAAAAACAGTGAGAGTTGTCTGTGGTTTGGCAGTCTAGACATAAGTGAAATAGTTATGGCTAGTACGTAAAAAAACCTAACTCGTACCTGTGAAAACCAGGTTGAAAAGCAAACTAGATCTATATTCAATCTCAAATTGTTGTATACTGAATAGGAGGATTGATAAAATATGTGTAAATGTTTGATGGTATAAATTTTCTAAGTGAAACATATATGATCACATATTTGAACTTGTGTATATTAGGTATTAGTATATTTTACTGCCAGAATTTTTTGCCTGTGAAAACACGTACACTTTTCACAAGACATTTGGTTCGAATTCTTTGTAGTGTGTGAAAATTGATCTGTTCGCTTGCCAAAGGTCGGTAGTTTTTTCTAGGGTTTCTTTACCATACCAGAACTGACAGTCTCGATATAAGTAAAACCAAATCTGAGCTGGATGTAGCCAAATCAAAAAGCAAATTATTGATTCAAAATGTTAAATATGTTGAGTGATAAGCAAATAGTATCATGATGTTATTTGCTAAGGCTATGTGACATTTTAAAGCAAATGATAGAATACACTTATGTAGCGGAACTGCAGATGTCGTGGTGTGTAAATAGAATTTAGAGTGTTGGTTATTTAATGTTGTTTTACGTCGCATCAGCAAGTTTTAACTATTCGCAAAAAGAATTTTTTATAAATCTCAAGGATTAATCTAAAGACAAGTTCATGTGGTGTGTGAATGTGGAATATTTCAGATCGATTTTGTACTAGCGAGCGCGCACCGTAGAATGCTAGTGTATGATCGATGGCCCGCAGGGGTCGAATCCATAGCGATAAGAAGCAGTGGGTTTTAAAGGCTAATTCCTTAACTACTTGGCCACCGCGGTACCAGATTTAAGAGTGTGGTTTGCCTTCACATTTTGATCCGGATATGTTAGCTTTGCTGTACTTTAACACTCTCATATCACTGGAATGATCAGGTTCGACTCAGCCCGGGACTTCCTATCTCCTTGTAACTTGTATTGACAATAAGTTAATGG